>OZ038491.1:20573797-20666482 GCA_964036315.1 Acanthosepion esculentum
TTTCACTTCCCACTGTGTGTGTGTGTGTGTGTGTGTGTGTGTGTGTGTGTATATATATATATATATATATATATATATATATGTGTGTATATATATACATATATATATATAGATAGATATATGAATATTAGATATTGCATATTCAGTGCTGGTGTTAATAAAATAGTGCTCAATGTAATATAACATAGCTATTAAATATATTAATAAATAAACATATTATTCCTCACTGGTAGAATGACTCAAAGTTTCATGCCCAACACAATATTCTAGCCAGATATTTTATTATAATTTAAATTATGTAACAGTCAGTCTCTATTCAGCATCTGATGATTGCGTTGTGCATGAAACTCCAAATCATGCTACCAGTGAGGAATATGTATATTTATTAATATATATATATATATATATATATATATATATATATATATATATTCCTGTATAACACAATCTTCCTATCTCTATACTTCTTTGCCAGTAGACAGTGCATTGTTCTAGTAAATCTTTACAGGCAAAGGTACTATGAAGATAGGTTTAAGATAAAAACATTCCAGAAACTGGATTGAATTACCCTCCTTGTTATTTGAGTTTTAGAAATAAGGAATAATGTCTCAGGAAATTCACAAGTATGTCGTATGAAAAGTTTTAAGTCATCTTTATTATGACTGATTGGAGTAAAGACCAAAGTTTGTAAGGTTAGTGACAAGTTGACAGAGCATAAACCAGATAAACTATTTACCACATTCAGTGGTAGAAATATATTAATTAAGGTGTATGCATGTATGTATATATATATATATATATATATATATACGCACACACAAATTTGTATATGTATATATGTATATAAATATATATAGGTATATGAATATACACCTGTGTATAGTATATATATATATTATATTTCATATAAATATACAATTGCGACATATATACTGGATGCGATGGGTAAATTGTCGCAATTTTATATTTTTAATTTTGCACATGTGCATTGTTTGTTTTGGATTTTGTTGACTGCACAGTATAGTAGGGTCAGCTGTGCATCATCTGTGAGAAAAAGAGCACCATGATACAATTCACTCCACCAGAAATTTGGAAATGGCATTCTCTACTGCTTGGTATGCTCACCAGAAGCTCCAATACGAATATTTCAGAGTGTTTGGGTGTCAATCTGGGGAACGTACAGAGGATTTGGAAAGAGTTGGATTATGAAAGTATGGCAGCTTGGAAAACTCACTCTGATTGTTCTAATAAGAAAAGAACTCATGAGTTTGTTGGTGAGATCCAGGACATTACTGATCCCGCCAAGTCAATCAGGTCCATAGCCAAGGACATAGGAGTGTCTGAGTTTCTTATCAGACAGCTAGTGCATGGAGACATTCTCAACAGGACTCTACACCATGCCACACAAGCAGGAGATCCCAGTTATGGCTGTCTTATAATTTCTATGACCACATCACCCCTTAGATCTGGCCACCCCAGACTGCAAACCCCTGGATTATTATATGTTGGGTGAAGTTGAGTGAGAGACCAACAAAAGGCATTGTAACTGAAGGCAAGGATTATGGCAGCATTCACCAACATAAACAAGGAGACCATCTGGAAGAATTGCAGGAGATTCAGAAGTCATTTGTAGGCCATAGTTGAAGGCAATGGAAATTTTATTGAATAAATTTACTCTTTCAAGATATTTTTGTATGATTTTGGTAAATGAGATGTCAGTGTTATTTTAATTTTTGTGCAATTTCTTGGGCTAATTTTCTCAGTGGACATAAAATAGAAAGACTATATTGAATCCATTGCTAGGTCAGCTGCTAAGAAAGTTGATTCACTGTGTCATGCTAGACAATTTTTCTCTCCAGAATCTATCTTACATATCTATAAATCTACCATTCATTCATACTTAGAAAATTGCTGCAATATATGGTCTGGTGCTCCTGGTCTACATCTAGATCCTTGATAAAATCCAAAGAAGAATCAGCAATATTATTCTGGCTTAATGCTTTCTAGTCAACTTTAATCTTCAAAAATTTAAAAGCAATGTCAACCACTAGCTACTGTGCTGTGGTTATTCTTCTTTTGTTCTTGGTCAGTAGTAATGTTTCTGTTTTTTTTAATTCTTCCATACCCAGTAAACACCTTGTGTTTTAGTGGCTTTACTGCCTCGCTTGGGGTGAACTCGATTAAAGAAAGCAAAAAAGAAGATAGATGCATATGCATATACACACACACACACACACACACACACACACATTTGCATATATATATATATATATATATATATATATATATATATATCTCAGCATGGGGTATTATGTATATTTATAATTATGTACTTAATAGCTCTGTTATTTAGCACTGAGCACTGTTTTTCTTACACCAAAGGATATATATATATATATATATTTTTGAATTGGACAAAGTCCGACAATTTATTTAAAGACATTTATGATATGTTTAACGTTCTTTTTATAGATACAAGTATTTAAGCAAATGCTCTGTTTTATAATAAACAGTATTAAATAACATTTACCGGCCTGAATGTCGGAGAACGAAAATTTTCTATGAAAATATCACGGACAATCAGGCTGGTAAATGTTATTTAATACTGTTTATTATAAAACAGAGCATTTGCTTAAATACTTGTATCTATAAAAAGAACGTTAAACATATCATAAATATCTTATATATATATATATATATATATATATATATATATATATATATATATATATATATATATGTGTGTATGTATTTGAACACTTACACGTACATTTATTTATATTTATCCATTTGAGTGTGTATATATATATATATATATATATATATATATATATACACTCATATGCATATACACACATATACATATATATACACACACACACGCATATATTTTCATATGCATACACATGCACACGTCAAAGTAGCTACTAGTTACTTTTGAATTCTTCTTTTAACAGTCAGATGTCAGTTTACCTGAAAAGAAACAATGCAGTTATTAGTAAAAAGAGTTGAAATTAATGCATATAAGATTTTACAGCTCTAACATCTCTCCTTCATAGTCAGCTTATGAACTTTTCAGATCACCCTCACAATACCTGATACCTTTTGACAAGTCGACTGAACAGTTACAAAAAGGTTTTCAATTACTCATTATCAGGACTTTTGACCAGAATTATTGCATTGATAACAGAAAATTTATTATTTTATAAACACTCATTTTTATACACTAACTTCTAAATTTAAATATTCAATTGTTCTAATTCATTTTCCCCACCGAATTATGTGCATTGACAAGGAAGTTGATTTTGTTGAGGAATACATAGCTGTTGATTAAAATGAGTTCTTTTTTGCATCATTAGGCTACAGTCATATTGTTGTAGGTCTAGGTTTGTTTTTGCGCATGTATAGATATTTATATTTGTACATATTGTGTGTATTCATGTTAATGTCATTGTATCCATTATGTTTATGTATGTGTATGTGTTGTATCCATTATGTTTATGTATGTGTATGTGTTGTATCCATAAAGCACTAAATGACTCAACACAAATTAATTCCAAAGCTATAAATTCTGACAACAGAGCAACTTTTTCCATTTTATTCCCTTTCATGACACTTAATAGCCTACTTATTTTCATCTCCATTTGAAAAACACTGCCAGCCAAATTATGATCTTTATCTTCCTATCACATATCATCTTACTGGCTATGCTGCAACCTGGTAAGTTTCATTTTTTTTACATTTTACAATTATAATATTGAGATATATTTTATGCTGGCAAGATAACCCAGTAATGTCCACTGGTTGATATAATCAAGAAAAGAAAAAAAACAGTATTCATTTTATAGATATTACTGAAAATAGTTTGAAGGAAAATAGTCTTCCCATGAAATTTTGTCTACTTTTAAAGTGTTTGTTTCTTCTAAGATCATCATTAACTTTTGTTGAGAAATTGGCTTACAACAAAGCAAATACTGTATTTCCTGACATGGTAAAAGCCTTCCCAGCCCAATAATTAAAATTAAAATTTGCCCATTGTCCTATTGGCCAAATGTTAAATTTTTATTTTACATGTTTAATTTTAAACTTTGTTTTTTAGTCTTCATGCCAAAACTAGGGTTCATCCCTGAGACTAGGGTTCATCCCTGAGAATAGGGTTCATCCCTGAGTCTAGAGTATACGATATGCAGGGAAATATGATAACTGAATATTACCAAAACAAATATACACATTCCACAAAAAAAATTAATTTTCTTTGATCAAAATGTATGAAATAATAATGATTATTTTGCTCCTAAAATGAATTATGAAATGGTATGGAAAATAAAATGAAATGTGGATTTTTCTTCTGTTCTTTGAGAAATTAATCAAA
Source organism: Acanthosepion esculentum (assembly GCA_964036315.1). Taxonomy (NCBI): domain Eukaryota; kingdom Metazoa; phylum Mollusca; class Cephalopoda; order Sepiida; family Sepiidae; genus Acanthosepion; species Acanthosepion esculentum. Next base: position 20,578,170 of record OZ038491.1, read on the forward strand.
CAATAAAAATATGCCATGATTTGCTTTTTGTTTCATTAAAACATTTTTAGCTAATTTATTCTTTTGATGTTAAATTAGTAGAAATATATTTAAGAGATTCCAAGATAAAGTATTTTTCTTATTGCACCTTTTAATATTTAAACTGTTTTTAGCTTTTTTTTAGTAAAAATATATTTGTTTAAAGATTCTGAGAAAAAGCATTTTTCACATTAAACAATTTTTAACTTCATGAAATCTATTGATATTATTCGCTGACAATTGAATTAGCAGAAATATATTTAGTTATTCATTTTGTGATTAAGTATTTTTATTATTCTACATTTGATTATTGATTTCTTGATCTTCTCTATTGTTATTTACTAAGCAAAACATAGTTTGGCACAAGGCCACAAGAATGAAGTACCTAGAAAGAATAGAAGCCAGTAATTATAATAATAGGCAATCAGATTAGTTTGCTCCTCATTACCCCATCACAAGATACTACTATTGATCTTTTTTGTCACTTAAAATAGTAAAACAAAATAATTAAAAACATTTAAAAATAAAACTATTTTTATTGTTCTATATTTTTATTAATATTCATTTATTTCTTTATCTTTGTCTTTTGATGTCAAATTAGTAAAAATATTTATTTAAAGATTCTGATTTAAAATATTTGAATTATTTGACATTTTCTTGTAAATTTCTACCAATTTCTTTATCTTTTTTGTTGTTTTTTAAATTAGTGAAAATACATTTATTTAAACATTCTGACAAAGTATTTTAATTATTCTATATTTTATTATTAATTTCAATTGATTTCTTTGTTTTTTATATTAGTATTTTATTTAAAGATTCAGATAGAAAGCATTTTCTTTGTATCACAATTCATTATTAATTTCAACTAATTTCTTTATATTTTCTGTTATTCACTAAACTTAGCTTTGCTTGGAACATAGCTGCAAACATTGGGGTTCCTAAAGAGAATTAATTAGTAGAACTTACTACAGATTAGTAATTGTCAACCAGACTAGTTACTAGTTATTAACCCCATGCTGAGGCATCCATCACAATCTTTTTTGTTGGTTGTGAACAGAGTAAGAATAAAATATCTACATCATTCCATGTTTCATTATTATAACTTGTTTTAAAATTATATTTCTTAAATTAGGAGAAATACATTTGGCAAATATTTTGAAAAAATATATTTCCATGATTTTAGCCTTAATTTTAAACAAAATCTTTATTTTTTTATGCTATTAAATTATTTGAAATGAATTTGTTTAGAAAAGAAAAGATGTTTTTTTCATGTTATTTTATCTAATAGATTTTTAAAAAATTTTTTGTCTGTTAAATTTGTTGAATTATTTAAAAATGTCAAATAAAATATAGAACAACAGAAATATTTTATATATTGTTATATATATTGGTTATATATTGTTGAAATATTTTATATATTTTGGTTGTTCTATAATTTATTATTAAATTTAATTCTTTTCTTGACGTATTTTTCTGTCTGTCAAATTAGAAATAAGTTTGAGAGTGCATCATTCCACATTCTATTCTTAATTTAAACTATTTTCTTCATTTTTTCATAAAATATTTTCATTATGCCACGTTTTATTCTCAATTTAAAATAACTTTTAATCTTTTTTGTCTTATATATATAGCATAATGAGAAGCCACGTATACTTTCTTGATATGTATATAATATGGAGAAAACAACTGAAAAGTTGCAAATTAAAAAAAATTGAATGATTTTTTTGTGAAAGTATTTTATTTATATTTTTATATATATATATATATATATATATATATATATATATATATTTGATATTTCAGATCTGCCCTGATCTTCTGACGAAAGATCAGGGCAGATCTGAAATATCAAATATATATATATAAAAAAATATAAATAAAATACTTTCACAAAAAAACAAAAAAAAGCCTTCATTTTTTTTTAATTTGCAACTTTTCAGTTGTTTTCTCCATACTATATATATATATATATATATATATATATATATATATATATATATATATATATATATACATATGTGTGTGTGTAACATTTTGTACACTATGTACAATTATGATAATGATCATAGTCAGAGGGCTGTGTATTAATTCTTGAATCCAAGACTGAATGCCCCGATATTCTCTTTCTAAGCAGACATACTGCTCCATACATAGATAATTCCATCATTTTTAATATCTACAATGCAAGTGTTGCAATTAAAGGCAACAGAAAACTTTAAAAAGACCTTAATACAACTAATTAAAAAATGTAATAACAAAAATACTTTCTCTCCCCAAATATGTATTGGTAAAAAAGAAATTTGGTGAAAATATTTCAATAAGATGAAGAAAATAGTGAAATCTACTTTGATTTAACAGTGAAATGCAAAAAAAAGAAAATGGTTTATTTTGACATTTCTTAGCAAATCTATATCTACTGATTTAGCAACCAACAAAATAGATTTTGGAAATGTCTCTTGCCGGGGGTGGGGTGCTTCATCTGACGGGAAATACAGTATTTGATAAAGAAAAATTAGATGCACTGACTTTCTCAAAAGAAAAAGTTACAAATGATAAATTTGGTAGATAAAGGAAAGATTTTTGTTGGGTGGTAAAAATTGTTTTCAAAAGATTTTCAGTATTATAATTCAGAAGAGGAAAAGTATGACATGAAAATTGAAAATAATAAAACCATAATATCCCAGTTCCAGTCTGTTAAATTCTATTTTTGGCTTCCTTTTACAATAATTTTCCTAATCTTAAAATTATTCTTTTGCAAGAGATATTTTTTCCTTTTCAGTAAGAAATGTACAGATATAAAAATTTGACAAAAATTAGACAAAATTGGATTTTATTTAATAAAGAGAACAAAAAAGTTAAAAGCTCTATTTTTATTATGTAAGTATTTTTTATAAAGTTGAAATGAACAGAATAAATTGTAATAAATCTATAGTGAGTTATGTCTCTGTGACACAGACCATTGGCTGTAAAAAAAGATACGGTAATATTAACAGGAGATGCTGATCATGTTGTGTCTCTTACACTAAACCGGATGTTGACTGCTCAATGGTCTGAGGCAGAATGTCAGAATATGTCTCTGCGCATCATGGCTTGATGCATGTTCTAGGTATTAAATGATAAAATAAACTTTATATATTGCCCAGTAGAAATAACTCATGCTAAAAGACTGTGATTTGGAACTGATACAATGGATATAAATTCCTTTATTCCATGCCACAGAACAGAGAGGGAGAGAGACCCGGCTGAGATGTCAACATGCAGAGGTTGGTCAAGAACGCTGCAGGCAGACGGAGATTGAAAGTGGCACCTTTCAACTTTCATCCTTTCACTGCCACCATCTTCACAAAACATCAGCTGACCAACATTCTTTCTCTTTCTTTCTTCCTTCCCCACTTTGTCGCATTTTACAACAGCAACAAGTAGTATGTTCGCTTTGTATTTATATAAATAAATTATTCATTTATTTACTCGAAATACAATGTATTCCTTTTTTCCTCGAATTTACGTTTGCTGAGGCGAAGAAGAAATTAACCTCTTCAGCAGAAACAACAACAGTGACAAGTTCTGCCTTCCAGGTCACTCATTCTTTGTTTCTGCAACAACTGACAACTATATAAACTCATGCTGCCAGCAGAAACACTTTTCTTCACATAGAGTTCTCCCTCACATGATACTGAAAGTAATACTTTTCTTGCTATAAGATGTAGACATGTGAGCTCTCTAGTCAACAGAAAGCATGCCTTTCCACAATCAAAATTATAGTCATTTTATTCCTATGGAATAAATGTTTTATAAAATTCCAGCCCATCTTGCATTTTGCTTTTATTCAGTACTTTTTTATTGAACACATATTGGGTGGTATTGTGAGATGAAAATATCCCTAAAAATGTTTATGTATGGCAAAACAAGCCTTCCATTATATGTATGGAAATAACAGCAGTAGCAGACAAGAAGACAGTGTGTGTGGAAAAGACAATTGACTGTGGCAGTAGATCTCTGACGCTAATAGCATTAAGCAGGATGAAGTTAAAATGCTAATCACATGATCAGCAACTGGTAAATCTTCCCCATCAGGGTTGATTAATTATGCTGAGTTGAAAACTATAATTTTGTATATGAATATAATTTCAGATTGTTGTGCAGTTGCAGCAGGCATTTCTAATTCAAATGCAGAAGCCAAACCAATGACATCAACAATACAGAGCCTAGATGTGAGAAATTCACTGAATAAAGGTAAAAATATTAATCATATAATTATCTAAAATAAATCTTTTAACATGCAACTTTCTTGAGATATATCTTAATATACTGATAATTGTCCTTCATTGTCTACTCATATCTGTCTCAGTTTACTTGTATCTTTGTATCAATCAGAATGTGCTTATATCTATCTAAAACAGTGTTTCTTAACCTTTTTTTATCTAATGATAATTTTTTAAATATTTATATGAAAAGCTGCAACAGATGTTAAAATTGCATTGGCAAATGGAGCAGAGTGAGTTAATATATTTATATTTTGTCACAATATAGCAGCACTAAACTCTGGAAACAACCTGTGACAGGAACATTTAAGTGGCAATCCCTGGGTCAGACCATAGAAGCTGCCAGATTCTAGATTGCAAGTATTTGGTCTATACACATATGGCAGTTGAAGGTAATGTTTAAAATGTGTAAAACTGTAAATGTATAGGCAAAAACTAAGAAACATATGTTGTGACTTGTTCCATTAAAGATTAACTCATGACTGCCATATTAAAATTAGCCAACCCTTGAGAGTTAATGGCATTTCCTTGGGTGCATTAGTATATATGCTGGGAGTCACGGATCTAAATATTTGGCTTGTTACTGAGCTATGATTTTCTATCCATAAGTAAGTCTTGTCATGTTTTTATTAATTTCTCTTTGGTTACTAAATTATTCTCTATCTATTTATCTAGATCTGTTCATATATATATATATATATATATATATATATATATATATAAAAACTAGTTCCTCCCTCTCTGTTTATATCTTTCAAAATATTTCTCTCTATATCTGTTTAGATCTACCTTTTGTCTTTTACCCCCTCTTTCTATCTCAGCCTGCTAATATACATTGAATTCTCTCTGTTCATATCTATCTTAATCTCTCTCTGTTTTCATCTATATAAACATGTTCATATCTTTCTCACTTAGTCTGTTCATATCTATCAAAATCTAGTTACCTCTGTTTATCTCACTGCAGCTATTCATATCTATATCAAACTGTCTCCTGTCTCACTCTCTCAGTTTTTTCATATGTAAATTTGTATGTCTGTCTGTCTCTCTCTATATATATGTCTGTTCATATTGTTATGAAATAAAATAAGACATATCTTGGCTGATCTGCAGGCAAATAAACTAACATACTCAAGAACCAGAGTCGGATGTGAACGGGACAAGGCCTCATTACAAAATGACCATTATCCTCGTTTACGCATAGGCTCGACACACAAGTTCCGGTCAAAAAATAAAATAATATTTCAAAGTGCTTCTATTTTTCGACCAATAAAAATGCTTCCCTCCTAATTATACGTGCGTCGTTTTTCGAGCCCATTAAGCCATAAAAAATGCCATAAAAAGGGTCACACGTGGAAGTACAAAGCCGTCAATGGGAGGCCGGGGAAGAGATCTGTCACGGTCAGTCAGCAGCAGTCAGCAGCAGTCAACAGGAGGAACTATTTACTCTCATCAAGGAACAGAATACACTACTATTCAACTTGAAGACGGGACCAACACAGCCTTCCGAAGTCATGATACAAGAAATTCAAGACGACATAAACTACATGCTGACTGCCCTAAAATCAACTACTTTAACACCTCCCACCGCTCAAACATAATGCGCCAACAAACTATACATGACATATTGAAGCTAGAGAGAACTTTTCACCCTGGACATGACGTAAACTGATTCATCATGGCTCTAAACAAAGCATACACAATCCACGTCATGCCAAAACTCAGCACCTATCCCAGCCCGGAATGTGAATTCGTCAAGTCTGCTAAAGATTTACTGGACCAAAGTATCTTTCAGCAGATGGTTGACTCAAAAAAAGATATATCCACCTTCGAACAACTGAAGGAATACTTATTAGCAGCACACGGAAGCCAGATGACTAACTTCCAACACTTCAGTCAAGCCTGGGATCTGGAATGGCGAGACGGCGAAAAATTAACAAACTTCATGGGTCGACTTGAAAACACCCTTAGAGAGGCAGCGATCCACATAAAAAACAAATACAAAAAAGACAAAAATACAGACTTAACAGTCTATGGACTTATTTCCATCATCGGCGCTATGCTAATGAGCGAAAAGGTGAAAATTTGGAACTCAAATCTCTACCCATGTCTTGTCAAGACAATGAACAACCACTATTCAGCCATTGGCATAGCCTCCAAAGCTCAAAGATACGTTGATCGCGGTGTAAAATCCAACAACATGACTTCGCACGACACTGTGTATTTCACACAGAAACCACAGTGGTCAAACCAAAGAAATGCGCCACTTCGACCCAGCAGGCAACCAAACCCACAGCAGACAGGCCTCACCAACCCTCCCGAACATGGCCACCATCCGACACTCAGAAACCATCAGCACACACCACAAAATGCCCGCACTCACAAGCGTGTCACCAACGCATTCTTCGCCTATCACTCTACCACCACCATCTCCACTGAGAGAATTCGCAACCACCTCGGCATCAAAATGAACAACAAAAGGACGACGCCCTGGCAAAGATCATCAGCGCCATCCAGTCACCCACGCCAAGTGAACTCCATATCGATCCTGACGACCACTGAGCTATGCTTTTCAAAAAACATTTGTACCAATTTTTTCTAGAACCGGGCACCTCCGTTTTGATGATAAGAGACAGTAAACACTCTCCGAGATTGGTTGTACCATACAAACTATGATCCAGATATCTCTACCAGGCACACGAGGGCAACAACCACTCAGGTTTTACCCGTATGTGAGAACTCCTTTCCAGCTACTGGTGGGAATTCAAAAACCACGACATCAAGGCCTATGTCGATTCTTGCAACACGTGTGCTAAGTGCAAGGGCAACTACGGTAGACGTACCCACTGGCCCATTGGCCACTGCAAACCAGGAAAGAGACCATTCGATCTCGTCTTTATAGACTTTGTCACAATGCCCAACTCAAAGGGAAAACGCTACATCCTAACCATCTTGGATAGCTTCAGCCGACACTTTACAGCCATACCATGCGCGAGAGACCGTGCTATCGATGGCGCCTGCGGATTGTACCAGTTCTTCCTTTGACACAGAGAGATTCAACGCATAGTATCCTCTGATCGAGGCACACACTTCACTGGAGAAGTCTATCGACAATTCTGTAACCAGATGTCAATCATTCAGGAACTTCACTGTCCTTGGCGGCCACAAAGCTCAGGAAATATCGAGAGACAACATCGCACGATGAAGAACGCATGTTATATGTTATGTGAAGACAGGAACTGTGAATGGACAGACGTTCTAGAATCTGTCGTTTTGTCCATGAATGCCATGACCAACAGCGTCACCGGTGTCTCCCCGCACTATGCCATTACTGGCCGTCATCCCAACATCGGCCTACCTACACTACACAGAAAAGAAATCGCAAGTGACAATCCTGGAGCATATGGAATGCAAATTAATGCCCTGCTACAGCAGGTTCACCACCACTTCACCCTGGCCAACGACGAAGCTGACCACAAACTTGAGACTAACTTAAATCGCCTCACATACAAGGACCCAATACAAGTAGGCGACAAGGTTTTACTTCACCGGCCACACTCAACTGTTGCCCAATCCTCTCATCTGCCCTGGATAGGAAATTACACCATTATAAAAACGAACAATATGATGTGTCAGGTGCAAAATGATAATGGTGATACACTCTGGATTCACCGTGCACATATCCAAGGATTGTCTCCATGTCCAACACATCTATCTAATACAATCCCTCTGCCTCCACCATGTAACAGTCACCAGGATCATTCTCCCCCACATCCCTCTGGGACACATAATTCAGCAAACAACTCCATACCAAAACAAATGCCAATAAGAAGAACACGAGGACAACTTCCCACACGCTTCAGAGACTTTATCATGAATTAATCACCCAAATATACACGAATAGCGCTCACTGTAAATCAGACCAAGATCTGGGGGAGCCTTGTTATGAAATAAAATAAGACATATCTCGGCTGATTTGCAGGCAAATAAACTAACATACTCAAGAGTGAGAGTCGGATGTGAACAGGACAAGGCCCCGTCACAAAATGACCATTATCATTGTTTACGCATAGGCTCGACGCATGAGTTCCGGTCGAAAAATAAAATAATATTTCAAAGTGCTTCTATTTTTCGACCAATAAATAATATATGTATATATTTCATTTTGTGTTTTTTCAGTAAATTAAATATTGTTGTGTTTTAGCTCTGTGTTTTGGCAAATCATTCTATTTTCTTTTGTTACAATTATCAACACATAACAAAAGCAAGAATCAGTGAAGCAATAGTCGTAGAGTTTAGAGAGAACTGGCGCCAGATCAGAGACATTTCTTTAGGACTACAGCTGGTATCCCGTCATCACCACTTGCTTTATGAGAGTCTAGATTAGAGATGATGTCTAATACCATCAACAAGGTTATGCTCCTCTCACTCAATAGAGCCTCGGTTTTAGGGGGAAAATCAGGTGTGGATACTCCGGATGAGTTTAGTGTTGAGTTGGATAAGAATTTCTGAGCAAAGCATTCAGCCTTATCAGCTGTAGAAGTTATAACTTTGAATTGATTGAATAGAGGACGGATTGTGGATTTGCTGTTGTTCAGCACACTCTTGCAGAGCTGCCAATAATCTTTAGAACCAAACTTGTTAGATGCAATACGTTGTTTCATTCTATCAGCAAATAGTAACTTTGCTTCATTGAGGACATGCTTACACTCATTACAAGCAGATATAAAGAGATGCCTGTTGCAATCAGACATGTCGCACTGGTACAGATGGAAAAAGTGATTCCTATGGTCTATAGCATTTGAGCAAGCAGCTGAGAACCAAGGACATGAGTCCAATTTAACTTTGTATTTTCTTGCTGGGATAAAAGCCATGATGCCAGCTTTTGCCCAGGAGGAGACCTCAGACACACATTTTTGAAAGGGATGATTAAAAACTCCATTCCGAAGGACACTGTGAAGGAAATCACGGAATGAGTTCCAGTCTGTGCATTGATAACAGAAAGATATTCTGTTAGTAGAAGGTTCTTGGCTGGAGGGGAAGTAGAAGGAGATGTTAATAGACACTATGGCATGACCAGTGCTGCCAAGAGGGCAGAGCTGTGTAGTGTGACAAGAGTCAGGGATGGAGGTAAAACAGAGATTGAGAAGGGAAGCATTACCATCAGGGTTACTGGGGAAACGTGTAGAAAAGTCAACTACTTGCATGAGGGATTACGTGATTCAAAAGTTAAGGCTTTAGATGGTCAGTTACAGAGTGTTTAAGCCACATAGTATGGTTGTGTTAAAGTCACTGAACATGAATACATGTGCAAACAGATATAAAGAGATGGCCTTGTCTATATTATCACAAATGCTATAGATTACACCACAGTCTTGAGAGGAAGGAGAACGATAGAGAAAGAAGAAATAGGTTACTGAATTGAGGAGAGATAGACGGAGACACATAAATGAATGGTCTGGAGATTCCAAAGAGAGATCCCTTGACTGTGGGAGATGATCACGGAAAACACCCAGGCCATGCATGTAGATTTTAGAGCCCTTTCTAAGGAGAGGAAGGTAGCTGGAAATCAAGAAATCAGAGGAAGGAGTTGATGAGTTAGGATTAGTCTCACAGAGAGCTAGTATATCAGGAGACTTTTTGAAGAGGAACAATTCTACACTGCAGAAGTTGGTATGAATAACACGGATGTTGGAGAACAAAATGTTAAAGAATTTAGGTGATTTTCTTGAGCTGGTTTAGGTTTATATTTTTGGTTGTTTATGATCATGTTAAATTATGTTGGAAAGGAAAAGGCCTAAAGTAATAGTAGCAGACGGTCATCATATGTGACATGAGCAGAAAGAAACTGGCACAGGCTGCAACATAATGTGGCCTCAGTGTGGCTCACCAGAGGTGTGTGCTGGGACAGCCTTCCATGCATGACATGGCACTGTAAGAACTTCGATATTATGCAACTGTTGATCAGAGCAGCCTCTCAAGAAGCTAAGCAAGAGTTTCAGCTCCTGACTACCAGTGGGGAACAGCAACCAGAAAATTGCTAACTTGGTACCCTCTGTATGAAGAGACATTGCCACAAATCACACACATCACAAGAGATTCATGACAGCACTACTACTGAGGCCAAAGAAAAAGAAAGGATCCGAGAAGCCCTTCCTAAACCTCTACTCCTGTTCAAGAGAAGAGAGAGGAGTATTGACTGGGGGAGATCTACTCCCATTAAAAAATAGAAAAAAAATAAAACAAAAAGACAAAATCTCTTCATATCTCTCAGTCTATTTCAGTCTAAATCTCACTCCCTCTCTATCGCAGTCTGTTTATATCTGTCTCTTCATATCTCTCTATCTGTCTCTCTTGGTCTATTCATATCTACCCAAATCTCTCCCTCTTTCTCTTTCAGTCTGTTTATATCTATTTTGATATCTTCATATCACTATAGAATATTTACTACATCAACATATGTTTTCAAAGTCACTTTCATCTTTTAAGTTCTATGGTCATTTTTTCTTTTTATTTTAGAAAATGTCTCCCACTTTGTTTTTAAATGATTTCTTTTCTTCTTTTGATTTGATCAGCATCTTTAATGGGTGTCCATCAGATTCAATCCTTATTGGGAAGACAAACAAAGAAACCTGTATTTTCTGATAAAAGTAAGTTACAAGAATTTTTTTATTGCTATTAAAATATTTAAAACAAGATGTATTTATTTGTAGAATAATATCTATGAAAATGAAAGCTTTAAAACATCAATGCTACACAAAAACCCATGTGTTCAGTGTGGATTTTATTAACATTATTTAAAGTATGAAAAAAATGTAGATACATCAATGAGTCTGTAGCTTAATGATGAAAAAAAAACATTTATTTTACACCTAATTTCATCACATCAACATAATTTCCTTCTTTGTCAATGCAGTTAATTCAATGGTGAATATTAATCATATCAATTGAATATTTCAGCTCTTTAAAATTCAAATCATAACTACATGTCAGGGTACAGACTTATTGATCTACCCTTGTATGTTTTCTATTTAAAATGATTAGCTAAAGATGGGCACTAATTATCAATTGATTAGGAACAAACACGTAAGAGAAATACAAACCGGATTTTTATAAATTGTACAGAATTATTATTCAGTTAAAATTGTGACGATATAGCTGTAGTCCTTTTGGCTTGGTTATGATGGTTAGTTGGTTAACTTTTGTGGATGAATTGTTTATCTTATGACAATGTTTATTTCCACCATATTTGGTTTGGGTGCATGTTGGCCTTCTATAATGATTAAAAGAAAATGCACAAAGTTTTGATAAAGACAAAATAAATCTTTATATAAAACAATATAATAATAATAATAATAATAATAATAATAATAATAATAATAATAATAATACAGAAAGATAAAGTGAAAGTTGAAGTTTCAAGAGTTCAAGTGTAAAAGTCCTGATGAATACAAGAGATAGAGAGACAGGGAAAGAGTCCTGTAAGAATTAAATGCATACACACACACACACACACACACACATATATATATATATATATATGTACACACACACATGTATATATACATGTATATATGTATGTATCCAAATGTAGTAGGTGCCACTTGTGGAGGAACGTATATTTGTTTTCAATGTAGCAATGATCAGTTTAGATGTGTAGAGTCACCAGCTAGTCATGCATATGTCGTATTTCATCTCAGGTTGTGTTGCAATTACCACAGCATTGGAGAATGGACAAAATTAATTCATCAACTCTGGTTTTGGTTGATTTTCCATCTATTTATATACATAACTATAGATTCATTTTGAAAAGGCTGCTCTCACCCTTATATCCTGATTGTGAGAGTTTTCTGATTGGTTGATCAAACTATCTATTTTTAAAAATGGGGAAATTTTGGTCTCATTTTTATTATTTATTTCTTTTCTTATATCCCTGTTGTGAAAGCTTTCTGACTGATTGGTTTAACTATGGCTTTGTTTTCTGATGATATTTATTATCTGTCTGTTTTTAGAGTTGATGAGATTTTGGTCTTCCTGCTATTATTTCTCTTTATTTATTTCTCTATCATTGCATATCTATTGCCAAATATGTTTTAATGTTGCAACCCACTGGACAGGTTTTTCTTGAAAAACATTAATGAACATAAAAAGTCTTCTTTGAGAGTTTATGACAGTTTTATTTTTATATATACAACAGAATATTGGTAAATTTGCAGATTAAGTCCTGGGATGTGAAATTGCCTGATTAATTCCAAAATAACAATAAAAGTGTCTGGAAGAAAATCATTTAGGAGTTATCAGCAATATAAGTTCGGCCTTATTTGTGTCTAGCCCATCTACCATTACTGGCGTTGTTTACATACATTTTCCTCGAGTAGTAATGCATGCAAGCTTACTGAGTTGACAGCTTTTTTACTGATCTTCTTACTCGTCTTGATCACTATGCAATTCGTGAAATTTAATTTAAAGTTTGCACATTGTACAGTAATGAAGACAAGTGAAGCTTCTGCACATTACTAGTCGAAGCAAATGTATGTAAACAAAGCCATTAATGGCAGCCAGGCTGTAACCACAACGGGAATGAGGCCAAACTTATGTTGTCAATAACTCCTGAACAGTTTTCTTCCACAAACTTTTATTGTTATTTTTTAAATAAGCATGCAAATTTACACCAGAAGGGAAATATTCATTACAATTTCCTGTTTCCGGAGCTTAATCTGCAAATTTACCAGAATAACTTATAAATGCATAATTGTGTTAAAATATTTTAATGATTTAAATAAGTACAAATTATCTCCTAACACATAAAGCACAAAGTTGTGCAAGCTCTTATATTAGCAAATGAAATATATAACTTTTCTTGCCTTGCACAAGGAGATTCTGTAAAAGAATAACACACAATTACGAGTTATCTCATCCACATTGCTAAATTAATAACTTGCTTATCACTATCTCTATTTTTGTCTTTCTCAGTCACTGTCTCTCTTACCTTATCTCTCTTTCTGACATTGTTGCTGTCTCTCTTGCTCAACCTATTTGATACAACAACAATGTCAGGAAAAAGAGACAGTTTTTGTTTTTCTAGCTCACTCTGTCACTGACTCTGAAGCGACAAATTATCTCACTGCACTATATTGATTTGTTATGGCAACAGATGAACAAGCAATTGATTCTAAGGCTAATTAGTCCAAGCTTAATGGACAAGCACATTTCAGAGAGCTTCAAGTGGTTTTGACAGTGAAAAGTTTTTTCTGGATTTTGGTTGGCTGTCATCATTACAATCTCTTGCATCAGCAAGGCAGACTATCTTCTAGCAATGGCACTGACGATAGCTTGGGGTTCAATTAGATCTGAGGCTTCCAATATTCTCATATAAGATTCTACTTCATCAAGTACAGTTGTTGATTGATTTATTTTTTATGACTTATCAACCTTTGTGCAATATGAAAACCTCAAACAGATATTGGATTGTAAGAATAATTCATTTTTTGCCAGTGAATAGTGTGTTAGCAATTTTTTAAAAGAATAACAATGACTTTTCAAGATACAAACCCTACTATTTATGGATTTGATGGATCTCATTAATTCAGTTAATTTTATGAATGAAAATTCCAAGCCAAAACTGATCAATACTCCTGAACTACTCCCCAAATGACAGCCATATGCTGCTGAAATCTCAATGCTATTTTCAAAAGTCCAAATGCTTCCACCAGAAAGCTTGATTTTACTTGTCTTCTGATTGGCTAGTCACCTAAACAATCAAATAATGACTTATAGTAAATATCTATAGAACATCTGTGCACAAAATCATCTAAATGATGTGAGACAAGAAAAATAAATAACCCTTGAACTCTCAATAACTTTATGATGAGTGACATGCTTAAATCAACACATCTTTATTTTATTCTACAGTTTCATGTCTGCTAATGTATTAGTCATATACTTATAAAATCTTAGCTAATCCTATCAATTTTTCTAATTATAACCAATTAATGCCATCATTAGCTTTGCTTAACAAATGAATGAAAACATTCCAACACAAATGACTTTGCCACACAATAACCCCTACACCACCATTCACCTCTTAGAATTGTTATTAATTGGTAATTTACTTTATATTTATTTTCAGCCCAGTCTAACGGTCCACAAATACTTCATTTGCTGACGAACAGGCAGTCATTGACAAATTCAGGTGGGGAGAGAAATCCCCCGACCAATGCAGCTGCCCAGAATTGGGGAAAGAACCCGTATGATCCAAATAATTATTATGATTACGACTTCTATGATTATCAAAATGGTCCTGCTTTTAGTTCTTATTTGAATAGAAAGCCAGCGGGACCTGTAGGAGCAGCGACATCACCGACTGACAAAACAGCATTAAGGTTTCAAAGAGCCCTACCATTTGTAAATTCAAATAATGTTATCAATAGAGGCTTCAGTAAGTTTCATTTCTTTTATAACCATACACATACACTCTATATATATATATATATATATATATATATATATATATATATATATATATCTCCACACATAGACACTCCATGGTGTCAGAAAGTTCTCAGGCTAGGCTAGGATCTACTGGCAAACTTCATAAATGTATCCAACTATATGAGAGATTTGATGATTACCTTATTGACATTATTCAGAGATGAATTCACAACATTTTCCTGCATTCTCACATGTTCTCTTCATGACTATTTTGCAGTGCCCTGACCAATCAACAACTTGAAGTAATACTCAAGCAGCCTTGAAAACCATGTCGCACTTGAAAGTCTGTATTTGTCACATCCTTCAGGAGTTCATTAGACTAAAGTGATATTTACATCAATGTAGCTACTTATGTCTACAAAGTGGAGTGGATCCTGAAATTTAAAATTTTCAGATTTTAATTTTTTTCTTTTCTTTTTAGATGTTTTGGTATATAGCCGAGCCAGTTGTATTTAGTTTCTTTTTGGTTTTGTTTATGTTTTATTCCTTTTGTTATTAAGTATCCCACATTGTGATAATAGAAGATCAGCCAAGAAAGATGAAATGTTGTAAGAAC
Source organism: Acanthosepion esculentum (assembly GCA_964036315.1). Classification (NCBI taxonomy): domain Eukaryota; kingdom Metazoa; phylum Mollusca; class Cephalopoda; order Sepiida; family Sepiidae; genus Acanthosepion; species Acanthosepion esculentum. Next base: position 20,593,494 of record OZ038491.1, read on the forward strand.
CTGGACATAAAATTACTGCAGATTATCTAACAATTAAATCTGTTACTTATATCCTTAAAAGTTTTCATCAGTCTTGTATTAAAAGTTTTTTCAGACCAGCACACACTTTTGAGTGGCACATGTGTTTCAATACTGGTTGAGAGTTGATTCAAAATTATGACATTTCAGGATAAACAATCAAAATCAAAAAGAAAAATGCCAGAAAATGTGGAAAAAATTCAAGAACAATCCATAGATCACTTCAAAAGTTTGTGCCTGATTAAAAACAAAATTTAACATACTCACAAATAAACATTTCCTTAGTCAAGTACACAGTCTATTGTTCTATGTAGTCTATTGTTCTCCTGATTAGGAAATTAAAAACAAAATTTTACATACAAATAAACATTTATTAGTCAAGTACACAGTCTATTGTTCTATGTAGTCTATTGTTCTCCCGATTAGGAAATTAAAAACAAAATTTTACATACAAATAAACATTTATTAGTCAAGTACACAGTCTATTGTTCTATGTAGTCTATTGTTCTCCCGATTAGGAAATTAAAAACAAAATTTTACATACAAATAAACATTTATTAGTCAAGTACACAGTCTATTGTTCTATGTAGTCTATTGTTCTCCCGATTAGGAAATTAAAAACAAAATTTTACATACAAATAAACATTTATTAGTCAAGTACATAGTCTCAGTTGTTTTTAACAGTTGTCTCCTATCTTTCTACAAGCTTGTTGATGGCATTTTCATAGAAACTGTGTTTTTTTTCTTTGAAGAAGTTTGTAATTTTCAACTCACTGTTCTCTAGATATCAGAGCAAATGAAAACCCAAAGGAGCCAAGTCAGGAGAATACAGTGGATGCTGGAGGGTTTCCTATTTCAACTCTTTAAGCATCTGCAAGGTCTATTTTGTAACATGTGATTTTGGGTTGTCATGGAAGACAATGAAAACCTTTTGATTTGCCAAAATCAGATGTTTTTCTTGAACCCAAGTTTCGTAAAATGGCAAAAAGTAGTTGAGATTTTGATTTTCAAACTCTTAGCAATCACCTTCATAAAAATCTTCAGTTTATTCTCCACCATGGTAACCAGAGCGTCTTCATCGATGCTGGAAGTTTGCCTGGAGCATGGTTGAGGTTGAGGGTTGAGGTTAAAAGCACCATGATAAAATTAGTCAAACAACTTTTTAACTGTCTGAAGAGTTGGAACATGATCCAAATAAATTTTCTGAAAGTTACTATCCAAAATTCATAATATGGCAAAAGAGCAACTTTTTATCCTCCATTTCAAAACATTCATTTATGGCGAAAAGTCAACATTGAACTAAGTCTGACTCGCAATGGATCAATAAAAGTTTTTGGTCTAGAACAGTAAAGAAATCAGTACCAAAACAAACACCGGTGTCAAATTGCAGTAAGTTTATATTAATAAACTTTTTCAATGATCATATATATATATATATATATATATATATATATATATATATATATATATATATATATATATATATAATAAATGCAAATGTCAGTGTGTTACACTGAAATCCAGTAGAAGTCACCCATGAAATAAAAATAATTGTTCATACAGAAAGTAAGAACCTACATACATGAAATTGTCTTTAAATTAAGTGGTGGCAGAAGAATTATCATTGAACTTTTAAAAGGTCAGTTTAAATATTAATGCAATACTTAAATGCAGTGACCAATTTTGAGTTCTTCTGTAGTTTATTGTCGCTTATCGCATCTACTCCTCCCTTCCTATTGTGATGAAGGCCCAATCAAGAGCTGTCCGTAGGAGTTAGCTTAAATGCCACCTAATAAGACACCTTTTAAGCTAATATATATATATATATATATATACATATATATATATATATATATACATATATATATATATGAGAATTTATGTATTTATTTTTAATTCTTTGTAAGTTTAAAGTTGTACATGTGTCTGCTTAAATCTTTGAATATTTCCTTAATATTCAAAAAGTTCATAGTCTCTTCATTCATTTGTATACTGGGCGAAATATTATATGAGCCAGTGACATTTTAGCTACCTGTATAAATATTATATATTGTCCAGTTTAGCAGTTCTTGCTTCAAGGAGATAATTAAATTGCATATTCAACTGTAAAAATCAAATTTTTAAAAACAATGGTGTTGTTATTCATTCTAACCTTACCTTTTGCAACCTTCATAAATAATTATTTGGGTGATGGCTTTTATAATTAAATTGCTTAATTATTTCATATAAGGCAATTTTATGTCTTGAAAGTTGTAACAACCGTAGCATTTTGATCACAGCTTGAGAATAAATTGAAATAATATATAAAAGGTAGTAAACTGTGTTCACATTATTTTAAATGGTATATTGTGAAACAAATATTATAATTTGTAATATATAAAAGAAAAATGACAACATTTTTTAAAACTATCAAATTGCTTTAATTACAACAATTTTTTCAAGACCATTTCATGGCATATGAAAATCTCTCAGTTGAGCAAACAACTGAATAGTGCAGTGGAACAAAGGGAAGGGACTTGGTTCAGTCAATGTCATGTATAAATATAGATATAAAATGTAATACAGTCTCCTTTTAATATCTTTTATTTAGAACTTCTTCAATCTTTGATAATTCTTTTGCTTTCATAACTGTATCATTGTAATTCTAGTTAATTCTTTTTACAATTCAGTTGCTCAGAAAAATAATAAATAAAATTTGCTTCCAGCATAGAGCAAGATAAAAGAAATGATTCCCAAAAATATTTGATTTTGTTCTTTTCAGATTTTTATCCCTCTCTAATGGATATGGACTGTAATACATTTGATATTCCCCAGATGTGTAGTTCATCACAAGATTGTATGAGTCCTGGCTACTGTTTTCAAGGGTTTCAGGGAACTTCTGGTATCTGCTGCTTTCCAGGCTACATGGGTAGGTAGAAGAGCACAATATTTGAGCACCCACTGAATAATGAGCATATTACATTAGCAAATTGAGCTGAAAGAAGCGAGCAAAGCATTATGCTACAATAGAAACATAAATATCTGATCCTTTTTAAGTGGTTGTCATGGATTAATGGTAGGGAAGCTCAAATGTTTGATCAATACAATAAATCTTCAGAAGATGTGTTTGCTAATGCTGAAAATCAATATGAAACTTAGGAGACAAATTCTTTTACCATTTTCTTGTAAAATAATAAAATGTACATGAGACAAGGATGTGTCTTCTCTTCAGATTTGTTCAAACTCAACAACAATGCTATCATAAGATAGCTGGAAATCCTAACTGAATTTAGTATCAAAACAATAACAGATATGCAGATGACATTGTGTTGATTGTAGACATAGAAGGAAATCTTTAGGACCACCTACACCAAGAGATGAAGGAAAGCCAGAAGAAAGGACTAACCATCAATTGTAAGAAGATAAAATATATGATTATCAGCAAGAGAAAAACCCAAGATGCAAGCTGTGAATTGGAAATGTCTAAATCAAATAAGTACTGAAGTTTAAATATTTGGGAAGATTTTTTAAGGGAGGATGGAAAATGTGACACTAAAATCTGAAGGAGTATTGCAATATAAAAAGATGCCTTCCAAAAACTAATTAAAGCATTAAAAAACAAGAAAGATTTCATTAGAAACAAAGAAAAGAAGGCTGAACTATTCTTTAATATCAATCTTCATTTGTAGCAGTGAATGATGGACAATTTCCTTACAGACTTGTAGCAAGAGAAATGTGGTTTCTGCAGAAGGATGCTGAGAATACCATGGATGGAGCATGTAAGCAACATGAAAGTTCTAAAGAAAATGGATGGATTGACTGATTCTTTTTTTATGACTTATCTGCCATTTGCATGTTATTTAAAGCCAGAAAACATTTTTAGATTGCATTAATTTTATTGAGATAATAATGATACTTATACAAGTCCTACTAATTAAGTTTTTATATATGTATATATAGGAAGAAGAAATGGATTCATATATTTCTCAAGGGTATTTGCACACAGGTGTATATCTCAAGCCTGACTGGAATTGGAACTCAGCTCAGTTTTCCAATTCTGAGCCATTACATATTACTCCACCTGCACACTCAAGTATACACCATCTTGTATTCCCAAGCAATCACCCATGTTGGTATTGATCAGGATTGACATTGCTTAACATCAATGATTGTACAAGAACCAGTGTTACAACATGATATGGCTGTAAGCCTAATAAAATGGAAACTAAAAATTAGAAAGAGAAAACTGAACTTTCTGAAACACATAATGAGAAAGGGGTACTTGGAAAGTTTGACACTCATAGGAGATATTAAAGGAAAAAGGGACAGGGTGGGAAGCAGCAGGCCACCTACCTAATGAACTTTGGTGAATGGGTGGCAGAAGATATAGTGGGAGGGATGGTAAAAAGACAAACATTACTAAGAGCTAGAAAGATAGGAAATTGTGGGGACCCATAATCTCCCATGTACTGAAAGGACACGGCACATGGAAGAAGTACTGTACAATATTAAAATGATTAAATTAAAAGAATAATTCACCTTTTTTTCAATGTAGTTCAATGGCTCTTAAAGTTTTCTAGCAGTGATTCATAATATTATCTAACCTCTGTATCATAGAGAGCTATGTTTTCATAAATAAAATCTATTTTAAGCATAAATTAATAATTTGTCATTGGTGGAACTTGTTGCCGCATATTGAGATGACCATAGACATTTCCTTCTGTGTGAAATGAGTCCTATGTTAGATCTGAAGAGATGTCTGCAGCTACTGCATGCTAGGGTAGAAAGGTTCACGGGATGAAGTGATCTGACTTTCCTTTGGGCCCCCTTCATCTCTGCTATTTCTTTTGGTGTTTTTGAAGGATTTTGTTTTTTCATGAATTGCTCTTCTCCAATTGGTTCTTTCTGCATCTTTTGTATTTCAATTGACCAAATTGATTTCTATCCTCAGCAAGGTGTTTTTGAGCCGATCCTTGAATCAATGACATTGGGCTTCATGTTGCTTCTTCATAGATGCTGGCTTTGAGAAGAGGATTTGTTTGGCATTTGGGCAATGTGCCCAGCCCATCAAAGTTGGTGGTGAGTCATGATGCTTTCTAGGCTCTCCATCTTTGAACGGAGGAGAACTTTGTTGTTCATGATCTGTTTCTGCCATGTGCTCCATAGGATTTGATGAAATTTCATTTGATGGAATTTTTCAAGTTTGCAGATGTCTCTTTGATAGAGTACTCAGGTCTCACAGGTATGCAAGAGAGTCGAGATTACAACAGCTCAGTAGGCCATGAACTTGGTGGTTTGTGTTAGCCCAGAATTGCCAAAGACTCTTTTGAATAGTTTCCTGTATGCTGTGTGGGTGGCTTTGATTAGTTATTGATGTCTTTTTCTGAAGATGTATTTCATGTTAGTACGCTACCAATGTATGGAAATTGTTCAACATTCTCTAGGTCCAGTTCGTTGATGGTAATTTTGACTCTTGCTATTAGTTGATGTCCCAGTCATGGTAGGAGCAAGATGTTGATCTTTTCCACATTGATAGTGAGTCTGTAGCACGTGTTCTCTCTGGAGAAGTTGTCCACTGAGTTCTGGAGGTCTTTGAGTTCATGGGCAAGGGTACAGTTGTCATCAGTGTAATGAAGCTTTGTGGCTCATAATTAATAACTAGTTGATAAAAAAATAGTGAAATGTAATTTATAGTATTTCTTTAATAACTAATAGACAGAAATAAAATCTCAGCCCTAACAGCCATTATATCCCAAATGTCTCATAAAAAGGTTCATTAAATAAAAGGTTTCCTTTACTGTCACAATTGCTAATTAATTTCAAATTTCAGCATGTTTTCATTTTGAAGAATATTTTCTTATTTGAGAATTTATTCTCTTTTCAGATTAATTCTTCCATAATACATCCTGTCTACTCAATGGAAAAATACGTTTTTTAGCCAAGAGAAATTACCCTATTTCGAAAAATGTGTAAAACTTTATCAAAATAAAAATATTACTGTAATTCATTTTCATCTTTCATGAATAAAATACTGATTTATCATTATTTGCAATTCTTGTTCTTTCATGATTTTCTATGAATGCTTAATTATGAGTACAGGAGCCTATGGAGTACCTGGAAGTCAGTCAAATGCTTGGCATATGTTTCATGCCATCCCTACATGATGGTGAGTTCACTTTATTTTTCTGGAAAAAGGAATCACCGCCAGGAAACAGCATACATAATGTCCTTACATAACATCCCATATTCCAAGCCATACCTCAGTTTTATCTGCTGTGTCTTTCTCATCAATCTGAGAATTTCATCTATTTGACAGTATCCCAGAACACATGTCCTCTTGTTTTTATGTTATATTAGTCTTACTCTTACTTTTCTATCTGCCTGCATATATGTTTCTGTGTTCATCGCTGGTAAAGACTTTTTTTTTAATCATTTCATTCATTAGACATAAAGGGGTTACTGAGTAAAAGAATATGAGAAAAAGAAAAAAAACATTGAAAGAGAACAATAAAAGAACAGTAATTAAAAAGACAAAAGATAATGGCTGACATTGCATTTACATTTTTTTTAGATTAAAATTGACTGGGAAGCAAGAAGCCAGAAGAGAGTTCCATAAGCAAAAAATGTGAGAGAAGAAAGTTGTTAGCATAGAACTTACAGTTACATCTCTTGGCATTTCAATTGCAAAATGATAAGACCTATTTTATCTCTCTACTTTCACATACCTCTAGAATGTTGATATTTAGCATCTTTTTACTGTTTCACATTTTCTACAATTGGTTCAGTGTCCTAATATTCCATGTGTTGATTATAATTTTGTTTTTAGTACAAATACTTGCTGCATGATTATTAGGTGATACTGGTTGCAAATGTAGCTTTGTACTGAATGAGGAATCAGTTCCAGGACAGTTGACGCACATCATGCTGTTTTCTGTTATTTTCACTTTGTGTATTGCTATGGTTGTTCTTGGGAGGGATGATAATGGAGTGATTTCTTGTTTTTTTTTCTCCACAGTGACTATATTGTGTCGCCACTTCTACTTAGCTGGCTGTTGACTCTTTTGAAAATAATTCTTTGTTAGAAAAAACAAAATGTGGCTCAAAGTTAAAAAATTAGGGTGGCAAAAAAAGATGCTAATCTTCACTCTTCTGGCAATAACTGAAGCTAGTCACATTCACTGACACAAACTTTCTTTATTCTTCCTTTTGTTATAACTTTGCATTTATTTGAAATCTTTCATGCAACAGTCACTAAAACTTCATATTCTACTCATGTAAATTCTAATAGCCATATTTCAAATTCATCATAGCGAAGGGAGTAAAACAAACGATTCATGTACTGGGTTTAAAAAAATTCCCTAGTGATTTGATGAGTATATGCAATAGCTACAATAATTTTTTCAAATATGATATTCCTGTCACCACTGTGGTCTAAATTTAAAAGAATTCTTCATCTGTTAAGGGACTTTCACACTTAGCTGCTTTGGTAATCTCAGATAAAAGGATATTTGAATAAATAGTCAGGGTTCTCTTGTAAAAAAACACATTTTCAGATAGTTTTAAAATTCCTCCTAGATTCCCTCATTTGTAGTTAAGGTATATCCACCGGGTGATGTCATACTAGTGATATGTTGATCGGTAGTTTTCCTAAATTCTTTTGAATGCAATTCTGCCTTTCAACTACAACTCTTACCTTATAATATCTGTCACCTCATCTCAGAAATTTTTCTCATCCAATTTCTTCATGTGTTGAATTTCCACTAACTAGTCATCCTGGGCTTTGGATAATCTAAGTTTATTCCAACACTGGCAAGCTTATGGTCCAAATGATCTATACTATTAAAGCTTGGACAACCTAAGAGCTGAAAGTTGACTTTCCTTACTAAATGTAACTTGCATCAGATGAGAGTTCTCCACCAACCAACTAAGTTCATTCTACCAGCTTCAGTAGTTTATGTTGGAATTTTTGAACATATCAAATTTGGTGACAATTTTTTTTTTTACATCTGAAATCACATTAGTACTCTTGTAATGTTATCAAGAACAGCTTTTCAATCCCCCCACTAAAAGTATCAGGCTTGACAATATCATAAAAAGATTGATCTGCCAAAAGAAAGGCTTCCCACTTCCTGCAGATATTTGATGCATACACTTTAATGATCAACATGCTTTCTCTTTTCTGATAACATCCAAAAGAATGTCCCACAAGAGAAATGAAGATCCTTTAACAACTCATGTGATTGTTGTGGGTTCTGCTGGTGATGCATTGGCCTTATCTGAATGTACTTCCTTATATATATATATATATATATATATATATATATATATATATATATATATATATACGGGGGGGGGGTAAAAATGGTATCATCAGCCCACAACAGATATTATAAAATCACTAACCAATTATATACAAGATACAACAAAATAAGCATAAGCAAAAATGATAAAATGCTTTAGTATACATTTCAGAGAAATGATGGTATATTTTAAAGTATATATGTATACAGAAATAAGAAGTTTGTGATTATCTGTTGGTAAAAAGATGTTCTATCAGAGAACTGACCTAGACATCTGGTCATCAAAGATGAAGAAAAAGAAAATTTGATTTTTGTTTCAATTGGTAGCAAAATATCTGTTCTGCTGCATAATGAGGTGGATCCTGTATTTTATTTGACTATTTTTTTATAATCTAACTTTTATAATCTAACTTTTTCTTTATTGTTAATTTTCATCCTTATCTATGTTTTAAAGTAATTTTCTTACTTTACATTTTCTTTTATTATTATTTTGGTTTCATATTCCTACAGTGGATTAGAAATTATTTAACAAATTATTTGTTGCTATGACTACATGATCTTCACACTCATACATGATAGCAGTCAATTTTCTTTTTAATTCAGATGGATCAACTAAGAAACTATTCTCTTTGAGAGTATAGTTTGTCACATGAAATTTTTCTTTTTTCTTCCAAAACCTGTAAAACCTTGGATTACCATTTCCTGATGATAATCACAGTTGGTGTGAGATCTGAAAGCCTATTCTTTTTTTTTGACTTGCAAAAAGACAAGATATGCCTTTTTCTTGTTCTGATAGACACAAGGCCATGTAAGTACTTCAGAGATACTGACTAAAGGTTGCTTTGAAATCATAATATATTTCAACTTTTTCTTATATTATCCTTCTGTAACATAAATGGTTAATACTTTGAATTCCATATTTTGTTTCTTATTTTTACCCAGATTCACATAAGTCTGCCAAATATTGTTTACAGGACAAATGCACCAGGAGGCATAAAATGAATAACTCCAACTCCTGCAAGACTTTTGCCTTCTGTGTCATTTTTGTTTGTAGTTGTTCTGGACAAAGTCATTACAGCCAAATTCATTGTCCATTAAAATTTTTTTTTTTAAATCCCAAAGTTTTACTTTTAGGTAGCAAAAGAAGCTGTGTTGCCTTACTAGTTCTGTTAGTGTCCAAAAATCTTTCTTGTAAGTCCTAAAAATATAAAATAAAATAAAGAAAAAGCTTTAAATGCACACTGTAAGAAAAGAAAAAAGAAAAACAATTATAATAATCTGACCACCTTAAAAAACAAATGGTGGCTGATTGCAATGACAAGAAAATTAAGTGATGCAAAATGATGCAAAAATTACAATAAACATTGCAAAAGGACAAAAATTGAGGGAAAAGATAGAGTCACTCTCCTGATGTTAACTTAAGCATTTTATTCATTGACCCAAATATCCTTTATTATTCCTTTCACAATAACTTCACATTTTCTCATTGTAAACTCTAATAACCATATTAACAATTCCTGTGGGAGAGCTAAGTAAAATAAATCATTCATAGTTTACTGTTGATAAAAAAAAAAATCCCTAGTGATATTGCACAAAAAATATGTCAGCTTTATACAGGAAGTGAGAACATTCTATAGTTAGTGTTCCCTTTATGGGACATGCTGCAAGGTCACAGTAAGAATGCTGTAGAATTCGATAAGGCAGGCATATTTCTTATAGAAAATGCTTATCACTTATATTTAATCAAACTTGAAATAAAGAAGAGAAGGAGAAAGAAAATAAAGAAGAGAAGGAGAAAGAAAATAAAGAAGAGAAGGAGAAAGAAAATAAAGAAGAGAAGGAGAAAGAAAATAAAGAAGAGAAGGAGAAAGAAAATAAAGAAGAGAAGGAGAAAGAAAATAAAGAAGAGAAGGAGAAAGAAAATAAAGAAGAGAAGGAGAAAGAAAATAAAGAAGAGAAGGAGAAAGAAAATAAAGAAGAGAAGGAGAAAGAAAATAAAGAAGAGAAGGAGAAAGAAAATAAAGAAGAGAAGGAGAAAGAAAATAAAGAAGAGAAGGAGAAAGAAAATAAAGAAGAGAAGGAGAAAGAAAATAAAGAAGAGAAGGAGAAAGAAAATAAAGAAGAGAAGGAGAAAGAAAATAAAGAAGAGAAGGAGAAAGAAAATAAAGAAGAGAAGGAGAAAGAAAATAAAGAAGAGAAGGAGAAAGAAAATAAAGAAGAGAAGGAGAAAGAAAATAAAGAAGAGAAGGAGAAAGAAAATAAAGAAGAGAAGGAGAAAGAAAATAAAGAAGAGAAGGAGAAAGAAAATAAAGAAGAGAAGGAGAAAGAAAATAAAGAGAAATTAAGCCACCATCTTGAATCCTACTGCTTTCATACTGCCACCTAGCTGGCAAATGTAACACTAGCATATACAATATTGTAGAAGGAATGTTATTTGTGTTGGTTGCCTTATCTTTTGGTTTTTATCATTCAGAAATTTGAGTATTCATTTTCCTATCAGTTAGCAAGAGAAACTGTAGAATTATCAATCCTGGTACTAACTAAATTCCTTCTTTTAAGAGTATTTATCCAACCAGCCACTCAAACAGAATGTTGTGCAATGCAGAGTTTATAGTTGGAATACAACACAAAATCTTGAAAGATAAGTCTCTAAGTTCAGATAAAAATAACTGACTGCCTTTAAAATGTGGCAGCCAATTGCAAAATGATAAAAATCAGTTGACCCAAAATGATTTCAAGTGGAAATTGCAGGGTTGCTGAATAAATTGGTCAATTTGCTACTAGCATTAACTGATATTTTCTTATTTAGTTAATAGTCAAAAATCTATTTCTTTTAGCCTATTTAAATTTAAAATATTTATTCAAAATTTAAAAAGTTACAAATTTTATTTTTGAAGCTTAATATAAGGCAAAGTAGGTGTACTGCAACTAAATGTCACCTACTTTTGAATGCTGGCGAAGTTTACATGGTAACTGTTTTCATATCTTATTACAATTAAGTGATATAGGTATTTTAGATTGGGTGTGGTGAAAGCCGGCTGTTGATTAAATAGTAGTAGCGTGAATAACTAAACTTGAGGGAAAATAGAGAAAAGATTATTTTCAGCATCAGAGAAAGCTAAAGAGGAAAGTAAGAGAAGAGATAGCAGAAATTGAAAACAGAAAATAGAAATATGCCTATATAAATATATATACATATATATATTATATGATTAATACGATATATATATGATTAATAGAAATATAAAATTTGTCACTTAGCTGATTGATGCTATATTCAGCACTCTGCTTCCAGAGTTTTATAGACAAACCTTTTTTGTGATTGTTTGGTCCACTTGTCAACTGACTGCCAATTTTCTCATTTTCATTATTTTTATATTAAGTTAAAAATAATAATTTATTCACTTTTTATTGTTGTTGATATTTTCTTTATGTGTCTGTGTATATTCCTTTATGAATGTGTATGCATGTATTGAATATTGTGCTTATTTCTCCTTTTCATAATTTCCTTATACTCTTTCGCTTCATTTTTCTCTCTTTCAGCTCCGCATTTTTTTTTTTTTTTTTTTAACTAACAAAAGAAATGACATTTTACTGTTTCTTTTGAAAGCACCCCTGTAGATACACTCGGTGGTCATTTCTAGTTGTGGGTTCGGCCACCTTTTACTTTTAGAACCACATCAGTTCTTTTTGGCATGGATTTAACAATGTTCTTGAAGCACTCTTTTTCAAAATTTGGGATCCATACTGAATATCATGACACCCTGTAATCCTTCTAGATTGATTGACTGCATATCCAGGATTTGAATGTTCCTTTATACCATGTTCTAAATGAGCTCAATAAGATAGAGATCCGGTGAACCCCGAAAATTCATTGCTGTGTTCCATAAACAAATCTGACACTAATTTTTTTTTTATTTGTGACACTGTGTTGCTCTACAGGAGGTGGCCACCAGAGGATGAGTGCACTTTAGTTATAGTCACCCACAATACCTAAATAGGCGATGACATTTGGATGATGATCTTCTATTGTTGCCAAGTATGTGACCCTATACCATTACACCACCAGGAGCCTGAACAAGGCAGGAAGGATTTATACTTTCATGTTGTTTATGCCAAATTATGGACCTACCAACCAAATGTGGTAGTGCAAATTGAGACTCACCAGATCAGAAAATATTTTTCTAATCTTTTCTTGTCCAATTTTTGAGATCCTTAGCAGTTTCTGATAAGAGTGGAACCCAGTTTGGTCTTCTGCTGCTGTAGCCCATCTGCTTCAAGGCCTGAAATTTTGTACATTCAGAGATACTCTTCTGTATACCTCCATTGTAGAGTTATTTAAGTTACTGTTGTTTCTATTAGCTTGAACCAGTCTGGCCATTCTCCTCCAAACTCTTTCGTCAAAGGATTTCTGCTCACAGAATTGCCACCCATTGGAACATTTTCTGCTCATTCTCTATAAACCCTAGAGACAGTTGTGTGTGAAAATCCTATTAGATAAGCAGTTTTTAAATACTCAGATCCACCCACTGTTCACCATATTGCATTCACAGTCACTTAAACAATCATTCTTTATCAAACTAATGCAGGAAATGAAATTCAGCTGGTTACCATGGCTCAGTTTAAATACCTACATTTATTAAATTGCTGTCATGTCATTGGCTGATCAGAGATTTACATAAAAATGCAGTTCTTCATATGCACTTAATTAACTGATGTGATGAATTTTTCTACTCAAATATGTTTCCTATGAACAGAAATATTTAAAGTGATCATTTTTAAAAAGTTTAACAAAAATTTTGTTTATTCTAACTTAAATGACAATTTAAAATTATATAGATTTATTTTTTATGAAAACAATATTGAATTTAGAACCTACCTAACAGATCGTCCTGGGTATGACAATAAACTACATCTGTGTACTGGGTAAGACGATAAACTACGTCCAACAGCAAGGCCTCTGATAATGCATTTTTGAAAAAATAATGTTGCCAGATATACATTTTTGAAAAAAATAATATTACCAGCTATACATTTAAAAAAAAAAAAAAAAAAAATTAACATTGATGGATTTTTGACAAAACAAAAATATTACCAGAAAAAAAAAAATTGTCGGCATTTAATGACCCATTGAGGGTGATGTGCCATAAAACAAAAAAAAAAAAAATATCAAACTACCTAACAAAATTTTTCTGGAAAATTCAAAATCAAAATCAAATTACCAACTATTCCCCAATCAATTCCTCCTTTTGCATTTAGATCCCTGACAATAATTTCTTCTAATTTCCAACATGACTTGAGATACATAATCCAGTTGTTGAGCATCTCTAGTTGTATACTTTTCTGTATTGACATGTAGGGTGTATGTGAGAAGTTTGTAGTCATTACAAATTGTAAAGTTATGTTCTTCCAAAGTGTGCTTTATATTGTGAGTAATTCTTGGAGAAAAGATCAGAGACAGGTGAAATTTATAGGGGACATAAAGAGGAAAGAAAAGAGGGCTTGGAAAATCTGATACTCACATGATAGATTGAAGGCAAGAGAGGTAGAATAAAATAATACATAACATAGTGAGCTTGAGTAAATGGATGGTAGAACAAGGTTTAGGAGAAATAAGAAAAAGAGCTACAAATGACAGGAAATTGTGAAGAGCCATGATCGTCAAAGTCCTGAGGGTAGATAGCACATAAAGAAGAAAAAGAAAAAAATTGGTTTAATTTGTTCATCCTTAATTTGGCTTTTGGCGTTATGTACTATGATGCAAAACTTATTGTGCACATGGAAGAAATAAGTCAAATTGATAATGTGTGTGTGAGAGCACATGTAGGAACTTGTTTGTTTATCTTGGTATCAGCAGATTATGTATGGATTTCCATTTTACTGTTCTTTGTCGGCAAACCTAAATAAGTAGGTTTTTAGCCTGTCTGTGGAAATGATATCAGTATTGAAATTTGTTTTATCATTTCACCCCAGGCAAAGCAAGAATGCCACTAATATACAGGTGGTTGCAGGGGTGAAAGTGAAAGAGAAGAGTTAGAATATGGAGGATTGAGGAAAGGAGAAAAGAAGGAGATTCAAGAAGACAGAAGATGGCAATTGATGTTACATTTAAATTTTTGAAGATTCCAGTTATCAGGGAAGTAAGTAAATGGAAGAGAGTTCCACAGGTGGGAAGTGTGAGAAAAAAAGAGACTGTTGGAATAGAAGTGGTGGTTGCATTTTAACAGTAAAAGGGTGGGACCTAAATGCCAATCTAGTAGCTTTTAATAATGGTAAAATATTTTGGTTTTCTGTCTATTTCTTTAAAGGGTCTCAAGTAAGGACGACAAAAAAAGTTCTGTTTATTTTATCATTCCTTATGATATTCGCAGTTGTGGAGATCTTTTGGTGAGTGCCAGTTTTTAGTTTGAGTAGGCATGAAAGATAATTACCTATCCTCTGTTGAAATACTGTACAAAAGATGTAATAAAATACACGGAACAGAGTAACCCTAAATTAGGCTTTATTCTGCACTATAAAACAGAAAACTATTTATATGAAGGCACAGTCCATTTTGACGATAGGCAGGGTGGGAGAGAAGAAGTGTTCACCACAATCTCCCCTGCTTCTAGAAATAATTAATGTCGGTTAGTCAATCAATATTAAGGAAAGATTTTATCCTAGTAGGATTTATTTCAATTTCTAAGTATCTCTTTTATAACCTTATTCAATTTAAGGAAATCAGCAAAAGATTTACTCATAAGCAGTTGGGAGGTCTATGTGCTTTGCTCCAATCGATGTAAAGGAATTTTGAATTCATTTTCTGGTGTATCTGTACTAGATTCAGTATTCTTGAGATCTAAGGTGTCAAAGTTTTGAGTGGGTAAGTCAGAGTCTTGTATTTCAGGAGAACAGTTCTGAACGAGACCAGTGTGGGTGAGATCTGAGTGATACTGTGGTTTCTTTGCCGTTTTGAAGACGAATGTGCACATAGCATTGATTGGCTTCTATAACTTCCACCTCCTCTACAATAGGGTTGTACTTTGATTGTCTGATATGTCGTCTCAAAAGAACCTTTCCTGGTGTTGCTACCCATGTTGGAACAGAATAACCACTGGATGTTCAGCGAGGATAGTTGAATAGCCATTCATGAGGTGTAGCATTTGTAGCCATTGAAAGCAGTGTGCACATTGAATGTAAAGCATCTGACAGAACATTCTCCCATTGATTTATAGGTAGGCATTGAGTTTTGAGTGCCAGAGTTATTGCTTTCCACAAAATGCCATTATACCTTTCGCATAGCCCATTACCCTGAGGGTTATAAGGGGTAGTTCGGCTAGTTGAGATTCTGTGCCCATGAAAGAAAAATTTCACCTCAGCCAACATGAAGCTGGAACACCTGTCCAAATGCACGTACATTGGCATACCGAAGATAACAAAGAGTTGGGTGAAGTACTGGATGACTGTTTGCAACAACATATCAGGACAAGAAAAGGCAAATGGGAAGCGAGAATATTTGTCTGTTATTGTAAATAGAAAACGGTTACAAGAGGAAGATGGCAGGGCTCCTTTGAAGTCAACACCGAGCCTCTCAAAAGACATGGTTGCTTTTATTAGATGCAGAGTGTTGAGGTTTGCCTTTGACACATACAGGGCAAGCAGTAGATACTCTCTTCACATCCTCCACAGAGAAAGGAAGGTTCCTTGTCTTAACAAAATGCATCATTCGTGTAACACCAGGGTGACAAAGAGAGTTGTGTAATTTCTCTAGGGTGTCCACGCTTACAGCTGAACAATAAGCTCTCGATAACCTAACTGCAGTAACATTATCTCTCCCAGGCTGTATTTAATATTGAAACTGTAGAAGGCAATTTCAACCCTCCATCTTTGGATTTTATAATTTTTATTTTTCCAGCCTGTTTAAAATCAAACATGAATGTCACTAATTTCTGATCATAAGTAAAGTGAAGTGTCATCCTGTTAAGTAGTACCTCCATTTACGTAAGGCTTCTATGATAGCTTGGGCTTCCTTTTCTACAGAAGAGTGTTTATGTTTGCTAGTACTCAATGTTCTTGAAAAGAAAGCTACGGGTCTACCTGATTTGTTCAATGAGGCTGCAATTGTGTGGCATGAAACATTAGTCTCTACGGTAAAAGAAACCATTTCATCAATAGAATAGACTACAGCACTTTCGACTTCAGTTTTCAAGTATTAAAAGTATTCAAAGGCTTTTTTAGCAGTCTTGGGTAGTGGAAAACGATTAGCAGGGGGCAGCTTTTTCAGAATATTTACTAATCATTGGAAATAGTAAGAGAACATTCCCAGCGCATGACGAAGAGAATGAATATCTTTAAGCGGTTGAAGTCTTTTCGTTTAAATGTAATATATATTGTGCAGCCTAGAAGGTTCACTGTAAAGTCGGAGAAAGAGCGTTTATCATGATTGTAAATTAAATTATATTTCTTAGCTGCTTCTGTAAATTTATCGAGGTTCTCATCATACTCTTCCTGGTTCTTACCACAGATAGTTATATTGATTATGTTTGATTTGAAACAGGCTGGAAAAATAAAAATTATAAAATGTGTCGGAGAATGAATTGTCAGCTATAAACTTATCAATTATTCTTTGAAAGCAAGCTACTCCAGTATTTACATTAGTTGGACTATTGTCCTCATCTTTGTCGCCATATTTGTACGCTCCGGCCTTCTTCAGGTGGTTGGAATTTCGAACTGAACCCTTTATTTCGATCACTGGGGTAGACTGTTCTACCACGTGCCATGTTTGATGGATGTCAGTTATCAGTTATCTCCTGCTAATTTTCCCTCTGAAAGTTCTCCACTGCCTTAACCGGGTATTGGTCTGTCACTGGATCTAACCAACGCCTTTATCCACTGTGCCATGTGTCCTTGAGGACATCTGGGTATGAATTTCTGGGTATTATAAACCTAATGTTTTCAGCAACATTTTTTACCAGTGCTCATATTGCAATTTTGCTGTTATCATTACATGTTTTTACCAGAGCTCATATACTGTACATGATACCTCATCTCAGAAATATAGACAGACTCCCAAGCTACTCCATTGGTTACTCTAAACGGTATTCTGCAAAATTGATGTAACTTTCCATCTGCTTCAAAGACTATAAATTGGGACCTGGTGGTAAGTGGATTTCAAATCTATAGTGTTAAAGATTTGTATCGTGCTACCTTGTTTACCAATTCCTTGATCTTAAGTAAAGGGTAAGCATCCAACATAGTGAATCTGTTAACTGTCTGAGAATAATCCACCACCATCCTCTTTTTATGTCGTTTGTTAGTGGTCACTACGACCTGGGCTCACCAAGGAGAAGTGCTGGGTTCAATAATTCCTTCTGAAAGTCATCTATTTACTTCAGCAGTAATGAATTCTTTATCTTGTTTACCGTACTTTCTAGGTTTAATAGCTATTGGTTTGCAGTTCTCAGTAAGATTAGCAAAGAGTCGAGGAGGAGGAATAGAAAAAGTAGTCAGTCTGCACACTCTTAAAGGGAGCCTCTTTCCGCCAAATTTCACACAGATACTCTCATGTTGCCCCATAAAGTCTTGCCCAGGGATGACAGCAGCACACAAATCAGGAAGCACAGGCAGTTTAAAATCAGAATATTCTTGTCTCTCCACTTCCACATTTACCAGGCAATAACCTAACGTCCGAGAGTTCAGAGATGTCAACGCCATTGACACAGTATTATTCCTCGGTAGGGTTAGGCAGACAAAGCGATTCACATATGAAGTTCTCAGTACTCCCAGTGTCCACGAGAGCTCTGACCCTCCTCCTGCTTATTTTTATCGGGCTAGTTGCAGCAAACAAATCTGCAAATGATGCTGCCATCACTGCAGGATTAGAAGAATGAAGAGTGGTGGATGTCCCAGAACGACATACTTTTGCAAAATGGCCGATTTTTCCACATCCTTGACAGGTAGCATTCTGAGCTGGGCAGTTATGGTGAGGATGCCTATGGTTTCCACAAAAGAAGCACTTTTGAGTTTTAGAAGCCACTGCAGATGCTATGTTTTCTGCTAGGCTGCGGGAGTTAACCTCACACTAACAACTGTTTGAGAGATAGAGTAGGACTCTGAACTTTTCTGAGCTTGTTCAAGAGCTCTAGCTTGGTCAAAAGTAGTGGTAAAGTCCAGAGTTACATTTTTGAGTAGTCGTCGTTGTCGAATATTAGGAGACAAAAGTTCACTTATGAGGGTATCTCTTATGGCCTCGGATCTATGTTCCCCAGCCTTGTAGTTGCAATCCTCACTTAAATGCCTCAGAATTAGAAGACAGTCGTTTAGCGTCTCTTCTGATTTTTACCGGCGCATTGATAGTATATGTGTGGCATAGATTTCATTCTTAGGCTTGTCATACAATTGCTAGAGTCTATTGACGGCTCACTCGTATTCTGGACAGTCAGAAATTAATTCATACACCGAAGGGCCTATAAAGTTTAGGAGCACAGTTTGTCGGTCGGGGGCGTATTGTTCTCTATACTTTGCAGGAAATTCTCAAAAGTGGCAAACCAGTGCCTCCAATCCTTTTCAGCATTCTTTGGACTGGGGAGAGTTTCAAATATCTGATGTTGCAGAATTTTGTCCATATTTTTCAGAGACTGAGATAGTGTTACTGAAAAGTATTATCTAGATAGTGCAAAATAAATTGTAATAAAAGAGAGTAACCCTAAATTAGGCTTTATTCCCCACTATAGAACAGTTAGTACAAACAAAACTATTTATATGACGGCACAGTCCATTTTGATGACAGGTAGGGTGGGAGAGAAGAAATGTTCAACACACTGTACTTCTATTTAGAATTTAATTTCACTAAAAAGAAAGAAATTGGTTTAACTTCTTCATCCTTCACTTGATTTACAATGACTCCAATTCTTGTTGAAGAAACCTCTGTAGTTAAAGTCAATCATATATTCAATATATGACAATTTAGTAAAATTAGCTTTGCATCATTAAAAGATTTTAGGGTATCTTCTTGTAGAGATGTAGATTCAATTTTTCTTTTGTTTTTAATTAAGTCTGTTGGTGGATAAAGAATTTGGGAGCATCTTGGAATTGGAATGTAATGTGATAATTTGAGGTGCACAATGGAAATTTTTTGTAGGGCTTTTGTATAATTTGTATATGTGAAAAATATTTTTTGTAATTGTAATGTTTTTTTCTCTGTAAATTTCACACCAGAGTAAGAGTTTTATGTTTTTTCATTTGTGCCATTTAAAAAGCACAGGTTAAGTATTATTGAACAAATAAACACCTTTACCTTTAAACTGGCATCTGTTATTTTTTATTTTTTTAAAATCATTTCACCAAAAGCAAAGCAATAATACCACTAAAAAGGCAAAGAGATATTAGGAGTGAACAAAAATGAAACAACTTTAGAAGAAATAGGGAACCCAATCCTAAACAGGAAACAAAGGATAAAGCTCTACTTCTGTTCAAAAGATGGGGAAAGAGTGTGAACTGGACGATAGGCAAACTTATCTACTCCTTGAGAAGTAGAGTTGATTCCAGTTTTAGAATTGAAAGAGGCAATTCCCTTGATATTTAAATGTGTTACTATCGATTATGGAATTTGTGGCCATGTCTATTGATAATTGAAAATGTAAAAAAAAAAAAAATAAATGTCTTTACTTTGGCTTGTATGAAAACCCCAAAAAAAAAGCAGAAAATTCATTGCAATACCAAATTCAGTGTCAGCCATATTTCTCCAAAAGTTTGAATTTTTGAGCCATTCATATCTTGTAAAGTGACTGAGGTAGGTATGAGTTTATGATTCAGGATTCAGTTTAATTACACTAATCTGCACACCAGTGTTGACTAAAAATACCTATTTAGGTTTGTGTTCCGGTTTAACTTCCAGTCGCTCTACCACAACATAAATGTGTTGTTTTTTAAGGTTATTTTTGTTGCCTTGAAAACAGCTTGTTGATGAGAAAACCATGTTTGCATGTTAATAGGTGTTTAAAAAGATAAACGAAAACAAATAAGAAGCAGCAAACCAAAAAATTTCACCATCTCTAAAATTAGATGTATATTCAAAACCACCAGGACATAGTGTCAGAAACTAAACAGAAACACTAGTAACAAGGATAATTGACTAACCAGGATATGAACTTTAATCCCACAGGTTAAACAGAGACAAGATCTGTTCTCAACCAGGATATATATATATATATATATATATATATATATATATATATATATATATATATATATAATAGCCTAATAAAGATATATAAGTATATGTGGATGCTTGGAGATATATATGTATATGTATGTATGTATGTATGTATTTTTTTTTAAGCAATTCACCTCCAAGCAAGGCAGGAGTGCCACTAGCATGCAAGGGGTTACAGAGAGTGAGAGTAAGAGTAAAGAGGAGTGTTTGGGGGAAAAGGATAAAGAGAAGGACAGCGATCAAGGTCAAGGTATCAGAAGATGTCGATTGACATTACATTTGAATATTATAGCTATTAGGGAAGCAAGTGATAGGAAGAGAGTTCCACTGATGGGAGGTGTGAGATAAGAAGCTGTTGGAGTAGAAGAGATGGCTACATTTAGTTGACAGTGAAAGGGTGGGACTGAGATGCCAACCTAGTTGCGGGCTTAAATTCATGCAATTTGGGAACCAGTGAAAGTAACTCATTGGAGCAGTTGCCATTAAATTACTTGTAGAAAAAGCAGACGAAAGCCATAGCACATTGGTGAGATAGTGACTGTAGACCGGATGCCAGATCAGGACCAATCATGTTGCATATCCGTCTCTGGATTTTGTCTAGGGCCTTGAGATGAACAGCACTAGCACCAGACCATATATGGCAGCACTATACCATACAAGGACAAATGGTTGATTTGTAGATTTGAAGAATGGATTCTGGCAAGACACAGAGAACCAACTTTCCTTGCGGTAGATGAAGCTATAGATTCAATATAGTTGTTCCACTACAGGTCAGTGGTCAGAGAGGCATTCTCTTGGAGTTGGGCATCAGCCATCTTGATGGGATGCAAGGAGGGTTCTCTTTGGTGGGTAACTGAGAGCAGTTTTGTTTTAGAGGCATTAAAGTTTACAAGTCATTTCCTGCTCCAGTCAACCACAGATTGGAGGTCCTTCTTGAGGCCTATGGCCAGATTAGTTTTGTCAATGATCCCGGATCTACTATTAAGGCAGGAGTAAATAGTAGTGTCATCAGTATAGATGTCAACTTGGGAGTTGATGACATCAGGAAGATCGTTGATGAAGATCAGAAACACTGTAGGACCCAGATTAGAGCCTTGGGGAACACCAGCATTCTGTGAAAGAAACTGGAGAACCTGTTTAGGACAACCTTCATTTCACGGTTTGACAGGAATGATTTAATTAAGTCAAATAATCATCCTGTAATGTCGTATCCCTGCAGCTTATGAAAAAGGCCAGTGTGTCATACCCATCAAATGCTTTACATGCAATGTAAGACTAAGAAAATCTTTTAGCTGCTTTTATGTATAAAAAATTGTGTATCTTTGTGTTTTGTGGAGTAATGGAATTAGAAATCACAGTGTAGAGTTTGAATTCCAGTCAAGTTCAAAATTCACTTATGCACATATAGCCTTGAGAAAAGGATGCTACTGTCTTAAGAATTTCTTTTAATGAATAATGAATTTTTAAAAGAATTGTTTTAATTTTTTTTAATCAGAATAATTTTCCATGATTAAATAATTTAGAATTCTGTATTAATTTGTAGTGATCAAGTGATACTGTTATTAAATTAAAATTACATTTATTAATCATAAATGGAAAACCTAATTACAATTTAATGACTATCAGTATTTTAAAAAGAATTGATTTTTTTGCGTGTGTATACTTAAATGTGTCAATTTTTGTATATACAGATGTCTATACACCACAGCAGAAAATAGAGGTACCTATAGTAAATTAAAAATGCATTGGTAACTTCCTAACATTTTCTCAACAAGTGTTTTCATAAGTAAGGCTATAAACTACCTAAAATTCAATAAAATATTAGAGTGCTTAAAACATTTTATTGAATTTAAAGATTACTAGTTAGTTTAAAAAATTATAAAAAAGGGCATTCATGTTGTATTCAAGCAATTTCTTTCAGTTTTGTCCTCCTTAGTTAAATTACCCAAACATCAAGCTGTCAATAAATTACTCAGCATGTCAAAAAAACACACCCTTCTTGTTAAACAAAATACCTTTTACAGAACATTTGGACAGTTTCCACTGTGTCCAGAAAAGAAAACACTTGTTAGAACACAAAAAAAATTAAATAGAAAAGTAATATTTGTTTCAATTTGGATTAATTAAACATTATTATCTCCAAATAACCCTTCAGAAAAGTATTTTATTTCTGAAAGATTTTTTTAAAAAGAGAATTAATGTTGGGTTTACAGATCTGTCAATATGAACTAATTTATAGATTTTACTGATAAGTAGAAAAAAAAGGTAATTCCAATCAATTTAATCAATCATCCTCAGGTATGGAAATTATTTTGTTTTTAGTAAAATACAGGTAGCATCCGAGACGAAAAAAATTAAATGTGAATCGAAATATGTTTGTTTTTTTTTTTTTAAATGTGTTATTGTTAACAGATACAAACTTTTTTTTTTTTTACAAAAAACATTTCGATTTACATTTAATTTTTTAGTCTCAGATGCTACCTGGATTTTACTAAAAACAAAATAATTTCCATGCCTGAGGATGACTGAATGTATAGTTGAAAGTACTTGCATATTGAAAAAGAAAGACCATATATAGCTTATAGTTATTAAAAACTAGGATCCTAACATTCATCGAGTGATTTGTAGGTTAATGCAATTTTTAAATTTTGTTTGCGAAAGGATTTCGCCATTTTATATCATTAACTTTACTAATCTACTTTTTGTATGAATGATTCATTGTAATATAAATTGAACTGCACCACATATTTGATATATATATTTATTATAAATTAACTGGTAGTGTGTTATATAGCTATTCTTTGCTGTCATTGTCAAAAACTTTCCTTAAATAATATTTTTAAAAGAAAATTTAAAAAATGGGAGCTGGTAATAAACATACTTAGATTTGATATGAAAAAATAATTTTAAATAATTTAAGTAATTCTATTGCATTTACTTGATTTAAAAAGAAATATAGTCTATTAGTAATTAAGAGTAAAAATATTTTAAAATTGTAGTTAAATATAACGTATTCTAACCCAAACAACCCTTTTAGAAAGAATCTTTAGGTGTACAAGTATGAAAAAAATGCTGAAAAACTTTTGTTGTTAATAAAAAAAAAAACCCAGATGACATGAGTTTAACGGATGTCGGAATTCGTTGAAAAATACAACCCTACCCTCCCTAAACTTAACCTCTTTTTCGAATGTAACTCATAATTGATACAACAATAGTTAATAAAAATGAACATGCTACCGCCCCTGTCTGAATGATTGTATTTCTCTGTATCCTTGGAAACAGGAAATTATGAATTTATATGTGTATTTAAAATGCAGTAAATTTAAAAATAAGTTATTCCAAAATTCGCTTGAAGATGAAACAGAACTAATGCTTTTAATTTAATTATATAATTAAATTTGAAGTTTTTAGATTCAGTTTTTGAAACATGGTTATTACTGTGTAACAAAGAAACCATATTTTAAATCAGTTAATTTATAATATTTATGCTCTGTAAATTTACATTGAGCACTGTTTTGTAAAAATAAAAAATATCAATAAGAACAACGGATTATATATCTTACTGTTCTTTATATATATATATATATATAACAAGGATTGCTTATCCTATAAAAATTTTACATTTAGAAATTAAAATATCTTTGACATTTTCGTAGTTCTCATATTCAATGTAATACTCTCTAAAGCTCAACCTTGTGTCACATCAATAGTCACGTAAACGCGCTGAAAATAGCCATATTTTTAATGATTAAAGGGAAACTACTCCCACACACTCACGCGAAATTAACTAAACGCAGTTTTTAAATGATTAACTATTCCTTCTCAAAATTTCACTTGCAATCATTTCCTCAGTAAGAAAAGTTAAAATTTTATTTACTTTTTTTCTTGCACACACTAAAGAAAAATATTCACGAGAAGGAAACTCTTTGAATAAATAAACAATTTCTCCATGTTGTAGCATTGACTTTTAGTTTTAAAATTTTTCTATTGGATTTTTAATTTTAAAAATTGTTTCTAATTTTCAGTTGTATTCTTTGTACACGTACAAGAAAGAAAACACACATACAAATAGACACTTAAAAAAAGTTTTCACGTGAACTTCTCTGCAGAAACATTTTCTTAACTTGAATATTTTTACACATCACACGTAAAATACTTTTACAAACATTCTGTAAAAAATAAGTGGAAAAAACATCTTTGGAGCTAAAAAATAAAAAAATAAAATATAAATATAATAAAAATAACCAATTTTCATGGGTCCAAAAAAAGAATAAATACGAATCGGAATACACACCTAATGTTAGTGATGCCCCAAAAAGTTATGAGGATTCTTATAGTAAACCATCTATTATGATAAAGAGAAATTGTCAAAATGTCAAGATAACTTTCTAGCCCCAAAAGAGAAAGAAAAGCCAATAAAAAAAAAAAAAAAAAAAAAAAATCCCAGCCGATTTCTACTTCTGAAATTTGTATATTTCTACTTTAATTGTTCCGTTTGTTTTTCTTTTTGCTGAAACGAAGTTAAGCACAATTTTTGTTTTTTTAGAGACTGATCACCGATTACGCTCCACAAAGGGATCGTATTTTTTTAAAAATTAAATTGTTGTTGAAAGATATGCTTCATAGAACGTAGTTTATTGTTGCGGGAAGTAATCATTGCATTTATGATATCAACGAGTCAACTGTGAGCAATTAACAAAAAAGAATAGTAAATAATAAGGCCATTTCTGCAGCAACACGAGCATTTTTATTTCGAGTTGAAACGGATTTTTATATGGGTGCAGAACTGTAATATAAGAAACTAAGAAGACATTCCACCCCAATAAATAGACTGTCAAGTGTTTTAGAAAATTTTAGTGTGACAGTTAATAAGAAAAAAAGGAAAAGTAGTTTTAATTTAAAACTACTTTGCCTTTTTTATTTTTTTTAACAGAAGTTTACGGTAAACAAATTGTAACTTTATTCTATTTTTTTTTTGGTTTATTTGTTTTTCCAAATAAGAATTTGTAAGATATTTTTTCCGTAATAACCATTTAAAACAGGGTACACTTGGATTTGTTTCTCTACATTTCCTCTCACATTCATTAAAAAATGAAAGAAAGAATTTCAACAGAAAAATTATTACGGACTGCATTTTTTATTCACGCCATAACTTTCTTTCTTCGAGTATTTTTATTAAAATAATTTCACAAACGGGAAACGTAAAATTATTTGGGAATAGGTTAATTAAAAATCAGGATTCTACATGAATTTTAAAATCAGTTTACTTTTAAAAATATTTGTTTTTATTTCAATCTTTTTTTTTTGCCACGGCAGTTTTCTTGTAAGTATGCAAACGAAATAATCTGGGTGGCTGTAATTTTCTGTACTAATGATTATCTTTTATATATTTCTTTATTCTTGCATTATTACAAATATCGGAAAGTAAAAAATCGTACTTGGGGGTGAAAATTGATCTAAGCGAGTGGTCTCCCTTTATCCGTTCTTTTGGAAATTTTAAACGATACCGAGTTTTGGAGAGGTTAAAAAACAAAGTTATTTGCAGATTCCAAGTTTGTGATATTTTCACTCGTAAATATTAAGGAAGAACTATATTCGTCTGTATTTACTAAATTAAATATTTAGCATTCTGCTTTTGGATGTGGTATAAGTAAATGTATATCTACGTTCAGATTTTTGAATAATATATATTTTATTTTTACAAATTTTTACAACTGTTGAACTAGCTTTATGAGGTGATGCCTGATAAAACTTTGATATTTATCAGTTTAAGATTTAATATCTAAGACAGCCATTAGTAATAGCTTGCTTATTACTCATCATTTTTCAGACTTCAGTATCTTTCAATTTGCTGATGAAATTCCTAGAATTTTTTGAGCTTTTGACTTGTTAATTGTTCCTAAAACAGGTGTTAATATTTTAAAAGGAGATTTAAATGGTATATTCAATCAGGGGATCCTTCTCCTGGCCCAGATAGTTCGAGTGTAAAATTTTCAGACTTTTAATAACATTTCCAAATTTCATCATAGAAATTTGACACCTGAAAGGAAAAAAAGAAAAAAAAAGCTAAAACTTCTCTCCACTAATTGAAAACAAAAATAGAAAAATCCTTATATATTTTATAATGAGTATTTGGTTGCAAAGGAAATGAACAAAGGATTAAAATTTCAATAGCGTGTATTCATCAAATTTTGGAATATATAAATAGTTGTTCTAAAGGTGGTAAAATTGTTCATATGCTGTTCTTCAGTTGCTGTTGAAAGTGATTAAATGTAAGGGTGTCATCGGCAGGGCTGGGAGCTGACAGATTTCTTGGTTTGTTTGGTATTAGAATATATATCTAAAGTGGATTAGTGAAGCCAAGTGTAATGTCATTGGTGGAGTTTTGATGTATGCCCTTTAATGGTTGAAATCAAGACCTGTGAGGTGCTTGATGGGCTGAAATTTGCGTGATGTTGAACCTGAATTGTCTGGTAATGTAGTTTGGTGATCAAGGTTACGGTGGTGGTAATGAGGGAGGCCTGGAGGGGATAGTGAAGGTTGATTGAGTAGAATTTTTTTGGATTCTGGTTGAATGTGGTATCAACAAAACAGGGTCATGGTGGTGATGATGAGGGTGGTCTGGAGCTGGATAGTGAAGTCATTGAGGTGTTAGGAGCCTGGTGGTGTCAGAATGGGTCCATTGGTTGCAACCAGAGAAGCAAACATGACGTTGACAGCACACCTGCATGCTGATGTGTGCCCAAAGGCCACCTAACTGTGTCAGGTGTTCATGAGAGACTTTCTCTTTGCTACCCAGGGTCATTATTTTTTTTTTTTTTAGGCGAGGACATTCATGATAGTATTTTATTGTGAGGATTTGTTTTGTACACCAGATGTGATGCTCAGAGCCCCTGCACAGAAAATGACTTAATTATTTTGTTTTGCTTTCTTAGCATCCACATCCAGTTGACATGTTGAATGAATCAGAAAGAGATCTAATTGCAGCATAGTATAACACATACATATTTCACAGAGAATTGGATATAATTTACATCTAAATTTTTTTTTACATTGTATAAACATATAGTTGTAGTATTTTATTAAAATCCTGGAACACTGATCGACTAGAAACAAAAGAGAAAACATTTTTTTAATTATTTTTGTAATAAAAATTCATTAGACATTTCTTAAGCTCTTAGTATTGGACATGAACAAATGAAGTCATTATTTTCTCTTTGAGTTACATGGTGATATCTCTCTTACTACTCTTGAAAGTTTTTAAATGTGATGTGGTTTCTGCTGTTACAGTTTGTGATTCTGTAGCACAAATCTATAATGTTCAAAGAAGGATGGTTGTGGTTTATTGTGGTCTAAATTAAAGTGAATGAAGAATAACAAGTACTTACCAATTCCTGCCACAGAAGTGAGCTAGTGGAGAAATTGATATATGGGGCTGTAAGCTTTGACTCCTTTCATTCATTCATTGAAATTTTTTCTTCACTGCTTCTTTTTAATATCTAGCAATCACATGTTTCTGCTTGGTACTCCAAAACCAATGTAAAAAAAAAAAAAAAAAATTTATGACCACCTATATGAACACTTATTACCCACAATGCTTTGGTCTTTGTCCATAAAAATCTCGTCATTTACTCAGTTCCTTTAAATAGCATTCAAGTGACAGTTTTTCCTCTATTAAAACCACAATGCCAATGGTCTTTGCACATTCAAAGGCATTTTTAACCATTGATCTTAGAAAGCGGTAGCATACAGCTTAGAATTTATATATACAGTTTATTTCTGAATGTGTTTAGCATCATGCATGACATCCATACAAAAGTCTTGATTTGATGAGGCTAAGAACATGACTAGAATTTTTAGGTTAATTAATGTTTTGGTTTTGCAGCAATTTGTAGTATTAAGCAAAACTACAGTGCAGCCTGTTCTGTTTCCTTATCTCCTATATTAAATTTGTTATATAAATGATCTATGCACCAAGTTATTTGAAGTGTTTGCTGTTTACTAATTACACATTCTGAATTTTTGTGATGGATTCAGGGTGTAGGTGGCATCATTACTTTCATTCCAATTCTAGATCTTAGTTTCTGTTTTGGAAAGGTTTATCTTAAGTTCTATTTCTTGGAACATTTGGCATACCCCCTCCCACAGAGCCAGTGCCAGGGTCTTGTGCCCCCCGCCTCAATCTATGGCATGGTACCTCCTCACTCTACATCATCTCAATTTTTCATATGAAAAAAATACAAATTTTATTGTAACCTAATTATGTACAATAATGAATCATATGCAGTATAGGTGAACAATTCAACTAGAAAAATTGAAAATAAATGCAATGTATCTAAATACAAATTAAAGACATCATAATTGATTTATTTAAGATGGAATGATCTATTTTTTGTGGCAATTTTTAACATCAACTAAAAAGTTGAATAATTTTAAACACATTTGCCATTATGGATAAAAAATAGTGAGTTTTGTATCATAATGCCCCAAGCTTAATAAAGCAAAATTTTAATCATCAAAATCTTTGTTATTATTCAGAGGAAAGACCGAAGGATTTTTTTTTATTAATAATTTATATTTTGTCTATTCTTTTTACAAAGTTTGAAATTTTGGTTAAAAATCTTATGGGGGAGTGGAAGGGAGACCAAAAATTATTATAGGAAATCTTAGTGTCTTTTTTGTGGTGAAAAATACATTAATTTGGAAATTCTTGCAAAAATCAAATTGTTGGTTTTTAATGAAACTTTCAGGAATGAGTTAAATTATTTGTGAAATATTGTTTTTTTTTGTTTTTTTAAAGAAAATCCTTGAAAAAAAATAATTGTTTTTACACTGTTACCACCAACTTACCTAATGTTAAGAAATTTTGAGTAATAATGAATTTTTGAGCCGTTTAATTATCATATTAGTTAAAGGCAGAAATCCTTCATGAATTCAAAAAATTTGAAGCTCCAGTTAATGAAAATCTGCTCTCAATTGCAAAATACATTATCAAAAAATAAGAGTAATAGCTATAGAAAATTTAAAGCCAAAGTATCTAAAATTTAATAAAGCATTAGATTATGGGGAATATTTTCATAAATATTTAAGATTACTTAAAAATTATATAAAAAAGGTGCTCATATTATATTCTTCAGTTATTTTCTATGGATATATCTACTGTAGGTAAACATTAGATAAATTAGATAAACGTCCATCTGTCATTCAAGCTGTCAACACTTTAAATAAACAGTTAATGCTATGTTAAAAAAATGCATTTCTGCAATATTTTAAACTTAAATTAAAAAAAATAAAAAAAACAAAACAAAAACTCCTCCAGTCAATTTAAATTAGTTTTGAAATAATCAAAATTTTTTTTTTTTAAGCGTATCACCCCAAGCAAGGCTGGTGGCCACTATCACGCATGGGGTTACAGAAGGGTTGGAGGAAGAGCAGATAGGAGTGGCAAGGGAGGGGATGTGGAGAAAGAGGAGGACGGAGGGTCGATCGAGGCAGGGGGGTTACGGGAGATATAGAGCGAGAGCAGATAGGAATGAAAGATGTCAGGAAGTGGATAGATCAAGGCAATTGGAGATGACGATTGACGCTACACTTAAACCGTTGGAGATTGTATTTGTCAGGGAAACAGTAATAGGGAAGGGAGTTCCATAGGCGAGATGTGCGAGACATGAAGCTATTGGAGTAGAAAAGACGTCTACATCTAACAGTTTCAACGGTGAAGGGGTGGGAAAGGGATGCCAGCCTCGTAGGACGCTTAAATTCACGAGGCTTAGGGACAAGCGAAAGCAACTCCTCAGAGCAATTACCGTAGAAGTACTTGTAGAAAAGGCAGAGCGATGCAACATCGCGTCTGTGAGAGAGCGACTGCAGACGAGATGACAGATCAGGGCCAATCACATTGCATATCCGTCTCTGGATCTTATCAAGAACCCTGAGGCAACACGCAGGGGCCCCAGACCATAAATGGCAGCAATACTCCATGCAAGGTCGAATGGTAGACTTATAGACTTGGAGGATCGATTCCGGGGAGAAGAATTTCCTGGCTCGGCACAGGGAACCAACTTTTCTTGCGGGGGATGATGCAATTGACTCGATGTATTTGTTCCATCTCAGATCAGCAGACAGCGTGAGACCGAGCAGCTGCAGAGAGGAACTCTCGAGAAGTTGGTCCTCAGACATTCTGATGGGATGCAGGGATGGGTCCTTGTGGTGGTTAATGGAGAGCAGTTTTGTTTTAGAGGCATTAAAGTTGACCATCCATTTCTCTCCCCAGTCCACAACCGATTGGAGGTCCTTTTCAATTTGAGCTGCCAGGTTAATTTTGTCCGC
The DNA here is from genome assembly GCA_964036315.1 of Acanthosepion esculentum. NCBI lineage: Eukaryota > Metazoa > Mollusca > Cephalopoda > Sepiida > Sepiidae > Acanthosepion > Acanthosepion esculentum. The sequence goes on from OZ038491.1 coordinate 20,624,313, forward strand.
CTCAGTAGATTTGTGCTTGAGGCAGGAGTAAATAGTAGTGTCATCAGCGTAGATACCGACTTGGGAGTCTATGGCGTCTGGAAGGTCATTTATAAATATGAGGAACAGAGTAGGGCCAAGGATGGAGCCTTGAGGAACACCAGCGGTACTGGGATAGGAGTTGGAGAAGAATCCACTGAGAACAACCTTCAAATCCCGGTTTGATAGGAACGATTGAATTAGGTCAAACGATCGACCTGTGATACCATAACCCCGGAGCTTGCGAAGGAGGCCAGCATGCCAAACCCTATCGAATGCTTTGGAGATGTCAAGGGCCACGGCACGGGCTTCGCCGTTACTATGGATAGCTTGGTAGACAAATTCAGTGATGGCCGTAAGCACATCGGCAGTAGACCGGGCAAAGCGGAAACCATACTGCTTGTCTGAGAGCAGATCGTGGGATATCAGGTGAGTAATCACTTCGGTGTTGATAATGGCCTCGAAGACTTTGCCGAAGATGGGAAGGAGACTGATAGGACGGTAATTAGAAAGGTTGGAGGGGTCGCCAGAGTTCTTAAAGACAGGAACAATGGTAGAGGACTTCCAGCAGTCAGGAAAACAGGAGTCCTTGAGGCAGCGGTTGTACAATTTAGAGAGGGCAGGTGCCAGTTCAGGTGCGCATTTCTTCAGGACAATGGCTGGTATTCCGTCACCGCCGGTAGCCTTGTGGAGATTTAAGTTAGAAATAATGCCCAGTACCGACGACGGGGTTATGTGCAAGCCGTCCAGTAGGGCCTCAGTTCTGGGAGGGAAGTCGGGCAAGGGTACCTCAGAGGAGTCAAGCATAGAATTGGAAGAAAACTTTCGAGCGAAGCATTCGGCCTTGTCGGCAGAGGTGGTCAGGACCTCAAACTGATTGAACAGTGGAGGAATGGAGGGTTTGTTACTATTCAGAACGCTCTTGCAGAGGCGCCAATAGTCCTTGGAGCCAAATTTGCGGGATGCAATACGTTCCTTCATCCGAGCTGCAAATAGTGCCTTGGCATTGTCGAGGGTACGCTTACACTCATTGCATGCAGAGGTAAATAGACGTCTGTTGGAGTCGGACATGCCACTACGAAAACGGTGGAAGAAGTGGTTCCTATGGGCAATGGCAGCTGAGCAAGCAGCTGTGAACCAGGGGGAGGAGCGCGGTTTGACCTTGAATTTCCTGGAGGGGATGAAAGCTTCGATACCGGCTTTGACCCAGGAGGAGAACTCAGAAGCACACTCATGAGTGGGGAGCTTAAATACAGCATCCCAGGGGACATCGCGGAGGAAGTCCCGAAACGAGTCCCAGTCAGCCCGTTGGTAGCAGAAAGTGGTTCTGGTGGTAGGAGGTTCTTTGCAGGGATTGGGGCTGAAGGAGATACTAACAGACACGACAGCATGATCGGAGTTACCGATAGGACAGAGCTGCGTGGCACTACACGACTCAGGGATGGAGGTAAAACACAGGTTGAGGAGTGAGGGCTTACAGTCACGATTGTAGGAAAAACGCGTGGGGAAATCGATTATCTGGGTGAGGGATTGAGAGATTGAAAAGTTAAGAGCATGAACGCCAGCGAGGTCAGTGGTAGCATTCTGTAGCCACTGGTTGTGATGGGCGTTGAAATCACCAAACACAAATATGTGAGCGGACGGATGGAAAGAGAGGGCCTTATCTATGCTGTCAGAAATGACATCGAGTATCCCGCAGTCCCGAGAGGATGGAGAGCGGTAGAGGAAGAAAAGATAGCTTACAGCATTGAGAAGAGATAGGCGGAGACACAAGTAGGAATGATCCGGCGATTCGAGAGAGGTCTCTCTAGCCAGAGGGAGATGGTCCTTGACGTAGACACCCAGGCCATGCATGTGGGTTAGAGAGTCTTTTCTGAGGAGTGGGAGGTATCCAGGGATCGAGAGATCAGAGGAAGGGATAGAGGAGTCAAGATTGGTCTCACACAGGGCGAGTATAACCGGGCACTTAGCTATCAGGAAAGACTCAACGCTGCAGAAGTTGGTTCTAATGCCGCGGATGTTAGAGAAGGAGATATTTAGAGGTTTGGGTGATTTTTGGAAGGCTGGTTTAGGTTTGTATTTCAGTTTTTTGTTATTCATGTTGGTAATTGGTTTTTGGAAAGAGAGAGAAGGCCTGAGTTAAAGGAAGCCGAGGGTTGATACCCATGATGCGAACAGAGAGGAGGTTTGGCACAGCAAGATTCATAATGTGGCCTCAGGGTTGCCCACCGGAAATGACTGCAGGGACACCTATCCATGCGCGACATGGCACTACAGACACCCCGATATTATGCAACTGTTGATCAGAGCGGCCGCTCAAGACGCTACGCAAGAGTTAGGGCTCCTAACTACCAGTCGGAAACAGCAACCAGGTAACTGTCAACCGTGTACCCTCAGAATGAACAGGCAATGCCACAGACTGCGTGCATCATGGGAGAAACACAGCGACACCAGTACAGAGGGACTCATTGGAAATTAAATTTAATATATTAGCTTGAAATTAAAAGTAAAATAGAAACTTTTAAGATTTTCATTTTAAAAAATGCATTTTAAAATTTAGGTATCATAATTTTTGTGGAGGTACTTAAAATATTGATAGGAAAATGCAAATGTTTATAAAACAATGGTCACAAAGCACTGCCCTCCCCTCCCCCCTCATTGGTACATTGACCTCAGGAAAGCATGATCGCTGTCTTTTTTATTAGTTAATTTGTTTGAGATGTGGTATAGAATGCATTCACCTCAAGAAAATTAGACTGGGGTTTTCATTTCCTCCTTGTACTCTTGATGAGGTTTGGAATTTTTTCGTATTCAGTGGATTTGTAACTTGGAAAGTGGTTTCTTATGGATGAGAAGAGGATGCAGTCATATGCTGCTGTAAGCTCAACATTTTTGATATCTCCTCCCAAAAATCTTAATGTCTTGTTGAAAAATATTAAATTTAAAAATATAAGTTCTTACAGTTTTTCTTACTTTCATAAGCACACAAATTTTCATCTTACAAAAAAACAAAACAAAAAAAAAAACTTTTTAAAGTTTTAAATTCTGATGGAATTTAACAATTACAAAATCAAAACTTTTACATGAATCTACAAAAATTAGGTACTGACACATATTTCCTTAAAAAACAAAACAAAACAAAAAACAAAAACCCTGAACAATTTAAATAATTAAATCTTTGAAGTTAAATTTTAGTTTTATGGGAATGATAATAGCCTAAAGCTAATATAATATCTATTAAAAAAAAAAAAAAATTAATTTCTATATATAAATAAAAACTTTTTAGGCATTTTTAAACAATGGCACATTCATTCATTGACTTATATAACTGACTTTATAGACGAAAAATTTAAACAACAAATTTAAAAAAATTTCTTCTTAAAAATCCAATATCGGTCCAACAGATGTGTTATGAAGTCACTTAGTAAATGTAAGTATTAATGTGTTAACTGGATTTTATAAATATAATACTTACTTTTTTTTTTCTTCTTAAAACTTAATGAAAATAACATTTATTTACACATGGTGAGTGCTGGACAATCTCCTCAAAGATGAAGAAGAGACTTGAAGCAACAGAAATGCGGTTCTACAGGAGGATACTGAGGCTACCATGGACTGAACATATAAGCAACAACAAAGCTTTAGAGAAAATGGAAACAAAAAGGAGACTTATACTTAACATCTGGAAGAAACAGTTGAGGTTTCTGGGGCACATAATGAGGAAGGAGGGCTTGGAAAATCTGATACTCACAGAACAGATAGAGAAAAACAATGCATAATATACTTAGTGAGTTTGAATAAATGGATGGCTGAACAGGGTTTAGGGGAAATAACAGGACAAAATTATTAACAGCAACAAAAGACAGGAAATTTTGGAGAGCCATGATCGTTGATGACACAGAATCAACGACTGGATTGGCAGTTGAAAATATTCTAACAGTTTCTTTTGCACTTCTAACTTGTGTGGAATTTTCTTCTGGCTTTCGAGTCAAATTTGATCTTCAAAAATTTAAATGCATTGTCAATCCTTAATTTCTATCTTAAATTTTTTTTTTCTTTGTCCTTAATAATGTTTTTCTTTTTCTCATATTCTGTCAAACTCTGTAAACCCTTGCATATTTATGGCTTTTTTTATTTTGTTTGGGGGCGAAATTATTAAAAAATAAAAAAATCTTATAAAATTTACAAGAGTATAGTAAATGCTTTTTAATGACACCAGTCATAGATATCTATGACTCGTTAGATATTGTACAGTTTACCACAAGGATGGCTACCTAATCCCTGTTGTAAATGCCGGCTGAGGTACATTTGTTTTTTTTCAAAACTCACAGAGCCAACCTGTATTTTATACTACATCTATGTGTAACAGAGAATCCAGTTAACCTGACAAGAGACCCAGATTTGGTTGCACATGGTGCAATAAGCACTATGAGTTATGTCCTTTTCCACAATTGGCTGTTGAGAGAACGTTCTACTTAGAGGTGGCACTAACAAAATTTGCATACAAATGATACTGGGAAGGTTTTAGCCAATAGTCAGTGTGGTTCTGAGACTGAGAGAAATCTCACCTTCTGTTGGTGAATAATTTGATAGAAACAAAGGGACATAACTCTTGAGAAATTCTTGTTTCAATAGGCTCAACAGATCACAATTGTTAGAAATTTCAAGGTATATGAAATGTAAGAAATTGTGTGTGTGTGTGGGGGGTCACAGCACCTCATAATTTAAAAAAATACAGTAAACAAGTTAACATTTTCAAATAAGTTCATTTCATTGGGGGTTTTGTCCATGTCCAATAATATATATTATATATATATTAAAGATTTTTTTTTTAAACATCTAATTAAAATACTCACAAGGACAATAATGAAAAATATCTTGATAATAATTTTTCATTTACCTTATAGAAAAAAAAAAATGAATGAATTACCGTATATACTCTCATATCATGCAACTTTTGAAGACCTAATTTTGACGCTAATTTTAAGGGGGTTGCATCATACATGAGATATAAAATTAGTGTATGTGCTGCTGGCCCTGGATATACCATTGACCAAACTATATATCAATTTACTGTATTTTACTTAACTGTATCCAATAAGGCATGTAACATTCACATATTAGTATGGTATTATAAAATAAAAACTGCAAATATGCATCTTTTCTATTGTTTACATTTATAGGATGTTTAATTGTTTTTCGTTCAGTTGTTTATGGCTGTATGCTTACATGAGTATAGCATTACTAATGATACTTTTATCATTCTCTTTTACTTCTGTAACTTATTTAACTAAATGATGGGATAAAGAGAGGAGAACAGGTTAGTCTATTGTAATTTGGTTTCTCAAAAAAGGAACTCACATGATACATGATACAATGATTTTTATAAGTGAAAATATGGGGGTTGCATGATGCACAAAATTGTGCATTACACAAGTATATATGGTATATAGCAAATTCTAATAAAGAAAGAATCTGCAATGGATAGTTAAGAATAAATGATTGAATAAATATGATAAAATAACTCAAAGGAACAAAAGGTTTAAACTTTATAAAAACGTTAAAATTTAATAGACATAACAAGTGTTTCCACAAACAAAACTTACACTGGAAGTCATTTGTTTATAATTTACACCAAATGATTAGGTCATATTTTTTCAGTCAGTCTAGTATAAAAACAAAAAAAGTTTACTGACTGTATTATTGGGAATGTGAACGAAAACAAATGCACTCTTATTGAGAATCAAAAAACACTTTTACAAAAGTGAACATGTGACCTGATACTGCATAAGAAATGAAATTTATATTTGGTTACAGCCATCATTAAACAAAAATACAGCAGAGTTGTCAAGTGACCTGGATGTAACAGCCATCACTACATATCTGTTAAACCAACTCACCAAAAAATCACTTAAAACATTTGTGTGTGAGGAGAGCTGCTAGATTTGGAAATATGAATGCAAGGCATCTTGTTCAAATTTAAATTCAAATGATTTCTAATTCTTCAAATACCGTGGTAAACAGATTATATTATTGCTTTAGACAAACTTGTACACCAAATAAAAAACAACTTGTCCTGTAATAGTTGTTACATTTAAATTATGAAATCTGTTTGCAAATCTAACAACTATTATGCGACAGAGATACTATTTGAAATCATTTAGATTTGAACAAGGTGTTTCATATTTCTAATCTGCCAAACTCTGTGTATGAAGCTTAAAAAAATATGCTGAGGATTCAATCATTTTTTCCTGTGAAAAAGCAAAGCCGATAAATAAATAATTATCGGCTAAAGGGAAAGCTTTTTGAAAACAAAATGAAATCAAGAAAAGTTCAAAAAGGAAATTTCCATCTTGATAATATAAAATGTGATGTAATTTAACTCTTCCCCTGCTAAATTTGCACAACATAATTGCATCCATTCATACAGCATTGTTTTGTAGGTGTGCATTAAGTCAGAACCAAGTGATGTTCTTAAAATAAGGAAAATGGTTGTGTAATTTGTATTCAGCAGTAAAAACATTTTCATCATATCCATTCTACTGAGGCGGTAATTGAAATATTGTCTTCTTAGTGATTAAACCATTTCCCAATTTCTAGTTAAGAAAAAAAAGAAATCCAATTTACTAGTAGAAAATTATTTAAGTTGGTGTAAGAACTAATTTTGAAAATGAAATGGTTAACAGAAGTCTTTATAAAAATAGATACATTAGCAGAGAGATTTGAATGTGATATGTTTGTAGTTTAAATATATTTTCCCCAAATAACAAAAGTTCATATTTGAAATTAATAATAAAATCATTATATAAACGTGGAAGTTTTAAATTTAAGAAATCAATGAAATATTAAAACACATTCACGATGTTGACAAAAACAACATTAAAAATGATTTTTAAACAAACAAAAAGCAGAAAAAAGTCAACTCCAGGGAAATAACTAATGATAATAATATTCAAGTCGAAGTGTTGTCTCCTATCAGATGTTTTTTCTAACAGGGTCAAACACCAAATATTTTGTTGTTGTTATACAAAATAAATTACTGGAATTTTACATAAACAAATTAAGTGTATATGACAAAATATTAGCTTATTCCAAAAGTAATGCTGTATTCTTGGAGGTGGAATAAAAAAAATTATCAGAATCGATATTGGCAAAAGCCCACTGAAAGTAATTCTTCACATTTCTTAATGAACCTGAAATTCTACATGAAACAATTTCTCAGTGTACTGAATTTATCGCTTAGCTAGTTTTAAATGCCTTGCAATAAAGAAAGTGGTGCAGTGATTACAATTAATAAAAATGTGAAATTGTTTAGACATTACAGTTAAAACAATACAATAAAATATTACACTCTAATAACTTAATCTTCTCCCAAGTTTAGTTTATTGAATATAAAGATGGGAATCTTCTTTTGAAGGGTGGAATTTTCAGAAATTATCTTCAGAAATTAATGTCACATTTTGGGAGATTGATTGTTTCATGGCTTATTAACCCTTTTCAGGTTATTTAAAGACAAAATATTTTTTACATTGAAATAATCTTTTGAGATAATGATTTACTGATACAAGTCCTAATTAATCCATAGTGAGGAGAGAGTGGATTTATACATTTCCCAAGGGTATTTGCACATAAGTGAATATAAAGACTGGAATTGAAACTTTGCTCTTTGATTTCCAATTCCAAGCTGTGATCCATTACACCACATGCACATCCAAGCTTACAGCTTCTGGTATTCAGTCACCCATATAGGCGCTGACCAGGCTTGACATTCCTTAACTTTGGTGATCTTGCGAGAACCAGTGTTTCAATGTGATATGGCTGTAAGTCTTGGGAGAAGATGGAATAAAGACTCATTCCAAATGCAGCCAAAATTTTGGTAAATGCCAAAAGTCCAGTATAAAACTTTATTTTTATTGAATGAATCATTAAATGTCAGCTTGAAAGAATTCTGATCATTTGGAATTGATTTTGGTTTGAAATTCCCTCACAAAGATGTTCCAGTAAAAGTTAAATCCAGAGATGCTCATGTGAATTCTCCCAACCTAATGATTTGATCCAAGTTTTAATTCCAAAGTATGGGTGTGCATTATAATTCTAAAGAATCACGTTTTTATTTTTTTTATCATGACCAGAGTATTTTTTCATCTGTTGTAAATTTTTGCCTTGTTCTAAAAGCTTGCAATAGTAAATCCTTAACTGCAAACATCATGCAATTATGGATTATTAACTGCAAAGATTAAACTGCAAATTTAAATTCAGCAACATTTACACTTGGTCTACAGTTCAAGGTGGGTAACTGGTTGCAATTGCAAAATAAATCCAGAGCTCTACTTTTAAAAGGTTTCTCTCCTGTAATAAAATTGGAGTGAGGGCATTTCTATCAGAAACAATGGAACAAGGTTGACAAAAATTACCAATTGATATATCAAAAAAAAAATTTCTTAAAGAATAAAACTTTTTCCGAGGCTTTGCAAGGGAGATATGTGTGTGTGTGTGTGTAAAAACAGTGCCATGGGATAGAGTCTCAAGATTTAAAATGATAGTTGTGGTGGGCAACTCAAGCAGCCAAATTTATTTTTTGAACAAAAAGAGTTCTTAACCCATTACCTGACAGGAGCTCCATTCCTTGTATTTACATTGAATTGCTTACATACATTGCATTTGCAGAGGTATATTTTACAACACTTAGCCTTTAAAGTTTTTATTATTAGCCGTAAGAAGACACTTTCTGCCGTGATTTTACATTTCACAAGTAGAAAAATTAATGACTATTTTGAAAAGTATTTTTTTAATTATTTCTTATCAATATTATTTTTTGATGTTTTATACACATATATATTTGCTGTTCTAGTTTCTATAAAAACGACAATGGTAACTACTGAAATTAAACATAAGGAATAAATCCAAAAAGGTGCATCTTAAAATTTGGAAGTTAATGGGTTAATGTTGAAGGGTTTATTTTTACTCATTCTAAAAGAAAAATGTTTACATCTGCATTCAGCGGCCGAAATGAATATGCAAATGAAGTGGGCGATAAAAATATGCACAAAAAAGGTTTTTCTTTAAATATGTATGTAATGATAATTAAAAATGGCAAAAATTGCAAAACCTGAAATTTGATAAGAGACCAGATAGAAAAAAAAAAAAAAATTGACCACAGCCACTGCATTAAAGAAAAAAAAGAAAAAAAAAAAAGAAGAAATAAGATCTGTTAGCTTTTTTTCCTTTTTTGTTATTTTTGTTTTAATTTTCTGCTCTCCTTGACAAATCTTTGGAATTTGATCCATCTGCAGAGAGTGCAGTTTTATGATGCCTGTATTTGGAAAGACATTTGCGATGTGCAAATCGTAGAATAGTTATCCAGAAAATGCAAGAGACAACATAGAAAGCAAAGCTAGCTACCTTCATAAATTTGGGAATATGTGACATAGTCAAATAACAATAGAGTAAATAACTGCCTACAACAATGCGGACATACGTGAAAATTAAAACAAAAAGAACATCGACAACATTGCCAATGATACTTTCATAGTAGCCAGACTTTTTAAGGAACCACCGAGATTGTAGTAGTGGATTAGTAACTTCCGATCCAAAAATTGTTGCAACAACTTCTGTACCATAGAAACCAGTCAATAAACTGATTCCAAGAGTGAAGATTGAAATGAAATGGTGGCACAGCATAGCAGGACCTGAAGAAAAAAGAAATCAAAAGTATTTTTAATATATATCAGAAAAATAGAACAGATGTGGAAGAGAAGAAGCAAGACTGAAGAGAGGCATATAAAATATTTTGCATGCTATTTTTAGGAGTGATCACATCCATTCCTCCCTTTTGTTCACAAAATGTTATGGAAATGAATATTAGGACCAATGTTTCCACCTTAGAAAAGGTGCTATGAAACAACCACCTAAAAGTTTGCAATTATTAGAAATTAGTTTTTTGCAGAATACTATACATTTTTTACCAAAGCACAACAAAATTTCTGCTGTTTATATACTTTGAAGTGAGTAACCATTTATGTGAGAAGCCATTTGTAAGTGGAATTACCATTTGTAGCAATGATACAAAAGAATGAGAAAAAAAAAAAAAAAAGCTGTGGGAATATTGTTTCAAGCAAACATAAATTTTTTTTATTTTTTTATAACCTGATATAAATCATTATGGATTGCAACATTTATCTTCATAGATTGCCTGCTTTTGGCATATTTAGTCCCAATAATGAAGTCATATGATAAAGTTGAAAAGTTATTCTCTTATGATTCCATAAAATAAAAGGTGTAAATTAATACTTACCTTCAGTTTGGAAATAAACACACCAGCAGAAATCAAAGATAAAATATCCAATGGAAATAATTACTATTTGCTCTTGCAGGTCTGTGTTGGGTCCACCTAAAAATAAAAATATTTCAATGTTAGCAAAAAGACTACACTTTTGTCACTTTAGATGTTGTGAAGAAGAAAATATAAAAGGACTGAAAAATATCAAAAGTTGAGAACAAAAAGAAAAAGATGGCTTATAAATTTCATTAATATTGCCTACTAATGAACGCTTAGCATTACACAACAGCTTTGAAATATGATTTTTTGAACCTGTCATGATGACAGGAACTTAAGCCAGATAGATCAATTAAAATGGTGTAGGTGATACATCTATAGACAAATGGTCTGAAATCAGAAGTTCACAGTGCTGTTTGTTTGAGCCATTGTACCAAGGATTCCATTATTTTCTGTCATGACTCAAAGTAGTGGGGTTAGTTTCTTTCTTTGTGACGACATGCAAGGTGTATTTGTATTTAGAGTTTCATTCTATAAACAAGGATTAATGCCCAGATATTAATTCTTTGAATTTACTATTAGAAGAAACATTGTTTATTATTAATTTTGGACTGATATCTCTTTTCTATTAATTTCAATTGTCTTTATCTCATATTAATCTATTGTTGTTATGGCTTGGAAAAAAAAATAAGATGAATAAAATATAATATGTCAATATATACAAAAGTATATATGTATTTTACTTACCTGGGTCAGTGAAAGGCCAGGGACCTTGTACAAATGTGCAGTAATAAGAAAGGGCAGTAACAAGTAAAGCATGTCCCATACTTATCAAACGGCAAAGCCATTCGCAACTTCTGTTTGACCACTTCCAACATAAACAGATATACAATCCTGTCCACATTGAAGAGGACAAAACAACTTCAAGTAACATGTTCGCATTATTTAGCTGCAAAATAAGAGAGGATAAGTTGTCATAAATGGATGGAATATTATTTACTTCATTATTAGAAATTAAACAGCCTATTTAAATTAAGTTTGTCTTCATGAGCTATTAAGTAGACTCATGAAGATGTATGAAATAAAATAGGCAATATTTTTAAGGAAACTATTTCTTATTTTCTTTGACTCTTTTATCTCCAAACCTAACAAAAAAAACAAAATGATTTTTTCCTACAACCAAATGGATAACATGTTTATGTTAACAATTTAGATAAAATGTTAGTTCTACCTCACTACACATCTATAATGATTTTAGTGTTTCTTTACAACTCCAAAACATACTGAATCTAATTAAAAATGACCTTCTCAATTTTGGATCTGTGACACTGAGGCTGTGAAGTGGTTAAATATTAACTCTAAGCAGAAAAAGGTTTAAGCCCCAAATGAAATATAAATTGAAAGATAGAGAGAATGGAAGACATTTTCCCTGGTAATGTGGAAGTGAAGAAAAGGCCATATGGGTTGCCTCACACTTACAAATTGGAATAATACACAGAGACTTTACTTTTTTTTTATCCATTGAAAATCTGGCATGTGGGTAAAGCAAATTGGGAAATGGCTTTATCTCTTTCTTGGAAAATTAGAAAAAACAAAAAACAAAACAAAAACCATGTCACTGGTGAAAAGAGAAACAGACAGGAATTTTTGTTAGCAAAAATAAATTTAGTAATGAGAACACACAATGAACCTGCTACAAGGGTGAGGATTATGAAAATTGATCCATCATAACAGGCAGGTGATCTGGTTTATGTTTTCACTAAGACGGCAACCGTTTTTTTTTTTATGGACAAATGGGTCCAGGATAGGAGTCAGAGAATTGGAATTAATGAGGAGAATAAACCATGCCCTTTCTCCTATGCACTTTAAAAATTAGATTTATCACAAAGACAGTTTATGCAAGCCCTGAGAAATGGGTAGAGTTAGAATACTGAGAAGGAAGGAGAAAGAGGCAGAGTTTGGCCCTGCCTGTGTGGAAAAGTGAATAATTCTCCAAATTTGGAAAGTTGATCAAGAAAGCAGAAATAGGGAACAAAGAAAACCTTTATTGGAATTAATGAAAATTGGGGAATCACCGAATCCCAAGAGCCTCTTGGCTCTATGCCAGTTTTGGGTTGGAATGCATATGAGCAGATGATTTGGGGGAACTTGGAGACTTTGGGCTGAGATCCTGCATTGAGGGCCTCTGAAATTCATGTCAGTTTGAACCCAGCCCCTCCAGAAGTTTAGACCCACTGTCACTATAAAGATTGATGTGGGATGGGTTAATTTTTGTTGTAACAAGAACAATAAAAAAACCAATTGAATATTAACTCCACAAATCTCTCATTTTATTTTTTGTTGTGAAGATATTTTTTTCCTCAATATAACACCTTCCCATGGTGCTTGAACTAGCACTGCGAGACTATGACCTTTGAGTTTCCACTGCTCTAAGATCAAGAACACAGCATGAGCAGAGCTGGTGTGGACTGAAGTGGCCAGCAACCAACAACCAACTTGGGCCAGTGTCAGCATTGATCAGTACAGAGTTAGCCCTGTGGTTGAAACGTCATTCTAAGACTTAGGACCAGACAACTAAAACAGTGTTACACCACTGGGTGTAGGCAGTGGCAAAAGGTGTTATAGATCCTTTAATAATTGTATTGGGATGGAAAAAAATCATGATGGCCAAGCTTGAAGGTGGAAAATTCATTTATCATAATCAGCATTTATATCAAAGCATCGAGAAAAAAAGGGGGGGGGGTTGTGCCATGTTTTTGTTTTTTTTCAAATGCTGTGTCTCTTTGAGATGTAGGTCATCGTGGTTTTCTATAGAATACTTTTGTTTTTTATTATTTGTGAATTACTATGATTTCTTGGGAAAGTAATTCACAATACTCCATGATTTTGAATTCAGAGCAGCCATTCTCCTAGACTGTGACACAAAACTAGAAAGCCTAGTTTACTCGGCTATTTAATCCAAAACAATAGGAAGAAGAGTTGGATTCATGTCTTTCCCCAAGTGTAAAAATGAACGAGGCTGGAACTCGGATAACTAATAATTTGTATTACTAAAATGTATTAAGTTGCACAATAGAAACTTAGTAATGAACAATTAGTGTTTGACTGGCAACAAAAAAGTTTTGAATCCTTTAAACCAGCAATTCTCAACTGGTGCGCCAAGAGACACTAATGCACCCTGAAAGGTAGCCAGGTGTGCCCAATTCAATAGAACAGTAATTTATGAATTCTTTTTATAGTTTTTAAAAAATATATATTTTTAAATAGCAAATCCAAAGACATGGTTCCATGTCTAAGTCAAGTCTTTGTCATTTAGTATTCAAAACTGAATGCTAAATTCCTTAATTTTTACGATAGAGTAGATAATCCGTTCCCTTTTGCCTTCTTCAAGGCAGACATTATCAGCCTCTCTAAGCAAATTCTTCATAAATCCTTTTAAATGAAAACTCTGTTAATCTTTGAGAATGCCAAACCAAAATTTCATATTTTCAAATTTCATGACTAATTTTTCTTTATTAAAACTTCAGTTATTCTACAAATGTATCCTAAAGTAAAAATGGTTGAGAAACACTGCTTTAGACAAATTTAAAAAAAATATATAATGCATTGCTGAGACCTTCACTAAGCACATCTTGTGTGTGTGTGTGTTTTTATATATATATATATATATATATATATATATATATATATATATTATTAGGGTTGTAGCAAAAAAAAAAAAAAAAGTCATAACTGTATTATTATGTAAGAAACTATTGAGGTTAAATTAACTACAATTTCAGTATGGATGCATGCAATTCGGTGCCTTTTTTGCAAAAACCAATCACCATGGTTGGACATGTCTCTCTTAAAAAAAAAAAATTTTCTGCTAAAAAAGTAAGTAATGTTTCTTTCAAATTACATTAAGTATACATTAAATTTTCTAATTTTCTTAAAATAACTGTTGCAAAAAGTATAATTGAATTTTACAAGATTTTTAAATGGGGAATTTCACTTTTGTTTATAAAACTATCAATAATGGATGACATGATTGATTTTGCATCAATTTTGATGAATGAAAAAAAAAATTTTTTTGCCTAAAATTTCGGACATGCTAGAAAGGATTACATTTTTTTAAAAAAATACTAAAAACAAATACTATGATTTTTCCTCTTAATAATGAATACAAATTTTTTTTAATCAAGTTTGGGGCTTTTCTCATCAGGATATGCTCTTTTTGAACATTCCTACTTTAAATTCAAGAAACTTTCATGACACAAAAAAAAATCTTTTTTTTTAACTTTTCAGGCACGTAATTTTTATTTTATTTTATTTGAATTGTCGGATTTTACGTTTTTTCGCGCATTGTGTAGTAATCAAGACAAGTGAAGCTTCCGCACCTCATGACTACTCGAGGCAAACCTTAAAAAAATATAATGCATATAGACTTCCTTCGCGTAACACTTCAGAATAATGGCGAACATTCTGTGTACGCGACGAGAAAGAATTCTAACTTACATTGTCCATAACTTCTAAACGGTAATCGAGCGCACTGTTTTATAATGTCATTTTCGAAACAACCAGGCAATTTCACACCAGAATTCAATACCGGGGGCTTTTGGTCCTTATACTGCAAATTAACCATTAAGTAACCACCCGGCAAAACAAACCAACAAACCGGATATTCTCAAACAAAAACAAATTGTTACAAGTTTTTTTACTTTATTGTTTTATCCCTTTCGTCGTGTTTTTTTTAAGACGATGGTGGATTTCTCTGTTTGCCTTAAACACAGTACTATGTATTTTATCACAAATACTGATATATTTTTTTCAGCGAGTGATGAAGTTATGAATTATGAAAGATTTATAAATAAAATTTTAAAAAATACATTAAAAATAAAAAGAAGGGAAAGAAAAGAGCCAGACAAAATGCTCGAAAATTTCTTATTAATATGACAACAAAAAGGATATCCGTGTTGATAACGTTACCAATATAACATGCAAGTGGTGGAATTATTTGTTGTTTTTTTTATTTTTACGGTTCATCAATCTTTTGAGTTATTTAAAGCCAGAAAACATATTTTGGATATAAGAATTAGAATAAATAATGGTTTTGTTGTTTTTGGTACTAGTTGACCACTAAAAAATTAAAAAGCGTGGGGAAATTTGGTGGGAAGGGAATACTTTTTTTTCGTTGACCGTCTTTAGTCCACGTCACAACACTTGCAAAATCGAAAAATATTGCTTCGTTATCGATTTAGAAAGGGGCTCCGATAGTATCGATAGAGTCAAATCAATTTCTAACTTTTCAACAGTGTTATGACCTGTTTTGCATAGGAAAAACCAATTTTTGAGGTGGGTTACAAAAAAAAAGAAAAAGTTTCTATTAATTCTTCTTAAATAACGAACAAAGCCGATGTACATTTTTAAAAGAACAAAAAATTACATAAAATTATTCATTCGTTTTCCCTTAATTTAAAATTTAGGGAAGATTTTTTGAAATAATTTTGTTGATTAGTATTCTTTTAGAGACTTCCTTCCCGTAACTAACACTTCAGAACTGAAAAATATCGATTTGTTATCGTTTTTACTTTTTACTTTTAGTGTCAAATTGGTACCTGATTTTTTTTTTACAGTATGACTTAGCTGTTATTTGCAAATGTCAAGTTTGAAAAATAAAAATGTATTCTAACGTCACTGATTTCCATATTGTTTTTTTTTTTAACTTTTTCTAACATTTTTTTTTTGTATGGGATTTTCATTTTTCTGAAGCACATGCACAAAGATTTTTTTCAGCGAGTGGAGAGTGGACCAATCAAGTAGTGCTCTTCTTTTTGCGAGTGAATATTGCATTAAGTTTTTTTGGTGATAATGATTATTTCCAGATACAAGTCCAACTGTTTATCCATAGCAGGCAAGAATAGAAGGTATTTGGGCGTAAGTGAATGATAATGTAACTCGACTGCAATTCGAACCCGGCTCCTCGTTATCCATTTACCACATCCACAGAAACATAAATGGAGAAATAGTCGAAAAAGTAACGCAGAAAACAAAATAGTCACTCAACAATGTAAACATCTCATTTCCTTCAATTAACACTTAAAAAATATTTTCAAAATTTAAACATTTTCAATTTCATTTTATAGACGAAATTTTCAAACACATTTCAAAATGAAAAGTAAACTAAAAATTCATTTTTAAAATTAATTGGAGATAGAAAAATTAGACATTAAATATTCTGAGATACATTTCAATTTCATAAATGAAGCCGATATTTTTGTCTTTCTTGCTAACATGTTTGTAAAAGCAAACATAATTAAATGTTTCCAGTGTGTACACACAACCAAAAAACAAAAACTATTTGATTTTTAAAAGACTTCGAACCAAGAAAACTAAAGTTTTTTCTTTTTTCACAAGGAAATATTTGTGTAATCACCGGTACTAACCATTTTTGGTGGAAGTAGCAGTCTTTTTAATTATCACAATAATAAAGTAAAGGAAAAATGTACCTTGTTTCAGTTGCTGGTTGTTTTTAAGATCTGTTTGTACTGTTAGGTGGTTGAAAGATCAGAATACCAAGGTGTTTTTGTCATAGGATTTTTAGTTCCAGGAGTGAATATTCAAGTCTTTAAAAGTCAAAGGGTACCTAGCAAACATTTTAATGTGCATTCAAGGTTTTTAAAAGCTGAATTTATTTCCATGGTCAATAAAAAATATGTCTCTGCTCAGCTGAAATATATTTTTATTCTCACTTGGTTTCTGGTTACATTTTGCTACAGAATTCTCAAGTCTTTTAAAGTGGTCACAAAGCAATTAGTTTCTTTTTACTTTTCTAATTACTTTTTGGTAATTGAGATTTGACAAGCTTTCAATAACTAATAATGAAGAATGAATCATACAACAAAAACAAAGCAGTCCAAAAATGCACAAATGTCGACGATTTTAAAGTTAATAAATTGTGTGAATAAAAAAAAATCAATCTAACGATGGCAAATATCCATTAAAGCAGAAAAGATGCACATACGAAAAAAATTGAAGTCATTTTTTTTAAAAAGACAAAAATAACTATTTCCTTCGTCATTAAATAACACAATCGTTGTTCGTAAAAAAATGTAGTAGTCAAGCACGGTGATAACTGCAAAGCAAAGACGTCGATCAATAGTCAATTTGCTTAAAAATTTAAAGAGAAAAAGAGACATTTAAATGCTAAGATACAAAACTTTGATTTTTATGTTTTTCACATCTTTGTAAAAATAAATAAAAATTATAAAGAAAATGGGAGATTATTGAAATCAAAATGTGTGTTTCAGTTTATCCAGAGCTCTGGGGTGAAAATTTAATAATTTTCCAATAAAAATGAATTTAAAGAATAATTTTCTTTTGTATAAAACAAGTTATTATAAAAAGCGTGTATTTATTATTTTCTATTATTAAATTATTATTAACATAGAAGAAAACAGTAGATATGTACAAACAACAGGTACTGCGATCCAAAATAATTTTGATTTCGTTCATTTTTTTTTTTTTAACTAAGTGTGACTGCTGAATTTTGTTTTTTTGTATTTAAAATTTTTTTAACCCTTCCAAAAAGTATTTACCTGTGTATAAGTGCAACCTGTCACCGGCGAAAATCCATGACTTTTTTAACCTCATCAAAAAAAAAAAAAAATATCTGTATAATTTTTAAGTAGTGCGACCCCATATTTTTTGCGTAAAACAACAAAACAAACAAACTGATCCTAAAAACTCGCACTATTAGAGTCGAGTATATACGTCACGATACTCCAAATCACGAATAGAAAAAAATTAATAATTCTCTAAAATAAAAGTTAATGTGTGTGTGTGTGTGTGTGTGGGGGGGGTAAATTGATTCCCCGGTCGGAATCCAAAATGTGCTGAGCTTTACCACATGTTGTAAGATAAAAGTTTAGAAATTCGTAATTTGGAGTTGTTTTCTTATTGATTAGCAGTGCTACTTCTTGTACAACTTAACAAGAAAACTTTTAAATAAGGACGTTTCAAAGCTTAATTTAAGTACAGGCACAAGATCATGGGGGACGAAAGCGAGTGTTATTACAAAAAAAAAAAAAAAAAACACTTAAAGCTTCTTTCCTAACTAAAACTAGCATATTTTCAAATTTTAATCAATAAGCAAAAAAACTTCAAGTCAAGTGTGTGTGTGAGAGACAAAGAAAGAAAGAAAAGGGGAAAAGTTCTGGGTTAATCAACAATAGAAGAATTCTATATTAATATTTTAATAAGATTCGTTCCTAAAAGAAGTTAATTTCTACAGTATTTAAAAAGTTGGAAGGGTGAATGGAGAAAGTCGGACAGTCGGTTTTTTGTTTCAACAAGTTATCGATAGATGCTGTTCCTTTTTAACGGTTCCTACAAGTTGGTTAAAAAAATATTTCAAATTTATTCTAATTTAATGAATCTAACCGAATCTAACCGAATTTTAAATTTTAATTTAGCCATGACCATCCTCACAGTACATGGGGAAAAAGTGACTTAGTTAAAAAAAAAAAAAAATCAAAGAGCAACAACAGAAGACTGAAATGAAATGAGAAGAGGAAAGAACAACGAATTTAATTTCTTAGCTTAAAAAAATAAGATTGAATTAATTAATGAATGTAAATTTAGCAATTGAAGATGAATAAATACCACGGAAGTATTAAAAAAAAGGCTTTTTTTTGTTATATAAATAATTATTTAATCTAAAGAATAAACATTTATTATACAAGGATAAATAATTTTAATTTTATTAAGCTTAAAAACGAAAACAACAAGCAAGACAATTCTTCGAAATCGCTAATTTTTGCTTTTTGTGCGATGGGTGTGTCATCTAGACTAAATATATTAACCAATTATTTACACGTATAGCTACAATAATAAACGGGAAAAGATTTTTAAAAAAACAAACAAACAAACAATTACCTCCAAATGATTCTCTTTTGATAATAAAATAACAACAGTAGATTTCATGACATCGCTTCAAAAATACACTGACATGCTTGCACCCCCAAATAAAAACAGTAGCATAAGGCAAAGGGGAAACCTGTATGATGCTTACAAGTATGGAAGGCCAAGAAGAGCATCTAAACAAGTAAACTGGCTTTCTTTTTAGGGTACGGCAGAAATACTTCACACATTAAGACAGTAAGAGAAAATATTTGTGGGAGGTATTTCTGCTGTACCTTGTATTTATTTTTAATTATTATGTTATGAAGCAAAGAAAGTTATTGGTTAGTCTATATTTCAACATTTCAAACTATTTATAAGACACGGATTTGCTGCCATTATATAGCACGTGTGTGTGTGTGTGTGTATCTTATATCCTGAATCCTGAAATGAAATAATTTATTATTTATTTCAATTTTTTTTTCTATCAGTAAAAGCTGAAATTCTATTCAAAATTTGTGGCCAATAAATATCAGAATTTGAAAAAGAAATATACATAAAATAAGTAAAAAGTCAAACCTATCTGCCAGAAATAAAACAAAAAAAATACCATCCAAAATGGATTATGATTTATTTCAATGAGCATCAATACATTCTTCATCTCTCAGGCAAAAATTTTTGAGGATCCTGGTCACAAAAAAAGTGTGTGTGTGTGTGTGTGGGGGTTCTTTGATGAAGCATAGCCAGAGTTCAGAAAACCAAATTGAGATGTGTTGGAAGATTTTAGAAATGGGAAAGGTACCAAAATTCATATAATGAAAGAAAAAATGTAAAATTAGATAAACATAATAAAAAAATAACACCATAGACTTGGTTTGTTATTATATTTTTTTTTTGAGGGAAGCATTTAAAAATAGATTAAACTTAGAAAGTTACTAACATGTAGTGTAACCCGGATATAAGAGAAACACGGATATAAGAGAGATTATATATGGTCCCAAATTAGAGCCTGTGTTAATGTATATACAGTGTGACCCGGATATAAGAGACCCTGATATAAGAGCGATTTTCTCTGGTCCCAAATTAGAGCCTGTTTTAATGTATATATAATAGACTAAACCCGGATATAAGAGACTTAGTTTCCAGTCCCGACAACTCTTATATCCGGGTCACACTGTATAATAGACCAAACCCGGATATAAGAGACTTCGTCTCCGGTCCCGACAACTCTCTTATATCCGGGTCACACTGTATAATAGACCAAACCCGGATATAAGAGACTTCGTCTCCGGTCCCGACAACTCTCTTATATCCGGGTTACACTGTATTTAAAAAAAAAAAATCTGCTAAACTGAAACCAAATAATTAATAAAAAATGGCTTGAATAAAATTTGATGTGTGAAACTTTATATGTGTGAGGCTGGAATTGATGTTGTAAAAAGAATTGCCAAAATGAAGTAGTAAAAGAAAGCAGAAGGGATTTGGCTTTCAGAAGCAAAAGTTGTTGGTAATTTCTGGGAGCCGAGCAAAGTTAAAAAGAATGGAAGATACATTATTTGCATTATTCAGACTATTGTCCTCATCTTTGTTGCCATATTTATTACGTTTCGGCTGTTGTACGCTTTGGCGTTCTTCAGGTGGTTGGAAAGTTGAACTGAACCCTTTATTTCGCTCACTGGGGTAGACTGTTCTAGTTCCACATGCCATGTTTGATGGATGTTAGTTATCTCCTGTTAATTTCCCTCTGAAAAATCTCCACTGCCTTAGCCAGGTATTGAACTCAAACTCTTTGGGTCCTGTCACTGGATCTAACTAACGCCTTTATCCACTGTGCCATGTGTCCTTGAGCAAAATAAAGGGTTCAGTTTGACATTCCAACCATCTGAAGAAGGCTGGAGTGTACAACGGTCAAAACGTTGTAATAAATATGGCAACAAAGATGAGGAAAATAGTCTAAATAATGTACATAATACCTCATCTCAGAAATATAGACAGATACTGAAGAATGGAAGATGTTTGGGTGTTTTGGGGATCAGAACAAAACAAAAACTAAATGCCAACATGAACAATTATGATGATGATGAAAAAATGAAAGAAAAGGAAGTAACAGAAGAAAAAGAAAAAATTTCTACAAATTTAGAAACATGATTATCTTTCTCTTGTTGTTTGTGAAAGTTTGCCACAAAATTCGAACTTTATGAAAATATGAGATTTCTCTCTTTTTTTGAATCACTTTGTTAAAATTGTACTGTTGTCTAAACCAGTGGTTCTCAAACTTTTTGAACTCGGGGCGCACTTGAAATCCTACCAATAATTGTAGGCACACTATATACAAATTTGGAAAAAATATGTTATAATGAAGTCAAATAATGCAATAAAAAAATTTAAAAAAATGAAACATACGTTAAGTTTATTCATTCTTGCTTTTATGAGAAACATGAGCTTGATGAGTCTTAGTGATTTCTTTAATGTTTGGGTGTATATTTGATAAGCAAACTCTCATTTCGTTGTCAATACATTGAAGAGTTCCTCTCCTTTTGCACTTAATTGTGGTGAGGGCAGAAAAGCCTAATTCACATAAATATGTTGTAAACTGTAGTAAAATGGTTAGAGCTTTTTTAGATATTGACACATATTCTTCTTTTATAGAAATCCAAAAAGCTTATTATGTTTAATCATCAACCCACGATTAGTGGATATAGCAGTCAGTTCTTCTTCAGTTAATGTTAAACCAAAGTCATTTGAAGTTTCCATGAATAGGTTTCTAATCCAATCGTATTGTTCAGTGTTAAGTCATAGAAAATAAGAACTGTTTTTCCTCCAAACTTGTTAAATGTTCAACAATTATTGGAAGTATTTCATTTATGCAAGCATTACTTACCAATGGAAACATTTCTAAATTACATTCAACAGCTTTTCTTTTCCAACTCTGTCTTCATATTGTCAGTAGATGTGAGAATATTTTCTTCTTGCTCTTACATGCTAGTATTCAAAGTATTGAGCTGCTGAAATATATTGGCCAAATACTGTGACCTGGCAATCCAAATTTTGTACCGAAGGAGGTCGCAATAAAGTAATTGCTTCATCTCTTCAAACAATGCAATAAGTTCTTGTAACTTGTGTACACGAGTAAGTACTTTCCCCCCTTGACAGCCACCTCACCTCAGTGTGTAAAACCAACTGTCAGTGTTGAGAATCCATTTAAATACAAATTTGGTTGAATAACGTGATTTGACAGGTCTTGTTTTAATAAAATTTACCATCAGAACTTGGTCTAAAACTTCTCTTAATTTTTCTCCCAATGTTTTTGCCATCAAGGCCTCCTTATGAAGAAAGCAGTGAGTTACAATAACATCCTCATTCTGTTTTTTTACAAAAGACAGAACACCCTTCATACAACCTACCATAGAAGGGGCCTCCATCTGTACAAATGCCTACACACGACTGCCATTTATCAAGATAGCTATTCAGAATGTTAAAAATGTCCTCACTTTTTTGCAGTCACACTTAATTCTTTACAAAAAAAGAAACTCATTTACTATTTGGTCTTCATTAATAAAATGAATGGATGCTAATAGTTGCGCCTTGCTGGTAATGTCTGTTGACTCATCAATTTGCAATGCAAAATTTGAATGCTGAAGTTTTTTTACTGCATACATTTTTCTCAATGTCAGAAGACATTTCTAGAATACGTTTGTGGATTGTATTGTGGAACAGAAGAATCTTGGTTATTTTCATTGCTGCTTCATTTCCCAGCATCATCATGACAATTTCGTTGCATGCAGGCAAAATAAGTGACTCACCTAAAATATGAAATTTCATACAAAAGAAAAAAAAAAAACCAGAAAAATGTAATTATGCTAATTGAACTGTTTTTATAATTAAATTATTTTCTATGACAGTCTGTTTGATTAAGCATTGCTAATTTAAATCCTTTTAAAGTTTTATGAAATTCCCTAGAAAATCTGAAAGATGTGTTTCAATGATATTTAATGGTTGACTGACAATGAGATGGGTACTGCACTATAATAAAGTAAATATATTTATTTCTGATATCTGGACACACATTTCTCTGGAATGCCAGGGCGCACCATTTGAGAACCACAGGTCTAAACAAACCAGATACTCAGCAACACATTGTGAATCATCAACCTTTTCAACTCATTTCAACAGTTGAAATGAAGTGAACATTTTGTTGATATTATTTTTATGAGCCCAACAGAATTGTAATTAGAATTTATCTTTGCCTGTTTGACACACAAAGGAAAATTTTGTCTAAGTTTGTTTTGTACATTTTGTATTCTGTATTATTATTCATGTAATTTAATAAATGTAAATTTCTTTTAAATTTCCCACCAGAGTAAGAGTTTTGTGTTTTTTCATTTATGCCGTTCATAATAGGATAAGAGATTCAACAGTCCCTCTTCTCGAAAAACAATCCTTTTAAAGGAGCCTACTTTATTTTCTGGTGGTGGTGGTTGTTTTTTTCCAACAAGGTAATGCAATACCATCATCATCATACATGACATAAAACTGGTTCCTGTAATATTTGGCTGATTTCCTCATGCCCACAAGATTGAGCATGTACGGGATATATTGTAGAACTCATTAACTTCCCCACACCCAGCAAACCCTTGATAGATATATCCATGCAATGACTTTGGTACTTTGCAGACTTCAAGCTGCCTTATAAGTCAGTATTAATCAGTAGAAAGGAGGAGATAGCACTTTCTAATTTTTTGGCACTTCACTTTAGTTCTCATCTGTTTCCATTGGCAATTAGTGTAACTGCTAAAATTTTACTTGAAATTGTTGCCTAAAATTGATAAAAATTAACAAAACATTTTAAAGTTACTAAAATAAAAGATTTTTTTGAATTCCTTGGAAAAAGGCATAACTACATTTAAGGAAAATATCTATACTACATTCTATGTTGCATGCTGGGAGTTTTCCTGTTACAGTTCCCTAGTAGCTTTCAAACAAGTCACAAAAGTGTCTATCCATGCATTTTAACATGGCTGGGTTACAGTGAACTTGTATTCACTTAATAAGATGAATAAAACTTATGGGCATTATGAGCCTTTCCATGAGGACTAATATTTTTATCTTGGTTTCGTCCATTATACTAACAGGCTTTTTTCCAGTTATATGTTGTTATACTCAATAACCTTTTTTAAATTTTGAATTGAATCTTTTCATCAGTCCATGGAGGTGGGGTAGATGGGTTTCTTTTGACTTTATATACTTCAGGAATGTCTCCTGTCAGTCAATAGACATCAGTCTTATTCACCTTTCTGTTGCTTGTCTGTTTCTTGTACTGAAAAAAAAAAAGTTTGTGATTTTTCAGTACTACCTAATGTAGAGATTGAACTCACAACTGCCAGAAAATCAAATATGCTTTATCAACGCTTTAATCGACTAGTCCATGTCTCATAGATTAAATTTATGGAATTTTATAAAATGAATTTTGTAAAAGATATGAATTGTTTGGCAATTCTAGTTGATTGAAAAGTTGTCTCCAGTTACAAATTAAAATTTTTTAAAAGTTTTGCTAGTTAAATATTGAATTTAAAAAAAAAAAAAAAAAAATTACATGTGTGTATTATACAGTGATGTTATATACTAGTTATATGTTGAGGAATATACACTCAATCACAATTATTTGGGACACACCTGAGAAACGTTATTAATGCTAGCCTAATTAAAGGGTTTGATACTTTAAATAAGCAAAATAATTTTTTTTAAAATATACTTGATTATCTTGGGTTAAGACTTAACCTAAACAAATAGGTAAACAAAGTAACAAAAAAATTTCAATAAAAAGGTCAGGTAAAAAATATTGTTCTTTATCAAATATAACAATATTTTTTCCTGTCGAGTGAGTGAGTGAGTGAGTGAGTGAATTGATTCATTTGGACCAGTATCCTCATCTTGTTTTATAACATTTTGTTTTCTGTGAATTTTGATGTTTAGTTGTCTGTTAAAAAAAAAAAAAAGATAGGAATAAGCTTCCAAAAATCATTACTTGTGTTGCCTTTGTCACATGACTGGGAAAAAGAAACACTAATCCTTTGATTCCGCAAAATTCATCAGTTTGTAGAAACATTATCCCTAATTTGGGCAGAATTAATTTTTATCGGATAGAAGACATACACATGCACACACAAGACAAACGCATTCTCACTAAATTTTGGACATATCAGGCACACAAAAATGTGTTATCCTGGGAGCACATTTATATCATGGCAATGAGTATGTAAATAAAATTTCAGAGGTGCCAGACAGTTGAATACAACACCACACAGCAGTTTGGATAACTGTCAAGCACAGAATCCCACTTGAACTGAAATGAATAAGTAGAGGAAGAAACATTCAACTCCTCTCTCCCTAGAGACAGTTACAATGGCCAAATGCCTATGCAGTCAAACTTCACACTTTGAAAAGGCTTACATCTTCATGTGCTTTATCAGTAAGTCAACCACAATATTTCTATTCTACGAGAACACTACTATATGTATTAACAATACATTTGTTTATGACGGGTTTGATTTACATTCTACTTTGTGAATATCTTTCTTAGCATTTATGTGCTATTTCATGTTTCATGTGTCGGTATTCTGATAATCAAATTTTTCCCCCCAAAACCTGGGTAAACAAAAATCCCACAAGTTCAAGACCTGTGTCACATGCTGCAGAAATTAAATAAATAGAGGCATGTTAAAGAAGAATTGATAGCCATGAGTTATGAAATTCCTAACTAAAGACAATGGCTAAGGCAATAATGTCACTAGGACTAGGTGTGTGGGGGGTATACAGAGTGAAAAAAAATAAAGAAACTATTGAGAAGAAAGGACAATAAAGGAGCAGGAGTCAAAAAATAGAAGATGGTGATTGATATTGTATTAAAACTTTTGAAGATTGTAGGTGACAGAGAAGCAAGAAATCAGAATGGAGTTCTACAAGCAAGAAGTGTGAGAAAAGAATAGAACTGACAGTTGTATCTAACTAGTTCAACAGTAAAAATGGTGAGACCTAGTTGCCAATGTAGCAACACACTTAAATTCATGCATTTGAGGTACTAAGGAGAAAGGCTCATCAAAGTTTCATTGCTTGCAAGATGGGTTGTGTTAATTAAGGTTTTACAGAAAGAGTTTTTCCTTCCTATATCAACAGGAAATGATAGAGATATCTTTTCTTCCTCTAAGACAGTATTTATCAACCATTTTTACTTTTAGGTGCACTTGTAGAATAACTAAAACTTTGGGGTGCACTTTAAAGTTTTATAAGGAAAAATTAGTCATGAAATTTTGCTTTAGTACTCTGCACAAAAATTAGATTTCATTTAAAAGGATTTATGAAGAATCTGTTCTATATAATTAAAAAAAAAAAAAAAAAAAAAAACTGATAATGATTGAGTTAATTCTTTTGAGAAAAGCAAGGGTTAGCAGATTATCCACTCCTTAAAGATTAAAGAATTTAGCATCCAGTTTAAAATATCAACTCACAAAGACTTGATTTAGATGGAAGCCATGTGATTGGTGTCTCTAGCTTTCTAAAAATAATTTTTTTTTTTAATATATAAATAATATATTTTTAATACTTTTTAATATAAAATATAAAAATATTTTTAATATATAACAATAAAAAATATATAACAATAAAACAAAATCATAAATTACACTTCTGTTAACTTGAGGTACAACTGGCTACCTTTCAGGGCATATTAGTGTGCCCAGGCACACGGGCTGAGAAAAACTGCTCTAAGACATTGCACCTTCGAATTGGTATTAACTCCTGCAGATGGTGAAAAAGTCCAAGTTATTTTAAAGATTCAGCTGGACAGAAAAAATACGTTAAAAAAAAAATGATGAGTGACTAAGCTGAAAAAACATTTGATTTTATTGCTGGCTATTATGCACAATTTTCACTGGTTTTGGTTTTTCTCAAACCAGAGCACAATTTCATAGAAACATTAGAACTGATAATCCAAATTATTAGTAGAAACTTATTTGTCAATTTGGAGATCCCAGGAAGAATAAGTTGTATCTGATCATTGCAAAAGTTAGTGCACAATTTTCACTAAGATAAAATGACCCAAAGTTAACGCCAGTGTTTGTTTGGTGCAGATTTCTGGTGCATTCTATATTGAAACCTTTCATTGTTCAGTTGACTTACTTTTATTCTCTTTCCTCATATCATATGCATATCATTATCTCATGTATTTTTATTTTTTGCTCTTCACGGATTGTCACAATCATCAGCTAAGAAATGATGTCATTTGAATGAAGAGGATATTCAGATAGAGAATACAATTACCTGGCTTGTGAATTCAGTCAACCACTTCTGACTGAACTCTAACTTTGGTTATGTGGCCCATCTTAAACTTGGTTGTACACCTCCCCTGTAGAGTCTTAGTCCAGACAATGTCTTCCCATCTTATATGCTTCTCAAGTATTCCATGGTTCAGGCAGAAGCGTCATATTGATGCCCCATATGCAGACATGATACTTATGTAGCATGTCTGTCAGCACTGTAGACAGTGAGAGGTTATCCTTAAGTGTGACATTATACTAGCAGATTGTCTCTGGTATGGAGCACTGCTTTCTAGAGGCAATGGTTTTAATGCTTCTGTGACTCCTTTTGACTATACCATTCCTGTTGGTGCATAAGTATACCCCAGTCGCTGAGGAATTTTCTGAAGTACCCACACATGAAAGCAGTGTCATTGTCAGTTAAGATTGCAGTCAGTGGAACCCATAAAAAAAAAAAAAAGAAAAAAAAAAGTTTAATTGGTTAATGACACTGGTGGAGTTTTGTTGACAAAGCAATTGCCATATGGCAAATAGAGATGGAGCACAATCAGTAAGGGTCAGGAAGTGTCTTTTGCTGTAGTGTGATTAAATTGGAAAGGAATACTGCTGAACAATTGATAAAAGATTTGTCTTCATGTAAGTTTTTTTCCATTTGTGTTGATGAAAGTACAAACATTACATCATCAGCTAGGCTAGTCATATTTTGTAGGGGGTGATAAAGTATGTGAAGAGATGGTTGCCCTTATAACACTACCAGAGCATACTACTGGGGTTGAAATAGTAAAGCAGTTGTGAACGAATTATCTACATGACAAATTCACATTTCAAAAATAGTATCTGCCATAACAAATGGAGCCCCCAGCATGACTGGTGAAAAGGCAGGATTTTAAATCTGTTTGCAAAAGATGTTGGTCATTCACTGATATGTTTTCATTGCATCATGAGGAAGCTTTATGTGCAAAAGCTGGCTTAAAGGAACTTCAGGAAGTGATGAAAACAGTTATCAAGGCTTTACATAAAAGACAATTTCAAATGTTACTGAACGAGGAAGAATCTGTATATAAAGACTGAAAATGTACAACAATGTTCATTGGCTTAACCAAGATTTGGTTCTGAAATGATTTATTAAATGCTTAGATGTGATAAAGCTTTTTTGAATGATCAACAAGTGTCTTACCAAGAATTGTCTGACATCATGTGAGTTTGTAAACTAATGCTTTTTGCAGATTTTTGTGAACATTTAAATGACATGAATATTAAATTACAGGGCTCTGGTAAGACACTTGATATGTTTGGTTACATAACTTTTTTAAAAATGAAACTAAAGTTTTTAAGAGGGATGTAGATTATGAGAGATTTAGATACTTCCCAAACCTAAAGTAGTACATCAATTATCTCCTAAAAGATGGCAGAACAGACTGCCAATGTCTTCAAAAGCTATTTGTAAATATCATCAAATTAACTGTTGAGCAGTTCTTTACAAGAAATGATAAATCCAGAGAAGTGGAAGAGACAGTAAAATGCATTAAGTTTCAAGACAGTATCCAACTAGAACTAAACTTGCAAATGTTTTCATGGATAGATGTGGATGATTTTTTTTTTTTTTTTAAATACAGTTGATTGAATTTAAGAGTAGCTCAATTTGGAAGCAGGAATTTGTTGACCTTAGAATTGACTTGGAAAATATTGAAAAGGCATTAGTAAAGATGGAAATATCAGAGAAAATGCAGAAAACAAAGTATTAAATACCATTCCATAAAATTTTGTTTGGTTAAAAAAACTTGCAACAGTATTACTATCCATGTTTTCATCTACATATGCTTGCGAATCTTTGTTCTTGGAGATGAATTTTGTTAAGTCTCATAACAGGATTAGCCTGACAGATGAAACTAGTAGTGCATGCATGTCTCTCAAGGTTACAAAATATAAACCTGATATAAAATCTGTCATCAGTGATGCAGCAGCAGAAGTCCCACTGATAATATATAAAAAATATCAACAAATTTTCTGTCTAGTTTTATTGGATGTTTTATGAAAGTGGCACAGCTTCAAGGGTATTTAATGCAGTTTTGAAGGTAAATAAATATATCTATTTTTTTAGCACATCATTTATAATCTTTTGCAGATTTTAAATTAATCAACAAAAGATTATTTTAAACAAACTTTTACTTTGTTTTAGTCATAAAAAAATGTATAACTGGGAAAAAAATGATTAACATTTTGTGCTAATACTAATAATAGTTTATAGTGTCTTTAAATTTTGTGAGTATGTATGGCAGTTATACTTACAGGCTAATAAAAATTATCACAAAACACTTTCGTAAAACTGGTCATAATTTTTTTTCTCATTCAGTCAGTTTTACATAATTTCTTTCAATACTGTGTCTTTACTGTTCTGGTGTGATTTTTTATCATTTAAGAGATTTCTTTACATACTTCATAGATATCAAATAATATGTTGTCAAAAATATTTTATTGGCGCGTGGAAAAATTTTATGTCAGAGATGTGGCCAGTCTTGGCATGCAGTCTCAAAAAGGTTACCTATCCCTGACCTAAACAATCAACCATGTCTGGGCAATTCTCCCGACTTGGCCTCTTCAGGTCTCCTCCATAACAATTTAAATGAGAAAAAAAAAAAAAAAAACCTACTTCACAAATAAAAAGCAAAGCTGACGGAAATGGCAACAAGATTAAAAACAATAGAGACTATGTAAAATTTTGTTTTTAATTTTCTAATCAGGCACAAACTTTTGCAATGATCTAATAGCTTGTAAAGATGAGTTATAAGAGATTGTAATCATTAATCCAGATCTTATTCTGTATTTTAATCTCCAGATCACACTATCATTTACTTTATTTCTCAAGCTTCAGTTTTTATCTTACTTTCTTTCATGGGGCCTCAAATAAAAACTTCCGTTTAATGTTCCCAGGAAGTTATTTACTGTAAAAGATAGACACCTAAGGATACTATACTGGTTATATATTTGGATATGTAGTAATCTCCCTTGAGCTTTCTTCTCAGATACATTTCCAGTCCCAGTGGTTATAGCACAAGGGTCAGCAACCCCAAGGTCACATCCGGCCTGCAAAGGATTTTTGCCTGGCCCACCAACTTAACACTTGGACACTAATTATCTAATTAATTCATGGAGCAAGAGACAGAAAAATATCAGTTGGAGTTAATTGTCATACAATGCAACAAATTTTTTTTTTTTTTTTTTAAAATCAAAATTTAATTCCAAATCCACAGCTGAATTCTACAAGAAATATGTTTTGCCAACCAGAAAATATAAAAGCCTATTAAATAATGCAAAAATGATGGTATCATTATTTGGAAGTACATATGCTTGTGGACAACCGCTTTTGAAAATAAAATATACCAAGAGTCATTTAAAAGCGGTTTGGTGATGACCACATGGATGATGTTTTACTCATGTCAGTGACAAATATTTCACCTGATGTGGAGAAGTTATTGAACAATAAACAGAAACAATTGTCTCATTAAATAATTTGCCATTTCTAATTGTATTTAGTTTTTTTTGTTGATTGCGTTAGTTGTTATCCTGTTATTTCTGAAGTTAAATAAGGAACCTTGTTTTAACATTAATTTTGTTGTTTTTTCCTTCAAACCTTCAGACAAAAGCAGCCTTCTGAATGGAGCTGTCTTGGATCAAGACAATTTATTATAGTACACTTGATATCATGGTCCTTGTCCAAGACACTGCATAGCTTTCTAGCCCGCTCTTTCCAAAAGGTCTCTGACTCATTATAATATCTTGTTAGCACCTTCATTTTTCTTTTACAGTTCATTGATTAATCTTCTTTCAACTAAAAAGTAAAATTCACATTTTTTTTACGGTAACTATTTTTGCTAGTTCCCAAACTGCATGAATTTAAATATGCCATTAGGTCGGCATCTCAGTCCCACCCTTTCACTGTCAAAACTGTTAAATGTGGCCATCTCTTCTACTCCAATAGCTTCATGTCTTGCACTTCCTGTCTGTGGAATTCTCTTCCTCTTAGTTGCTTCCCTGATAGCTATAGTTTCCAACTATTCAAATGCAATGCCAATCAATACCTCCAGATCTATTCCTCCCTTTCCTCTTCCTCCCATTACCTGTAACCCCTTGCATGCTAGAAGCACTCCCGCCTTGCTTGGGGTGAAAAGTTAAAAAAACAAAAAAAACAATTTTTTTTTTTTAAATTTAAATCTTTTACAATTCTGTATTAATTTGTGGGTGCCAGGTGATATTAGCTATTCAGTAAAAACTATATTTACTAATCATAAATGGAAAAGCTAACTACAATGCAGTGACCCCCACCCCCAATCCAATATTTTATAAAGAATTAAAAAACTTTTTTGTGCATCTAAACATGTCGGTTTTTGTAAATACAAACATCCATACTCGATATTATCAGAAAATAAGAGTGGTAACAATAATAAATTATTTTCCTTAAGTTTTAGGATTAGTAAATAGCTAAAAATTATAAATCAAAAAGGTGCTCATGTTATATTCAAGTAATTTTTGCAGTTATATTCGCCATGGAAAAAAAAATGTATTCCCAAACATAAGTCTATTGAGATAGTTGAAAACACCTAAAAAAACGCCCATTTCAGTGTTAAAAAATGATTTTCTGTGATATTTTAAACTCAAAGTAAGTAGTATTT
Source organism: Acanthosepion esculentum (assembly GCA_964036315.1). Classification (NCBI taxonomy): domain Eukaryota; kingdom Metazoa; phylum Mollusca; class Cephalopoda; order Sepiida; family Sepiidae; genus Acanthosepion; species Acanthosepion esculentum. Next base: position 20,656,469 of record OZ038491.1, read on the forward strand.
GTTTCAAATCAGATTAATTAAACTTTAAATAAGTTAATCTTCCTGAAATAAAGTTTCAGAAATGTATATTTGTGTAAGATATTTAGTCAAGAGAATCATGTGTTTGCAGATTTGTTAATATTTGGATTTTAGCAATTTTAACGATTTCCAAAAAATAAAATAATTTAAATTTGGTTTGAAATACAGCAAAGTATTTTACTTATTGGAAATATTAAATTTAATCTATTAGCTTGAAATTAAAACTAAAATGATATATTCAAGAAAGAATTTTCATTTTAGAAATGCATTTTAAATCTTGGGTATCACTTTTTTTTTTATGTGTGTGTGTGTGTGTGTGTGTGTGTGGGGGGGTGCGATAGATAAATTGTCGTCTAAATTATTCAATAATGAAAATAAGACTGACATCTCATTTTTAACAGATATATTTACCAAAAATATACAAAAATATTCTGAAATACTAAGAGTAAATTTTTTCAATAAAATCACTAAAGGCTTCAAGCACAGCCTCCAGACAACTTCAGAATCTCCTGCAATTCTTTTGAACAGTCTCCTTTAAGTTGGTGAATGCTGCCATAATCCTTGCTTTAAGTTCATCTTTGGTGTTAAAGGAATTTTGTTGGTCTCTTGCTCAACTGTGCTCCACACTTAATAATCAAGGAGGTTACAGTCTGGGGAGTTAGGTGGCCAGATATAAGGGGTGACTTGGTTGAAGAAATTGTCTGACAGCTACAAATGGATTTTCTTGCTTGTGACATGGTGCAGAGTCCTGTTGCAAGACATAGGGTCTTCCAACAGCCACCCTCTTCACGCAGGGCAAAACTAACTCCTCAAAGTACTTGATGTAGGCCTCCATGTTGCATCTGAGGCCCTCACCAACAAATTCTTAAAATGATCAGAGCTAGTTTTCTGAGCTGCCATACCTTCGTAATCACCATTAACCCCTCCAACTCTTTCCAAATCCTCTGCAGCATCTTCAGAGGAACACCAAAACACTCTGAAATGTTAGTCTTGCAGCTTCCAGCAAGGATGCCAAGCAGTACAACATGCAGTTTCCAAATTTCTGGAAGAGTGAATCATGTTATGGTGATCTTTTTCTCACAGATAGTGCCCAACTGACCCTACTATACTGTGCAGCCAACAAAATTAAAAACAAATGCATGCATAAAATAAAAAATATAAAATGGTGACAATTTACCCATCACACCCTCTGTGTGTGTGTGTGTGTGTCTGCATGTGTGTATATAACCCTTACAACATCACATTGCTCACTAATTGTGTATCTAACTTTTGTACAGCCACCTTTCATTGTTTACACATTTTTTCCTCTCTCTTCATCTGCATACAATCATCTTGCAGATTTTCTCACCCATTTATTTTCACTATATTTCAATTACTTCTCCCTTACATGAGATGTAGTCTTTCCTGCCCTCTCTTTTCATTGTGTGTTGGTGAGAGCACCAGTGTTTTATATCACCTACCATATTGCATCTGTAATATATCCTCTGTCAACAATTCTTAAATATGTATTTTTGACAACTTTTCTTTGTTTATGTTGTACTATTATCAAATTCATTTGAGCCATCCTCTCCTTTCCTTGCTCTCTACTGGTGTGAGTTTGAAATTTTGTTCCTGGAACTGGGTGTTTTTCCCCTCCCACAATCTTTCAGGGTACGAGCACTGCCTACCCACATGCCCAAGTCTTCAATGTTTGCAGCATTTAAGTTCACCCCAGACTGATGCATCTGGAAGAAGTCCCTCATTCATCAGAAACCGCTTTGCCCTATGACTGTTCCTATTATGGATAAACACACTGACTCTTCTACCTTGGGTAGAGATATATCATCCTTCCCATTATGACCAATATTCACTTACAGGAACTTCCTTCTCCTAATCCTCCTGCTAGTCTGGGTAACTGGTTCCAACATGTTGCATTTTTCTGCAGTGATAACAGATTTTTTCTTAGCTGACTGTTTATTCTTAATTCTACCAATCTAAATAGACTCTGCTCCTTGCAGCCACAAATACATTATCCAGTTGTCGTCTCTTGACAGGTCCTGGCTACATTCTACCTTCTTTTTACAGCATTCCTTTGTCTGTAAAATAGTGACATTTGTCCTGACCTGGTATCTCAGCTTCACTCACTCTTCCACTATTGTAATGCAGCTTCCCTATGCCTTTTCTATAAATACTTTCATGGTAATTGTTCTGATGAGCTTTCCTCTTTGGTTCCTAGATTTTATGAATTTAAGCACAGTACTAGATTGGCGGCAAGGTCTTATCACTTTACAGTTGAAATGGGGAGATGTAACTATAAATTCTATTCTAATAGTTTCTTTTGCACTTCTCACCCATTTTTTTTCTTTTTCTTTCCAGCCTACTTTGATCAAAAATTTAAATGCATTATTATCCGTCTTCCTAAAACTCCCTTGCATCTTATTGGCATTATTACCTTGCTTGGGATGAAAGGATTTAAAGATAGGCCATTTTGGCCAAAGCTAACATTCACCTTGCCAATCCTGATAAAGTTTTGCTCTCCTTACATCTTATTCCAAGTGTTCTAGTACAATGGTTCCCAACCTTTTTTTTTTTTTTTACCAAACTCAATGCACACTTTTCAGCATAAATCTGAATATTATCACCCCCATTTCTGGTATTATCTGGCTCAGAAGGTGCATTCGAAAAACATTAAAAATATGAATTCTTTTTCATGTTAGTACATATATACATGGATTCTTAAACTTAAAGACATGTACAGTAATTTGTTTTAATTCATAACTAATTATAAATAAACTGTAGCATACTTCAATAATGAAAAAGTTCAACAGAATGCCAAGTTGTTGTAATTCAATAAACAATATTCTGTAAATAAAAAAACAAGATTTCCTCTAGTGGCTTCAGACAGGTTTAAAAAAAAAACAAAAAACATTATCTCCTCTAGCAGTTCACCCCATTCAAACTTACCCAAGAATTCCCCAATCCACTCAAAAATCATGCCATCTAAGTGATCATACGTAAACAATATTTTATCTGTAACATTTAAATCATAGGTATAGAACTTATGATAGCTTCTAACCAGGGTTTCAGTTTTTCGGCTGTCTCAGTTAAGATAGGGATTTTTGATCTTGTATTGCATAAATTTGCCATCATTCCCTTGTGAGCCCTGTTTTCCTATTAAAATCAAATTAGCAATGAAATTCACAATAACACAAAAAAAAAAAAAAAAAAAAAAAAAAAAAAATTTCTCTTACCATAATCTATTTTGTCCATTTCTTGCTCGGTGTTTGAATCACCCTTGCAGTTGATTTAGTACTCTGAAGAAGTACCAAAATGTTTATGTGGCTTCTACTAGTGACCAATCAGTTTTGATTTGTGGACTGGATTTTCTTCTTCACTGCTAGTTACCCATGTTTCTGATTTCTATCATTCGTCAGGTTTTCTCCTTGTTGGATTATTGTTGATGCAGTTTTCTACTTTATCTTTTCAATAGTCATTTCAATTTGCTACTTTTTCATCTTGTGGGTAAAGGTGGTGGTCAACTCTAGGGTGCTACCCTCATTAATATAGCACCAATCAAATTATTGCACATCCTTGTTGGACTTTTGAGCTCAAAAATCTTTCACTGGATTGACAGATATCTAAGACCAACAATCTTTCAATGGTGGTCAGCATCATTAAGTGGTATTTGTCCTTATGGTTATGTAGACCAATTGCTATTATTATTTGTTTAGGAGTTATTTTTAAATGTTGATACAGTAATGTAACAAAAATTTCTTTGCTTTCCATAAAAAAAAAAAAAAAAAAAAAAGCATTTAAGTTTCACTAAGTGGTATGGGTTTACTTTTTAGTATTATGTCTACTGGCTAATTTTCTTATTTTAGATGTTTTGGTGTAAGGAATATTGTATGTTTGGGTCAGTGATTGTGGCTAGCTAAGACAGAAGAAAACCATCCTTCCTCCTCCCATTTGGCCTTGGGTCACATTTCTGCATTTCACAGAATAAATAATACTTAACTTCAGTTCTTAAGCACAAAAAGCACACAGAACTTCAATTATTTTTAAGACATGCCATATTAAAACATCACACAGATTCCATTGTGAAGATATTCAAAAGGTAAATATAAAATTTGAATTAAAATTGTCTTGTAATTTAGTGCTAATTGTAAAAAAAAATTCTTACTTTATTGGAAACTTATGTAACAATATGATTTCTCACACATCTTTAGAAGATAAAGAGATAATTTCTTTTAAGTCCACTTAGTTATCAAAGTTTCATAGAAATGATTTTGGATAATCATAAAAGTAGTCCTTTGAAGATTTGACCAACCCTGTGGCTTTGGAGTGGTCCCAAAACTTCCAGAAGACAAGTGGATGGAAGGGGTGGGATCTCAGGATTACCTATATAAACAGAGAGAGGCAGGAAGTTGAGGAAAGTTGGTTCAGCCATGAGAGAATTAGGTTAGTGACCAGAGGAACTGGAGCAGCCCAGTGACAAAAGGATCGGTAGTGAGAAATCAGGAGTCAGTCAGTGAAGTTAAGATAACAGCTCCCCTTTGGAAGTTGAAGGAAGAATCCCATGTTTAAGTGAAAAATCATGGTTGCTACTTCCCAACCAGAGTCTTGAAAAACAATTGTCTTCATTTTTGTTGTTGTTGAAAGTGATTACGGCTGAGAAGACAAACCTGTGCACATAGCGAGTTAGGTGTATATACAAATACACTCAACCATGGATGTCATCACAGGTGCAGCAAGCAATTAACAATCAGAGAATGTCATCATAATTTCACCACAAATGGCGTCACACCTAAAACAAGTCATGAAATGTTTCAAACCAAGGGGTACCTGTTTTTAAATACTATTTTAAATATAAATGATAAAACAGAATTAACTTTAAATCCAGGTAAAGTAAAAAACTGGTTTTATTTAAAAAAAAAAAAAAAAGACTGATACTGATATTTTCCACCTATAAATAAGGACACATTTTTAATTCTTAACTTTTTTATTGTTACTTTTTTAGAGGGTTAAACAAAAAAAAAAAAAAATACACCTTATCACTGTAAATGACTTAAGATTGTTGTCAGAAAATTAAATTTTATCAAGGTTTCAAACCATTCTCTAGTTTAGGGTGGCCTCTTAAAATAATTAAAAAAAAAAAAAAAAAAAAAAAAAAAGATTCATAAAATAAAGAATATTGTAATATTCACATTCTTAGCTTCTTTTATCATTAAATCTTTAGAAGGTAAATTAAAAATTTGAATTAAAACTACACTGCTTTTACAAAAGTTATTACTAAAAAATCCTTTTGTAACTGACCACTAATTGTAAAAAACAAAAATTTATTAGAGACAGAAAAAAAAAAAAAAAAAAATTCATGAAAATGTTTAAAACCTTTTACCAGTATAGGGTCACATATCTTTATATAGTATTTTAAATGTAAACTAAAGAGAAAAGAAAAAACTATTCATAAAATAAACAAATACTTTTCATTTGAATTAATACGCAAATTTTTCAACTACATATAAGGAGACATTTTTAATTCTTAGCTTCTTTTTATTAAATTTTTAGAGGTATGACAAAATAAACTGACAAATACATATTTATTTACTGTACTTCGAAAACTTTTTTAATTTACTAATCATCTTCAAAACAAAATTGAGAAAAAATAAAAATTTGATATTTTAAAAAAATAAAAAAAATAATAAATGATTGAATTATAATACGTGAACTGTTTCACTTACAAAACAGGACATATTTCTTATTCTTTGGTTCTTTTTATTGTTATATTTGAGTGTGTGAAAAAGAAAAAGGAACAACAAAAACCCTTCCGAGAACATTTGCCAAAATTCCCCGTAAAAAAGCTCCACACAATCAGACGCACAGAGGAAGAAAGCTAAAAGAGCCAAAGAATTTCTAGAAGATTGGACAGCAAGACTATAGGCGAGAAATGTAGCTGTCAGAGCAGTGAAAGCCAAAGTTAGAAATGCGGCCAGAAGACAGCTTGTCTTACAAGTGAGAGGAACTGCATAAGATTACAGATCAAGTGATAAGGACCAAATGAGAAAGTCTGATAGATTTAGACATCAACAATTTAAGGACAGAGAACAATGGAGAATCTACAGGATAGCTTTCTCTGACAATCTAACTCAGGAAACATTACAATCTGATATTAGCAAAATGGAGCACAAGTGCGAGAACTGTGGTGCCCTCATGTTTAAGGAAGAGACACTTTGTGCTGCTGATATGGCAAAGTCACTTTGAAAGCTTTTACCAACTTTCATTAAGGAATACATCTCTGGTAACAGTCCTGTCAGTAAACACCTTTTGAGCTACCTTAGAAAATACAATGGCAGCTTTGCTATGACAAGTCTTGGAGACAAAGATGCATCAGTTGAAGGCTGTAATTCAAGTTTCCGCATCCAAGGCCAGGCCTTTCACAGCATCAGCAGTTTACTCCCCCCCCCAAAGGTGGGGCATGCAAAGTTTATTCAAGTGTATTTCATGGATTCTGTAGAAGAGCAGTTGGTAGCCAGAAATCACAGCAGCCTCAAACTAAACATTATCCAGAACATCATTTAGTGGTTCCATGGAAACAACCACTTCGTTTGTGAACTGAAGACTGTATGAGATCTCCTTCTAGGGGCAGGCAATGAAGAGTGCAAAATTGTGATTAGAGAGGACAAGAGGCCATTAAGAGAACACACAAGGCATTTCAATGCACATACACCTCCAGAAATTGCCATCATTATGGACTATGAACCTGCAGGCCCAAGAGACATTGAGCTGAGACTAAATAATGGAAGACTGAAGAAAATCAATGAGTTGCACTCTTCTTATGATCCCCCCATACCTAATCATTCCCATATGGGACAGATGGCTACAACATTTACTTACTTTAAGAGCAGGTCACCATCTGGACAAGGGGCAAGAAAAGTGACACTGACAAAGTACTACAGTTATCATTTAATGGTGACAATCGCATCTTACATATGCGGCTTCTTCAGTTTCTGGTTGATGTTTAGTGCAAAAATGAAACAGAACGTCTAAGCTAACTTTGCTATCACCAGAAGACACTGAGCTGATGACTACATTACTTATTTGGTGATGGTGATGGTGATCCTCAAAATGTAGGGAAAAGGGTGGTTCTTCCAGCATCATTCACTGGTGGACTTAGTTGGATGCATGCAATCAATGTAATGCTATGGCCTATGTGCATCACTTCAGAAGGCCAGATTTTTTCATAACAATGACAACCAATCCAAAATGGAAAGATCACAAGCCATCTTTTTCTTGGACAAGAGACTTGTGACTACCCAAACCTCATTTCTCGAGCGTTTGGTAAGAAATTGAAGAAACTTATGAAGCTTCTTATAAAGGGAGCATTTGGGGAGATGCAAGTGTATTATATACAATTGAGTACCAGAAATGCAACCTTCCTCATGCCTACATCCTTCAGTCAAAATCCATTCTGATGATATTCACATGGTGATCTGTGCAGAGATCCCAGATAAAGAAGCAGATTCAGATATTCACTACACAATGAAGCCTCTCATAATTGATGGTCTCTGTGGAGCTTACAACAAGAATAGTACATGTGTGAAGGACATAAAATGCTGCAACGAGTTTCCAAAGCCATTTCTGCAGGATAGAACAAGGTAATGATAGCTATCCAAAGTATCATTGAACACCACAGGATGGTGGATTTACAGGAAGGATTAAGATGTGACAGGAAGATAGGTGGAGCAGGAAGTTACTAATCAGTAGGTGGCTCCCTACAACCCATTCTTCTATCGTCAATTTCACTGCCACATTAATGTAGAAATTCGCTGAAGTATTTAGAGCATTAAGTATATCACAAATTATGTGACAAAGTGGAATGATCAGGCAGCATTTACCCTTCAGAGATCTGAAGAAGATCGCCATATTTTGGATGAGATCAGGCAATACCAACATGGGTGTTACATTAGAAGCATCGAAGCTGCCTGGAGAATTCTTGAGCAGCTAATCTCTCAAAATTTTCAAAAAGGACTGGCTATACACCTTGAGAATGGCCAGGGTGTTGTGTTTAATGAGGAAAATGCTCTTGATGTTACCCAAAGACCACCACCCTCACAGCTTCCTTCAACCTCTGCATAAGAGATGAATGTGAAAAGACACTGAAATATTTAGAGTTTCCTCGAGTACTACACATGGAATAATGGAAAAAAAAAAGATATGGAACAGACGAAAACAGGGAGAACTGATTCAGTATTCAAAGTACCTATGACTGGTGGCATCTACAGCATTAATCTGAGGTAAGTTGATGCTTACTTTGTGAGACTTCTTTTAAATGAGGTATTTGGGCCTATATCTTTTGGGGAACTATGAACAGTAAATTCCAAGAACTGTCCTATCATGATGCTTGTCTTGCAAGAGGACTCTTGGAGGATGATCAACATCTTTCACTTGCCATGGATGAAGATATAATTGTCAGCTGTCAGTCACAGAAATTTGCTGGCAACCATTATCATGTTCTGTGAGCCTGCAAATCCATCCAGTTGTCAGAGGACTTTCTCCTACAGCATTATCGAAATATTAGCAAACCACAAGCTGGCTATACTGTGGACCAGATCTACAATCTCGATACCTTACTCCAAGAAAGAACTGATTCCATTAATGGCAGTGGTTCAAGAGAATAAAGGAAAGGTCTGCCTGGTTTCAGATTACTGCAAGCTAAACAAGCATGTTGATGCATACATGGCTCATGCAAATGTTTGTACTGAAAAATCGAGAGAATAGCAGAGAAAAGGACCCAATGTTTCCAGGCTTTATCTTCACAAAGCGCACTTACAGATACGTGCACATTGATCGCCGACAACTTACAGCAGCACAACAATGGCATTAAAAGTAGATACAAATAAGAATAATCTTGTGATAATTATACAGGATACCAACTGTTAGAGTCAGAAACAATATATATATATGTGTGTGTGTGTGTGTGTCATTCGCAGACAGTACTGTTCCGCTGTATCACAGCTCTTCAGTGCAACAAGACATCTGAATGCTTCAAGCCAGGACCAAAACCCAACCAATTTGGTGTCGGTCAGAGTTTCTACCACTGAGCTATCATCATTCAGCAAAGAGAAACAGCTAATTCTAGCATATTGTTTTTATGAATGTAAACAAACGCCAATCAGTCAGCGGGCTCCAATCTTGGGAGAAATTCTGAAAATATTAAAATTATTTTTTTTTTTTTAACTTGTTTAATGTCTATACATGTGTTTGTATATAAAAGTACCAAAACATTAGAGACAACAGTACACTGTAAGGTCTTATCTTCCTCTAAATGAACCCATCCGGATGATATACTGATGAGTAAATAGATAGTGTAGCTGCAGCAGTCCAGGGACACAGGATTTAATACTGACCACATTAGTGCACATCATTGAACTGCCAATCAATTCAATGCCCAAAATGCCACTGTTAATGTGGATTGAGCAAAAAAGAGAAAAAGTGTCAATAAACATGTATCCATTAAAAGAAAAAAAAAGACATCTGTAAGAGCAAGTCTTCCCAGGTTGGATCAAATACAAAATCACCCTCTTTATATACTTCCCAAGCAAAATATATTGCAGCTGCTAAGTCTGAAATTGCAAAGTGTAAGACCAGCACTGTATTAGCCAGGAACTAAAGGTAGGAATGTGAAGAATACCTGTCATGCAACACAATTAAAATTGGTGGCTGTGACATGGTTGCTGAAGTGGACAAAACTTATATTGGAAAGAGGAAATACAACTGAAGAAGGCCATAGCAAGGACAGTGATTATTGAAATTTGGGTTCGTCAAGAGAACCTTGAATGTGATTTGTTCAACCAAGACAAGATCAACACTTTTCTCTACAATTAAAGAACATATTTTAACCAGGAAATCCTATTATTTCAGATGGTTGGCCATTATAGAGTAGTATCCCCTCAAATACAGAGTAAAAAATTACAGATCTTCTGTAATTATAGATAAGGAAAACTGTTCACCCAATGAATA
>OZ038491.1:20666682-20739182 GCA_964036315.1 Acanthosepion esculentum
ATACACATACATATATATATATATATACACATACATATATATATATATATACACATACATATATATATATATATACACATATAATATATATACACATACATATATATACACACATACATATATATATATATATACACATACATATATATATATATATACACATACATATATATATATATATACACATACATATATAATATATATATACACATACATATATATATATATAATACACATACATATATATATATATATACACATACATATATATATATATATACACATACATATATATATATATATACACATACATATATATATATATATACACATACATATATATATTATATACACATATATATATATATATACACATACATATATATATATATATACACATACATATATATATATATATACACATACATATATATATATATATACACATACATATATATATATATACACATACATATATATATATATACACATACATATATATATATATACACATACATATATATATATATATACACATACATATATATATATATACACATACATATATATATATATATACACATACATATATATATATATATACACATACATATATATATATATATACACATACATATATATATATATATACACATACATATATATATATATATACACATACATATATATATATATATACACATACATATATATATATATATACACATACATATATATATATATATACACATACATATATATATATATACACATACATATATATATATACACATACATATATATATATACACATACATATATATATATATACACATACATATATATATATATATACACATACATATATATATATATATACACATACATATATATATATATATATACACATACATATATATATATATATACACATACATATATATATATATATACACATACATATATATATATATATACACATACATATATATATATATATACACATACATATATATATATATATACACATACATATATATATATATATACACATACATATATATATATACACATACATATATATATATATATACACATACATATATATATATATATATACACATACATATATATATATATATATACACATACATATATATATATATACACACATATATATATTGTCCTTGAGGATACATGGTACGGTGGATAAAGGCGTTGGTTAGATCCAGTAACAGACCCAAAGAGTGTGAGTTCAATACCCGGTTCAGGCAGTGGAGAACTTTCAGAGGGAAAAATTACCAGGAGATAACTGACATCCATCAAACATGGCTCGTGGAACTAGAACAGTCTACCCCAGTGATCGAAATAAAGGGTTCGGTTCGAAATTCCAACCACCTGAAGAAGGCCGGAGCGTACAACGGCCGAAACGTTGTGACAAATATGGCGGCAAAGATGAGGACAATAGTCCGAATAATGTAAATAAAATAATTGCAATTGAGATTTTGAATTTACTAACATCTGTAACTAAGTCTATATGAAATCTCTCTCTTCTGCTATGGTTTACAAATGTAACACCTCCTTGCAACAGGGTCCCACCCTCAGGGTCTTAGGACAACACTTTAACCATGAGCTAACTCTGTGCTGATCAATGCTGACGGTTCACCTGGTTGTTGGTCACTGGCTGCTTTGATACACAGTCTCTGTCTACATTATGTTCTTGATCTCATCAGAGCTCTAGAAGATTGAAGGTCGTAGTTTTGCAGCACTGGTCAAGCCATGTCAGACACTATATTAAGGAAAAAATATCTTCACAACAAAAAAATAAAACAAGATTTCTGGGGTTAATCTTCAATTGGTTAATTTAGCTCTTGGTACAACAAAATTTAACCCTTCCCACATCAATTTCTCTACTAACACTGGGCTTTATCTAAACTTCTGGAAGGCTGAGTTCAAAGTCTTGGAATCAGGAATTCTGGTTGGCAGCTGGCATGTAAATCAAAGGTACTCAGTGCAGGATCTCAGCCCAAAGTCTATGATCTCACCAAATCATCTGCTTATATGCACTTCAGATCAAAACTGGCGCGAAGCAAAAGGGTTATGGGGGGTTCACTGAATCTTTAATTTTCATTAATTCATATAAGTGTTTTCGTTGTTCCCTATTTCTGCTTTCATAATCAATTTTCAAAATTTGGAGAATTATCCACCTTCTTTGAGAGTAGTCACAGAGATTGCTTCTCCCTTAACTCCAACCTGCTCTACTTCACAACTCGCACCACTACTTTATACAGGCAGGGCCAAATTTTGCCCCTTCCTCCCTCCTTGTTATTCAACCTCAGCCCACTTCTGAAGGCATGCATAACTCTCTGTGACAAATTTAATTTTTAAAATGCATAGAAGGGGCAGAGTTCCATTCCAGACATTAATTTTAATTCTTTGAATCTTTTCCATTTTCCAGGAACCATTTATGTCTAGCAGACACAAACCAGACCACCTATGACAGAATTTGTTTTCATAACTCTAGCCTTAATTGTACAGTACATATGACATATTAAGAGAAATTTGTTTTCATTTTAACCTTCTGAGTGAGAGATAAAAATTATTTCCCAAATCTGTTTTTATCAATGAAAATATATTTGTCTACCTAAATTCTCAACAAAGTGACACTGTTTTCCATCACTGAGCTGGTTGCATGATTGATTTCTCATAACTTCAAACCTAAGAAAAAGGGATTGTTCTGTTTTCATCAACGAAAAAAATATGTGTTTCTCTAATTTCTCAAGAAAGAGAGAAAGCCAAGTCTCTGAATTTGTTTTTGTCTGCATGCCAGACTCTTGATAGACAAAAAAAAAAAAAAAAAACATTTAGTAGAGAAGAAATCCAGACATCCCATCCTCAACAAGGAAAATGTCTCCTTTATCTTCCATCCTATATTTCATTTTGGGTTAACCTTTCTCTTTTCCTGCCTATGATTAATGTTTAACCACTTCACTGCCTCAGTATCACACAAATAGTAAATAAAAAGAGACAAAAAGAATCCTGATAATTTGACGGGGGGGGGGGGTCTGTCAATCACAAAAGAGACAAAATGATTGTATATCTTTAATTTATGTTATCAAGTGTGTAATCTATTATTGTTTTGTTTTAGTTCATTTTTAGCTAAAACAGAATAACCACATTCTGGCAAAGGTAATATCTGGAACATCTTTGTAAGAATCTGATCAATATCTGATTAGATATTGGTTTGTTTTTTAGCTGTTCATGCCAAAATGAAAAGGAAGACTTTCTATGTGGAAAATATCCACTTACCTGACTGTACCAACCCAATCTTAGTAAATAGCAATATATGATTAGAATTGGCAGAAAATAAATGTTCATGATACAAATTGGGTGGAGGAAGATGTTAATTTCATGGAGTATACTTGATGAATAATATAAACACCAGCCTATTAGGTTTGGTAAAATATGACTTGGGTTACACACACATTATATATATATATATATATATATATATATATATATATACACACACACACACGTGTGTTTGTGTGTGTGTGAATGTATGTATGACAGATAGACAGAAAAAGAGAAAGGAAAAGGATTTTTTAAAAGTACTGAATTCAAACCATATACCACTATCACCTGACAAGTGGATGGAGCAATCGATGGTGGGGGTTATAGATTCGCTTTACACTATGGCTCTTAAGACATGAATCCCTAAATTACCTCCAGCAATGAGTAAAATAGCAGAGTAAGCTCTGTAGCTTATATGCCAACCTCTTTATGAGAAAGATAACTCTGAATTCAAAACCAAGCGTGGAGACCTTTGAAACAGTTGGATATCAACTAACTTCCTTCCAGCAGATGCAATATTTGTTAATTCCAGAACTATGAATCTGACATGGGTTCTAGAGAAGCTTTGAACAAATAAATTATATATAAACTTCAATATTAAAGTATTTGTGAAGGGTGTTCATGTCAAAAAAAATTTGTAGTTTAGCAATGTCAAGAAATGTGGTTTCAGTATTTTTATACCATTTATCAAGAGAAATCACTCTTCGGGAATTAAAAAATTTTTTATCAATACATGTAAAATCTACAAGATGGCTGGCATTTCTGCTCAGCATGTATTTGTTCAAGATTTTAATTGCATAAAATATCTTCATTCAAAAATGAAAATATAAGCACTTAGAAATCAGTTCAGACTAACCCAGCAGAAACAGAAAAAAAGGAAATCAAAGAAAGATTAAAAACATCCAGACAACATTATTGTAATGAGCAAGAATATCAAGGAATCTTAAAGACATGTTATTTGATCTCCAATGAGAGCTACCAGATATTCATGTGTGAAAACTCAATGACTACAAAAATGATTAAATACAAATTAACAAAAGAACATTTAGGAAAATCAACTATATTTAGATTTATAACAAAAATTAATTTCAAGAGACATCTGCAAACTGTACATAGTGGTAAGTATATTACTGAAAAAAACAAAAAAACAGTTCACCATAACAAATAATCAAGCTATTTTATAAAACAGTGGAATATAATGCAGCAATGATCATTGTCGGTATTATCAATTAATTTTTTCCTAAGTTCTCCATAAATATAGTCTTATGCCAACAAGTACTAAATTTATATATTCCTTGCTGTCAGAATCTGACAAGTGTAATTTTCTTTTAAATTATATCAAAAAAATTAATATTTTCAAAGCTGCAGCCTCTGTCTGTCTGTGATCAAACTCCTCCTAAGATTTTAGAGATGGACCCACATAATCATATATATTCTGAAACTACATTACCCAGGGTACTTGAATAAGTATATTTCATTTTGATCAAAGAGGGGTCCCCAGGGATTAGGGTTAGGGTCACATTGGCAAGATCAAAATGAGACAATATAGACATCAAGTTGAGCAAGAAATTACCAATCAGTGGGTAGTACCTTACAATAGATATTTGTTGTGACAATTCAACTCTCGTATCAATGTTGAAATCTGCTTATCAATTCATTCAATTAGGTATTGCATCAAATACATATCAAAGGGGTCAGATCAAGCTGTTTTTGCACGACCCACCACACTGAAAATTTTTTTCCCTTTGATTTAAATTAAATTTAAATAAGGAAATGACTCCTATCCAAAAACAGGATAAAGCCAGAAGATGGAGGCCACATTGGCAAGATCATTGAGAAATATTGAAATGCATCATTTTCTCTACAAATTACAATAATGATTTAAAATCAATCATCATTTTCTTGCAAAAAAAATGTGTGACAGGCATCAAGACATGGGTAATTTGGCTAGTGGCATTATATAATTGTAGCTTAAATTAAGTCTTTTTTTCACATATGTGGGGCAAAAATCCAATGCAAAAATCTCCTTGAACAGTTTATTGCAGAATGCAGTGTCATTGTTGATAATTATTTCAGCTGGAGGGCCTCATTCAAAAAATAGGGCCTTTAAATGGTCAATCACACTGGCTGAATCACTGATGTGGGACCACAGAATATTAGCATCAGGTAATGTCTGCCATTGTAATGAGTAATGTCCATTCCCACCCAAGTGCATATTTCACTAACACCCAATTTTCCCCTTGGACATTGTGCTGGTGATGGCTCAGTTGACTGACATTCCTGGCATTCCTTGACTATTGTCTTAACTGCTGCTTTTGAAACTGCAGGATTGATCTGCCTTGCAAACTACAGGGCCCATCTGATGCCAAAGTTTCCACTTTGACAATGTACAGACCTTATCTGGTCAGAGGCACACATGCTTATCAACATTGCACAAATAAGTTTAGAGTTCTCCCTCTTTCCTTACTGCATCAAGCCATCTGTGGCACTAGTCAGCTTGTCTGCTTAGGTCAGGTTAAATTTCTCTAATGTTATGCTCACAGATAAGTTATACTCATTGACCATTTTTTCTAAGGTGATGAGCCTTAGAATGTGCATCTCACTTGAGGCTTTTGTGCATATCCTGGTCTTTCCTAAGAGAATATCTGATATCCACCCATGAACACATGCAGAGTCCATGAATAAGTGCAGTTTTGTTACCTTCCATTGAAGTTCTACATCCTTAAGTAAGGTGCCCAACTCTGCTACATTTATATGCTGAACGTAGTTTTCTGGACCTGACAAGCATACATCCTCCACTGCATCCTCGTTTAACTCAAGGGACCCTCCAGTTGCAAGGGAGCATCAACCCATAACTCAAACCTGTGTCTGTTGACACACCATTTACCCCATATGGAATCGCCTTGCTGTACCTGGGTGACAATGTTCATGATCATATTTCCTGCATCAGTTATTTATCCCAACTAGACATTACCACAGTTGCTCTGCTTTTAATGAAAACAGTCACAATATGGAAGCATCCATAAAAATCAAAAAATACCAATTTTCCACATAATGAAAATACTTTTCAACATGTAACAATTTCAAATCCTCTTGGTATTTCATTCTCACGCTTCCAATAAAGGATGTCCTGCTCCTGCCCAGACATGCAAGCCAAGACATGGGAATCGTTCTCCAATCATTCTAGATTTTTGCAAATAAGACCAAAGTTAGTGAGATGTTGCCTTACACATGCTGTGGATGCTATATTTTTGATTATGTATATATCAGCAGCATAAGTGGCCTTTCAGATTCATTTGTCACTAGTACAGTTATGACACTATAAAAAGTCACTGATGGTAGTTGAAAGAAAGGTGACTATTGTGACTCTGGTGGTTTGAAATTAGGATTCAAAGGGTTCAAGTGAAAACCATGTATATAATTGGAGCATTGTAATGGTTGAAAAAGTGAGAAACAGAAATTGAAATATGAAACAAGGAAAAAAAATAAAAAGGTTTCTTTTTCTTTCTGATAAACAGAAATACACATAAGAATTGTTAGGAGTCCCAGAAAAAGGCCAAAATGTAAACCAGTAGAAAAATTTGAAGCAAATAATTTTGTTTTTGAAAAGTTGAGGGTGCTGGTCATTTTTTTTTCCTCACTTCATATATCATTGTTAGCCAAGGACCAAATTTAAGTAAAACCAAAATTGTAAACAATGGAATTTGGAATTGAGTCAGATTTGGAAATCAACAAACAAAAGAAATTGCCGATTTGAAAATTTTTAAACACAAAACTTTGTCAACAGAAAAAATGATCGATTTGATAAAACAGCCAATTATCAAAAAACGCGTAAATAAAGTTTGTTTTGAAATACCAAACAGCTTTGTTTAGGGTCAAGTCATGTCTCTGTTGGAGAGAATAATTAATTGAGGAACATATAATGAGCTTCGAGGGGTAGTGAGAGTTGGGAAAGATACATATAAACTGAACAATCAGTTGAAACCAGCAGTAGGAGCTGCCATTGGGGAAGGCTGTGATGAATCAACAGCAAATGAGGGAACTGTTGAACTCCACGTGAGCTGCTGCTGAATGATCCCAATGCATGATTACTAGAACAAGCCAGGACATTTTTGAGAAAATTGAACAGCTTCTCCGTTAGTATGACCTTGATTTGAGTAAACTTGTGTGGTTATCTACTGATGGTGCTGCCAATATGGTTGGGAGACAATGGTATTGCTGCCAAGTTAGGTACAAAAATAGAAAACACACATCCAAATTCAACATTCAAGCATTTTCACTGTATAATTCATCAACAGAACTTATGTTCTAACATTTTAAAATTAGATCACGTGTTGAGTTGTGTCATAAAAACAATGAACTATATTAGAGGTTGTGCTTTGCATCACCGTCAGTTCAGCCAGTTATTGGAAGACATGAATAATCAGTTCACAAATGTCCTATTCTACACAGAAGTTCAGTGGCTTTCATGTCACAAGGTACTGAAAAGTTTGTTTTTTTATTGTGACACAAAATTGTGCCCTTGGAGATGAATGGTCAAAGCACAGATGAATTGAAAAATGAAAGCTGGCTCCAAGATGTAGCTTTTTCAGTGGATATTACTACCCAATTAAGTAACTTTAATTTGAAATTACAAGGTAAAAATAAGCTCATCACTCATATGATGATATCAAGCGTTTCATTGCAAAATTAGATTTATTGAAGTTCCACATGAAAACTTGATGCATTTTCCTATGTGCAAGGAGTTGAAAAACCTGCCAATACTGAGTCCATATTTATCTTTGCTAAGTACAACAGTTACCTGGAATTCCTGTCAAAGGAATTTCAGCAAAGATTTTGTGATTTTTCATCTTGTGAAGATCAGTTTGCATTATTCTCAGCACCATTCACTTTTGATGTTGCTCAGGCAGAGTAAAGTCTACAGATGAACTACTAGAAATGCAGAATGACTCAACACTCAAAGGAAAGTACCTAGAAGAAGGGGGTACCCAGATTTCTTTCATACCTTCCTCAGACATTTAAGAACTTCATAAAGTTTGCCACAAACATTATGGCGATGTTTGGTTTTGCATATCTGTAGCAGTTATTTTCGTTTACGAAAGCCACAAAAACAGAACCAGATTAACTGATGAACATTTGTCATCTTTAATCAAATTGGGATCTACCGGTGCAGCCATCGAGGCTTCAGATATGGCTGATGCGGCCCTCCATATGCCCTGAGTTTGACATGCCTGATTTAGATGATCTTCAATGATGAAATTGTTAAAGACTGGCATAGGGTACCAATTACTTGAAATCAATTTACTTTAGCTATTTTTTAAGATGGAAAAAGAAGAAAAAAAATTGTACAGACATATGCATTGATTTGCACCTAATGGTCACCAAAAAGTATATGAAGTTAATTAGGATTCCAAATCCTACCACTAATGTATAAATATATTAAAATAAACTCAAATGCAATAGTGAGCTAATTTCAAAATTTAAAAAAATCTTGCTTACCATCACACCACAAATAAAATAGAAAGTGGAAAATTCATATATGCAGACCCACTATACATGCCAATTGAAATGTCTGAAACACCACAACCTAGTTACACAGATGATGATTGTGTGTGGGGGGAGGGTCAAATATTGTTCTCTTACTGTTGGAAAGTCAAACACAAACAATACTATTTTTGCTTTTCACAGAGAGCTTGTTCACCAAGTTCTACCAAAGCCCATCCTATTTTAAATAGAACTATGATCAACACTAAGGAATCTAGCTGTAAGTAAAGATGATGATATATAAAAAGCATACTATAATGTACAAGGAACACTCTAAAAATAATGTATTTCCATGGAAACTACAACAGAAGCAGGAAGCACAACAGCACCATGAGAAAGCAATTTCTCAGTTACAAAACACTATGTTTCATATTGTTACCATCACTGGTTATGTATTTTCACCAGCAATTAATAAATGCTATTCATTTTATGGATTGACATCTGTGTGAGATCACGGAAAATGTATTGTCATACACATTGCTATTTGCCACTGATGAAAGACATTAGCTACCACTTAACTGTTTATATTTCCCCTTTGGTCTCCAAACATTTAACAAATGTTGAATTCCAACAAGTACATGGAAGAATACAATGATAAACCTCAGTATTGTACACACTTTCATGCCAGATGCAATTTTCCAATTTTTTTTTTTTAAAAACATGCTTTCAAACTTTTAATTTTACACAAAAAACTTTAAATTTATAGTGGCATAGTTACTTTTTTTCTCTCTATTCATATACATCAAGTTCACTCTCATTTATTACTTTGAATTTCTGCTTTGGTATGTTTGGATAAGAGACAAGTATGTTTGAAGAAATACTTTAATTCCCTGGTATGCCAAACATAACATTCAACATGAACATGTCTGTTTTTTCTTTTCCCCTCTAATTTGTTTGTAAATTGTTGAATATGTTTGCAACAATTCAATATTGGCTATTAAACAAAACACAGCCATTGTCTGTTCTGTTTTATAATTACAAAATCTTATCAAGCATAACTACTCACTTCATGGAACACATACAAAGATGTGTATGTAGCAAGAAGTTAAGCATGCCTTAGCTTCCTTTCCCCTCCCTGTAATTAGAAACAGCACATCTGTCAAAAAAAATATATAGGGGATGAATGAAACAAAACATGCACAATACAGGCTTTGTTTTATTATAATATGGAAGCCACTCTGACTCAGGTAACAACTGTAACCCAATCAATATATTAAATAAATGTAAGAGGTTAATCTGAGTAGAAAGACCTTCCTTTCCATGTTAACATTATACTCCCCCACTCCATCTTTCAGCCATCATCCCTTGGATTTGCTATATATTCTTTCTTCCATCCAAAATAAAGAACATATTTAACAATTACAGTAATAAATATTTATGGTTACTGATTCTTCAGTAAGAATCATTCTTTCAATAATCTTATAATCAACACTAGATAGCAACTCCTAAAAAAACATTTTTCCACCACACCCAGTGGCTATGCAAAAATGCAACTGAAAGCTATATTAAACCAAGGCCTAGTCAGCAACTTGATGAATTCCATTTAAACATACAGAAACCAAAGGAGTCAGCATATATAGTTTTATAAAAAAAAATCCCATCAAGAAAAAATGCAAGTATACAACATTGAAGAAAGTGATCAAAAACTACACAAAACTAGGTAAGAAGAGAAAAAGTGGGAAGGGAAGTATCTACGAAAAATAAACAGCATGTTTATAATATCTGACAAACCAATGCATCTTAAACTCAACACCAAATAAAATTTCACTGAAAGAAAGCTGGAGAATGAACAAATTTACAGAAAAAAAATAGACATATTAGTCATTAAATATTGAACAAAAACAATTTTAAAATTTCTTAGTATAAACTGATAAAGAATACTGAAAATTGGTATCAATATTTTATAAAGCTAATCATAAACATGCACCCAGGTTACTGTTACGGCATTGGTTCCCACCCAATCATTGAAGTAACAGTGATCCTAATTTAGAACACCATGTACTACAGTTGTCTTCCAAACTTGGACACCAATTGTGGTGTGATGGTAAGCAAGATAGTCTCTACTACTGCAATCATGGGTGATCTCCCCACACATAAACACTTGCAACAATCTCTTATTACAAATATTTTACAAGTATGTTTTTACAATTTTCTTTACTTGAATATATATGCCAAAGGTCAAATCTCCCTTAAAGTACTAATTCTCGTCTGAACACCAATATCAAACCTAGCATATACCCAGATTCTTTCAGACATCCTACTCTCCAATGTTCTTCTGTTTAATATTTTTAGTTCATTCCACAAGGGTTAGTGGTTACTCTTTTATTCTCCATAGATAATCAGTCATAATTACAGCTTTTCAATGTTCCTCCAGCTTTACTTTCAGAGGGCACCTGCTTTCACTTTTATATTTTTTACCATAACTGCAAAGGATGGAATACACACAGTTCTTAGACATACTCTCCTATGTTAGGCTTGACTTAGCAGAGATTTGTCCATAATGGCAAGCAGCTCCTGAATATTGTCACAATTTGTATGAACTGCTAAGCTTCTGAATCTTTTCCAATAAGCACTCGATACAAGGGTGATAATCAGTAACAGTTTTACAGTCCTTCTCCTTGACCCTTCTGTTTCTGCCTGCAGAAACTGATAATAGGTTTGCAGGACAGTTGTTATTCTAAGGGTATGCTTGATGCTGATCATCATCTGTTGGTAAGTGTCTGGATCACCACTTATGATGTTACATGGTGTTGTCAATATTAGATAATCCCTTTCTTTATGGTGTACAGATGGTGGAAATTGAAGACAAGATATTGTCCAGTGAACTTCAATTCCCACCATCTATAGAGAATAAAATACAAAAGGGATCATCTGATGCCTACGAACTTAACCCAGAAGTAAAAACACTAGACAAAAGAACACTGGAGAGTTAGACATTCAAAAGAATCAATGCATATACTAAGCTGTGAGAATGTTCCTTAGTAGACTTAGCTAAAAAAAAAAAAAAAAAATGATATGAGAGCTGTTACTAAAAAAAAAAAAATTATAGCATGGGCCCAACAGTAGCAGCAGTAGAAAGAGAAGCCACAGTGAACAGTCAAATGTGACAAACAGCAGCAGCCAGGTTAGACTTAAAGGCTCCAAGTTTTATACTCAGGACAATAGCCAAATGGTTTAAAGCATTGGTTTGTGAATTTGGTGACTGTTCAATTCCTATGCAATGGAAACAGCAATAACTGAGCAGTATTAAATAAAAAAAGAGGAGATATCCCTATATATAAACAGCAGAACAAGAACAATCTACAAATTACACAGATTAAATAAAGGGTTCAGTTTAAAATTCATTGATGGTTATCTGGATCAACAAGCACCTAACAAGGGTCAGAGGGCACAACAGCAAAATTTCATTATACAGTGTGAACTGAAATTTACTCAAGATTAAAATTTAACAAAATCGAAAAAGCATGTTTAAATTAATTTTCTCGTACTTTTTCATGAAATCTTCTCTATGAATCAAGTGCAAAACCACTTCAGAGCTCAAAAATGGAAATAAAATGAAGCAGATGGTGATTGTGATTCTATGAAAGAAAAAAATTACAAAATCACAAAAAAAATGCCGTCAAGAAGAACTAAGAATTTATATGAAACAGACATTGACTATTGAAAGGAGAAAAATATGCCAATGAAAACAGTGGAAAAGAAGCTGATGCTGAATTGGCTGCTGAGCAAGAAATTTGTTGCATTCTGAAAAATATAGAGTGCTTAATTACAGACATTAAATATTTAGGAGATTTAAATTCATCACTGATTTCTTCTAGATGTGCAAAACTGTTTCTGGAAACTTCAAATATGGAAAACTCTAAGAAAAAGGTTTTGACAGAAGAAAGTGGGTTGGCAATTAAACCATTCTCCCATAATGAACGTAGCAGCAAAAAACTGTTACCTCATTCAAGTAAATAGCAAGAGAGAGACAGAGACACAGCTGAAGCTATAAAGACTAAATTAGCACTTTACAGTGAAGTGGTTAATAAGCTCATCTTAACTACTATTATAAAGAACTCAATCTCAGAGTACCCCACATGTATGGCCTTGTGATATACTAATATTAAGATACAAATGTATGGAGAGATACTGACAAAAAAAAATGGTTTTGTTAGACAAACTCAGTTTTAAAGCAAGGGAAATTGGTGAAAATAAGAAACATTCTAATTGCACTTCTATGTTAATTAGCAATTATTGCACAACTAAAATTTTGCTCATCATGATGACAATGTTTTAATAATAAAAATAATATTTTTATTGTGAGTGCTTCAATTACCCCTTAACATGTTTATAAATTCAAACAGACTCATCACATGTTGAAAGAAAACTAAGCATCACATGTTTTGTCATATATAGCTTTCATTTCATAAGGAAAGCTAAAGTGTGACATGTTTTGTACATAAAAAAACATAACAATGGACACAAGTAGGGTGTGTGTATGTATGCATATATATATTACATACATACATACATACATACATACTGCTTATATTTGGAATACATATATCTTAAACATGGTTCAAACATCCCATGCAATACTGGATCACATGGCATAACCCAGATAAGATTATTGACTTCAGCATATCTGATTTTTTCGCTTAGGCAGTTTGTGACAGATGTTAGAGTATACAACTCCTACTTTGAACCTGATCATAGACCTAACAAATCTGCCAATATCAGACAACAAAATAGACTGCTTCCATTCACATAAACCACAACAGACACTTTGGTATAACACCCAAGCCCTTAAAAATGAATAAGAGTAAAATTATGCGATAAACTAGACTTTGAATTTTGCCGCCATCTTGGTACACATTCCCAACCCTGGAGAAAAAACAGTAGGAAATATTTCCTTAAGTTTCTTTATTAATTTTTGGGCTTCAGTGTTTAAACTTTCTACCTTGTAACAGAAAGAATTCATCGGTAGATCCCATAATTGGATTTCTGTTATCCAATTCATACCCAGTAAGTTCGTGGTATTTTCTATGACAAATAGTTTAGCTTTCCCGTTTTTTTTATTTAACATGACGTTTGTAACAAATTCTCCAATAAATTGTATTTTTTCTCCCATCACTGACCTCGCGATTTTCTTTGTCTTCATTAAAGTTGGTTTCCCCAACTTCTTCCACATATGCAAATTTATGATAGATAGATTCGAACCAGTGTCAAGTTGCATTTTTATATTTTTATTACTTATTTCGACAGTAACAAATTTTCTGGTTATTCCATCTTTTACCTCGTTGGACTTTTCTTATTTTATTGTCTTTATTTTTTGACCTGCAATGCGTGCTTTTATGTCCCACTCTTTTACAGTTGAAACATTTTTTTTATTCCTAAAATCGCAATATCTGTACCAGTGTAGTTCACCGCAAGCAAAACATGGCTTCAGGAGTTTTTGTTTATTTTTCTCTGGTATTTCACTTTTTGCTTGATAATCCGCAATTTTAGAATTCTTTTTGGTAGACTGACTTTCTTCTTTGTAAAGTATTTTCCTTACATGCGAAACACCAGACTGTTCTATCTTTTTTTAATCTTTCTTTACGCTAACATATCTTGTGCAGTCTTCTGCCAATTTCTGTACCGTAATACTTGCATCGCTTTCCAATTTTGCCAGTACAAATTTTCTCAACTCTGCGTCTCTTTCTGATACCAGCCCCTGAACAAACACCAAGCACTTAAAATTGTCTGCGCTTAACTCTGCCAGCTTGAATTCTTCACAATGCTTATTCACATTGGCTGCATATGTTATATAGTCTTGTTCATCATCTTTCATCAAATTCAAACATTTCCACCTCTTGTGGAACAGAGATGTCTTTTTACTAAATAACTCACTTAATATATTTACCACCTTGATAAATGTCAACTCGCTAGTATTTTTCAGTAAAATGTAGTTTACCAATTTGTTATACTCAGCAGTTCCTAATTTGCTTAAAAGAAGCCTAACCTTCTTTCCTTCAGACCATGAGTGGCAGTCCTCGTTATACACGTCCGTATATTTTTTATAATACTCCTCAAAAGTTATCTCTTCATCTGGACTGTACGTGAATATTTCAATTGAATTCCATATCGTATTCTCTGGAAAAGAATCATTTTGTAGATTTTTCTCTTTCCTCTTCTCAGTTATTTCCAGAATTTTGTTTTGAAACTCCCTATGCATCTGTTCCATTTTTTGTTGGAATTGCATTTGTATATTGAAAGTTTCCTCCTGTAGCTGCATCTGGAATGTTGCTTGTTGCTCTAATATTTTCATCTGTTGTTCCGACTGGAACTTAAAGAATTCCCGGAATAGACTTTTGCATTCCTCCATCTTCACAAAAAGTTTACACAATGTCTAAATACTGTAGAGGGGGGAGCCATACGAATTTGCAATCCGTGACCTATTTGAGCAAACTGTATTATTGATAAAAATATTTCTTTAACAGATTTTTTGTCACTAAGTTGACGTCTTGGCTTGCGACAAACTTTGCCAATATTTTTTTTTTAAAGTGTGAATCCGAGACTTTGTCGCCGAAGTTATTGTGGCGAGCGAATTTTTTCTTCCTCTGTATGAGTGCGAATCCTCGTCACCAAAGTTGTTGTGGAGTTATTTCGCAGTGGAGGCTTGTATTTGTACTAAAATCGGTCCTAAATAAGTTCGACGTACCAAACGCTAGGAACTTGATATAATAGGTATTACGCAGAGTAATCTTGGCTTGCGACAAACTTTGCCAATATTTTTTTTTTAAAGTGTGAATCCGAGACTTTGTCGCCGAAGTTATTGTGGCGAGCGAATTTTTTCTTCCTCTGTATGAGTGCGAATCCTCGTCACCAAAGTTGTTGTGGAGTTATTTCACAGTGGAGGCTTGTATTTGTACTAAAATCGGTCCTAAATAAGTTCGACGTACCAAACGTTAGGAACTTGATATAATAGGTATTACGCAGAGTAATCTTGTTGTGGTCGCCGACTACTTTCGTATTCGACTGTCGTCTGACATCGACTGACCCTCGTTCCTCTTACTACTCCTACTTATATTAGGTGGAAGAGTCTAATAACTATAGAATAGGTGTGTTTCACCATAACACATAGAAAAACAGCAAGCAAGATCCTGGCTTTTACTTGGGCTCAAATACCACCCACTGGTACCAGTGAAAAATACCACATCTATTTCTACTCCAAATCAATCAATATATGTAATAACAGGCTCAAGTCAATAATCACAAAACTTTTTTTTTTTATTAATATTCTTCCACAAATAAGTATACACCAATATTTCCAACTTAATTCAACGATTAAAACATCTTTCCTCTTAGTTTTAGAGGCATAATATACAATGCTGAAGCTAGAAGAAAATGATTTAACAGTTTCCAGTCTTGAAGCAGCCAACTTCAAGTTGGGATTCTCCCACACTCCTTACTGTAAAAGTACATGGAAAATTGCGGAAGTGGAGCTGAAATAAAATATGCTAATCATATACAACTTCAATGGCACATTACTTTGATAGCAATGAATAGAGTGAAAATCATTAAGGTATCAAAATAGATGGGTTTGAATAAGATAAAAATAAAAGATAAGCAAATAAAAACCACAAAGAGAGATGTCAAAAGCTTCTCATTCCTTTTTACAAAAGACAAAAAGATGGGTAGAAATATATACCAGTTATTAGAAAAAAACTATTTTCATGGGTGTTATTCATTTATGTGATTTTCTCCCCTCCACAACATTACAGAACAGGCCATTCTGTAGCTATTGAAGAAAACATTGTGAAATTATACTATATGAAACAAGAATACAGATTTTAAATAAAATGGTTACAGATGAGAGCTTTGTATGACCATGAAAAGTATGACAAAACTCATTAATGTATCATCCACAGAAGACAAACTCCTTACTATTTTGAGAGCTTAAGTCTCATCTTATTTCTTTATTCAGATTTTACTGAATACTTTAACAGAAAAAAATTCAAAAACTTGTATTAATATTTTTACAATTAAGAAAGAAAACTGGCTGTGGTATCAATTTGGATTTGTCAATCTTAAAATAGCAAACTTACTTTGATTAAATGCTTTTGCACAAATAATTTTAATTTATTTTAACCTTCTCAGATCCTCTTAAAATTAAATAATGCAACCTGCTTAACAACCTGAAATTAACTAGTTTTGTTGCTTTTGAGATCATAACAATGAATAAATAAAAGATCACTTGCATTATTTATATTACTCTGACTGTAATCCTCATCTTCATTACCATATTCACAATGCTTCAGGTGATTGGAATTTCAGACCAAACCCTTTTTTCATCCACTGAGATAGATTGTTCTTGTTCCACATTCTCTTCCGGATGTCTCAGTTTATTCCCTTTAACTCAACTCTCCAAATTTGTTTTTTTTGTTTCACCACACATATAAAAATTCCTTGAATGGTTTACTATGGAAAGCAATCTCATTGTCGGTGAGAAGTTCAGTAGGAGGTTCCCGTTCAAAAAATAGGACCTTTAAATGGTTGATGACACTAGCTGAATGTTGTCGAAGCAGTTGTTATCAAATTGTGAATTGAGCGAGTCCACAGTCAATCAGCATCAGGTAATGTTTACCATCATGATGAGTAATATCCATCCCAACCCGGGCCCACACATCACTAATGTCTAACTTTCCTCTCGACCATTGTACTGGTGATGGGTCAATGGACTGACACTACATTCTCTGACTACAGCCCTATCCACAGCCTTGCGCACTACTGGATCAATCTGCCTTATGAAGTACACGGTCCTTTTAATGCCAGGATACCAACCTAATCTTGTCTAAGTTGCATTTGATACTACACCGATACTGCATAGAAAAGTTTAACCGATTCAGTCTCCTTCCACACTGTGTTGAGCTATCTCTACAGTACCCTCATCAGCTTGTCTGCTTAGTTCTGGTTGGATTTCACCATCTTTATTCAACTCCTACTTGGTCTGATTGCATTTCACCAACTTTATGTCCACTGATAAGTCATATTCACTGAGCCTCCTTTGAATAAGCATCTCGCTTTAAGCCTTTGTGTGTATTCTGGCCTTTCCATTAAGAGTTTTAGATATCCATCCATGAACACATGCAGAGTCCATGAATAACTGCAATTTTCTTTTCCCCTTCAGTTGAAGTGCTACGTTAACGCCCCTGAGTACAGCGTCCAACTCAACGTCCAACTCAACGTCCAACGTTCTTCTCAGGACATAACCAGCATGCATCCTCTACTACACCCCCATTTACCTTGAGGGACACTCCAGTTGCAAGGGAGCTTGCTACGGCGCCAGATTTTCCGTTTCAAATTTTCCTTGATTCCGTTTCCACTTTTGGTAAAAAAAATTTTTTCCGTTTTTACTTTTGGGAAATTTCATTTTATCCATTTTACAGTATTTTATGAAAAAATTGCAATACAATATGTTTTTTGTTTTCAGTTTTAAGAAAACAGAAACATAATTCAAAGGTTTATTGCATATAAAAAATAGGAAATATCTACAAATCTTTTTTTAAATGTTAAAATCCAAGTCCAAAAATAAATAAGTAAAAATAAAAAAATGTAACATGACTTAGACAATGGAATGTTTCAGTACATAATTATCTTTGAGGTAGAACTTTTAATCAGAGCTTCCTTCTTTAAAAACACATTCAAATTGTTGTTTTTTTTAAGTATTCAGATTAATTATAGATTCATAAAAAAAAAAATTTAAAAAAAATCACATTTAAAGTATCAACCACATAAAGTCAAATATTTTGACTAAAATTTTACAAAACAGTAATTAAACTATAATAACTGAATCTTTGTAATAAAATATCGAAAAGCAAATTAGACATTAATTCAAAATTTAAATAAAACAACTTATTACAAGTTGAAATACTGCTCAAAATTTAAAATTGCTAATTTCTTAATTTGGGAAATGTTTAATCTTTAAATCTCTTCTCGAAATCTCCATTGTAATACACTGTGAGTTGATGGGGTTCTTAGGAGTAAGATTTTCATGTTGTTTATTGAGTAAATGTTTATACTGAGAAAATGAACATTCAGCATCTATTCTGGTAATAGGCATCCATATGACCTTATTGGCAATCTGTTCCAGAAGAGGAAATCTGCTCTTATTTGCATTCCAAAATGATGGGATATTGAAAGGATTTGGTAATTTATCTTGGTAATACACATACATTTGGAATTCTTCAAGAAGATTAGTAGAAGTATATCGCAAGTCTTTGATGGCTGTGAAACTGTCTAAATCATGGCCTATACAGAGCAGCTTTCTAGGATCAAACAGGCGAGCTGCCTTGTAAAAGTTCTACACAGCGTGGGCATCCTGGTATTTATCCATTTTCAAAAAAGATGTGCTGAAAAAATCTTGGAAATTTGAGATAACTCTCTCCCTCTGTGTTTTCTAGTTCAGACAGAAGACAATCAGTTTCTACACCTGTATGCAAATACTATTTTACATCATCCATCATGTTATAAAGAACCCATGCAAGCGGAGGCTTAGTTTCTACTAAGTTTGTCAAAACTGTTATTCATGAAATGCAAATTTAGGTGCAAATTATAGTAAGAGGCATGATGTAGTCGACCATCATCTACTAATTCTAGAATCCTATCTACTGCAAGGCTATGGCTCTTTTCTTGCTTAAAGAATCCTTCATAAAACTGTACAAAGATGAGTGATATTTGACCGCATTAAACCTGGAATTCTATCTGGTTGCCACTGGTACAGGGGATAGCTTCACTTGTTCCTTAGGCAAGGAACCTTCAAGCCATTTTAAGTATCGCTTTTTCTGACTAGGCTTTTTTAAGAAAGGCTGACTTGATGAAAGTAGTGAGCTGGGTAACATTATCAAATGCTGACCAGTGTGAAAATAATTCACCAACAAGATTTAAAATATGTGCTAAGCACAACACATGGCAACTGTTAACAAAGACATTTGACAACACTTCCTTATGAGCTTTTTTCTGAAATAGGATGCAAAATATGTTATAAAGACAATAATATCCTCAAATGCAATATCCACACGAGTTACAGCTCGAATTCATGCCTGATTAACAGTTTGATGATTGCATTCTGGCAAGGTTACAACATCAATGAGAAATGACTCCCCACAAATGCTTGCAATTACATTCAAAATGCTGTAGTTATGATAGTTGTTTCATCTGTTATGATACTGACTGATGAGCAAGCTTGGCTTTCAGGTCAGCAAAGTGACAAGCAAACAATTTTGGTAGATGAAGTTGCCTAACACAATTGACACTTGGAATAGCACGACTTTCTTTACAACATTTTAATATGAATGGCCTCATTTTGTCAATTTTGAGTAGGAGGGTTAGGGTTAGGGTTAAGTACACATTTTCAAAAAAATCAAGGACAAAATCATCTCATACCTCTTTACTCTTCAAAGTTGTGATTGTCTTCTGTTTCAGTTGAGCAGATTTTTATTTTTTTTTTTTTTTACAGACTTGTTTATGTTAACACTATGAAGACAGAATTTGCAAAATAACATTTTCTTCTGCATAGAAGTCATCAGGAAATTGCTCTACTTTGGTTTTAGCACAAATTTTAGATACTGGGGTCTATTTTTTTTTTTTTTTTTTTTTAAGAGAAGCAGACCCAACCTTAGAAGTTGATTCACTATATTGACTTTATTCAGTCAGTCATCTTGGCAATTAGTTGCTTATTCATATAACTGGTTTAGATTACAAAATATAAATAAAATATGAAAAAATAATCATTGACAGTTAATATTATTAAAGGAATTTTTTTTGTCAATTTAAATTTGTTTACTACAGTGAAGCACTGAAGATAAAGCAATTATTAATCCGGGAGAATCACTGTGTGACAGTAAGCTTAGACAAGCCAGTCGTTTCGTAGAATGGTGTTTTGGGAGATTTTTTTTTCTTTATTTTTAAATTGTATGGCAGGCATGTGATAGCATTTATTTTTCTTTCATATTCATAGAACAAGATCTTTAGAATCTTTTACTTTTCTCACTGAATCATCCATCAAAATTCAATTATCCAAATAGTTTCCAGTCAAATGGCCAAGTTTCAAGCAAAAACCAATGCACATTTGTTGTCAATGCAACAATCACACAATACACAAGCTCACACAGTGGCATTTCTCTGCCTAGTGAATAACCCCTTAGAAGAGGGCCTGTTTAAACATGTACATTAAGTTTGCCTCAGATTGAATAGCCTTGATGTACAAGGGTCATTCAATAAATAAGTTGAATTTTTCGGTATAAGGACTTCTAATAGAGATAGAAGCTTACTCTTTTTTATTTTTTTTTTGTTTTACTTTTTCACATGGATTTAATTTCTTTTGCAGATTAAAAATAAACTTTGAGAGTTTTGGCGATTACAAAGATGGCCGACCAAGAAGCATGCTCCAGGATTGAACAGCAGTCAGTTATCAAGTTTTTGGTTGCTGAAGGGTACAAACCAGTTGAAATTCATAGGAGAAGTCAACTGTGTATGGTCCCACATGTTCCAGCCAAAAAAATGTCTACAAGTGGGCTAAATTGTTCAAAGAAGGACGGAGCAGTGTTGAGGATGAAGACAGGCTTGGGAGGCCTACAGAAGTGAGGTCTCCTGAAGTGATCGAATTAGTCAATGACCTCATTCAGTCTGACAGAAGGGTGACATTGCAAGGACTTTGAGCTTATCTGTTGGGACAAACGCAGAGGTCATCAGTCAGAAGGAGTCATCTTGCATCATGACAACGCACAGCCTCACACAGCAGCCCAAACGGTGCAGACCATCAACAAGCTAGGCTGGGAACTGCTCCCTCATCCCCCTTACAGCCCAGACCTTGCCCCTCCAGACTTTCACCTGTTTGGTCTCTTGAAAGCGTTCACGAGAGGCACGAAGTTTAAAAGTGACGAAGTCAAGTGTTGTGAGCGACAGGCTGAAACATCAGTCCAAAGATTTTTACGCTGAGGGAATATGGAAGCTTGTGCACAGATGGGAAAAGTGTGTGACAGTGCTGGGAGACTATGTTGAAAAATTTAAAAAAAGTAAGCTTCTATCTGTATTAGAAGTCCTTATACTGAAAAATTCACCTTATTTATTGAATGACCCTCATAATTTGGCCACAAAACAGTTGTCAATACATTCAAAATACCCAAATAATTTCTGGACAGACTTCACATATTTATGCACTTCAATAAATCAATGGTAAATATGCTCTTACAAGGTCATTACTAGCACAGTGATTTTGATCTTCCCTGGCTAACATAGCACTGTGGCCCTATGCCAAACAAAGCTAAGTTTAATATCAAAGGAATCCTGAATTAAAGGAAAGATGAACAAGTTAGCCTCACAGACCGTTGTTAGTGAAATGATTTTGATAGTGAATATAATACCACTGTGCAGAGTTGGTCGGTTTGGCAATTTATGTTTCAGTATCAGTTTCCATTTTTTTTTAATACTAGTTTTCAATTTAGCAATTTTGCTTTCTAGGGAAGCCATTCATTTTCTTGTGTAATGACAGCATTTCCAGGCAATATCTGATTTCATTTGAGATTGATAAATTTGTAACTTAGTCCATTCAACTTGCAATTTCTTGTGTATTTCTGGTCCAATCTTAAAAAATATTCATATGGCTGGAAAAAAATAAAACCTTTCTAAATATGTAATTTGTATGTGCTTTTATTCATCGAATTATTTCTTTACAGTGAGTTAAAATGGTATTTTGCTTTGAACAGCCAAAAATGCAAAATATGATTCCACCCAACTAAATTTTACACATTACTTTGTTTCACAAAATCAAAGTGACCAATCTTTTATCAATATTCTCAAAATTGCACGCTCAATTAGAAAACACCTTAAACCACAACCAGGAAAATGTTCATTTCTTCTGACCTGTGGAAGCGAATTCTTTCAAAAATTTAAAAAAAAAAAAACAACTGATAGTAATAAATGTGTGGTAAAAAAACCCTCAAATTATTGAAACTACTGACAGACAGTTTTCAAGTGATAATTTTATTTAGAGGCAAAAAATTCTTCTGTTTATATCTAGAAATGCTGATAATAATTTGTATTTTCTTTACATTTATGGAGCCTGCCAGAGAAAATAAGTGTGTATTCAGGCACAAAAAGTGACTAAAAAGGAATTTTGATTTGGAGTTAAAAAGAAAAAGAAAGGATTTTAGTTTTGAAAATATACGCATTTTAAAACCGAGATTAAAACTTACTTTATTTTTTTAATATCTAATTTTAGGTGTATCTGCTAGAGATAGAAACAATTTTATTTGTAGAAAACAAACACTAGAGATTCGCATATCTGGAAATATACACAAATGAAATTAAGAACTATTTTAATTATTCTTAATATCTAATTTAGGTGCATTCCCTAGATATAAAAAAAAAAAATTTAAAAAAATCTTCATTTTTCTTGTTTACAACTTTATTTTGTGATTGGCGTACTGGCTTACTAGAAAACAATTATGTAAGACCCTTACAAAAAATCCGACTTCATAAAATTTAACATTAAGACGAAACTGGCAACTATTTTCTTTATTTTTACTCACTATTTTGTTGTTAACTTAATTTTACCACAAATTTTTTTTTGTTTTTTGAAAACTAAAACAAATAGATTTCACTACAGCATGTTGTATTTTCCTTTTTTTCTGTTTGAAAACATTCTATGACTTCCAATTGTCATGTCATATATCCTTTTTTTTTCTTCTTCATTTCTTTGGTAAACAAATAGATTTCATATTTATTTCCTAAAACTAGTCAATTAAATGTTTTTAACATTTTTGTTCAATCTTTTTCTCTTACAATGGTATAAATGTTGATAAAATTTAATTTTATTAACATCTGAAAGTCTTTTTCAATAGCGTTTCTTTGGATATGGTCACTCAGTGACCAGTTATAGCACTAACTAAACCGAATGATTTCAGTTTTGTAAAAAATTTCAATGCGGTTTCACGGTGCAAAGATGAAACTGAAAAAACTCATTTTTTTGGTTAAACCACCCATCTCTAGTCAGAGTGAATTAAGCTAATATCTATGCACAATAAATACAAAACAGCTTCATAAAATTCTAACAAACTAATTAATAGAGATTAAACAAAAAACAATTCAACCAAATTGCAGGACTTCAGTAAATACAATTACTTTCATTTGGACAATTATTAGAATAAGTGAGTTGTAACACAAGCAGAAGACACTTAGAAAAAATTTAATCAAACATTCCTTTGTAATATACAAAAAGACATCAAAACAAAATCTAATGGCATAATCATGTGTATATTTCTCAACTATGAAAATAAAATAAAAATTATTATTAAATCTTCTAATCTACTGTCCAAAAATAATTGCTACATTTGAATATATACTTCATATATAAAATGTAACAACCATCATGGAACAGATGTGGCAAAAATTTTTTTTTTTAATTAAAAATTATCTGTTAGCCTAAATTTTATGGCAATCTTAATGTAAGATGTCACAAATTTTCAATTTCCAAAATCTAACCAAATAGAATTGTTTGTTTTAATTCCTTCTTGGTCAAGTCAAGAACTTTTTGGCAATCACTTCATGTATTTCAATTTTTGTAATGGTTTAATTATCACCTTTTTTAGATGATAGGTTCCTGGGAAAGATCACAAGGTAATAGTTTTTGTCAGCACTGCATAAACTCAGATTTGAAACTAAAGTTTCTCTTGTGTTCTGTATAACAGGAAAAGCACATTTTACCTTACAGAATTAACACCAAATTATCAATTATGCATGAACTCTATCAATTTTGACATATGAGGGCCCAGCAGTTCAGTTTAGAATTGAACCACTTGACTAATGGTGAAAGTTTGTAGAACCAGCCACACTTTTTGCTAATAACAGAAAATAAGTGGTATGCAGATTGCCAAATGTCCCAACATAACATTCCTCAGATCAAAAGTTTTACTTATTTGACTGGATGCCATCTAAGCAAAGGTTTGCTCTGCTATTTAACCCATACCTGGAGGAAGATGAATTGATGCCTTTTCCAAGGACACTAGTGCAAAGTGAATGAAATAGAATCTACCAGAATTTGAACTTGCCAATTCCATGTTTCAAACCAATAACTATTACACTACCTGCACATCCAATTCTGCATATGTACATACCACACTTGACAACAAAAAAACCTTTGCCTAGAGGAAAACATAGCAATAATCTCCTTTCCAGAACAATATAAACTACTAAATAATAAATCAGAGCTCATTCATTAATGCAAATACAAAAACATTCCTATTACATTTCATATAATCATATCATAACTCTAAAGATTAAATTACTAATAACTTATAACATAAAATAAACTTTAAAACAAATACCAAACTTTTGAAGTGAAAAATCAAGGAAAAAAAAAGCAATTAGAGATATAAACAGTTTAGAAAAAATATTAAAATTGGTCAGTAAAATTTTCCACATATGCTTTCATTTATTTTAAAAGAAATATAGTGCACAGATTTCAGTTAGCATCTATTAAAAATATCCATATTAACTTTGGGGTGAGTATCAGATTTTATGCAAATAAAGTGCAATATAAATTTTTATTTATAAATAAATCCAAAAGATATAGGCTATAGAAACACATTTGATTAACATATCCCATGTAACTGAATAAATGATTATTTTACATGTTTATATGGGCTACTTGACATTCTGTAACCTTCAATCTTTCAAACATGGATTTTGCTAACTTTTCCCCTATTTTGGCTTTAGCAATACTTGCAGTTTTAATTACTTCCCAGATATCTTTGCTTGAATATTGTTTCCATTTTCTTTTAATGATGGACCACAAATTTCTATTGACAAAAATTGTTGGCCATTCCATTAATTATCCATTGCTCAGAAGTTCAACTCTTATGAGGTGAACCAATATTAGAAAATTAAACAGAACATGAGAAACTTTGCCACACCTAATATTCCTGTAAATATTTTCTTGAGAGAAAGAGTTTTTCAGCAGATAAGTGGTCATTTGACATCACTTTATACATGTTAAAAATAGAATTTGTGTGCTTCACCATGTAGAAGGTTAATCTCACAGAATATTACTACTATCACATTCACATTCTGACTGTATCAGTCTATGTTAGTCTTAGTAAATATAAAGACAGTGGGAGTCCTTACTTCAAGGTTATCTCTCTTCTGGAAACAAAAACAGTTTTGATCTTTGCCACCAGCTGAGTGAGTCTTAAGGTACCTTGCTATTTCAAAAGATCTAACTGCACCAAAGCAGAAAATTGTAGAGGTGACTACAATTACAGAAACCATATACAAGAATGAATGAATAAGTCCTTAACCTGACAAATAGTTATTGAAATTCTGATCTGAAATTTTCACTGTATAATCTATATAAGTGAATATAACTCACTACTGAATGAAGTGAATTAACAAGTGATTATATTGAAAAAAGTCATGTAAAATAATTTGTTTTCTTTAGACTGCAAACTCGGTGATCAAACTACATAGACTAAGTCTCTGAAAACTGTAGAAATAAAGTTAGGTCAATAAATTATTACACAAAACGTTACACATGCTTGAAAGTCAATATGCCTATACGAATTTACATATGTATATTTGCCAACATGTAAGCAATTATGTAATAATGAAATTTTATAAATTATAAAAACAGTTAATTTTGCAGACTATTTTTATTTAGCCTCAGCAAAATAAAGTAAAATTTTAAAAACTATTTCTCTACTAGGTAGGAAAAACACTGATAAAAGACTGGAGAGGAAGGAATGGCAACATGATTAAATCTAGGCTTCACTTAAAATTTACAAGGAGAGAGTGGTAAAGGCAAATGTCCATAAAAAAATAAACTACAGTGAGATTTAAGATCAGGTTATGTCAGAAATTATTTTGCTGGATAATGTGCTTAAACTAAAATAATCATAACGAGAAAAATACCCATAAAAATGATGGGTCCTCTGCCAGGAATCAGAATGTAGCATCTGTGCACTATAAAAGTGTTACACAAAAAATATGATGCAGATTATCTTCACAGATTCAAAATAATTATAGGCACAGTATTTGGCTATATAAAACTGCTTGAATAAACAAACCTCATTTTAGCCATGGTAAACAAACAGAGGGGTGGAATCAAATCTTCAAGGAGTAAGTGAAGTTGCATAATCAGCATTAAAATACATTAAATATCCAAAATTTGTATTACATTGAAGCTACAGAGCAGCTACTTCAGTGTTTAGAAGAATTCATTAGAGGTGAAGAAAAATTCAGAATGCTGTAATCCTCTGCCATTGTGTATATAATGAAAGTAACTTAAATTCAGTATACAAGACAGCATTTTTCATACTCATACTTTAAAGTGCTAATCTAAATGTATGTACTCATATGTACATTATGCATGCACTTACACTATTTTTGATACATGTACCCTAACATTGTAAAGACAAAAAAATAAGGTTTGTTTATGTAATTTACTCAACTTAGTTAATAGTCTCATTATATTAAAATGATAATTATATGCAAGACTAACAAAATTAATGATTATTTGCAAATACATTGTCATGATCAACATAGTGAGAATTTGTTTTTGCAAATCAAAAAAGGCAGTCTTTCTTTGAAGCAATTTCAACCCAAGATTTAATAAACATAACTTTAAGAAAATATATTTGCTACACTATCATGAAAATCACATGGTAAACAGCATTTTTAAGTTTTACAAAGAATTACATAAATTACTATTATACAATATTGTCCAATTAAATTTGTTTATATTTTTGTAATTATTTTTATAAACTAAATTTTTATGAACTTATTCTAACCCCCATAAGAATTCTTTAGAAATTGATTTGTTTACATTTTGAATAAAAACTGAACAGATATAGGCTTTTGAGAAAAACTGAAGGATGGAGTATGCATTCCTTAAAAGGGAAAATAGAACCTTGACAGACTGTGACACTCTTCAGTGGAGTGGTCTAGAGCTACATTTTCAATTTTTTTTTTTGTACTGTGACCCACAGCAAGAATCACATTTTGCATTGCACCCCATTATACCTACATGTAATAAATAAAAACAAACTGTTCACTATGTTCATTTATTTAGCATCAACAATTTGTATATTTCTTATGATCCACACATATGGGAATTGCATGTATCTATTTTGAATATAAAATTACTTTTAAAAAATAGCCCATTCTTAAATTTCACTGAAACAACAGCCAACTCACCAAAAACTTCAAATGAACATATCTTACTACCACAGAAAGAATGTACCAGTACTCAACTTCAATATTGAGTTGAGAAATTCACTTTTAGCCCTTACTTCAGATGCAACAAAATTATCCAACAACTGTAACACCTTTCACTGATACTACATACCTTCATAGCTAATTTTTGGAACAAGGTTTCTTTACAAGAGTGAACTGATGTCACTCAGTCCACAAGTTTAACAAACAAGATACATAAACTCAATGAGAACAGACTATATATTTTAAAAAATATGAGCTTACCTTGGTGAAAAACTAGCAATGATTTATATGTTGTATTATCGAGCAAGTTAGTGCAGGTGTTATTCAAAGGCACCTGACACCAGTATTTTTCAACGCCATTACTTTAGTTGTATCTGTGATTACAAAATCTAATACAACAAGCATTATGAAAGTGACGAGTATTCGTTGACATCACAAAAGTGGCAACGAGGATTCTTTGAACTTACACAAGAAAAAAATCTGCAAAATATTCAGCAGAGTACAGCAGAATGGAAAAATTAAAATAGGTACCTCCATGAGATCGCTAAAAAAAAGAGCATAGCATGATGAAAAAGACGCCAAACTTGACGAAAACAAAATATTGTCTAAATGTTTATGTTATTATTAAGAGGAAAGATCAAAGTTTATTTTAATTATTTTTTTTTAATTTTTCCTTCTTTTTAGAACATTCTGAATTCTGATTTAAAAATCCTTGTTTCTCTTTGTACCATTGGAACTAGTAAAATAACATACAATTCTTAGCACTATTTTTTTGTATGAAACACATTAATTTGGAAAATCTTGCAAAAATAATAATTGTCGGATGATAATGAAACTTTCAGAAACTATTCACAGATGATCAAAATTATTATAAATGTTTTTTTTTTTATTAAAGTCATGGCAGAAATATTTTTTTTATATTTTTTACCCCCCACCCATAACTAATTTTAGGAAAATACTAGAAATTCAATCAAATCCAGTTTAGTAATTACAATAGTTTTTTAAAAGCACAAGGCTTTGAGGAATGCAAATCATGTTTTTTTTTGTTTTTAATTGGACTCCCTATCTGAAAATCAGCTCTGAATTGTAACATACAAAACTCAATAAAACAAAGATATTTAATTTCAAATGCTTTTATTTGCTTTTAGTTGTTTTTATGAATATGGACAATATTTTCTGAAAGCAAAAAATTTTTTCAATGAAAAATGAATTTTTAATACAATTATTTGTTATTTCTTTAATTATAATAGATTTTTACATTTAAGTTGTTAAAATATTATAAAATAGCCGCTTTCGGTTTTTTAGCACATTGTAAATTGTATCGTTTTGACTAATCAGAAGACTCGCAGTAATTAAAAAATATAATTTTGTGTTTATAATCGGGCTGTAATTATAAAGTACTGAAGACCAACCAGAATACAATTAAGCTGCATTATTTGACTTAAGCATTGTTCTCCGCTGTTAAGGCCTTTACTTTTGCGAAACACGTGGAGAAGTTAATTTGATTTTTCAATTTCAACCGAGAAGGGTACCTTCAAGTATCAGTATCATCTTATAAAAGTTATATGATCTTATTTTTATATTAATGTCAGTTAAGACATTTTTCCATAAATGAAATATCAAAATTGATAATAAAATGAATGGAAATACAAATAACAGTAAAATGTAGTAAATGTACATAAAATTATAGTATTTTATGTACACCTCTGATAAAATTTCATAAAAAAGGTACCTATAAATTAATTAGATACTTTTCTTATGAAATTTAATCTCACTTTTAACAGTTTTATTTTAATTTCTTTATATTTTCCATAAAGCATCATAAACGTAAAGCTGAAAACTAAGTATAAAAAAAAAATTAGAGCACTGAAAGTTTTCCTTAAAAATAACAAGGTAAGTAATTTGTTCACTTAAATCTAAATAATTTCATTTTTCTCCTTCCGTAGAACAAATTATCCCCACGTAATCCGTCAATACGTCATTCATCGCCTGTCAAGTGACGCGAAAGGTTATGACCTGCTTTGTTTTATTTTCAAACTACATCTTTTCGGCACAGAAGCTAAGTTAATTTTTTCTTAAAATAAATTTTGAAAAAATGATAATTGATTTTTAAAAGAATTTCAAACTGAGATTTTCATTTTTTTTTTATAAAAATGAAAAAAAAATGATTGATCATCTGGTCAATTTTGCTGACTCAAAAAAAAAAAAAAAAGATTTTTAACGAAAATTTCGGATGTGCTAGGAACGATTAAAAAATGTAAAAAAAATTACCCCCAAAATACTTTGATCTTTCCTCTTAATAATAACAAACATTTAGACGATAAAATTTTGTTTTTGTCAAGTTTGGCGTCTTTTTCATCATGCTATGCTCTTTTTTTAGCGATCTCATGGAGGTACCTAAAAGTTATCGTGGTTCAAAAATTACAGCAACAAAAAAAACTACAAAAACAACAATTGCAGCAACAAAAACAACTAAACCAGTAAGTTAGCTCATGCTGAAAGAAGCATTGGCCATCATATTTGCCATGAAAAAGTTTCACAAATTCATACTACAGACAGACCATCATTCATTATTGTCCATATGACACTTATTGAAACAAGTGACTAAGCCAAACACATTTTTCAAGCATTTTTAAACATCAATATGAAAGCAAAAAGCATCAACAAATACCTTTTGAAAAAACAAAACAGGAATTTAATTATCTTTAGCAATTTCTTCTAGACAACCTATTTACAAATAGTGTACCATAGAAAGTAGACAAAAAGTACTTTTAGGTTTTATGGTCATGGTTTGGAAAGAAAAAAAGGGAAACAGGGTTTTTATTTTTAACTTAAAAATTTTAATCCTAGTATACTCAAGCCAAAAAAAAAACTATAGCTTAAAAAAATTAAAATGTAATGCTCTTAAACTCCCCTTTTTTCATACCTGCTGCAATATTGTGTAAATATTTTAAAAATTAAGTTAAAAATAAAAGAACTTTTCCTTTTATAATTTTTCAATCATTTTGCCACATGACCACTCATGAGATTTCTCAGCACGGTTAGATTTCTCAAATTTTTGTATAAAAACTAAAAAACAAAAGAGGCCAAGGGTTTTTATGAGTTATTTAAGAATTTTATTTTCTTTAAATTAAAAATATCTCACCTAGGCTGAGTGTGTAAAACTAAACCTTTTAAAGTTTGGAATACTAAATGTTAAACCAGGTTTAATTTACTAATTTAAAGTTGATTACTTCTAGAGATGTGATAGCTAATAAAAACTGAAGTAAAAACTTCCAAAACATTTTTTCGCGTTAAATAATTTTCATAAAATAAAATAAAAATTAGTAGTTTACCAATATCCACAAAAAAAAACAAAAAAAAAACAATTTTTTTTTATCAGTTTTCCACATTAAATTTAAAACTAAACAAATGAAATGATGAATATTATTGGGAAACTGAAACTGGCGAAGCCCTGCGCAAAATCGAACAAACCAAGCAAAACGAGGTGGAGTTTTTTGTTTGTTATTCAAGAAAAATATTCAGGTCAATTTAAAAAAACAAACCAACTAGAGATAAAATAAATAAATGTAATCATAAACTTTTCAAGTCTGTAAAAGTTTAAAAAACTTGAAAAATTTGAGAAAAAAGTATATAGTTTACTACAGAAATATGAAATAATCATTTAATGATATGTGTGACTGTGATGTCATTTAACACAGATGTTTCAGTTTCATTCACCTTTTTAGAACTTTTGTACGTTTTTTGGAAAAAAGCATTTTTACAACAGCGTCTTGGCATGGGGATAATTTTAGTATGCGAGCTAGTCTCGTTGATCATTACTAGTAACTTCGCTTCTCCCTGGGTGTTCTGTGACCTTGTGCCAAACTAGAGACTATGTTTAGTAAATAAGTTGACTACAAGGATTTGTTGACTAGTTGACAGAATGAAGGAATGCTTTTTAGAAGGTTGAAAGGGAAGAAGGAACGAGTATAAAAATTAAAGTTATTTTGAAAACTGTAAAACTGTTTTTTTAGTTTGATTCTTATATTCAATTCAAATCTTACTGACGCCAGTAATCGGAACAATAATCAAAGTCAGCACGTCATCCACTTGAAAGACAGACGCAACACTCTTCCTGCTTCTATGTGCCGAATTAATAATGTTTGTAAATAACAAAACGATCCAGAATAGATAAAAATCTCAAGCAAGATTGTTTTCAAAATGCTGGGGGGGAGTAAATTTAAATTACTAAGGCCCAAGAAGACATAGGACTTGAACTTTTTTTTTATTTAAAGAAAGTCTTCTTTTTCTTTTTTTAATAAAATAGGCATCATTTTGAAAAAGTAGAGAAAAAAAGACGCTGAAACGGATGTACATTCATTCAATGTCGAATTTAGCATGAGGCACCTAGTGAGAATCGAACTTATTGTTTACTGTTCAGTAGAGCCACAGTAGAAATGGGTGCACAATTTGCCTTTTTAAAATTATAAGA
Organism: Acanthosepion esculentum; assembly: GCA_964036315.1. Classification (NCBI taxonomy): domain Eukaryota; kingdom Metazoa; phylum Mollusca; class Cephalopoda; order Sepiida; family Sepiidae; genus Acanthosepion; species Acanthosepion esculentum. The sequence continues at coordinate 20,699,291 of OZ038491.1, forward strand.
AAACTTTATAATGTAAAAAAATTAATAAATTTGCTTAAAATAGCGTTTTTTGAATTTTGTTTGTTTTTTTTTTTTTTACTGTTACACTGAGTGATGCCTATTTCCTTTGAAAATAAGCTAAGAGAAGGAAATTGAAGAAATTCTCACAGAATTATAGTCGGTTTGACAATTTCTTCCAATTGTCAATTAATTGAAAAGAATAAATTTTTTAATTCTATTAGAGAAAAATATTGTATTTTTGTTTTTATTTTTGTCATTTCTAGAAAGAACTCTTCAACTACATTTTTTTTCTTTTGCAACTGGTGAGGACTTAAACCCCAGCATTCCAATAATATTCCATTCATAAGCAAGATGCCTGGTTTACTAGTTAATGAACGAACATTTAAATAAATGTTCACCGTTTTCATAAATTTTATGACCATTAATAATGTTTCCACTTAGAAATCGAACATTGAAAGCATCGATAATGAGAACACTGACTGAACAAATGATACCGGGTGGTCATCTGTAAGGTGCGTTCATGAATCCTGACATTAACCAATTTTTAAACAAAACAACACAATGACACTTATTGAGAAAAAAGTGACATTGTTAAAGTAGTTTACTCACGTGCAACTATAACTTATTGAAATTAATTTTTAATTACGATCCTTACGCATAAAAAAAAATTATAAAAAACATTATCCTAACCGCTCTAGCTAGTGTCCATTGCAAAAATGGCGGTTTATCACGTTAAAAGCTTTTCTCCTTTGATAGTTTCCCCTACACTTTTATGAACACCTTTTTATTGTCATTAATTTTTAAAATATTGCGTTAAAAAAAAATCAACGCAGATGGAAAAGTGTCTGGAATACGTAATTTATTGTTAAACTTTTTACTTTCAAATTTAAAGTTATAGTTACCACGTGAGCAAAGTAGAATTTTCTCCAATAAATAAATGAAATTAATAAACTTACCTTTTTAAGGCCTGAATTGTGGTCGATTCTCCAGGCTTGCAATGAACGGTATTGCATGGCCAAGAAAATGAAGATAACCAAACCGAAAGCCCCGGCAATGGCGGAAAATATTATGAGATAAATCATTGTTGTAGAGTTCAAGAGATTGATAGGGGGCAAATTGATGAAGCCACCGCCGATAACAACAACAACGACGACGATAACAACTCTGGAAATGATGAGGGTGACAACTCCTTTTTCTAATCACTGTCGGGGTCTGCTCCTTCTTCACCTTCTCCTTCACCTCGTACTCTTTCAATAACAACATGGACCACAACTACAAGCGTAACTTTTTTTTTAAAGTTCAAAAAAGTAGATCAATTCCTAGAAAGTATATTTGTTTGGGCGGATTAATTACTATGCTGCGTTACTTTTCTTCCGTTAGGTTGTCTTCTATTGTAGACCCCCAAACTAAGATTTTATGTCTGGGCCTGGTTCTCTAACAAGTGCTTTCCTTTTTAGCTTTAACAGTGAGCAGAAACTTGATATGTTACTTACTAACTTGCCAACTTATTAAACTGAAAATCATGTTACCTAATCTGGTGGCAAAAATTTACATTAAGAGATTTTCTCCTCAGAGCTCTACTAATTTATGATCACGAGCTTCAACTCATTAAATGATGGATCAAGCAAGAGTTTATGCTCAAAATACAAATTCTGATTTATATACATTTCACTAAGTTACTATGCAATATAAACTGAAATGACCAGTTTACATTTTTTAATATTTTGAAATCATTAAGTGGTTCAATTTAAAACTCGACAAATTACCTTTGGTTGTGAGAGTGAGGAAAAGTGCTTATGTTCACAAGCAAAAATAAAGATCTGTGGAAAAAAAAGTTGATACAGCACGTTGACTACTACAGCTCTAGTAGTAGTAAAATGTCATAAAAAATAGTAGTTAGACTATTATTCAGTGACAATGGATGAGAGCTAGGAATAAATACAAAATGACTCACACGAGATTCTATTCTCTTTGATCAAATCAAATGACCTCCGATTGTAATAACGTCAAACAATTAGACAGCAAATTATTTTTTTAAATTCAAACAGATTTAGTTAAATAATAACAATTACTTTTTAATATTTTTTCACTTTTTAATTTGTTTTTTTACCTTTAAGGCACTTTTTGTTCCAGTTAGAAAACAAAATCAGTAACCAAATTTTAACAGGCCAGTTAAAAATAATTTTCTAAATTTAAAAAAGTTAATTAAATGCTCGATTAAGAGTTAAAAGTTTTAATGAAAAAAATATAGAAGTGACCTGAGCAACTAAGCATAGATGGTTATTTCCTGCGCTGACTTCAACCTAGAGAGAGAGTAATAATCAGTAAATGATGGGAATTTTAATAATTATATGGTGAATATGGTGCTAAACGTTAAAGAATAAAGAACACTCACACTTAAATGAAATGGTAATAGGTTAAGTTTGGTAGTCTAGTTTTGTTTTACACTACAGTGAAGAGGTCAAAAAAGGAAAAATATGGCAAGAACTGTGCAAATATTTGGCAATCAACAAGAGACGGCATAAATGAATCAACCAAGTTCAAGATTCTTTTTTTAACGGATGGAATAAAGAGTAGAAGACGATTCCACCTGGATTTTACTTAAGTCATATGAGAAAACACGAAGAAGTAGTTTCAGTAAAATTAATATTAAATAATCTTTTCTTTTCACCGTTTTCACTGTTACTTCTGCTACTACAAGATGAAGATAAAGACAATATCCAACATCATCCCTTTCTTTTAACATCGGAAATAATAAAAGAAAATACAAACAAAAAATAATCCAGCAAATTATTGTAGTTTATGTGTGTCAGTGGCTGATTAACAAGCCTATATTACAGTTGATTTTCATCTGTTATTCGCAGGGCTGACAAAATTAGAATTCTGGTACCATGAATATTGCAACAAGTTAGCGCCATCTTTATGATGGCCGTCATGTGAGTCCCAATCCGCACGTGGGATATGGGACTCAACACATGCAGGTCGTCCACTTTCTCACAGGGCACTCAGCCGAATTGAATTGCAGCACATTTTTAACTTTGTGTTTTTATTTATTTTATTTTATCATACTGGATCTATATTTGGAGAATTACAATGTTATTGATATTTCTAGTCAACGTCTTTGGAAAGACTCTATATGAGGGATTGATAAAGAGTACTTGGTCTGACCCACTTCTCAAAATCATTAGCAAATGACTAAACATCAGAGCTTATTGGAAAATCCCTTCTCAGTCAGAATGAGAACTTTTCAGCACCCTTGCATATTTTTTTGATTTTTAATATGAAATAATTAGTAACTATTATGGTTATTTACTCAGTTTGAATTAGTTTTCATAAGGCTACATTTAATTATTTGTGGGTAGATGCATGTACCTAATAATATGAAGTTAAGAGTATTGTGACTGCATCATATTTGAGGAAGTGCATGTATGTATTTGTATATGCGTGTACTTACCAAGATTGATTCAGGAAATTACTTTTATTTACAAATGCTGAATGAACAAAAGTAACAAAATACCTAAGACTTCAAAAGATAAAAAGAAACAATGCTCCTTAGAATTTTTAAAACATAAAATATGAAGGTAACTCAAAAAGATGCTGGTAAGTAATCAATATTTGATAAATAAGCAGAAGTCAGAATAGATTTTGCTAATAATATTTCAATGTTATTCACATCATCCTGAAGACATTACAAAAAAGAAAAGACTCTCTGCCAATGTCTATGCAAAATTAAAATAAAATATAAATAAATAGAATCAAATGAAATAAAGAGTATTTTTATTTGGATAATATAATAAACTACTGTGTAAAGAGAGTAGTTCTCAAAGGTAAAGGCAGAAGCAAAAAAGCACAGTATGTCAAGCAGAGTCAGGGTTTCTGGAATCCACTGTGAGATGAAGATGACTCGCCAGCGCATGTTCTCCTTATGTAGAAAATTTGTGGGCCACTTTACTGTTTGCAGATGGCTACAAGTGACCACTGAGTTTGTGAAACAACAAGCAAGCACTCTAACCACAGGATGGGATGATGAAGTTGAGGATGCCTCTCTTAATTGCATGCTAGCCGATATAATAGCCAGAATACCCAAGGCCGATCCAGTAGGAGGTGACTGGTGTGTGAGTGACCATGAAATGAAGATGTGGGTAGATGCAAGTTCCGTAGCAACAGGTGTGGTATTAGAGGTAAATGGAAATGTCATTGAGGATTCGTCATGGCTGCGCCCGACTGGAGATGCTAAGCACATCAATTTGGCTGAGCTAGACACAACGATAAAGGGTGTCAATTTGGCTCTTCAATGGCAGGTGTTGACAGTATATCTTTTTACTGATTCAGCATGTGTTCATCAGTGGATTTTGAACACCTTAACTGGCAAGGCTCAAATAAATACAAAGGTGTCTGGGGAAATGCTAGTGCAGAGACGGTTGAACACATTTCATGAACTTGTAGTTGAATATGGCTTGACGGTGGACATAACACTGGTCAAATCCAATACGAATCTGGCAGACCGCTTGACCAGGGTGCCAAAGAGGTGGTTAAACATACACAAGGAGGGAATGGAGCTAGTGCAGTCAGTATGCGCCACTACAAATCTGGCAGACCGCTTGACCAGGGTGCCAAAGAGGTGGTTAAACATACACAAGGAGGGAATGGAGCTAGTGCAGTCAGTATGCGCCACTACAAAGACCAAGTTGGATGCACATCAAGTGGCTAATATCCACCGAAAAACCGGACACCTGAGCATAAAAAGGACCCTGTACTTTGTTAGGTTGATAGACCCTTCAGTATCATCAGAGGTTGTAATGGCAGTTGTCAGGGAATGTGAGGCTTGCCAAACCATTGACCCGGCTCCAGTGCATTGGAAAAAAGGAAACCTGAATGTGAGGGACAACTGGAATAGGTTAGCAATGGACATCACCCACCATGATAGTAAGCACTTTCTGACAATTATTGATTGTGAACCCCCTTGGTTCACGATATGGTGACCACTATGTCAACAAGATTCTACCAGTATAGTTTGTCAATTGGAGTCAATTTTTTATGAACAGAGTCCGCCACTCGACAATGACACAGCATTCACGTGCAAACATTTCAAGAATTTTTTGAGTAATTTGGGTGTACGTTTGCAGTTCCGATGTGCCTATGCACCTGCTGGGAAATCGTATAGTGGAAAGAAGTTACCAAAGCATCAAAACCATTGCAGCTAGAAAGCAGTGCTCTATACCAAAGGCAGTCTACTGGTATAACGTCACACCTAAAGATAATCACTCGCCTACTACTGCACCAGCTGATGCACTTTATAGGTACCATACCCATATATGGGGCATCGAGACTATGTCCCCCACTGAACCTGATAATACTCAAGGAGCATATGAAGTGGGAGAGGTCATTTGGGTGAAAACTCCCCACAAGAGATGCACAACTAAATTTTGAATGGGTCATGTGACTCAGGTTAATAGTCCACAGTCAGTGCACATTGATGAAGTTCTGCATCACGTGAAGGACTTGCGTCCATTCATGGGATCAGTCCTGACGGCTACACAGGACAGCAATTCTGAAGAGAGTGAGCGGTTAGTAAATTTGAGATCAACCCCATTAGGAGAAACTGATCACTCTCTTGATACTGAATCCGTTGAAGACAACACAAACGTAGAGAATGACTCCCCAACTGTTAGCAGCCAAAATATTAATGTGGTATAACCTGCTAGCTCCCCTGGTGACAGTTCATCTGAGGATGAAGCTCGTGTTGCTCCACCTCCTCAGCAAAGTACCCGGCAAGCAAGCCAGAGTGGCTTGCATCTGGTGCAAAGGAAAATAAGGGTCTTACCTCAATGTGTGGGATGTGACATCAGCAAGTTTGCTCCTTGAAAATGGCATTACTCTCCTGTCTAGTCAAGCCAACAGTATGTGCAGTAACGGGGGTTTTTGTACAGTTTGGCATGATTCGACCAATAACATGTGTGTACTGATTGGCCGAGCTGGAGGAGGCTATTTACATAGGTAACTGAGAATAAAAGTGAAGAACACTGATTGGTTGGTTGACTGCAGTGTTGGCCTGATAAAAGAGAGCTGAAGCAGTAAGAACGGGAGAAAAGATGGGTTTACATTTTGAAGTGTGCGGAAAGCAAGAATGGTGGATTGAACCAGTGGTATCTTGAATTGTACGAGTGACGGTCGTATAATAGAGACTCATTTAATCTACAGATACTATATGGATTAATGTCATGAAAGAGTTCTTTCATGTTGGTTGTTCGGTTGGTTGATTTTGTTCAGCAGCACATCAACCTCTATGGCCTATTTGATGCCAAAATCTAAATATTTTGAACACAATTTTATGGCTTCAACTAAATATATTTTGAATGTAATTGTACGTTTTCAACTACAAATAAAATATATTATTCATCATTTTGCTATAAAATGTATTGTTGGTAATTCTACTATAAAATGTATTGTTGGTCATTTTGCTTTAAAAATGTATTGTTGGTCATTGTACTATTGATATACATTGTTGGTTATTTTACTAAAATATATGTTGTTGGTCATTTTTCTTTTATAAAAATGTATTGTTAATATTTTTACCACAAAAATGTATTTTTATAATTTCAAATTGTTTTGCTTTTGTCAGAGTAGAGTAAATATAATTATTTATTTAAAAATTATAACATAGATATGTTATAAAATCACTACAAAAATAGCCATTTTGTTTCAACACCTCTGGTGTCTTATCAAGTGATGATGTCGAATGTAGAATAAAGAGTTTTTAAAGGTTCAAATTAATTAACCACCCCTCACAAGGGGAAACGCTGTTACATAAACTGGAATGACCAATCAAAATACAAGTATACGAGAATTCAAAAAACTTGACAACGAAGTAAGGTTATAATAGCTATTAAATGCTTTAAAGTTGGGGTTATACTAAAATAGAATTTATTCTAACTAATAAGATAAGTATTAAATTATATGATAAAATTTGAAATTAAAATTAAAAATTACCCATTTTAAAATCTAAATTTAATCTCTATTAAGTTTAAAATTATAAGATTACTGAAAAAAGAAAAAAAGGAAAAATATATATGTTATTCTATTTATTTTGTTTTTATTGAAATTACGTTGAAATAGACGTTAAGATCGACTGCTCTTAACTTCATGACAACATGGATACATTTGAATGCCACGTGTAGGGATGGAGTGATGACATCTTGCGAAAGACAATACATACACACTCAGATTATAATACATAAGCACCCAGACATATTTAGATATATACAAACACAAAAAAAAGGTGATGAGACAGGAAACCTCTCCACAACCCTTTACAAAAAAACCCCAAAAAAAACACACACATACATACACAATTAAATGTGCATGCAATTTATTATACACACAGACACCAATAAAGACATGTACATACACCCACATACATTGACCTAGACAGTCCGATACAACAACCAATAAATATTCAAGATTGAAAGTGTTATTAAACGAATTCTAATCACTTATTAAAATATAACTTATACAGGCAAATATACATAGATAAAAATGGTCTAATAGAACAGAGAAACAAACAATAGGGAAAGAAAGGTCATTAAAACAGATATATACATATAGAAATAACATCATCTAATATATAAAAAACGAAAATTCCAAACACACAAATCCATAAAAAAATATATATTTCTTCATAGATGTCTATATATGCCTTATTGTACATTAGGTGAAAGAAAATAAGAACTACCTACAGATATATGTGTACAGTGTACACACATTCATTATTACAGACAGAAGCACAGAAAAGCCTACCTATAGATAAATATATACACACATATATACATATATACACATACACACATACACATATATATATCTACACATATACACACATACATATACGCATATGCATGTATACACATACAGAAGCAAGAATAAATACATCAACCCACACAGCAACGTAAAAAAGTAAACAAACCAAATATAAATATATATACATACATACACATACATACATATGTATATATATATATATACATAAATATATGTATGTATACATATACGAATATAAACTAAACATACAAACATCCATATATACAAACACCTATACAAACACAGGCATATATATATAAAAAAAATCATACAAACATAGATTTAAATATACACCTATATATACATATATATGCACATACACATCCATATATATATATATATATATATATGCACACATAAAAATAGGTATATATATACATAAACCTACACATATTCTAACAATATTATCGTATTGACAATAAAGTACAGTAAAGTTCATAATAATTTTTAAAAAGTAACAAGACACAATTGTTAAGTCTATAAGCAATTAAAAAAACCTTGTCAAACAAAAGTAGATTTTAGTTAGTATTGATGATACATTCCAAGACACTAAGATATACATACATATACATATACAAAGACATACGAACATACATCCACTTATACAAATATATAATCATGCATAAATACCCATATCAATACATCCACATATACACATATATAAGTACACTCACATCCAAGCATATATAAATATATATATATATATATATAAGTACACTCACATCCAAGCATATATATATATATATATATATATATATATATATATATATATATATATATATATATATATTCAAACATAAATGTCTATTATGCTTGAGAAAATAAAGATAAAAATTGTCCAACATTTTGATATTTTTTTATTATGCTGTTCAATATAACAGAATATCATCTTTCATGGTGAATATCTTTGTTTAAATGTCCATATAATCACTCTGAAGATGGCAATGCTTAGATCAAGGAACAGCATAATAAAAAATATCCAAATGTGGGATAACTTTTGTCTTTATTTTCTCATAAAATTAAAGCAACTATAAGAAGTTTAGAACGTCTCATGATCAAACATAATAGTCATTCATTGGTGTTATACTTAACAATATATATTTGAATAGTGATCTGCTGCCCAAATACACTAAATATATATATATATATATATATATATATATATATATATATATATATATATATATATATATATATGGTGTTGACAGAATTGAATACTTTTAGTTTTCATTTTGGATAATCCATTTTCAGTAGACCATTTGTTAATTTTATTCAAGCATAACTGTAATTGTCTTTCTATTGTGTTGTATTTTTTGAATGATAGCAGATGAGAAAGTTATCTACATATAATGAGCAATCTATTCCAGTGTTTACATCTTTTACAATATTATTAATTTTAAAACTAAACAAAAGTAAGTAATAGTATGCTGCCTTGTGGTACCCTGGTTTTGAGTAATTTGGAATCTGAGAGTGTTGATCCAACTTGCACATCTATCTTTCAAGAAACTTCCTAACAATGTGAGCATTCTGCCTCTTAGACCTAGATCTTTCATGTCTTTCATAATGTCGTGTCTCCATGTAGCTTCATAGGCTTTTTCAATATGAAAGAAAACTGCTGATACACATTCCTTTCATATGAACGCTTCAAGTATGAAAGTCTCAAGTCGTACTAAATGATCTGTAGTACTTCTATTGTTTCTAAACCCTGACTGGTACTTGGTAATCAGATTGTTGGTTTCCAAATACCAGACTAGTCTACTGTTTATCATGCTTTTGAATGTTTTGCTTATACAACTGGTCAGGGCAATTGGTCTGTAGTTTGAAGGTTCATTAGATTTGTCCTCAGGATTATGATTATTGAGATTGTTTGTAGGATCTTTTGTGAATTTGGGTATTGGAATCACTGTGGCCTTTTTGGTACTTCACCACTGAGCCATATATTGTTGTAGATTTCAAGTAGATATGTCATGGATGTTGGTGGTAGTCATTTCAGGAATTCATAATTTACTTCATCTGAGACAACTGCTGTGTTTGGCATTTTGATTTGGGCTTCTTGGAGTTCACTTATGGAATATGATTGGTTATAGTTTTCCTGGTTTTTGATTGGAAGTTTATTGTCTTTTTTTTTCACAGTGTTTAATGTTTTGAAATATCTGATTTTAGTTTTCATTAGCAGAGTTTTGTGCAAAGTTCTCTGCCAGTAGGTTTGCTATATCTTTCTTGTTGGTGGCTGTTTTATTGTTTTTGATAAGGTGTTTCAGTGGGGTATTGTTGTGTTTTTCAGATATTTTCCAGACCATCTTTCATACTGTTTTTACTTTTGTGTCAGTATTCATCTTATTTAAAAGTTTTTCTAAGCATTTATTTTTGATTCTTTGATTGTCTGTTTTGCTAAGGCTCTGCAGTTTTTGTAGTTATCCAGATTTTCTGCTGTTGGATTTTTATCAAATTTCCTTAAAGCTGTGTGGCATTTCTTGATAGCTTCTTTGCACTCTTGGTTAAATCAAGGTTTGCTATGATTTATTGCAGGTTGAAATTTTGGAACGCTTTCTTTTGCAATAGAGAGTAGTGTTTTGGTGAAGAATATTATATGATCTTCTTGGTTGGAGTTTGCTTCAGAGATTAGCTGATTTTGACAGAGTTTTTGTATTTTTCCTCGATCAGCCTTATGAAGATTCCAGTTGGGAGTTGTAGCTTCAGGTTCAGGGTCATTTTGTTGAAGTATGATTGGGAAATGATCACTCCCACATGTATCTTTATGCACTTTCCATTTAAAATCTAAGGCTAGTGTTGGAACACACATGGTAAGGTCAATAGATGAGTATGATCCTGTTGCTGGGTATAGATATGTAGAGGTTTTATTGTTGAATAGGAAAAGGTTCTCTCTGTTAATTAGTTTTTCTATTATTTTACCTTTTTTATTGGTATTTTCCTTGTCCCATACTATTTTATGACTGTTAAAGTCTCCCATTAGTATATAGGACTTTGGAAGTTGTTTTGTTAGATTTACCCATTCTGTTTCTGGAATATTGTTGTTTGGAGGAATGTATACTGAACATATGGCAATTGTTTTGTTTTTAATTGTTGCTAATACAGCAATTGCCTGTAAGTCTGTATTCAGATTTAATTGTTTATGTGGAATTTTATCATGGATTAATATTGAGGTTCCCCCTGAGGCTCTATCTATTTGATTATATAAATAATTGTAGGCTGTGTAATACTTTATGTTTATTTCCTTATTTTCTTTAAGATGAGTTTCCTGCAGACAAATGATGGCAAGGTGTATGTTTATAATTAGTAGTATCAATTCCGACAGATTGAGTTTAATGCCATGAATATGCCATTGCAGGATATTTTTTGCCATTATCTTAAATTTGGCTATCAGTAATCATACTTTCCATGCTATTGGCTTTACTCATTGAGGGGATTATTTTTTCCAAATCTTTTTCCTTCTCTCTGGATTTGTCTTTTTGAGAATCTTTACTAAAGTGCTTTGGTTTTTTTTTTTAGTCATACTCTCTGTTTTGCTTTTATATTCTTGCTTATTTTTTCTAGTTTCAGATCCCAGTATATCAAATCTATTTTGAGTGGGGACCTCATTGATATTAGTTTACTTCTTTTTCCCTTTTCCTTGTTTGGGAGTAGTTAATTTTGGGGCTGGTGTTCCCTTTGATTTATCATTGGTTACCTTTGATTTTCATTTTTTTGTGGAACTTGAAATGTTGGTTTATCTTTTTGGTATGATTCATTTATGGGTGAGGTCTTCATAATAAGACTAAGTTTCAGTTTATTTATGAATGTTTGCCAGTCATTTGGTCCTAGTTGCAGTAAACTTGTGACTAGATTTTGGTAGTCGTATTTTCATTTATTTTTATTATTTTCCCTCTAGTCATATCACTATAAATCTTTTTTTGAGATTGAGCTTCTATGATTTTCCTGGTCTCTGCAAAGGAGAGATCCTCTGTGTGGTTCAACTTCACTATGTTTTTTTTCATATTGGGCATGCTGTAGCATAAGCTGGATGGTCCTGCCTACAGTTTGCACATTTGGGATTTTTAGTGCATTTATTTTGATCATAGTCTGGAGATTTCTCACCACATCTTTTGTATATGTACTCTCTTCTGCACACATCTTCTGTTGTGATTTTAAATCTGACTGTTATAGGAAGGGGAAGGTAGAAAAACTATAATGGCAACTATTAGCATTTGAACTGAAACTCAGTGCAGAGAGAAAGAAATGATAACGAATTCTTACTTGTAACTGGCATAATCTCACAGTGGCAATCAAAAACACTATATGTTGTCTACAAGTAATTCTCTTTTGACTCTCCTCCAATCAGATAGGGTTGACTGGAACTCATCTCTATAAATTTTCTTTGAAAATGAAATAATATCTTTGGTTTTATCGGCACACCCCTCCTACCATCATCGTTTGCCTCAAACCTTTTCTCTTTCTCTCCTTTCTATCGTCGTTGCTACCCTGTGAGCAACGATTCAACACCTTCGATGCTAAGGCACATGACCGTTTTGAAACGAACATCCATTCAAAGTTCTTTGAACGGTTGGCATTTTGCCGCCAGTCAGACGCCACATGACTCATCGGATACCCGCCAAAAAGTATCCATGAGTAAGAGAGGATCCGCGCGCATCGAGTCGGGAAGACATGTTTTACATCTCTCTCTGCACATAAGCTTCAACCAACTAGCTTTCGGCAATAGACCTCTTTTCATAGTCAATTTGTTTGCCAGAGCTACCTTCCATCAGTGTAGACTCGTTCCTTAGCCCAACTTTCTGACCTAACCTCCTGTCTAGAGCAACAAGCATTTTCATCACGGACCTCAGTATCAAACGGACCTTACCTCCTGCCTAAACTACAAGTAAGTCAGAAAGCCACAAGCTTCCATACGTGGTACCTATACTTTCTGGATCTCTTCCCCTTTTTGGTCTATACTTCTTACAGGCAACGAACGTTTTTGCAGCTCAGTAATCTTGGTGATTTTCCTCGGTTGAAATCTCACAACCGACCGAATTAGTTCTGTCACTATGTATCTTTCCTTTTCTACAAAAAAAGGACATTCTTAGATAAAGTTGCCTCACTTATACTGTTTATTCAAAAAAAAAAAAAAAATGGAAACTTTTCAATATAACCTTTCTCCATGTTTTGGACTATTTCTTCTCCAAGGACACTTGGTGCCAACATTACTACATTTTGGTGCGCAACAGCCTCCGACCATTAACGTCAGCCTCACATTGTGCAGATTTGGTTGAACCGCCTTTCCAGAGACCAAGAACTCTACTTTGCATTCCCTCCTCTACTGCACCCTGCCAAATTTCTTGTTGAAAAAAAAAAAAAAATTTACATCTTGTTATGCCTTTTCTTATCTAATGGTGTTTGTCCACTTTTTACTTTGCTAACTTGTCATGAACCATTGATGTTCTAAGGGAATATCAAAATACTCTTATACAGAGAAGTTTGGTAGTCTGACACAAGGCCATTCGCAAGAAAACCGCACTAGGCAACCAGGCTCCTCCTATAGTTTTATTTTCATCACAAAATAACAGTTGAATTCCCTCATTTCTCCCTCTCCACAAGAGTTTTGCCAAGGTAAATACACAAAGTTTCATTTCCCCACTACATGATGTCCAAACTTTTGGCATTTATAACATCAGAGAGGGTTTAGAATAAATTGCTTCATTTTGTTTGCTATTCTTATGCTTGTTGGAATTTGAGGAGTATTATGTGTTTGTTTGGATCATCTGTCCATCCCTTTTTATGGACACTCTTCTGGCATCCATGTCATCCTGATTCTTTAGTTCATTTTTTTATCTCTTCCAAGATGCATATAGACAACTCCCCACTTCTTACCACTCCCTTATACTTGTTCAAGTTTTTATGTGGGTAACCTTTTATAATGGTTTTGTAAAATTTAGTCATTTTTAGTAAAGTGTCTGCATACTTTTTATTTCCTAATTCCATCAGTAGAGTCCATTTTTTAATTTCTTTATATTTGTGGGGGTGATATTCATAGATATCACTTTTTGGATTAAAAAGGGTGACATACTTGTTAGAGTATGGCTTCCTCCAACTCAAGTATTATGAATCTTGATCAGAGAATTCTTCATAATCTGTTTCTGATCCTGAATCAACATATAGTCTCAATTTTAAGTTTTTTTTTCCATAAGAACATTTTTAAATTCATCACATCACACTACCCCATCCACCTCAGAGACCCAATTTGGGACATGGCAAGGGGGAAACCCATTTGCCTTGCCATGACAGGGATATGTAGATGGTATACTCACCTTGAAAGGAACTTCAAGCATCTGTAATTCCTTAGTTTCCTGAGTTTAAGTACCTCAGAGCATTAAAGGTAAATCAGCCATGTTGTGTTCTTTTCCTTTCAAACTGATTGACCCTTAGACACTACTTTCTATCATATATTTGGAAATAAATTAGTCAAATATTAGTGGTGGATTGGGGAAAATGTATGGTGTTAGCTGTAAGTTTGATGTGGGTTATATATGATAGGGCTGATCAGATCTGGCCTCTCCAAATGCCTGTCTAGTCCAAGTAAGGGTCCAAGTGGAGTGTTGCAGTTAATGGCCTCTTAAAATATAGGATCACCAACTTCTCAGCCACCAATATCCCATCCTCATGCAACACGGGTCGCAACCCATGGCAAACAGGTGGCCCCCTTTGGGGACTTTTACTCCCTGCAGAGGTGCAGTTGGCGCATTCTAAAATCCTGCTGGCAGAACATACCAGTAAAGTTGGTTAATTTGAAAAATGAATGAAAAAAATGTAAAGTATTTCATTTTTTATTTTGAAAAGAAAGGGAGATATTTAGTAATAAAAATGTGAGGAAGCAAGAGTTGTTTTCCCCTTGCATGTATAATTTGTGGATCTTTTGAGCTCTGGGTTTTCTTTTGTAATCAGTTATTAAAATGTTGTTGAATGAATAAGACGTCTTCCTGTTTTGACATTTGTGAGACATTTCTGGCTTTAAGTAATGGCTTTAGTTGTTGTGTTACTTCTATCAACTATATTTTTTTCTTAGCCCACAAATGAAACAGTTATCAACCAGAAAAATGGTATCAGTATGAAAAGTTCAGTTACTGGCTGAGGCTGTGTTCACTTTGCACTAATGTTTTTGGAAAAGCCATTAATTTAACTCTTCTCTCTCTAGCTATGAGTGAAATAGTAAGGCAAACTGAGCCCTTCAGTTCTTTAGTCTTGGAAGAACTACCAGTCATCCTCTACAACTTTGAAATCAAAACCAGCCTGTGGATGGATAGGTTCAGTCGGGCTGCCTTGCCCTAAACCCACCTATTGCTGCTCCAACACAACAATGTGATGCTTCACAACTCTACAATGGATTGTGGGATACATACATAAATACATATTTTTATAGAAATTAAAAAAATAATATAATATATGAAAAAAAATATGAAAAGAAAAAGAAATAGGAAGAAAAACAGAAAAGGAGAAAAACAAATACAATTTGTTGCATGCAAGTTAACTTAAGAATAAATATGAATAGAATTGAATGAAATAAAAGATAAGGAAAATTAGCAGAAGGAATTGCAAAGATTTTGTTTATTCTAATTGTTTCACTCCCAAGAAAGGCAATAAAGCCACTAAAATGCAGAGAGTTACTTAGTGTGAAGGAATGACAAAAAGAAAATTCTTATTAATGAGAAAGAATAATAAAAGAACAGAATCAAGAAGATAAGAATTGACATTGCATTTAGATTTTTGAAGATCAAAGTTGACTAGAAAGCAAGAATCCAGAAGAGAATTCCACAAACAAAAAGTGTGGGAGAAGAAACTGTTAGCATAGAACTTATGGTTACATCTAGCCATTTAAACTGTAAAGTGAAGAGACCTAGCTACCAATCTAGTACTGCACTTAAATTCATAAAATCGATGCAACAAAGAAGAAAGCTCATCAGAATTACCATGAAAATATTATAGAAAAGGCACAGGAAAGCTACGTTATGGTGGTGAGAAAGTGACTGAAGCCAAGATGCCAGGTCAGGCCCAACCACTTTGCAGATTCTTCCTTGGATTTTATCCTGAATCTCTAAATACATAGCAGAAGCACCAGACCAGACATGAACAAATGGCCAACTTATAAATGTGTAAGATAGATTCTGGCAAGAAAGATTATCTAGCACAACACAGTGAACCAACTTTTCTAGCAGCAGATCTAGTATTGATTCTATATAATCTTTCCAATTCATGTAAGTGGAAAACATTAGCCCAAGAAGGTGCAATAAGTCACCCTCCTGGAAGTTAGCATCAGCCATGCAAATGGAAAGCAAAAAGGGTTTTCTAAGATGATTAAAAGAGAGCCATTTTGTTTTGGAGGTATTAAAATGAATCCATTTCTTGCCCCAGTTAACAAAATGTAGGTAGACATTAGATAAAGAATTAGTCAGTATAAGTAGTACCCTACAACGTAACAACTACTCTGGGTACTGTCGGTTGTCCAGAAATTAAAGTCGCTTTCTTTCAGCAATACGTCTAGTCTCACCGAAGCCTAGAAGAGCAGTGGTCTGCCACGACTACTCGCCTCGTTTTTTAACAGGTAGCATTGTTCTCTTATGCAAATAAGCCTGCTGCATAAAAATGGCAGTAGGCGTACGCACGTGCGACCGACTCTCAGAGAATGGTTCAACACGCGAAGCAGCAAATTCATTTTGGTCCTGGTAAGTCACTGTCACGTCTATTACAGGTACATAGCAGCAGCTTCCAAAAACTGGGATAGGCGGGTACAAGAGGAGGACAACAACACACAGAAAACAGTCTGCCTACTTTATGTGAAGGGGTTATCAGAGAAAATACAAAGTATCTGCGGTCCATATAACATCAGGACAACCTTCAAAAGCTAGACGATACTTCGCAGATATCTCTCCCAAGTAAGACCACCCCATAGAGGAGAACATGACTAAAGACTGTGTGTATGCTATCCCGTGTAGCTGTGGAAAGAAATATAAAGGGGAGACAGGCTGCCCCCATAAGGTAAGGCTTCAAGAACACCAGAAAGCTGTAACATGAGGGGAAGTGGAAAAATCAGATGTGGCTGATCACATATGGAGAGAAAAGGGAGATCACTGCCCTCTATGGGATCAGGTTGAGATCATAGACAAGGAACACCATTGGAAAATTTGTAAACTTAAGGAATCAGCACATATGCTAGGTCACAAAAATCTCCTGAGCCGACCAAGCATAGAAATGAATATAATATGGGAACCAGTAATAAGGAGTGCCAGAGAAAAGTGATAATAACAAAAAAAATTGCAATATGAGCACTGGTAGAAAAATTGAGGCTGATGACATTAAGTTTATAATACCCAGAAATTCATACATGGATGTCCTCAAAGACACATGGCTCAGTGGATAAAGGAGTTGGTTAGATCCAGTGACAGGACCCAAAGTGTGTGAGTTCAATACTCGGTTAAGGCAGTGGAGAACTTGAAAAAGGGAATTAACAGGAGATAACTGACATCCAATAAACATAGCACGTGGAACTAGAATAGTCTACCCCAGTGAACGAAATAAAGGGTTCATTTCGACATTCCAACCACCTGAAGAAGGCCGGAGCGTACAACGGCCTAAATGTGATAAATATGGTGACAAAGATGATGATTATAGCGTTTCTTGTTGTTACAGCTACTGCTGCTGCTGTTGAAGACTTGCGGTCATTTGACTTTCTTTCTTTATTAGTAGTTCCTATATCATATTTATTTCTATACTAGACCTACTAACGGAATCCTCATAGCCTAGCATATGCTTTGATTCTTCCAGATGTTTAACTCTCCAATGTTCCTCCTTGCCCAGTATTTTCACTTCATTCCACAGAAGATGATGACTACTCTTTTCCCTCCATACATGATCAACCAGGTTTGATTTCATTGTCTCACTTCTCACTATGGCTTTTCAATGTTCATCCAGTCTTACTTTTAGAGGGTGGCTTGTTTCACCTTTATATTCTTTGCCACAACTACAAAAAATGGAGTTCACACAATTCTTGGTCATGTTGTCCTCCGTTTTAGGCTTTACTTGGCAGAGATTTCTCCATAGACTAAGGCTGCTTCTGAATATTGTCCTGATGTTGTATGGACCATAGATCTTCTGAATCTTATCCAATAAACTCTTGACATAAGGCAAACAGATTGTAGCAATTTTGTTGTCTTCCTCCTTGACTCTTCTGCTTTCACTTGCAGATGCTGATGTTTGCAGGATAATTGTTATTCTGAAGGGTAGACTTCACACTGATCATTTCTTGTTGGTATGTGCCTAGGTTGCCACTTATGATTTTTGTCCAGTGTTGTAGACATCAGAATATCCCTTTATTCACACTGTATGGATGTGGGAATAGAAGTTGAGGTAGTGTCTGGTGAAAGTTGGTTTGTGATATATGGATGTCTTGAACTCATTCTCTGTGCAAGTTATTAGTACATCCGGAAAGGCTAGCTTATTATTATTTTCTTCTCCTATTGTGAATTAAATCAAAAGGTTTTATTGAGTTCACATGGTCCAGCAATATTTGTACAGCTTCCTGTGAAGCCAGAGTATGAAGGTGTCATCTACACATCTCAACCATACTGTTGGATTTAGTTGTGTCATTCCTAAAACCATTTCCTTAAAGTATTCCATGTATATGTTCACTATCACTGGTGACAACAGTGGACCTATAGCCCAGCCTTCCTCTTGTTGGTATATGTCTGACATACACCTGATGAAGGCCAGAAAGCAAAATGGCTGAAATGTTGTGATAACAACAACAAAGATGAGGATAATAGTCTGCATGTAAATAGTGTAAATAAATATACCCCAGTGTGGTAATAAAATAAGCACATCCCATCTCCCCTCTCACTTGTAATCATCCATCACAATAAAATAAATGTTTATTAGCACTAAAGTAGAATTGTAAAATAAAGCTTCATATGCTTCTACTTAGAGTTGTTACTATATTACACCCAGTTTTGACAAAAATTGTTTTAAAATGCATGCTGATATCACAGCATTCATAATACAATAGAATTATCTTTTTAAAGATTAGGTTTTAACTAAATGCTCCTAATGCCATTGAAGTAAGTATTGGAGGAAACTCTTATTTGCTCTAATTGAGATTTTATGAAATATCAATTTGCCAAATAAATGCAAAAATCTCACTGAGATATAAATTCATTTCATTTAAACAGTTATAAGGAAGAGTCCAATAGAAGATGGGTTGGGTAGCCATCCATATATACAAGAGGATTGAGAACTAACTGCCTATTTTATGTATGATGGACTCTCCTGTCTTATAAAAATTATAGTTAGATGGGAGAGTACATCATGCATAAAATAGAGAGTTACTTTTCAATCCCCCCTGTATTACAAATTTTATTACAGCCATCTAAAACCAAAACAAAGTAAACTTCTTGGTCAACTTAAAAAAATCCAGCAGAATAAGGAAATATTTTTAAAACATTAAAAAATAAATTATTTCACAATATCAAGTAATTGAATTTATAAGAGGAGATGCTGAAAAGTTCTCCAGTTAACTTATTTCTCAAAATTTGACCAGATCACCAAACATCAGATTTGGTGGGGGGAGGTTATCATGTATGAGCTGAAAACTTTTTCCACACCCCTTTGTCTATTTAAATAAATTAAAATATTTTAACATTACAATAATTTCAAATGATTTCTATAAAAAACTTATAAAAATGTAATGATCTTATACTAGAATAAATTTAACAAATAAAATGCATTATAAAACAATTTTAAATCATACAAAGGCAGTTTTTTTTTAACGTTATCTATTATTTGGAAAATTTCTAAATTAAAAATATTTAATGAATGTATTTTTTTACTTCTAAAAACAATATTTTCATGATGACACATTCTTTTACAATTATATTTATCAATTTTCATGAGTATTTTTGAAATCACAACTTTCTATTTTCACTTTCCAGAGTTTAAAATGAAAACTGAAAAATACAGCAGTTAAAACTGTTTTGATAATAAGATGAAAATATGGATAAAGAATATATGTAATAGAAAGATTAATTATGTTAAATAATTTAAGATAACGTTTTTGTTTTATTTAAATCATTAAAGAAATTCAAAAGAATTATTTAATGGAGACACTTGTAATATAATGAATGTTTGAGGTTTGTTTCTTTTTAATAAATATGCCACTTAGTATATCATCTTTAAGTAGCTATTATATATATATATATATATATATATATATATATATATATATATATATATATATATATATATATAAGAATTTGATTTATTTTCTTGATGATCCTAAGGTGAAACTTATGTCATAAGTAAGCTGAGTTCTATTTTTAATTTTTTTTTTTATACAGCTTTATAATTTAATTTTATTAAGCACATTTTAAGCTTGCTTATAATCTTTTTATGAGAAATTTTCCTTATCAAAAACAACAAGCCTACCTTTAATAGAATATCCTTCAAACAAGTCCAAAATGTTTTGAACATATTCAGAAAATAAGCAAAAAGTCTACAAAGAATGGAATTCTTTACACTATTTACATTGTTTGGACTGTTGTCCACATCTTTGTTGCCATATTCATGACATTTTGGCCATTGTATGCTCCGGCCTTCTTCAGATGATTGGCATTTTGAACTGAACTTTTTGTTTCGTCCACCATGGTAGATTGTTCGTTCCACGTTCCATGCCTCTTCTGGATGTCTCAGTTATCTCCCTTTAATTTAACTAATGAATCATGCATAAAAGAAGGATTGCTACCCACTTTCTTAAATCTAACCAAATGATCAAACATCAGAAAAATTGTTGGATTGATTGATTTGTTTTTGTTTTTTTTACAGCAAATTAACCATTTTTGATTTCTTTAAAAGCAAAACATATTTTGAATTGTAAGAATAATTATTGTTTTGTGAGTGAATATAACATTAACAATTCTTTTGGAGATAACAATGACTTTTCCAGATACAAACCTTAATATTTAATCCATAACAGGAAGAAGAGACGGGAGATGGATTCATACCTTTCCCAAGAGTATTATCCTGTAAGTGAATGTAACAAACTTAATTGGAATTTGAACTTGGTTCTCCGGTTTCTCATTTCAATTTGCTATCCATTACACCACCTGTACATCCAAAATTGTATTGGAAAGGCATCTTTGATTGAATCAAGGAGTTTTTCATATTACTTCATATATATGTATATGTGTGTGTGTGTAAGTGTGTGTGTGTATGGACTCTTCTATCATGAACAATAAATAAGGGTCAGCAGTGGATGGTACCTTTCATTTTACACTTATGCTATGCATGCTAGCAGGGGCTATTGTGGAGAAAATCAGGTAAGAGAAAGGCATATTTCATTTGTGCTTTCTTAAGTGTGATACTAGCTCAGCCTTGACAGATGAAATTTGTTAAAGCAGGATTTTGATGGTGTCTCCACTTCATAGCTTGATGAAGCTGACCATGGTGCTTCAGTCTACTGTCTTCAAAATCATTTAACTTAATGAAACATGTCTTATGTCACTCCTTTAGGCTTGATGCTTGGGCTGCCCAGGTTTTCAGATCAAAGTTGAGACATTTCAAGTTGTCTTTCAATTTATCTGTACCATAAGAGTGGACGTCCAACTGAATGCTTGGAGTTTAGTAGTTGTCCATACAGAACCTTTTTTGGAAACATATGCTCATCCATTCTCACAACATGACCAGCCCACTTAAGTTATATCTTTGCTAGAATGGTTTCAGTGCCTGTGATGTTGTTACATTTCTTCAGTATTGCACTATTCTTGACCCTGTCATCCCATTTTATATCACATATGGCATGAACACAGCATATGTAAAAGGTGTCAAGTTGATTTATGTGTTTGCGGTACAGGGTCCAAGTTTCAGCACCATAGAGAAGGGTTGAGAGAACACCTGATCTGTATATGTCAATCTTTACTCTGAGAGACACATCTTTGATGTTCTATAACCTATGTTTAAGTTTACCAGATGCTGTACTGGCTTTGGCTATTCTAGATTGGATTTCTCTGTCCATTTTTGCATCAGAAGAGACTGTTGATTCAAGATATGTGAACGCCTCAACAGTTTTTAATGCTGTACCATCAATGAATATGGAAAGATTTGTGTGAGATGGATTGCCTGATACTGGCTGGTACTTTAGCTCAGTCTTCTTTATGTTGATAGTGAGTACAAATGCTTTTGCTGTTTCAGAGAATTTATCAAGGATAGTTTGAATGTCTTCTAGACTGTCTGCTAATAGAGTGGCATCATCTGCAAAGAGAAGATTGTGTACCAGCTGTAGACCAAGTTTCAATTGTGCTTTAAAACATTGCTGATTGTATAGACCTCCATTTGTTCTGAATTCAATGTTGTCTTCTTCACTTAAGTCAGAGAATGCTTTTTCAAGCATAGCAGAAAAGAAAAGTGCAAAGAGAAGAGGAACAAGAACACAACCTTGTTTTGTACTGTTGGAAACAAAAAAGGTATCTGATTGCTCACTTCCCAACCTTACAAAAGCTTTCATTCCTTCATGAAAGGCGATAATAAATATGTAGCATTTTTCTGGAACACCTAATTTTGACAAAACTTTCCAAAGAGCAGTTCAAGATACAGTATCAAAAACCTTTGTGCAGTTTACAAAAACAACAAATAGATCCTTGTTTTGTTCTCATGCCTTCTCCTGAGCCTGCTGGAGACAAAAGATCATATCCACAGTTCCTCTACCAGATTGAAAACTGCACTGGGTCTTTGGTAATGCTGATTCTGAGACAAATTTGTTAAGCCTATTCAGGATGATACGAGCAAAGATTTTGCCAGCAACTGAAAGGAGAGATATTCCTCTATGGTTGTCACATTCACAGCTGTTCCTTTTGCGCTTATACAAATGGACAATTGAAGCATCTTTATATTGCTGTGGCACTTCTCCCTTCTCCCACACAAGGTTAAAAAATTCACAAATTTTGCGTATCAAAAGATTGGTGCCAGATTTGTATGTTTCAGCTGGAATTCCATCTTTGCCAGGGGCTTTTCCATTCGAAAACTGTTTGATGACTTTTTTGAGCTTATAGATTGAAGGGTTAGCAGAAAGGCTTTGTACAACAGGTCTCTGAGGAAGATTGTTTATGACTTTAGCATCAACAGACAAATCCTGATTTAGAACCATGGAAAAGTGTTCTGCCCAGCATTTGATAACATGGCTTTTGTCTGTCAAAAGAGTATTATATGAAGAAAAGATTGGTGATAGACCACTGGAAAAGAGACAAAAAACACCCTTCAAGTTTTTGGTATAGTTCTTCTATCAGCAGCCTCCTGCAAAGCTTTAGCCTTTGCTGTCCACCAGCCCTCCTTCATTTTCTT
The DNA here is from genome assembly GCA_964036315.1 of Acanthosepion esculentum. NCBI lineage: Eukaryota > Metazoa > Mollusca > Cephalopoda > Sepiida > Sepiidae > Acanthosepion > Acanthosepion esculentum. Next base: position 20,722,517 of record OZ038491.1, read on the forward strand.
CAGTTTTGCTTGAGACTTTCCCTTGGCTGATTTAAAGGCCCGTTTCTTTGATAGGCATGTTTTGTCTGCCATCCAGACCTGATGACATTTATGCATGTTTTCAAGGAGAGATTTAATTTCAGGATCATTTGAATCAAACCAGTCTTGATGTTTTTGCTGAACATACCTGTTTCTTTTGGCGAGTCATATAGTATGTTTTGTGAATATATATATATATATATATATATATATATATATATATATATTAGTTTATGAAAAAAAGGAGGATAAAATCCAGAGAGCTCAATGTAAATCAGAGCTAATATATTTAAACTTACATATGCTTAGTACTGCTCATCAAAATGTATAAATTTCTTTTCATTTTTCGTTTCAACCTTTGGAAGTAAAGTCTGATGATCCCTGGTCCTTTAAAAGGGCTGTGGTGAAATAATTTATTACATGAAACCTTAAAGTGGTCTGTTTTTATTTAAATATACATACATATATATATATATATATATATATATATATATATATATATACATATATATATATATATATATATATATATATATATTCACTAAATTGATAAATGTACAATGGACTTATCACATTTTTATTTTGTTCATTATATATATATATATAGTATTGAGATAGATAAATGTTTTGGGTTTATAGAAAAATTAACTTATTAACTTTTAAAAAAGTTAAAAATATTAGACTAGAACTCTGAAAAAATGTTATGTCAAAATCAGAAATAGCTCATTTATTACAAACAACAAAATATATAAGCAACAATCAAATTGAAAAATTACAACATCCTAACTCAACACCCTGTATAACAATAGCAAGTAGAAATACATTGAGAACCAGACCTAATAGAAAATCTATCGGGTATAAAACTATCCAATACTGAAATGGAAGCCCTTATCTTCAGACTAAAATTCACCACCAAGATTCCTAAAGGAGATCTAGTAGAATAAAATAAATAAAAATTATATAAAAATAAAAATTATAGACATAATAACAGAGAATTTACCAACGTCTTCATCCAAGGATTAATTATCGCCACTCTTGGAACAAACAATGAAAGTACTTGACCATATAGACACTTGAAGCATTAAGAAACCTAGCAAAAAATAAGGAAATTCATATCACTTCATATAATAAAATTAATTTACTACTCAAAGATATTAACATATATGAGAAAATAAAATAGATGAACACAAAATAATTACAGGGACAGATATTTAACAGAGCAATTAGAAAACTAGTTTGTTCTGTTACTACAGTACAGCACCTCTATTGTTTGACTTCCTCTTTGTTTGTCCCAGTTTTAGTTTAGGTACATTTTTAGAATGTCACCATTTTTACCACTTCCTGTTAGTCCTTAGTTATTGAACCAGCACAATAAACTACAGACACAGAGCACAAGGTTCCATTCTTTTCATTCTCCTGAATCTCCCCAATGATAACAACACATTTCTTCAAGCATTGGTCTCTCTTATTGTATTATTATTTGAACTTTTGATAGTTGACTTTCATACTATTCATTTTTACTATTTTTCTCTATGTAGAAGCCATTTCATCATGTGTTGACTATATACACTTTGCAATTTCATGTAACTTTCTTCTTTTCTCAGAACTTACACTACAAATATATAACATTCCTGAAGGAAACTATTTGCTGCTCTCCTTTACCCATGTAGATCCACAGTGTCACTGCTATGTTCAGCCTTTGTCAGATTCTTCTTTGCCATCCTTTTTACTTATTTGTCATTTGACCTTGTAGATAAACTAAACAAAGTTAAACATACAATAGAATTTGCTTACAAAATAGAAACAAACAACACATTACCTTTCCTAGATATTATGTTACGCCATACTGATAATGACCTAAAACTAAATGTCCATCACAAATCAACTAATAAAAATGACCTCATAAATTTCTATTCTCACCATAACAACAAAATAAAATTCAGAATAACTATCAGATTCTATTTAAGAGCACTCAGTATTTGTAGTCCTCAATATTTGGATGATGAAGAAATACATTGAAAATACTTTTAAGCTCCTCCAATGCTCTAATTATTTCATATTCAACGTGAAACAGAAAGCTTGTAAAATATTTCAAAATAGAGGAGTGGACCATTCAGGTAAATTCAACGAATTAAGATATATCATTCAACCAACTCTACTATAAATACAATTGAAAAGAATTTATCCAAGCTTAACATAAAATTTGTTACAACTACTTCTAAAATAATAAGAGACAATACAAAAAATAATAATAAGCTAAAACTTGAAGGATGAATTTACTCTATCATCTGTAAGGATTGCCATGAGGAATGCATAGACGAATCCTTGAGGCATTTAAATAAGATTATATGAAAACAAAAGGAATATTTTACAAAACAACACTGCCATTGCCAGCCTGTTGCTGTAACTCACTGCTGTTGACAACCCTTTATCACTGATATGTCTAACAACACACCTAACACTTTTCAACTCACACATCCTGGGTCTGGGCTCAGTGGTAAACTTTTGTCACTTTCATTCAAGTGCATGTCAGAATTCAGTCAGCTAGTTGACCCTTTTTCAATTCTTCAGTCATACACGTCTGTGTGTTTGCTCAGGCCACCAAAATGTGATGTCTCTCTTGTGTCTGATGTCTGCTCCCCACTTGGAAAAATAACCACTAAGTAAAATGCATGCTGGCTTTAATTAGGGAAATCTTTTTCAATAACAATAATTAATGACTTCACTTTACCCAGCTATGTTCCAGAAAATGACAATTCACAATACCCAATTTCATTATCTCCATATTCCAGTAAATTGACCAGCTGGCTGTTCTTACTGGTGAAGGATTCTTCACCAGGAATTCAAAATAATGATAATTATAAAAATTGCAGATGATTGTCACAAAAAAGGAACATCTTAATCTTAAGCAATCTTACTAATTAACCATATGGTATTTCCTTAGTATGTTTAAAATATTCCTAGATATCTTTCAGTAAAGATAATTGGGTTCTTGGGCAATTAAACATAAACAAATCCCAAATCTTGGGGCTTAACGCAAGACAAGTATTTTGTTTCTTTGTCTAAAAAATTTTAGACCATTATTTTCTGTGACCACATACATTTTCTACAGATAGCATAGTGTAAACAAACATCTGATTTCTAGTTTCTCAGGACCCAAGTAATTCGGACAACACAATAACTGTCTTTTTCTTATCAGTGGGAAGTGGCTAGGGTTGGATATCTTGGTTTTGCTCAATTTTATTGAATCTTGTCTAGTTAAATCTGGGTTTGATTCTCCTTGGAACTGTTCTTAATTTCATTTTATTATTTTAAAACATAAATTTTAATGCATTTCATTTTTAATTTTCTTCTCAACCATTCAACCTACTCAACTGAGAATTTTAATAATCATTATCCAATTAGTAGTCCCTCCAAATCATCCTGCAATTTCAAGCATTTAAATGTTTAAACTGGGCCAGTATACTGGTTCACTACTTCCTATCAGACACAAATGAAAATGCATATGCAATTTTAGCATTTTCACTTCATTCAATATGGTAAGATATTCTTAACTACATCACTGTCAAGTAGTAAGTAATAAAAGAGTGTATTTCATGCTGGCCATATTTTCATTAAAGGTTCATACTATGAGTTTTTCCAAATAAATAAATTGCTTTTCCATTCTTCATTGTACAGTGAAAAAAAATTATTTCTAATTCATGCACTTCTGTTAAAAGATTGATTCTCTCAACTTAATAACTACCTTCATTTTTTTCACTGTACATATGCCACAAACATAGTCATATCTCCTTAGAACTTTATGTCAAAAGTCTTCTTGGCTGCAAGTGGTCTACTGGTAAATCTACAGGTGGGTCCATCATTGACTCTCCAACCTCTTCTCCATGTAGGTGATCTCCATCATCCTTGACTGCTCCTTCCCCATGATACCATGCACAATTGAGTCCCTGTTCATTCTATTTCAATTTTGACTTTTTCTTAATTTAATCATTAAAATTACTAAAGCTACCACAACTACCATGATAATAGTTCCAGACAAGGATGACCATGTCACTGGGCCAATTCTCAGACTATTACTATATTTCCACCACCTCTGTTACATTTCCAAGTTCCCATCCTAAACCTCGGAAGGTTTCTATCAGCCAATTGATACCTTGGCTGTTCATGGCTAAATTGATTCTAGTCACGTTTAATATTGACACATTCTCGAGAAAGACTTGGACAAACTTTTCTGGCTACCTTCTAACATTTCTAGTTTCTTCTTAATCACCTTTAACTCACTCTCTGATACCATACAAAACAGTAGATTAAGTGCTTTCCCCACTACAACTCCAGTAACTCCTGCTATCATCTACCTTTACAAGAGTTAGATCAGGCCAAAAATGGAGTACTGTTGTCATATTTGGGCAGGATCTGCCCAAACTGCACTCCCCAGCCTTGATATATTTCAAAAATGTTTGTTTCCCTTGTCAGTGATAAACAATTCTCCACCCTTCAACCTCTCTCCCACAGGCAGGATGAGGTAAGCCTCTCACTGCTCTGCTGCTACTTCCACAGAAAGTGCTCAAACAAACTACATTCCTTAGTCCCGCCAAGGCAAACCTTCACAGCAAGAACACACCATGCTGCTTACATAGCATCCACATTCCTTCTGTATCCCATCAGTAAGAAGTAAGTTCCACTCAAACTTCTTCCCCCAAAAAACCACTGCCCTGTGGAACCAGCTCCCAAAAGGATGTTTCCCCGATCACTACAATCTTAACCTGTTCAAAACTAGGGTAAACTGTTGTCTTGCACTCCTATACATACAAATGGCTTCCAAATGTAACCCTCTACCTCGAGTGGCCCCAGGCCTTGTAAAGGGTGAATACCACTGTAAAAAAAAGGAATAATCCCATCATCTATACCTAGGTAGCTATCTTCTATTTTCTCACTTGCACTTCTTGCCTGCTCTATCTCACTTCCCAACTTCTTCAGTAACACCTCATAAGGTATTAAATCAATACTAAATTGATCATCCATTTAGATTTGGTGATAGTTACTTCAATGGTTTTTCTTAAATATCCTGTTCTTCATATGTTTCAGTGCTTCTATTGCCACCACTGCCATGAAGAGTAATATTGTTCTCAATCTAAGCATCCAACAAAGATGTAGGAGTGTCATCAATCTGGGGTGCTTTCCAAGGGTGCCTTTCCCATACGATCACATAATTCCAGTCCTGCTGGAGAGACCATTTGCTGAGCCCTATACCAATGCACCCCTAGGAACATGCACTCTCCTAGGAAATACAATGAATCTGAATCCTCTTGGACAAGCTCCTTGCTGTCACTTCCTTTACTATCCCTGCATGACCTCGTCCCTAAAGAACTACCAGCCCTCAGAGGCTTCAGTCTCATCTGTTCTTTCCATACTTTGCCTTCTCAGTTATTGCCTTGGCATTTCTCAGCTCCAGTGTTAAGTGTATTTCCTTCTCTTCTCTTTCTCCATTCTGACATTCATTTTTCCATGTTAATTCTGCTAAAGGTATCTCATCATCCGTATGCCTGAATCCCCTTCTGCCCTTTGATCATCACCTCCTGCTTCTTAGTTCTGCTAGAGGAATGTTATCATCTGGACTCTTCTAAGTTTTCCAATCACCCATGTTCACCTGTGAACTATGAGGGGTTAATCCTATTTCCATTTGTCGTTCATCTCCCTCTATTTTTGCTTGAGGTTCTACCAATGATACTCAGCAAACCATACTTTCCCTTCATTCCCTTACAGGACCTTCCCATTCCTCTATTTCAGCTAGTTTTAGGTAATTTGCATGTGCTTGCTTTGTTTTTCCTGCTACCTGGTCCCAGATCACAAAGGTGACCGGACATGTTTGTTCCACAATTCTGTAATAGGGTTTCCATTTCTCCTTGTCTCACATGGGCCTTGTAGAACACTGGCTCCCCCTACACTTAGCATTATCTCCTTATTAATCCTCTGATTTCTATTCCTTTGAACTCTGTGTATCCTGCTCTTAGTTTGCACAAAAAATCTTATGTTTCTGTTCAATCAATATCTTGTGAAATTCTTCACCCACATATCTACCTACTAGACTTCAAGAGATTTTTTACAGGCAATATGACATCTTGTCCGAATATTATATAGTAAGAGGAAAACTTACTACTGTCATTGATGGAGAATTTGGCTGCCACCTTCACATTACCTTGCAGATGGTAGGGTGAGGTGGTTATGTGATGCATATTACAGCTTTTCATGGTATGGGCCAACACTTCATTCACATTCTCTGACCCATTATCAGTCACCAGTTCTAAAAGTGCTCCAAATCTAAGGAATATCTAAACTCAGGGTATTTCAGTCTCCATGGAGGAGGCAGTGTTGTTCCATTTGCTCTTTGCCTGTCAGTTCACACAAGTAATCACATAGGCTGTCACCACACTGTAATACTTTTGACTAATTAGTTCAAAGGTTTTATCTATGCCTATTCCTCTTCCCCAGAATCACTCCATTCTAGTCTATCTCTCCATCTATGGGAGTTGAGTATACTTATTCAGTGAATCTTATCATCTACCTCTGGTTCTACTGTTAATGACTCCTGTTCTCGCTTCTTGGGGATTCGTGATAGCAAATCTGCTCACATATTTTCCTTCTCCACCAAATACTCTATATGACAGTTATAATCACTTAGTTTTAACTCCCACTGCTGGATTTTCTTATTTGTCCATTCAGCTTCAAACAGATACTGTAACAGTTTGTGATTTTTTTAATCATAAACTCTGCCCTGTCAAGATAATGATTCAACTTTTACAAGACATACACAATAGCATAGACTCCCTTGTCAATAATGGGCCATATCTGCTGGGCTGGGGACAGCTTGCGAGACAAGAAGTAAATCTGAATTTCCTCAATTGCTTCTGCTATTAAGCCATCCTGTCTGGAACAATAGGCCAACAGTACTTCAAAGGAATATTGGCACTGTGAGCCATTTAAATTGGGCATATTTCTTCATTAGATTTATCAGGAAAATGACTATTCTCGAGAATCCTGGAATAAATCTATAATATTCAATGGCTCCAATGAATCCCCTAACTTCCTGCATTGTACGTGGCTCCAAGCATGGATTTTATCACTTCTACCTTGTCTATGCTGGGTTTTACTTCATTCTTATTAATGATGAAACTCTAATAATTGGTTTTGTACTTAAAAATCTGACAGTTTTGCAACTTTAACTTTAGTCCATGCTTTCTCAAGCGGTCAAACACAATCTGCAGATACTGGAAGTGCTCACTTGGGTCCTTGGAAAATACCAGTATCTCATCAATATAAGCCATTGCAAATTCTTCCAGCCCACTCAACACTATTAACATTAATTGTTGGAACAGGGTTAGGGTTACTCCTAGTGCTTCAGCCAAGCCAAATGGCATGACTCTGAATTGATAAAGGCCTGCATGAAAAAGCAAATGCCATTTTCTCTCTATCTACTTTGTCCATCACTATCTGCCAATAACCTGTTCTAAGATTGAGCATGAAAAAACAGGTGACCTTTTGAAGCAATGCTAAAATTTCATCTATACGTGGTAATGGGTAAGCTAAATGCTTGGTGATCTTGTTTAGAGCTTGGAAGTCAACACAAAATCGATGACCTCTGTCCTTCTTATCCACCACTACTATGGGGAAACTTCATGATGATTGAAATTTCTCCACAATCCCTACTTCCAGTATTTCTTGCACTGCTTGTTCCACTCTCTTATGTATGGGCATCCTAGAGAATCTTGATTTCACAGATGAGTAATCACCTGTGTATATTTTCAGTTTAAACATTTGGGTTTATCCCCAACTCCTTATCTGAATTTGTTACTACATCCCTATTTCTCCAAAGTAGCTGGGATATTCTCTCTTGATATTCTTCTGGTGCTTTGATCTTTCTGCCATCAGTCTTTGTAACACCCTTCTTGTTTTTGTTACCTGTCCTTTTACGTTTGACTTGGCTCCTAATATTTATCACTCTCCTCCCAGTTGAATTCATACTGTGTTTTGGGTAAGAAATTAGCCATCATTACAAGCAGGTAACCTTCCTTATTTTTAGCTACCACTGTGTTTAGTGTGCCAACCATTTCCCCCTCTAAATGAGACTCCAACAAAGAGTTCACCTGATGCAACCTTCCTACTTCACCACTAGGAGTCTCTAGTCACTCTAAACTGGTTATTGCTATACGAGGTGTTGTTGTTAGGTCTTTCACTGATAACATCATCACCTGAACCCCTCAATCCCTTACCACTGATATATTCTCACCCAATGTTAACCACGGAGGATCAAACAAGAGTACTGTGTCATTCCTCTTAAACCATTCTCCACCTTGGATGAGTTCTGTGTTACACCTACTGGAGCATCTGGGTTTGACTCTTAGCCACTGCCACCAATATGTGACCCAGTCGATTGGCAGTCATCACTACCTGGTTGGGTCCTTTGGTCAGGGTACCAAATGGGATGATCGGTCGATTCTGACAGCACGAATATGTAACGGCTTCACACCAGATGCAACCGGTTCAACGCCAGCTCTGTCATTCTCAGCTTACTTCTAATGACTGGTTATTGAAGTAACTATCTTGATCTCAAGTCTAACTTACCCATGTTGTGATTTGATATTAGGTTGACGAGATAAATCAGGCACTGGGGCCGTAGTGCAAGGTGAGTCTAAACTGGAGGTGACGTCACACAAGCAAAAAAAAATAAATGAAAACCAAAAATGTTCGGTTATGTTTAAAGAAAGTAAATCAAATTTTTTCAGTATGTTCTATACAGGAGTGTGTTTTCTTCCCAACCCGTTTCTTCTGAGAGTGACATTATTATACATCTAGGCAAGTTCTGGTCTTCTAAGTCAACTGGTTTAGTTTTTAAGTGCTGGCTTAGCTTCGTTTGTCAGTATAACTTTCTGTTTGTAGGAAGGCAAAATCGGAGGCTTTTGTTGTGTCAGCAGGCATCATAGAATCTCTCAGTCAGCTTTCTCCAACTGCAAAACATGAACTAGTGAACTGCGCAAGGTCACTCACTTATATGGACTTCGACCAAAACCCGGTGCCAGGTTCGATGCAGCCTGAGGTTTTCAGTAATTCTCTGATTCCTATAAGGGTCCCTTTGTTGTCTGGCTATAAAAATTAATTACTTCCCATTTTTGGAAAATTAATTACTTCCTATTTCTGGGGAGTGATCCCTTCGTCCATGAAAAGAGGTTGCAGGATAGCTATCCTTCTAAACTTCCTCCTCCTCACATTAGTACATCACACTAATTCCTATTGGTGGGCGTTAGTAACTTCTCCGTCTTTCTTACTATTTTACCTCCACTTATCACCACTGCTACCACATGACCAATGGCATCTTGATCGTGCTGGTGTGGTTAAGCTTGCTTCATTAATTAACTCTTTGACACCATTGCTTAGTCAGGATTTCACAGTCAGAATTATTAACTAGAACTTTATGCAATTCCCTTTTCTTCCTGCCAAACTTCTTACAATTAACACATGGCTTTCTTGCCTGGCCACTTCCTTACTGCTGTACTTAATATCTTATGCACTTTCAAACAGTATATTCGTTGATTCTGGTTATTTTGTGTTTTCTTACCTTTAGTGACCAGCATTAATCAATTGTTAAAGATCGCCACATGGCCTTTCTGTGAAATTATCGTTGACACAATTCTTTTGTTTCTTGAGAAAACTAGTTTTTTTATTAAAATAAAGTAAAACCTTTTTTTTATGTCAAACAGTATACTCTTCAGGATAATTTTTAACTCTTCTTTTCCGTTTTCAGCATTTTCCCATTCAATTTTTATGGTTAATTAGTTAATTAATTACCATAGCTAAATAGTGTTACATCTGTAGGAATATTATTATTATAATAAATAAATAAAAATAAAATTCAATCTCTTCACCATGAATTTTGTTATGAGCAACTTCTGAGATATAGCTTGTAATACTACAGTGTAAATTTTACCTTTTATTACATGTACTATAAAACAATTTATAACCCCAAAAATACACACAAAAAATATAAATTTTATGAAATTAGCATAAATTTACCATGCTTTTCCTGTTATTTGTATACATTTTATTTCCTGTCAAGTATGCTTTTATCTCTGTGAAGACAAGGCTAATATCTACTGCTATGATGTGAAGAAAAAAAATGTTAGTAAATCACAATCAATCCAAAGAGAACCATCAGTGATACATGACAAAAGAAAAAGAGCAGAAGAAAATGTATGTTCAACCTACCATATCTGCTTGTTTTGTCTTATTTGTGGCTGTTCTTTTCTGTTGTATTTTAATGATCTAATTCATGTCTTCTCTTTTATCATTCAAACTTAATTGAACAAAAGTCTCTTAGTAGGTTTCCTATCTTAACTTCTGTTCTTCTGGCTGAATCCTTTTCCTGTTGTCCCCAGTTACATCCTAGAGCAACTTGAGAGAGACATGGCACCAAGTGTAACCCACAGCCATTGATAATCCTTTATCGTTGACATATCTAACAACATACCTATCACTTCTCAACTCACACACCACACTTTCTGGCTCCAATCTCTGCTGTTTATTATTATTCTCCTCTCAGTCAGGAGTTGTTAACTAGTTTTGTTGAATAATACCAACCTTACAAGTCCCCTGGCACTCTTTTCCCTCCTCAGTCGGGGTCAGTGTGTCATGTCAATAGGGTTGATTCGGGTTTCCTAAAATCTTATGATATTGGGATTGACAGTGAAGTCTAGTGTGAACCCCTTATATACGTTGTGTACCACAGACAAGATTGCAGAATTCCTGCCTGTGGCTGTGGTAAACTTTTGTCTCTTTTCATCAAAGTGCACATCAAAATTCAGGCTTGTATAAGAACTCCTTCAATAAAATGCACAACACTTTTGATAACTCTAACAACAGGTTTATTAAAAATAAAGAAAAACTGGTTGATTAAAATATCTCTCATATTTAATGAAAATCATGTTCAGTACTGCAGAGAGGTGATTTAGGAATTGTAGTCGAAACCATTAAAGTAATAGCCTGCTAGTTGACTGGTGTATACTTCAAGGTAATGATTTGAAAATTGTAATCACAACTGCTAAAGTAACAGCCAGCCAGCTTCAATTGTTTTGTCATGCATATCTGGGGAGTCCATGTTTTTATAGAAATCTCCCACCCTGTCTACAAATTTGACATTGATATATCTAATTTTTCCATCCGGTTATGTTATTCTTAGGTGATTTTGCTAATTAACCATATGGTAGTTCATTTGTATGTTTAAAATCATACTAGATATCTTTCTGTAAAGATAATTGGGTTCTTGGGCAATTCAATGTAAACAAATCCCAAATCTTGGGGCTTAACATGAGACAGGTATTTTGTTTCTTTGTCTAAAATAATTTAGATCATTAATTTCTGTGCTCACACATTTCTACAGATAGTGTAGTGTAAACAAACATATGAATTCTAGTTTCTTAGGACCCAAGTAATTTGGACAACACATTAATCATCTTTTTCTTATCGATGGGAAGTTGGGTATCTTGGTTTTGCTCAATTTTACTCAATCTTGTCTAGTTAAATTTGGGTTTGATTGTCCTTGGACTTGTTCTTAATTTCATTATATTATTTTAAAATCTAAAAAAATAAATTTAAAAGTTTAAAATTTCTGCATTTCAACATATTCAATGTTTCCTGTTTGTTCATAATTTTAACCAAGATTTGCATTCTTATATTCTCCCTACCTTTCCTACACATACATTTCCATCAATAAAAATATTACTTTAGTCTGATGAAATTCTAAAGGGCAAAACGAATCACACACACACAAAAAAAATTTCCACTGTCATTAATTTGACCAATATATATTTGAATAATGGAATTTTATATTTTTAATCAATTATGTAATATCTTATCTATTAATGAAATGTCTCACTAATGAGATATTTCATTGTTATTGAAACATGAAGCTGTACTTCAATACCAAAAAATGAGCATGCCTCTTGTTATAACAATAATTGAATATCTTAGTAAATGTAACACTTCAGGCCCAATCCTGGTTCACAACAGACGGCAACAGATGTAACCTTTCATCTTGGTCAGCCCAGGGTGGATCCTGGTTTGATCAATGGAATGATCTCTTCAATCCTGACCTGCCTTACTCTATGTTGTGATTGATTTGATTATAAGGAGGTCAAGATCAATTTGTCGCAGGTATCTTCGTGTTGGGCTGGCCCAAGGCAAGCAAAGTCGTATAATAAAACTGGAGAAAAAAACGCACTCAAAATATATATAAAAAATAATTACTATTTTCATATCAATACTGCGTAAAATGGTTCATTATTAGTTGTGTTCGCATACAAGTGTTTGTCAACCCAACTCGTTCCTAAATCAGATGCAACACTTGGGTAAGCTGGTAAGTTTTGGCTTCCAGAGTTAACAAAATTTGTTTTACTGATTTGGTAAGTTTGGCTCAAGACTGGCGTCAGAGGTTCTTGTATTTGGCAGGAGTTGTGGAATCTCTCAGCGACCTCCACTCCTTCCCTTCTCAGCTCTCAACTGTCAACTCACAACTGCAACTCTGAACTGTCTGAATGGCTTTCACATATTCATTTTTATGGATTCCTACTAGAAACCGGTGTGGGGCAAGATGTAGGTTGGGTTTCGGTGAATCCCCTGATTTCCAACAAAAGTCTATTGTTTTTGGTCCTGAGAAGTTAAATTCTCATAGGAAATGGGTGCAGGCATCACTCTGCCTGGCTGCTTCTACTCTCTCTTATTACCATCTCCCACCATTGCTTTCCAGTGGGCATGAGCAGTCTTTCGACCTCCTTAATGTCTCTTCTGTGCCTGCTACCCTTCAGTGGATGCATACAGCCCCACATCCTTCCTTAATCGCTCTTCTGCCCCTGTCACCTCTAGCATTCTGTCAGAGATTAATTTTTAAAAATTTATGGTTTCAAATGCTATTATCTCATAAATGAATTGACACAACAATTGGCTTTCTTGCCTTTGACCCAAGAGACACTTTCCCCAGTGAAATTTTTGAAACTCCCATTATAGTGACTATTTGTTAAGCTAAATGGTCACCATTTTGTAGGTGTTCAATTTATTGTTTTTCATTCCAACATTTTGGCAAAATGAATTCATTTAGTTTAACCCAATTCTTCTCATGTCAGATCCAGGCATTGTTTGCCGAAAACTGTCAACACTTGACCTGTTTGCACAAACTGAGAATTGCTTTTAGATGGTCATCTGGTCTATTGTACAAATCTTGATTCTCTGGGAATTATTTTATTATCAGTCTATCTTTCTTTATATTTTTTAACCCTTTTCATGCTAAGTTATTCATCATTATCTCGTTTTTGTTGATATTCCAAGTTACCATTATTATTAATTCCCAGCAACCCAAATAGTGTTACATAAATAAGAGATATTAGTTTGCTCATATATTGATTTTTATTTTTTTGTGTTTTTTTGTGGGGGGGGGGGATATTTTTCTTTTTAATGATTTAAAATGCTGAAATCTTTTGACAATAGAATTAATTATACAAAGAAAAATCCTAACTTACTCATACGAAAAATATAACCAATACAATTGCAAAATGAATATTATTGTCATTTCTTCTTCTATTAATATGAGGAAAATCTCTTGGCCTGAAGTTCTTCTAAAACAAATTCTCATAAATGGATCAGCAGTTTTGTTTATTCAGAGGAATCCATTTATCATAAGCACAAATAATGTTATCAAATGGTTATTATCAAAATCACTTGGTTCAAAACACTTTAGAAGTTCTAAGTCAATAAAATAATGAATTCAAGGTAATAAAATTAGTATTAACCTTTTATAATGTAAAGTTGTTTATAACTATGAATGCAAATTGCTGCATTTTTATTTCCTTTACTTAACTATATCAGCTGGTTATTGTTATTAAAAAGTGATTCCAAGAAGTAGATTTCTCTATAATATATATATATTTTTTGAATGATAAAAATTATTAAAAAAATTAAAATCTTCAGACACACTGTGTTGTAGATTAATATTCTTTCGTTTTTATTGTTATTATTTCATTTAGATTCCTTGACTAGTTTTGGCCAACATGGCCATTATCAGGAGAAAAAAATATTTCTGCTTGCTAGTAGCAGTAAACTACAGAAATGAATGTCTTGATGGAGAAAATGAACTTTTGTCTGTAGTTTTCATTTGTTTTTTTATTTGTTTTTTATCTTTTTAACATGAGTTTATTAACATCCCTTGTGTTGGTCAAACAGTCTCTTTTAAGTTGTTATTTGAGATAAGAGCTGGATGGATTCATGCTGCTTCGAATTCCTTTGGTCAGTTTGGCAGTTTTATTGGTACCTGGAGATGGGGGGGGGTCTCTGATGTGTGTGTGTGTGTGTGTTATTTAGTTCTTAGGGAGTGAGTGAGTATGATATGTGTAAGCGTGTATATTGCTGTGGGCGTGTGTTATCATTTGGCTCATTAGGGAGTGAGTGAGTATGATGTGTGTAAGTGTGTATATTCGTGTGGGTGTGTGTATAAGTGTGAGGTCTCAACACCTCCATAAGCATGTCTATTTTGTGTGGGTGAGAAATGTGGGTAGGTTTTGATTTGTAGGGTTATGTATTGTTAAATTTATGGTTTAGCCCAGCTGGATAGTGTGTTTTTAAACGCCGTATCCACTTATTTTCATGGAACTTTAAAATCTTTCTAATGTTATCTGCTCTGGGCTTTTCTATTCTCTCAATTATAGTGAATTTGAGGAAGAACACTTTACCCTTCCTAGGTACCATGTTACATCAAACTAATAATGACCTTCAGTTGGAGGTTTACAGAAAATCTGACAACAAGAATGACCTTATTAATTTCTATTCTGACCATTGCCACAGAATAAAACAGTAATTATAGGATTCTATTTAAGAGCACTAAGAATCTGCAGTTCCCAATATTTACCTGAAGAATAAATATACATAGAAAACACTTAAAACCTTCAATATTATTACTTTGAACATTATATTTAGTGAATAAATTTGATTAAGTAAACATCCCATATTTTTAAACAGTGTAAATTTACATCTACCCTCCTGTGCTTTTGAGTCCTAATAAAGGCACTTTTTCTACTTGCACTCAGCATGGCTGATACTAAACTCCAGGAGAGCAACATATTTTGCCTTCTTGGACTCATGTTTTCCACTGATATGAAGTGGAATGATTCTATTGAATCACTTGCTAGGTCTACTGTTAGGAAAGTGGTTTGCTGTGTCACATCAGACAATTCCTCTCCTCAGAAACCATTCATCTGTGTATTGAATATTGCTGCCATATTTAGTCTGGTGTTCCTACTATATATCTCAAGATCTTTGACAAAATTTTTTAAAAAAATGTGTCTGTAATGTAATCAAATCCTGACCTGAAATCTCAACTTCAGTGACTTTCCCACTAGTGTGATGTGGCTCCCCTCAGTTTTTTTTTGGATATGTTCATGGAAATTGTTCTGATGAGCTGTTCTCTTTAGTGACTTGACATTGGAAAATAGGTCTCACCATTTTACTTTTGAACTATATAGATGCAACTGTCAGTTCTATTCTAAGAGTTTTTTCTCTCACACTTCTCACCTGTGGAACTGCCTTTTGATTTCTTGCTTCCCTGCCACCTACAATCTTTAAAAATTTTAATGCAGTGCCAATTGCCATCTTCTGTCCCTTTATTGTCCTTTTCCTCACTATAGGTTTCTCATGCTTTTTCACTGCCTATAATCCCATCGATATTAGTGGCATTATCACCTTTTTTGCATGAAATTATATATATATATATATATATATATATATACACACACACACACTAATGTTCTGTACCCAGAAGCACTACCAAACTAAAGGTCGGCATTATTTGGACCTTCAGAATATTTTTCACTACTTCTTCATGTGTAAATAGTATAAACATTTTTAAATAATCATATTCTGAGGCACAACTTAGCCAAATTAAAATTGGCAGCAACTTTTCAAACCTTTTTCTTATCACAAATGCCACGAAACAGGGTTGCATTCTTGCTTCACACTGTTCTCAATATTCTTCAGCATGGCATTGAAACAATCTTCAAACCAAATGAATGATGATTAAAACATGTAGATCTGCATGCATTCAAGTGGCAACTTGTTCAATCTAAAGCAGTTCAAGGTCTGCTCTAGACAGCATGCAGCTCAAGTTGCTTGCTCAATCAGATTTAGAATAAGGAGAAAACTTACCTTTCACCAACTCACAACCTATCAAAAATACTACTCACTTTTCATATTGGTTTATCTACCTGAGATGTGTTATGTTCACAGATGATAAGCTAGACAAAAAGGGTGACAGCAGATTGATGGAAACAAAGGTAAGTGTGTCTGAATCAACAAAAACCTAAGGAGAGTTACAAAAAAAAACGTCTACAAAGCTGATGTATTGTCCATTCTTCTCTATAGCATTTAATCTTGGGTAATCTATCACTGCTACTAATATTTTCTTGAACACCTCCACTAACACTACCTCCAAACCAGACTCAAAGTTTGTTGGAATAACTTCATCACAAACACTAAAGTTCTCCATAGTATCAGTGCCTTCAGCATTGAGGCAAAAACACAAACCACATATAAATGATCATCAACTTTCAACAAACTTACT
>OZ038491.1:20744182-20874182 GCA_964036315.1 Acanthosepion esculentum
GCAATTGTAATGTTTTTTTTCTTAATTTGACATTTAATATAAACCCCTTCTGAAAATGTAGTATTGACCTGATTCTATAACATTCTAAAAAGGATAATGAAGAAGACAATATTATTCATAATAATATAAAACAAAGTGCATGAAAGCTGTCTTTGGGACACCACTGGATGTTCTAACATGACAATGATCTGAAACATGGCATGTATTGTTACAAAATACTTATATGATGACAAAATTAAGGTATAGGCATACTATGCACAGTCCTGACCTAAACGCCATTGAAAATTCATGGGCATATTTGAAGAAAAAAAGTAAAAGAAAGAAGTCCTTCGAATTTGGAGGAACTAGAAGCTATTGCCAAAGAAGAATGGCGCAAAATACCAATCAGTGTGCATAGTGATCTTGTAAGGAACTATCAAAATTGATTAAAAGCAATAATCAAGTATAAAGGTTTCACAATTGATTATTAAGCCAAGAGGGCCAATAATTTTGTCCTGTTAAATGTTTTTTGGTATTTTTTGGTATTATTGTTTGACATTAAAATAAAAGTTTTTATTGTGGGCATCAGAGATATTCTTTCAAAATCATTATTTCATCATTTTTGAAAAAATGCACATGAAGCTTTGATGAAAATGTTAGGTATTACAGCTTTATTTGTAAATATGGGGTGTGTGTGAATAATTGCCCACAACTGTACATGCACACACACATTTGCTCTAAAATATTCTAAAATCTTACTGCATAAAGGAAAGGTAAACTATTGAGGATACTATAACAATATTAACAACATTAATTCACTTTTGATTCAAGGTAGTGTGCATTTTTTGCAACAGACAAAAAGAAGAAAGATCTCATACCTGAAACTGGTAGATGGTAGGCAGCATTGCATATGAGAAGAGAAAAAGATGTTAAAGTGTCCTGGCAACCTGATATAATAAAAACCTTTTGAGAGTTGAGATGTTTATGGAGCTTCTTACTGTTGGTGCATTGTCCTGGGTATTGGTGTTGGCTTGTTTCATGAGGATTTCACCCTTTTTTGTCCCTGTGAGTGTAGGATTTAGGGAGACAAACAGACCAGTACTACACTGCAAGTTGAGTCTGCTCTGACAACTGTATTATTTCTTGCACAACTGTACAAATAGGGCACAACACCAACAAAGGGGGATTGAGAAGGCTGGTCTTTATCTGTCTTAAATTAAAACTTAGCTAGCCACAATCACTAATCCAAACATGTCACAATAAACCTTGCACCAAAACAACACATTCTTACTACATTCACCACATTACCTCAGAGATTTTATGAATTCCTAAGTAGTCCCTAGATGTACAATTTTGTCTGTGGGGGAGGGGAATACAATAACAATTTTAAAAATCTCAATGAATATTTACAATGGAAAACAAGATTTACAAGAAAAACAAAACAAAATAGTATATTAGTAATAAAAAAAAACACTAAATGTGTCAGAGACATCAGTTAAATAGATGAAATTAATGTGGGGCTTAAATAAGTAAAAAAAACTCAAATTCAAACATAGCAAATATGAAAAATCACACCTGAAAAATGAAAGGCATCTTGCATCCATCAGAGAACTAACATCTCTGATCACCTTATGGGGAGAGGAGGGGGATATACATTCCCTAGCTAAGTTAACTTGGCTAAGAAAAACTAAATAAAAAACACAAGCCTACACTACCCTAATTTTGGGCAGGGTTGCCAATGTTCACTCCAGCTATCTCAATATCCTTAATGCCTATTCGGCATCAAGATGCCACTAAGTCAGCACCTTTCACTTGGCACAAACACGCAAGACTGACCTACCTTTTGCCAAATTCCAATGGATGGAGGCGTTTCCTTTCCGGCCTAATCTTGACCATAAGTTGATGTTTAAAGAACAGGATCAGTTGGGAAGAAGTAAACTTCCTGTCCCCATAGAATTCCTTCTGTCACATTGTCTATATTATGACTCACATATCCCCTAGTAAGCAAAAGAACACATAGTGCTCAGCCTTAGTCAATGGTGGTACAACATTACTACAAACAGAACTGGCCTCAAGGACAAAGAACTTTCCGTGCAGCATATGAACCATGATGCCTCAACAAACTTACACAACAGACCTACGACCTTGCAATGAAAGAAGGTGTAACCAATGGTCTCTACCGCCTCATCTTTTTAAACCAGCTGAACAAAGTTTCTACTGACCCAGAAGGCCCTTTGAATCACTATCCAGATGAGTGATACCTAAGTATTATTGAGACATTTAAACCCAGATACCCAAGGCCATATGGAGCGAGCATCCTGCTTCATCAGTCCAAGATTGCCTATCAAATCATCCTGAACACTACCCTTACTAATTCCTGATATAATGCCTTACAAGAAAACAGCTGGATGTCAGAGAGGCCATTGCTTGTAAGAGGTACTTGAAGGTAAGCCAATATTCACTATAGAAGGAGCACTCATCTTGGGGTAAACAGTTGACCTCCCCCTTACATGAGCATACACTTCTAAAAGATGGGAAGCTCTTATGGTTGTCTTCCTTCCAGAATTCGCCATTCTCATCCGATTACAAAAACATCCAGTCCAGGTAAGAGATGTGAAGTGTATGTCGATGAATCTTAACACAAGGCATACCCAGACCATCCTCAGAAGTGTGGAGGTAACAGATCCTGCAACACACCTTGGAAGCCTTGCTTTCCCACAAGGAGAACAAGAGATTTCCATGAACCCAACTGCAAGCCAACAGACTTATCATGTTTGATCCCAGCCCCTGTCACCATCTGATTTCATAGGTAGAGTACCTGGACGAGAAGTGGTAGCACCAGGTAGGGAAATTCTGCAAAGGACCGAATTCATCTTTGAATGGAGCAAGACAATACAAAAGGTTTTGATCTTACTCCATTCACTTCTACCAGTGCATCAGGGGACGCATACAGAAGTTAGATTCAAGTGCGAAAGTATGGCCTGAAACCATTGGCGGAAAGGAAAGCCTCTAGAAATTGATGGTCAACCCTATCAAAAGCCTTGGACTGATCTAAATTGATTGTCGACTTTCTCAATGATTAAATGTACCAGATGTAGGCTGTCCTGAATAGTCCTGCCCTTCACAGTCAGAACCAATCAGACTAGGGAGGACAGCCTGCAAATGGCTGGCTAAGACCTTGGCTAAAATCTCCAACTCTGTGCTTAACATCATCAAAGGCCAATAATTACCTATCCTATCCCCATAGTTTTTGTTCTTGTGAAACAACTTGATCATATCCCTGGTGAAGCATTGAGGTATAGACCCATGCTTCTTCCAGTTATTGTAAATCAGTGCCAGCAAGAGGACAAAGATGGGCGACTGCCTCAAGTATATTTTATAAGGAAGACCACCTAATCCCGGACTCTTGACCAGACCAACTTTATTCAGTGCATCCCAGATCTCAGACTCTGTAATGGCACTGTCACACCCAGCCATCTCGAGGTTCGGAAAGTCAGCTAAATAGGTGTTGAATTGACCAGGGCTCCCTGGTAAACAGCTCTCAAAAGTAATCTCGGAAAGCCTCAGATATGCCCACATCTGGATCCATGGAAACAAGAGCACATGTTGCATCCACAGACTTCTTCACCAGCCAGAAAACCTCTCGAATGTTCATCAAAACAGGCTGAATAGAGAAAAATACCTCCTAGACAGAATGTTGTCATGATCATGAGTTGAAAACTGGGTCTCCTGTTAACAGTATACGCCCACTCTGAGAAGCTGAAGATTGCAAGCAAGCCTTGCCCTACGAGACTGACCTCAGGCCATGGACATTCAAACTTGCTAATCAGAGAGCCATTATCAGTCCAACTAG
This sequence comes from Acanthosepion esculentum, assembly GCA_964036315.1. Classification (NCBI taxonomy): domain Eukaryota; kingdom Metazoa; phylum Mollusca; class Cephalopoda; order Sepiida; family Sepiidae; genus Acanthosepion; species Acanthosepion esculentum. Next base: position 20,748,015 of record OZ038491.1, read on the forward strand.
GGTTGGGAACCTGACTTGAACATGGTTAGGTCAAGAATACTAACAGCCTCATCAACTGACCCCTAGCCCATCTCATTCTTGATAGTGCCGTCCTGAGAGAGACTGCCAATATCCCTAGAAAAAGTTAGTTTTAGTGCCCTATAAAGGGAGGGGTGAACCAAAATTGAGACCTTACATGAACAAAATTACTTTACCTTTCTTATATTTTCATTATCAAGAATGGATATAGGGGGGCGACATACATGAGTTAATTGACTCCTTGACTACACCCAACATTTGCTGTGTCCCCCAACCCAGTACAAATCGCTGTAGGGAAGTTATTAGAAACATTGACATCTTTGCCAGTATATTGCCTAATGGACAACAAGTACTTAAGTTCCCTGATTCAATTTCCATAGCTTCTGACTCTTTCAGCCTGGCCCAGGGAAATGTGACAGACAAGGCAACTTTTGTTTTGTTTTTTCCTCTTTTCCATTGAATCTGCCGATGGATCTCACTGGCATTTTGATGGTGGGTACATTTCAGAATGTTTTTTGAGGTATACTTATCCTAAAGGGGTTGGGATCTCTATCAAGCAGACTACTTTTACACGGGGATGAGTGTTTTGACAATGATTTTGAAACAGGTGAGGACAGGGTAGAAGTTGAGGGGGGGGGGTGAAACTGCCTTTTTAGGAGATGACAATTTCCTGTTGGCATCTAATTTGGTCTTAAGTTTTTTTTATTTTTTCAGTTTTCTCAAATCTGGGGTCATATTTTTTTTGTTCCCCCAAAGAAGTATTCACTTTAGTTAACCATCACATTATTGTAGACAGGATGAAATAAGTTATCAGAAAAGCAAATGGAAAAATACGGTCAAATTTTGGCTAAGGGAGGTTGCGCTCACTTAGTACTAGTGCCCTTAGTAAATCCATTTCTCCTATACTTCTTGAGGATCAACCCCCAACTATGGGAAAATATCAGAACAGGCAAACTCTTTCCAAGAAAGTTAAGCACATGAGTAAAAACAAGAGTATATTTCTTTTGTGGATTTTATGCAATAACAACATCAAATAAAAACAATATTGCATAGTGCCCAAGATGATTACCCGAGTTCATTCTTCTAATAATGCTAACAGAGTTATGTCCCTTGCAATACAGTAATTATACTTTAAAAATGATCACATTTCTAACATTCAGTGGATAAATTTTTATACTTCTTGCACATTCTTTTTCTTAGAAATAAAAATTACCATTTAGCTTTTTAAAAGATGAAAGGAGTGAATTACTTGAATACAAAAATAAAATGTGTGTGCAGAAACATCAACATTTAAAAATGAAAAATATAATGGAACTGATAGCTTGTAAAGCATTTAGTACAGTACTCTTAAGCTCCTTAAGATTGTGGGGCTGCTACATTTTTTTTCTTTTTTAATTAATCTGCTAGTATGTATAACCCCATTAGGCACCTTTATTATATAGGATTGCGTTACTAAGTTTTTATACACTGCAGTTCAACTCTGGCATCAGTTACTCAGACCTTTCCCAGTTGGGAGGCTGCTGAAATCACTCAGTAGCATGTTTGATAAGCACTCTGTCTTCAACTTGACAGTAATTTTTTTGTTGATTAGTAGCAATGGAAGAGCGGAAAATTGCATCCAACTAGCTGTTGAGCAGGACTAAACCTATTCTGGAGTGGCATTGATCTGTTCTTTAGCAAGAGCAAGATATGGATCAGTGGCATTTGTCAAGATCATTTATGGCCTGAACTGCATATTCAGCTTCTCTATTCTTTCAAATATCATGGGCCACTGGTCATGTGATAAAACCTTTATGACAAAGACTGAGAATGTGTCAAACAAGTTATTACTATCCATTATCTGCCAACAGCATCTCTAGCACTTCAGATTTAGTGTGTAATTAAGTCTTAACATATCTCAAGCAATAGTCCACCACCAACAGATAAATGTGACCGTTAAATACAAGGGATTAATTGGAATTTGTTTGGAGGAGTGGGTTGGTGTGGTTTGTACATTCTTTTATGCAGCACCAGTTCCTTTAGCTGCTGGCCATCATATATTATGAAGGTTGATAGTCCATCTGATTACTACTTGGCTGGAGACCATGTTAACATGAAACCATTGGCTTATAAGGCAAGAGTCTGCCAAAAGTTTTCTCTCTACATACTGTAATGTTAACATATCTACCAGATCTTGATTTTCTCACTTCTAAAATATCTGAACACCATTTGGAGACTTCCTCTACACAAGTGAAAACTCTGATTCACTATGTGGCCAAGTTCTTTAAAAAAAAAAAAAAAAAAAAATCATTAAAAAGGAATACCTAGCACAATGTCTTCAGGAAGAAGACCTTCAATCCAATTCTCAATTTGATGGTGTATAGCTAAGACCAGGGCACAACTTTGGATAACTATTTTTCAGTGTGTCCAGGCCAATACTGTTGACTTGTGCCATATGCTCCAGCTTGGAGATGGTATGTGTAACTAGAAAGACAATATGCAGGTATTTTTTATTGTATAAACATCCTCATATATCTACTGTCCTCTTTTTTGTAGTGTGATGTTTATACACCCTTAACATCCAGTAGACAGTTTGCTGGTCCCAATATTAGCCTCTTTTTTGTTCTTGTTTAGTTTAGACTTTCTGCCTTTGATCTCTGGGTCTCCACTTGTGTCCAGGAATATGCTGCTGTCTTCATGTACAATTCTAGAGGACTAGCATACTTGACTATAATGAACTTTCTTTCTATATGCATGAAATCATTAGTGAGACATTACATTTTGGATGAGAAGTTTCCACATTTGAAACATTTTGACTGTCTTATAAAATTTATTTTCTAAAATTGTTTAGATATCCTCACTACTCTGTGCACAGACCATCTTCCTCCCTCGAGGTGGCACCCCGCTGTTTCAGTTTTGTCTCATCATCTTTATCAAGCTACATTCTTTCACTCAACTATTCTGTGGTTAACCAGTTTATCATGTAAAACCCTGTAGTTAATGTTCAGCCAATGTATATAATGCAACCGTTTCATTCTGTTTAATTTTGGAAACATTCAATCCTTGAAAATGTCATTTATTTTGTCCTTATGCAGTATATTATTTACTTGATAGAGATTACGGGTCTGATGAAAAACATTCATATCTACTTGTTGAGTCTTAAAACTTTTGTGAAACAGCACCAGTGGCTAAACAGAGGTCATAGTTATACAATTATCCCCTTTCAAAATTTATTTTAAACTTGGTGAAATAACTTAACAAGTCATTGAGACTTAATCTACAAGCAACTATCTGCAGCATAAAACAGCAATCATGACCCTTTGTTTGTCTTTTTATGTTTTGGAGTGAGGGAAGATGTGGAATTTACTCAATTCACTTTAATATGGCACAAAGCCCCAAGTATAGGGCAATAATGTTTAGAAAGTCTACCTTGTTAACACTTAATGAGTGATGCATATTATTTTAAATGCAACAGAAATTTGTCATTCATAGTCAAGTGATAACTATGATAGAAATTCCAGTGACTTGCAGTTAATAGGTTAATGTTAGTGCTTCTCTCTTGAAGTGTCAGGTTTTCAGGATGTAAGTAATAATGATACTTCATAGAATTTTACTAATTTCAGAATACTTTTTGGACTCATTCGTGTCAAATATATAAGGATCTGACCATCACTGGCACAGATCCCCCAACCCAATTTGGTACATTTATCGAGGTTCATGATAGAAATTGAATTGTAAAATTCTAGGTCAAAGTGATCCCAAGATATGGCTCTTGACCTTTGTCAAAAAGGTGATTTTAAATATCATTATGTTATTTTTTCACCCACAAAACTAAATTATATGCCATTTCAAAGTAAATGGATGGATCTAAAAAGGTGATGTATTTATTTTTTTTTGTTTAAAGGTCAAATAAGGTAATCTGACCGTAACCGTTAATTTCTCAGAGAGAAAAAAAATAAAAAAATTGTCTTTATGACAAGATATGTACAAAATATTGTGGTGGATTTTAACTGGCCTGAGTTACAAAAATTTTACAGTACTGAGTTAGGCTAAATTCAAAATGGTGGATTTTGGTATTTGCCACTATATGCTAACATTTTCATATCTCCCAATATGATAATGTTGTATACCTTTAATCAGCATTTAAAGAGCTTTCTAATGTTCACATAAGAACTATGATGATAAAAGTGAACAGAATGTGTGTTATTTGTGGTTAAATGTTGATCAATAAGGTGGAAAATAAAGAACCTAATTTTTGGTTTTGTTAACATTTTTAGTATTTTTATACAGTGGGGTTGAATAAGTGATTGTACAGCAAACAAATGCTTGTTATTCTCACTTATAGTGAATGAAAACCTCAAATAACAATGTTATATATGTATTTTGGGGCATAGAATCAGAATCTGCAATTTAAAATTAGAAATTTATCAATAAGTGATAGTTATGCAAATTTTTATATTTCGAATAGTGGAAAAAGTGTTTGTACAGTATCAATTTTTGCATTATAATACGGAAGATTTTGGTTGTACTGCAAAGTAGAAGATTCTAAACTGTTCTAGAATATTCTCAGTAACTATTGCAACATTCAGTTCAAAATTGGATCATTCTGCAGTCACTGTTCTAATAATGGCTAGATGTAAAGAAATGATTTATGCTCAAAGAGAGCTAATTATTAAGCTATGGAACAATGGAAAATGTTACAGAAACATCTCCAGTTACACAAACATACCTTTCTCCACAATTGGTTCATTTATTGCAAGATTTAAAAGACATAATACTGTTGAGAACAAAGGCAGACCCCGTACTCCCAGGAAGATCGCTCCCCGATTACGAAGAAAGTTGATGTGACAGGTCCAAAATAACACAATGGCCATCAGACAAGATCTTCAGAATGATCTGAGTTTGCTTAGTTATGTTAACTCCTGACAAATGATTAGTAATGAACTACGCAGAGACGGTAGAGTCATGCTCCCCAAGAAAGACACCACTTTTTCTGAAACGGCATAGAGATGCCAGGTTGAAATTTGCGACAGAGCATAAAGATAAGGAAAATTCTTATTGGGAAAGTGTTCTTTGGACAGATGAGAGTAAAATTGAGTTGTTCGGTTGCAATTCCCTGAATCATGTATGGAGGAAAGATGGTGAAGCATACGCACCCAAGATCAGGATCCTTGTCCTGCTGGAAGATCCATAGCATACTGCTAAGAGTATGAAGAATTGGCTTGCTAATAACGTTAACATCTTACAATGGCCCAGTCAGTCGCCGGATTTGAATCCAATAGAGAATTTATGGTGGTTTTTGAAAAATAAGATCCATGATAGAGGTCCAACAAATGTAAAAAATCTGAAGACAATTACTCAGGAAGAATAGGACAAAATACCTACTAAAGTATGCAAATCATTAATTAAAGACTACAGGAAGAGATTGGTTGCTGTTGAACTTAAAGGCTTTGCTACAAAATATTAAATGGAGAAAACATGTTTTGTTCTGCTGTACAATCATTTTTTAAACCCCTAAAAATTTAAAAATTGCTATATTTTGTTAAACATGGAATATTATTTAGTTTTATATGCATACATTTTTAGTATGCAATCTATATTCCCGTTTTGTTAATTTAATGTTACAAATAAAAATATGAAATATTTTTCATGTGCACGATCACTTATTCAACCCCACTGTATATTAAAAAAAGAAAAAAAAAAAAAGAAAAAAAAAAGAAAAAAAAAAAAGAAAGTGATACATTAAAATGAATATTTAAAAAGATTCCTAACATTTACAAAGAGATTAACAAGTAAACCCATTGTTGAATAAAATTAACAGCATTACCCAAGTTTTCTGAATGTACTTTAACATCAACTGAAGACCAGTCACAGCTTTCTAGGATTTTTGTCGATATTGAAAATGAATTGCAACTTTTTAATGAGTCACTGTCAATGATTGGTGAATTGCTAATCAAACATCAAAATCTTGAAAGACAAACCAGTTATGAGGAATAAAAAGAAGGAAAATTAAACTGATTTCAACTAAAATTTCTCATCAAAAATCTACCAGTGTAGAAGAGCACAAAAGATCCGAAAGTGAAATTATACACAAAAGAAAAGTTTTCAGCTTGTGAAAAAAAAGGTTCCAAAAAGTACAAATTTTGACAATACTTCCAAAAAGATGGAGTATCCAAAGAATTCAAATGGAATTTGGCACCACAACATACATAGAAAGACAAACCAAAAAAAACTTGTAAATGAACATTGAACATTATCTCTATGAAAATGTAGATTCCCACAAGAGAAAATTGATGAAGGTTGTGCTGTTTTATAAGAGTGATTCTTGGAAAAAAATGACTATAGGACAGTCTTGAAGTGTTCAGTAACAAAAGTATCTTGTACTCTCTAACCAAAAAGAGGCATACCAATTATTTTAATAAAAAAAATGAAAACAGAATTAGTCTTTCAAAATTTGCTGAGCTTGGACCAAAAGAAAGTGGTGCTGGAAAACACTGTGTCTTTGCTTGTACAATACATCAAAATATGAATGATGGTTGTAGGGGGGCTCATCTTGGTAGACTGACTCAAAATGAATAATATCAGTTAACAGATTACCATCAATCCATAGCTGCTGTTACATTCAATGAAATAACCTTTAACTGCTCAAATTGTAGCAATATACAGAAATTCTAAATAAAAATTTAATAGATGATTTTATCTACAAACTGTATCAATCTACAGAAGAATTTATTGAAACTTTTTGCATAGGCTTTCAAAGATTGAAAAAGAAAGATTTCATTGCCAAAGAACAATCAAAATTTTATTCTAATAAGAAAAGTTCTTTGATGGATGAAGATTTTGCTGAGAATTATTCATTTATTTTGCAGGATGCTGCACAAGGCTTCCACTGGAATAATTTGAGTCACATTACATCCTGTAGTTAAACAAATCTATTCCTCAGACATTGTTCATACAATACAAAATACCATTTCTTCAGTTCACCATTTTTGAGTTTCGTACACTTCAACATAAACCCATTCTGCTTTCTCACTGCTTCAGGCCTCTATCACGGCCAACTAACCAATTAGTGTTTTTCACTTTTGTCCTCAGTTACCCAGGCAAATAGCCTCAAGTCAGACTAATCAGCACATGACTTGCTATTGGCCAAACCAGGCTAAGTTGTACAAAAGCCACTGTTACAACACATACTGTTGGAACAATCCAACATGAAGAATGGAGATTAATGTGATTTTCAAGGAACAAAATGCCAAGGATATGTGCTGTGTTTTGAGGTAAGGAACTTATTTTCCTTTGCACCAGAAGCAAGCCACTATGACTCACTTCTACGTCCACCACATCCATTTGCCCATTATTACAGAAATGACAAAGCTAGAGCATATTGTAATTACATAAGATTGTCTTGAGCATAACACAGTAACTGTCCATGTTACAAAAACTTATAGAAAAAATAAAAAATCTGATCTATTTCTCTGATGGTGCCACTTAAATTTTTTTTTTATCAATTTGTGAAACCAGGTATTGATACAGAGTGACACTTTTTTTGTTACATCTCATGGGAAAGGACCATGCAATGTGTTAGGTGGCATTATAAAGAGCAAAAGCAAGCCTGCAGCGACCCTATAATGAACAAATAATGACACCAAGATAGTTGCTTGGTTATGCAAGAAAAAATATATTTCAGGCATAAATATTGTATTCTTCAACAAATGAATGGATAAATGAAGCAGCAATTACATAGTCTTATTCCTGTGTCTCAGGAAGCAGTAGAAGTAAAAACAGTGTCAAATCAGAATGAAAGAAAAAGTAGTTAAAATTATAAAATGGGACAATATAGAGCTTGAAAACATTAAGGGATTTGTTACAGCAATCTGATAGGATGTGTGCTTGAAAAATATCCTGTTGATAAAGAGGTAAAATTTACATTTTTACAACCTAAGAGCCTTCTTCATCTTTGTTATCCATTACATCCAGATATATTAATCTGGAATTATTCTGATGTTCTTTGTTTAGTTGATCCAATAACTAATACTGGAAGAACTTATAAACTTTCAAAAATTGAGATGAAAAAGCTTCAAATATTTTAGGAAAGAGAATTTCTTGAAATAACCTTAAATAAATATACAATCAAGGTTGGTCATAATAAAAGCAAAACAAAAAAAACAAACAAACATTGAGTGAAAAAGTTAGTGGTTTGTATGTTGATCTCTTTGTAAATGTTCGGAAACTTTAAATATTCATTTTAATGTATCACTTACAGATCAAGACTTAATTTTTTAAATATATATAAAAATACTGAAAATTTCATAATTTTGAACATTTAATATACCATGTCAACAAAATTTGTTAACCAGTAACATCATTTGTTGCATATTTTATGTTAACATTAATTCATGACACTTTTTAAGCAATTATTTTTATTATGTCACTTCTTCATATAAAAAATCTATTTCTTGTATAATAAAAATGTAAACAAAACCCAAAAATAAGGTTGTTTATTTTCCACCAAACTGGTCAACATTTAACGACAAATTCTGTTCATCTTTTATGATCATAGTTCTTATGTGAACATTAATCAGCATTCAAAGAGCTTTCTAAAGATATACAACATGACCATATTGGGAGATATAAAAAATGTTAGCATATAGTGGCAAATACTTGTAACTCAGGCTAGTCAAAAGTTCACCACAAAATTTTGTACATGTTGCCATAAAGCAAATTTGTTATAAGAAAAAAAAAAAAAAAGAAAAAGAAAAAAAAAAAGATTTTTTTGTAGAAATTAAAAGGTCAAAAGTTAAGGTCATATTACCTTATTTGGCCTTTAAACACAATAAACTGTTTAATTAAAACTTAAAAAAATAAAAATTTACATTTAAAGTCTGATCATCTCTTGCATTACAATGTAAACAAACCATCGTTTGAGATATACAAGTGGACACGTGCATTGTTTTTGCTCGACTTTTTATATATACAGGTCAGTGATGCATTGTGGGTAGTCTATTATTCTAGCAGTTATTTTGGTGGGCATAGCTTTAATTTGTTTATCATTTACTTATTTGATTGGATTAAATTTATGTTTTTGTTTATTTTCATTTATTCTTCTTCATTTTGCTTTTGATTTTTAAGTAGTGTAAAATTTGTTTTCATGTCTGTATTTTGAGATGAGTTCTGATCGTTTTAGTAGTTTTTGTCTGGAAAGGTAATTATGGCTATTTTTTTCCTCCAAGCAGAGTTTATAGTTTTTGTATTGATTGTTGTAGGCTGAGTTTCTTTTTCATATTTTTGGTGCAATTAATTTTTAATTGCACATATATCTAGAAAGCTTTGTGCTGTTTGTGTATTTACTATTTGTGAATGCGGTTTTGGGTGTATAGTTTCCAGGGTCCTTCAGTTATGTAGATTTTTTTTTCTTCATTACCTGCTGATTTTATTTATATACATTACCTGCCCGATATTGAGCACTTTAACCCATAAATATAGCATACCTAAAACTACATTTTATATATTTATTAAGAAGGTAACACTCCCGTGTAAGCCTTCTTCTGGATATTGGTAACTTTTTACTTTAAAAAAACATGGCAATGATTAAGAAATATATTTTACAATTGCCTTATCTTTAGAATTATTCTGAGAAACAATATGTTAACATGGAAAACTAAAACAAATTCTTTGTAAAAAAAAAAAAAAAAAAAATCACAAACACACAACAATGGACATATAAATGTCACTACTGATCTCAAAATAGCAAGCAACCAATCAGTAATGCCCTACATCACCCTGCTCACTTAGTTCCGCTATCTTGCATATTCTTTTTCCCTCAACATCAGCTCGTACTTCCTCTTGAATTAGTTGCCATCTCAATCCAGGAGAGAAGCCCAAGCCCGCATGACTTGATCCCACCATCCCAACAAGAGCCTTCTGCTTTATACATCCCTCAGCAATACCCTGCACTCAATTTCCTTCCAGTGCAGACCTTGATGCCTACTGCTGCCACTTTTGGGTCCTTATACTGTAGGAATTCTCTTGTCTGAAAGGGGAGTTGAAGTGCATTTGAATTGCCATATAGCGTGGTACTACTTGGACTTCCTGGCAGCCCTAGCCACCTGTAGAGATCGCCATTAATTCTCCTTTTCATGGTGCCCACTGATGTGTTGTAGATAAACAATGGCCAGAGAATTCTCAGGAGCACAGCATGCTGATAATTCCCCACACACACAAACTCTGCCATCGAATTTGACGTATAAGGGTCAAGTAGATCAGTTCCTAGGAACCAACAGCATGACACCAGCAAATGAGTTTTGATTATAGTGGTGAAGGTTTTGTGCAGAACCTTCTGCAGGTTTTGAATTCAGAGCTGTCCTTCTAGACCAGTTTCCTTCCAAGGCTATAGAACCCCAGTCTATCCTATTTACCCATAGCTGGAGGGAGAAGAGGATTCATACCCTTCCCAAATGTATTAGCATGTAGGTGAATGTAATAGGTTTGATTGGAATTCGAACTTGGCTCTCCGATTCCTCATTCCAAGCTGCTATCCACTACTCCACTGTGCCTCATATATATATATATATATATATACACACACACACACACACAAAGATGAAATGGATTAAATCTGCCAAATATTTTTATACAGTGTGTGTGTGTGTTTTAATGGATATAACTTATTTGAGTAAATGATCAGTTTTAATTAAAAAGTATTAATTAAATTTACCAGCATGAATGTTTGAAATTTTGTAGAAAAATATGCATTCTCTGACAGGAATTGAACATGTATCCTATATACAAAACATCATTTGGTCTGATGTGCTTTTAACCATTCAGCCACAGACAATTTTCTGGTTAGCAAAGTCCAAATTACTACTTATAAACATCTACGATCTTTCTTGATATATCTTTTCTGCTCCAGAACATAACCTAATGTTAAAAATGACAACATATTAGATAAATGGATTAAATATGACAAATACTTTAATATGGAAACTGTCATTTGGCCTGTCGGAAAACACTTTCTTTTATATACAAAATTTCTCAAACATTCAGGCTGGTAAATGTAATTGATACTGTTTAATTAAAAGAGCATTTACATGAATAAGATATATACGAGAGAGAAACTATTGCAAGTAGATGTCATACCATAAAGATGCACATATGCTCCTTTTGTTCAATTGGAGCTGCTTGCGAGTGATAAGTTTGTGGGCCTTTGAGAGGCTGTGTTGATCATTCCAGAGAATTGCTGTGCATGTTGAATAGACCACAACAATGGTGCTATGATGCTGATAAATGGTCAAATCAATATAATCAAAATGAAAAGGGATAATTGCAACTCTTTCAAAAATTCATTGCCATTTAAAAGTTAAATCATGATGAAAGCACCAATGTAAAGTAAAATATCCCACATCAAGATAGGGATATAAACTTTCAGCTAAATTAGAAGTAACCTTGTAGTATTGATTCATGTCAGTTTCACACATGAAATGATCTTCAGATTAAATTTGAATTTTATTTAAAATTATGAAATCTTAAGTGTTTTACAGTGCAAATTTTGCTTTGTTTAAACATTGAACAAAAAAAATTTGCAAGACTATGCCACTCACCCTCTATCAATTTATGCAAGAATGGAAAGTCAGTTTTATTAAAAATAAAACCGGTTTAAAAAGAGTAAAATGCTAAGATCACTCATCCTTTAAATTGAGCCTGAGGGGATTCTAAAGTTTCAGAGACCAACAAATAGGAGGGAACAAAATTATTTTGCTATTTTTTAAAAATACCAACAGTGGAAAAGAAATTCTTTATCTATCACAAAGCAAGTGTTGAGCATCCAATAAAGATTACACTGTATTAATTGCACAATTGCCTGTTTAACAGGAATAATAAACAGTACACCTCCAGCAAGGGCACTTGTTTTTTCTTTTATAGACCCAATCAATTCAAAAATGTCTTTTTATGAACATTCTTAAAAGAGTTTTTTTTTTTTTGGAAGCAGACAACTATTCATTTCTGTAGTTAAAGATAATAGATAAAATCAAATCATTGAATAAGTATGAATTTTCTGCAGGACATCAAAAGACTGAGTGACCAAACTATAATGCTGGTGGTTCCACATCACAAGAATTAGGTTGAGAATAATTGTGGTTCCACATCACAAGAATTAGGTTGAGAATAATTGTCAAGTCAGAGAAATTCACATAGAATTATATTCCCTCCCCCATTAATATTATTTAGGAACACACGCACAAAAAAATTCTGTCTGCCTCAGAAAAATTAAACTTAGTTTCAAGTCATAATTTTGCATATTTCAATGTATGCATGCACAAATAGGTAGAAATAGCAGGATGAATCCTAACAGTAAAGAAGTTTTCATGAAGAGCAAGCATAGACTGTTATAATAAAGACATTCACTTTATTCAGTAACGTTAATAGTAATAGCATTAAATCTTAGAGTTGTACAAGTCCTAGAAAATCAATTTGTAATGAAATTTTCTATGATTTTCTATTTTATTTGTCAATTGCAATAAGAAGTTTGAAAGAAAAAATTGCAAACAATCTAAAATGCATCAACAAAACCAATGATTGATTATCAACATTCAATTTTATTAATAAAATGACAACGTGCCTCTCCTGGTTGACACTTTAACCTTCATGACCTTCTACTTGAGAATATGAATGCAAAAAAAAAAAAAAAAAAAAAAAAAAAAAAATGGAGAAAAGAGGCAGGTGGGGTGTGGGTCAAGGGAATAAGGGTTTTTGTCTCAGCTTCTAGAACAAGATTTTCATTTTCTTTTAAAAGTCTTTAGGAATTTAGTGTTTTATTTTTTTAATAATTAGGTCTAAAACCTTTTAAATTTATATTTTTATCTTTTTGAAAAAAAAAAATTAAAAACTGAAAACGTTTAACAAACTGAAAGATATCAGAAAAAGTGGGGAGAATAAAAAACTCAAATAAATAAAATTTTAAAAAACTAAAAAATTTTCTTGCACATTTTTTTTCTTTCAAGCGACTGACAGAATCTTGACCAATTGTGTCACTTGCAGATCTTGTGTTGTTAAGAATTCTGTTGGCAGATAGGAGAGAGTACTAAGAAAGGCCCACCCTCACTAAGTAGGAGGCAGTCCTTGCAAATGATTGTGTCAAGTCTTCTGCTCTGTTTATAATTCGAGTAATAATTAAGGTGTTGGCAGGCAGCTGCTGCTGCTTTTGACTGTATGGACGCGGCTTGGCTGTGATGGTCAAAGGTCAAAGCTTTCATCCTATAGGGATTTGCAGACCAGAGAAAGAAAAAATTTGAAAGAAAAAAAAAAAAAAAAAAGAAAAAAAAAAAAACTGAAAAAAGAAAAAATTTAGCATTAGGATAGACAAAAAAGACACACATAAAAGAAAAACAGCATTTTATTAAAGATTTTATAAAAGACAAAAAATTTAAACAGGCAAGTCATCAATAAAGTAGCTTTATTATCAATTAATGTAAAGAATTGATTATCATTCACTTGATTAAATGCTAATCTTAAGTGAGAAAAAACAGACAAGTTCACCGTAATTTCTGTAATTCACATGGTACTAATGCAGTGACAATGTCACAAAGTACTAGTGTAAGTTTAATAGAAACCCCAAAGCAGCAAAGTAAAAATTTAATGCTAAAACTGGATAGATACATAGCATTAAATTATATATATATATATATATATATATATATATATATATAATAAAAGATTTACAGACTGGATTTTTTTTTTTCCTTTTCAAATTTATAATACCAAAACAACTTCACAAAGTCAAATCAAATTTTAGACTCCACTAGACCACCCATAAACCTTTTAAAAGCAGTTCATGATACGAAATGAGAATGTAACAATATTATCAATTTTATTAGTAATGACATTTCATTTTAATTTAAAGTTTGCAATAAAAATTATTGCAGTTATTACTCACATTATACAATATTACTTAGATCAAACAATAATTAATAAATGTAATGGTTTTCAGGATTTGTGAAAAAAATGCAATCCCTGATAAAGACAATATATGGAAAAATAACTTTTGGCATTAGTATTAATGAAATTCATCTGTAAATTCAATAATAGATGATAAATTATCAAACAACAGACTTTCAGAATGAACAGTAGATTAACAGAATGACATTGGCCTATCATTATTCCAGCACTAAAACCTATTTTTAATTTGAAACATTCCTTTAATGCCAATATTGCCCTGCAGGAAAGTTTTTTTTTTTTAAGTATGGAAGTACAAACTGATATTACACTAAAGGCCTTTCCATTCAAGTAATAGTAACTCCAAGAATTTACCATATTAGGATTGTGAAAAGTATAAAATAAAAACAAAAACCAGCAATTGTTTGTTTAGGGATATTTAGATTTATTGAAAACGTATGGAAGCCTCATTTTTGAGTACTTAATTTTTTTTTTTTTTCCTAGTTATTTTTTTCTCAAAATTTTTAAAATTATTATATATACTTGTTTCTTCCTCACAATTTCAAAATATGTAATGTAATAACTGCAAACAAGCATGCATCTATTTATGTTATCAAGTTATGTCACAATTTTTCAGCCATACCCACATGTCCTCTTCACCTATCTAGTTGCCAAACATCCAAGATTTGTTTATTAAAAATAAATATACATAAAACATTTATGCAATTCATTACTTTTTTTTAAAAAATAATGTTATAATACATTGTTTATTTTTCACACATAATAGTTGGAATATGTTTATAATATTAAGTGTTTGTTTATATATGCTGATTGATATAAGAGTGTATAGAAAACAAATATCGAATTTCCCATGAAAAACGCTATAAAAACAAGAAGAACCCCTTGTCTAATTTTAATGAAAGTTGGCACTGCACTTGGCAGGGACTCAAGTTACAATATGCTCCTAAATTGGTTGGAGTATTATGTATTGTTTAAGCTATATATTGGAACAAAAACATGTACATACAAGATTATTTATTATATTATTATTATAGATTGTGTAGGTGGTATAACTTAAATGGAAATTGACAGGCTGAAGCTGTTGTATTCACTTCTCATGGATGCCCCCAGGAAAGGCACAAACTCTCACTTCTCTA
This sequence comes from Acanthosepion esculentum, assembly GCA_964036315.1. NCBI lineage: Eukaryota > Metazoa > Mollusca > Cephalopoda > Sepiida > Sepiidae > Acanthosepion > Acanthosepion esculentum. The sequence continues at coordinate 20,763,095 of OZ038491.1, forward strand.
CCCACCTGACAAATAAAATAGCAGGGTAGACTAAGCCATCTTGCTTTAGTTTATAACCAGCCTAAGAGAAAATTAAAATCTAAGAATTCAAAACTGGAGAAAATAGAGAACCCCTTTACTATCTCAAAAGATAATCATGTGTGTGCATGCATATATATATATATATATATATATATATAGATATATATATATAGATAGAGAGAGAGAGAGAGAAGCTGTGGAGAGCCACATTTACTTGAAAGAGTACAGTAAAAGAAAAAGCAATGGACTTAAAAAAAAAAATTTAATCTGACATTTCTTACTATAAATGTCCTATTTAGTGGACTCATATGCAAGTAGACATACTTGCTTAAATAATCAAAGTAAAATTAAAGCATCTACTGACCTAGAGATAGTAAGTCTTATTAAAGTCTTATATCTGCTAAGTTTATTTTTGTACCTAAAACAAAGAAATTTTTAAGCAATTAATGCCTTTTTTAACTTACCAATATATAAATATTTTAAAATAGGATAATTGAGCTTTGCTTTGATATGGCGGCTTCCTGTGGCCCAACAGTAAAGCAAACTGGTTTAAAAGTGGTTTTCCAAGATATATATATATTTTTTTAAATAAAAAAGAAAAAACTCATTGCAACCTCCCTTGGCTACATACTTTGTAGAAATCTTTTTCATCTCCAGTTTTTAAGTGGAATCATTTTATATTAGTCCATTCAAAATCCCACAGGATATGTCACCAAGTTGTTAGACACATGAACTTTATAAAGTTAAAAATCTAAACAACCCCAGGCAATTTCACAATTCTCATAACAATGCTATTTGCATTATTTATCTTGCTCCATAAAATGTTTCCAGACACACTAAAAATTTATGAAATTAAAAAAAATACAAAAACAACTTACCTGAATGAATTTTTTTTAGGAAAGCTTTAATGCTGGAGAAAAAAAAAATTATTTATATAAAAATAATATGTAAATAAAATACTATTATATAAACATTAAAACAATGTGGGATATCTGAAAGTGAGCAAAGGTGTGCTAGAATGTTCTCAGGTAGATCAAAGATTTTTAGTGGATAGTAGACTTACTATATTTTACAGTGGAGAGATTTAACTTAAATTACTATTTGCAAAGAAAAAATTATGATAAATCATTGTTAACTTATGACAAGTCAAGCTTTATTCACTGTCCAACATTACAAGCTGATAGAAAAAAGTAATTAAGATACATTACCTTCTATAGCCTCAATTGCAAAATATTGGACATCTCCATCTTCATCATTTTTTAGCTGTTCCAAAGTTGGTTTCAATTGAGATTGAATAGTACTATAAATAAAAAAAAGCAGCAATTAGTTTGCAACAGACAATTTTTCTTACATAAAATTGCTTTAAAGTTAATCATTTACATTACAAAGGAAATTCATACAAGTTGAATCAAAAGCGCTGATTGATAAATACCTTGAGACATGTAATTGATTATGGTGAAATATTAGTAAGAAAAAAAATAAATAAATAAAAATTTTTTTTTCAAAAAGCTAAAAGATGCAAAAGTGTTTTAATTCAATCCTTAAAAACATTTTTTGCAATATCAAGCTGGCAATGGACATGACTTGCATTGAAAAATTAAGAAGCATTCTATTAACAGGAATGTTATTAAACACAAAAATCGGTCAATATTTCTCTTAAAAATTGAAGTTTAAACAGCTATTTAACATTAAATATTTGTAAATCACTTATGAAATATTTTTCATTTTATTCCTGATATTCTATTATATTAAGTTTTAAAATTCAGCATTTCCTCAGTTACAATTAAACAACAAATAAAAAAAGATTAGGAAAGTAATATAATTTTATAAATCAATAGAAAAGAGTATTGAAATGAGAAAGAAACATTTTTTGTAAATTATTTTTTGTAATCTTATAGTAGAAATAGAACATGAAGCTTCTGAGATTTCAGGTTTTCTATAAAGAATCCAAAGAAAAATAGCTTACTTTTGGTCAAACATTGGACCTAACTTCTGCACAGTCTTTGCAACATTGAATCTGACATTTGCCACAGGATCAGAGGCCATACCCAAAATAGTGGGAAGCATTAACTTTATGGTGGTTTCAGCACCACAAGCATCAGCCAACAGCTATATATATATATATATATATATATATATATAAAAAAAAAAAAAAACAAAACAAAAAAAACACATGAAACTCATTTCAGACAAGGTCATTTAGGCAGTCAACATATAGATACTTTAGACAACTTCCAAAGAACATGCAAATCTAAGAGAAAATGAATCTTGGTTCACAGATTCCATTTTCTATACTTCCAATGTCAACATTTTTTGTTCAAGGCTTAATCCTTCACAGAATTCCTTAGTCCGAGAACTTTTCAATAACCGTGTATATATACACACACCCCTATGAAATCAAACGCTGATCTTAACAGTCATCTTAGACTATGGATGCTGAAACATGGTGGTATACATGAGGGGCAGTTCTCTCATATATATATATATATATATATATATGTTTTTTTGTTTTTTTTTAAACTAAAAAGGAAAACCTACACAAAATTTAATAGATTTTTCATAAACAAGAATTTGCAAATTATTAAAAATCAATAAAAGCCTTCTACAATTATTTTTTGTTTTTATTTTTTTTCAAGTAAAATTGAAACAAAGTGATAAGGAAATACTCACATTGATACAAAAGAGACAAGTCATTCTGTGCAGATAGTTCTGATCTCGTGACATATACAGCACTTTAGGAATCACAGTCTTCTGGGCCCATTCAACACCAAATTTTTCAACAAGCTTCTTTAAATTTAAAGTAGCAGCTTCCCGAATAGCATATACTGGAAATAAGAGAACAAAATATTTAGTGGAAGGTGGACAGAAAAAAACAAACAAAAAATTTTTTTTTTAAAAGAATGAGTTGCTCTTAGGTTTTAGAAGTAAAAACTAATGTTATGGTTGTTATTCAAGACTAATTAAAGAGAAAGACAAGCATTTGAAGCACCAATTATAATACAAATACATTACATCCAGAATTTGTGTTTTTTATAAAATAAAAAAAACACAAAGGCATTTAATCTGCAGTACTTAATGATATAACAATTAAATGGCCCAATATTCATATGATCAAATTTGAATTAGTCATTTGCTGATGTTCAATGCTGATTTTTTTGTTATACTGGCAGTTAGGAAAGATTTTGGAAAAACAAAAAAACTACCTCTTGTTTAATGATTTATATGTAAAATTTAACAAAGTTAAAAAACAAAAACACACAAACATGTGAGAGTAATGCAAGAAAGGTGAAAAGAAAGTTTTAGTTATTACTGTGTAAGGAAACACTATTTGGAGGCTGATACACAAAATTTGATAAACTTTATACAGATATAACCTCAAAATTCACAGTTGAATCTATAGGGTGTTCAAAATTCACATGACAATTGGCAGAAAACACACTTGTGAAATAGCAACCAAGGAAAATATGCATGACATCTTCCATAATGCAACCAATAAAATTTCTTCAATGTCACATACAGAAGGATTCCATTTGGTAAATAAATATATAATTTACAAGGTCATCAATGGTAATGTAAATTTTGGAATACTCTGTATATACAATTAAGTTATGAAAGAAATTTCACACTTAACATGAGAATCTCAAATTCTACTATCTTGTCTATAGTGAAAGAAACACATGAAATTCATAATATAGCTAGATACAAAAAGTGTAAATTTGATAACATTCAGGTCACTAACGGAAAGCTGATAATGAATATAACAAAATATCAGAAAATGAGAAGTTATTTTTAGAAGTTAAGATATTAAAGAGCAGAATGTAGATACTAAATAAGAGAGAATGAAAACCATGCAAGGAGACTAGCCATTCATCCAAATAAAAGAAAGTAAACTGACAACATTTATAGTACATAGAGGTCCGGTTTGAAGTGGTACCAAGATGATATATAGTGGTAAAAAAAGTTGTTAATATCAAAATCCTTATATCAGTATTAGAAATGAATATCTTTAGGTAGAAGTGGTGTTGTAGTCAATGGCAACTGAATTCAGTAGACTGATACCAATTACAATAAAACCAGCAGAACAAAGCATAAATTTTCAATCAAAACAACTTCAGCATAGAGTAATTGTAAGCAAGCTAATCTGGTTTACAATTGCTATTGAATAACAAGTTTGATCCTTATCCTTGAAGGAGTTTCATCTTTCAAGCGTCATATCAAACCAAGACAAGCTTAAGTAATAGTTTGATAGATCTCCACTGACTATATCTTTTTAAATGCTGAAATGGGAATTAATTTAAAAAAATAAAATAAACAGAGAACTGATATTTTAATGGAAACTTAGATATCAATACCTAAATTGTTACCAATAAAAAGAACTTTGAAAAACATCTTCACATATCTATCACATATACAAGTTATCTTAAGCATACTTTTGGAAACTGGGCCTCTTGACTAGCATCATCATGTTGAACAAATAAAATAATTAAAATTAACTTTTTTTCTTCATGGGATTGGAAACATTTAAGTCAAAATACTCTAAACAAGAAAAACTAGTTAGCCAAAATATCAACAGGAAAGTTTTTTGTCATTAACCTTTACATTTTTAAAGTGGTTTTGCATGTCTACATTTATTTATATTAATTTTTTTTTTTTTTAACAATATTGTTCAGCAAATACAAAGCCCAAGAGCCACTTAAGATAAAGGCTTACCAAACCGGGGGGGGGGTATGGATGTAAGAATTATATGAGGATAGAAAATGGCTAATCCTAGACTTGAAGAAATTAACATTTTAGTTATTGAGGAAGCATTGTCTTGGGAATTTGTTCCACAAAGCAGTGACTCTTGGAAAGAAGCTGTTTGAATGGAACTTCTTTCTTACCAATGAAATGGGAATATTTCAACACTGTATTTGCCATGGAGGGCCATAACTATAAAAGGTCTAAACTAGTGAAGCCATTATTGTAAAACTTTTGCATTTCTTTATTGAGGGTGTTTTTGTATTCATTATTGGCTTGATAGTAATTTGCCAATTTATTTATTTATTTTTTTTTTTTTTTACTTAATTCTTCAGGTGCCACAATTTAACATTAATAAGCCACAAAGATTAATGTTGCTAAAATATTTTTTAAATTAATGAATAAGCATTTTGCTGGCAACAAACTGCTGAGAAAATTGCTCAACAAGAACAATGTAAAAGTTAATCAAAGATGTTTGGATAACATAACTAATACAGTCAGCAGACAATAAGATACTTGAAAGCAGTAAAAGTATGGAAAATAACAGAACATGCAATTGTAGGAATAAAGAATACTGTCTGCAGAGAAGCAAATGCTTAACAAAAAATGTTATCTACAGGGTTATAATGTAGTGGGAGCAAAGAAAGATTTCACATTGGGAATACAGAGGGGTAGTGGAAAAGGAAATATCACAATCACAGGTTAAGCAAGTGCAATGAAAAGTATAGAAATGCCACAACTTTGTCCACATTATTGGCAGAGGAAAGAATGGTTAAGTGGGATATTTTGAATACATGTTTAGTGGTAAGGACAATAGATGTAACTTGTGTCTGGGTGAAAAATCGGCAATCTTATAAGGAATGGAGAATAATAAAATGCTAAATAGGAGGCAAGAGATCATGTCTGTTTGCAGGCATAGGTTTGTGATAAAGAATGGTGTGAGATAAATTTAAAACTGCTACAAACCTGATGATACAAATATCCAGGCCTCCTGAATAACATGTCTTATATGGTAATATGTCCTGTGTTGAATACAATCTCTTACCTCCACCTCTGCCTGCTCTCGTTGTTACATAATATAGACTATAGGCCACATAATAGCCACCTAATTATAGAATCGAGTTCCCTGCCCCTTTTTAACTACCCAAAAACCAACAAATAAACAGTGTGAACATGAAACTAAGTCATAAGAAAGCAGCAAAATTTAGGTATCACTTATATATATGTATCATAACATGAATCCTTGATTTATGAGTACAGTATATTTGCTAGATATTTGATTGAGTAATAAAATTTACACCACCATTAAATAAAATCTTAAAGTCCCCCCTAAAAGGAGGGGATTATTTAAACAGAATTGAGAAAACATTTGAGGATTCTGTGCTATTGTTTAGGAAAGCATTAACAGAGCACTAAAATGAGATCCTTTACAGACATCTCGAATTATAAAGTTTAGAAATGCAAAAATTTAAATTTTATACACAAACAGGGCATGGGGGTAAGATACTTTGAGTTTCATTTAAAGTTGTAACTTGTTTTTCTAATTATTCTCGCATAAAAAGAGTGTATTCAAAAATCTGCAGATTCAACAGGTAATTACCAATTATATAGTTCTGTACCCAAGGACAGAAAAGAATGTATGAATTCAAATGACAAGAAGTCAACATAAAAGAGCGGATGATTGTTTTGACATTCTTACAACATTCAAGGGTTTCAATGGTTTTTTTTTTTTTTTTTTTTTTTTTTTTTTTTAAAAACACAAAGGCATCACTTAAATCAATAAGACAAACAAAATTTTATCAAAAACATAAAATAAAACAAATTTTTTTATTTTCATTTTCAAAGCAAACATGTTAGGAATAGTGGGAGAGTAGTACAGAATAGGCCTTGACCACGAAATGAGATCCATTAAGTCCCAATAACAAAACTCCTCTGCTGAAATTTTTATGAACACAATTTCTGAGTTTTAAAGTGAGGAAGAAACAAAGCAGCAGCAACACCAGTTGCTCATTTGTGATAAGACCCATCAATTTTGGAAGATAAGAGCAGCATATCTGAGAAAGAGAAAAATCTACAGTCTATTTAAGATAGTGCTCTTTTTTATTAAACAAGGATATAAATTAGTAATACATCATTTTGTAAAGTCATATCATTAGACAAACAACAATGTATAAACAACATGGAAACGCACATACACAAAGGAAGATTCTACGTTCATGTGAATTTGTGATGAGGTTTCTCAAAAGGCATAATAAAAAATTAAAATAAATGAATCCTTGATTAAGTTACTTCAGATTTTCATTGGACAAGGAGAGATTTTCTATTTTAATCTTACTGCCAATAATACAAGCAATTATAAATTAATTTAAGTATTTTTTAGTTTCTGCCATGTTAATACAAAACTTGGCAAAAATAACTGGATGCCAAGGTTAAAATTGAAAAATGTGAATGGTATAATATTCCACAAGATGAATTAGTATCTTCATCCTTGTTAATATCTCAGACAATGTGTGCTTTGGCATTCTGAACAAGAATTTTTATCAGTTATCTTTTTACTTTGTCTAAAATGTCACCCAGCCCATGAATCCTCTTAAAATTCTCACATTGGAACAAGAACACTAATTCAAATTAAATAACTTGTAAAATGGAATAAATGTGATAAAATGAAATTTTTAATTGCTATGAAATTTGATCATGTGGTAGAAATATAGAGGGAATTATTAAAAAAAAAATTTTTTGATAAAAAGAATGTTCAAATTGTGTAAGAAAAGCAATCTGCAGTTTTTATTAAATTCACTAAATCAATTTTTATAAAAAGAATCCAAACAAATCAAAACAGCTTGCAATGTAGTTCAATTTTGGATAGAAAAGAAATTTACAATTATCATAACTGACTGACTAGAAATAAAAGGATTTTAAATTTGGATATTGGTGACAGAAGCAAATTGTGCATCTGCACTTAAAATTCAGGATATAGAAGTCACAAATACATTATTTTAAGAATTTTTACTGTGGATATTGCTTAATATACAAAATTGGATTTTTTTTGATTTTTTTAAATTTATTTAAAACTACAAGTATAGTTAACAATGCCTAGATTAATGCAAATGAATATTATTGGAGGGGGATCAACACTTTTTGTACAATGTTATTTCTACAATAAAAGAAATGTCACAGAAAATGAGTTTAATTTTACAACAGTATAACAAAAATGCTTCTTGCACAACAAGTACATTGTGTTTGCAAACAAAAGTAGCTATTTTTATATTTGAATACAAAAATAGAGAAAACCTTCCAAGGGAAAGAAACGGTGTTGCTTGCATTTCTACTTTCAATTTCCGAGAGTAACTCCATACTCACAGAGGAATGTTCATAAATTTATGATACACATGTTACCATAAACAGGTGGATGAATGCTGTACATACATACATACACAGCAATCAGCTGATGAGTCACTAGTAGATACCAATAGGTGCTGATAAGAGCTGGGACAGGATGATAACAAGGCACTCACCGTGGTCAACAAGCCAGTTCATGCACAATGTGTTCAGTTTCTCCTCAAAGAAATCTACACCCTGCAAAACAAGTGAAAAAATAAACTAAAATAACGGTATGGTGGAACCACTCACCGTAGTCATTAAGCCAGTTCATGTACAATGTGTTCAGTTTCTCATCATAGAAATCTACACCCTGAAAGAAAAAAAAAGGAAAAAGGAAAAAAAAAATAGTAAGCAGAGGAAAAGGTCCAGTTTTGACCAAAGTGAATCAATAAGAAATATGGGAAATTTTTGGCCCTGTGCCAGACATACAAATTACGTTTGAGTAAAGATAAAAATATTAACATGAAATTAGTCAATATTATCAAGAATACCAAACAACCATAAGTATTTTTCTTTAAAGAGTTAAGTCCTTTCAGTTTAAAAGTTAGTCTTGTAAAAATTTGGAGGTGGTAAGTGTGAATGGGGAGAGAGGGTGCATAAACAAAATGTGGTATATAGTTTGGTAATTGGGACCATTTCCAGTGCTGGAGAAACAAATCCACTCAAAAATTAACTGAACACAAAAATGAACAGTTATGTATGTGTATGCCAAGAAAAAGAAAAAAAAAAAATTATAGCAAGTTTTTTTTTTTTTCATTTTGAGATGACAAATGATTATACACTAATTTACTTTGACTCCTGTCCATACTTTGGTAGTCATATTGACAATATTTCAGACATTGTGCTCTTCAGGCTTAAGGTGTATGTTGTGATTGTTACTGGTGAATTTCAAGCTGAACAATAAATACATGAGTAAATTGGACCAATTCTGATGGCCATGCCAGAGGATATCTTAAAATATTGCTGATCTCTTCCACTGAACCTGCACTACCCAAACTACAGATTGAACATCAACTATCAGGACACACATACAGATTTTAACCAGAAGAGTACAGCAACATCACTAGCAAGAGTTAAATGATACAAAAACACCAAGCAAGGATAGCAGAATCAGAATAGCTGAAGAAAGTTGGAGGGTACAACAGACAAACAGTTATGACTATAATATTCAAGATTAGGATACTACTCTTAGTAAAACTATGTTTAATTATTAAAAAGCTATTTTGACAAAACTGCTAGGTGGGTGCATTTTTTTGAAGTGATTTAAAGTTAAAAGAAAAAAAAAAATCTACAGTTAGCAAGAATACAGTTTCTGTACAAAGCAACTTTCTTCAAAGAATATTTGAAACATCAGTTAAACAGAGAGAGAGAGAGAGAGCGAACTCCCAATCCAAAAACAGACTGGGCAATATATAAGTATAACAGGTTACACAAAACAATCAAGAAAGGTTAATGCTTGCTTTGTACAATCTCAAATTACTAAGATGTGGCACAGTAATATTAAAGACTAGAGATTAAATTAATGAAAGTAAAAAAAGGAAAAAAAAAAGGAAAAAAAAGAAAAAAGGAAAAAAAAGAAAAGAAAAAAAGAAATTGAAATAAAAACCATTAATAATTTTTCAATGTTTATAAAGAAGTGCATGTGTGAGCATGCATACATCACAAAAAGCTCAATTTCTATCATACACACACAAAAAAAAAAAAAAACTGTTACCATCCTCATCACTAATACTATTGATGCAGCTACCTACCAACTGCCCAGCCAGTAGGGGCATGTATTCGATGATGGCTAACCGCACTCGCCACTTGGTATCCTCTGCCAACTCTACAATGGCTGGAAGGAGGCTTTGTGATAACTGCTTAATGCCAATAACCTGAAATAAATTTACAAGATGAGTGAGCACAAACAACATTATGCTAAATAAAATGAGCACAAAATAATTGCAAGGTACAAATTTATACCAGCAAATCATTATCTTTTGATCACACAGTGGTATAAAAATCAAACAAAAAATAGATACGCAATGTTATGAGAAGTTAACCAGTGGACATCAAATAAATATGTCTTTGAATGAAAAATGTTTTTTTCAAGCTCACTGGAAAGAATATGAAAAACAATTTACAAGCAGAAATTAAGTTATGTATAAAATAGAAAAATGTATAAAAGGCTGAAGTGTTAGACTTACTTCATTAACACAATCTAAGTTAGAGATGATATTTAACCTAACTTCAGGGCATTCATCCTTCAACTGTGTCAGGAACAATGGTAAAAGATGTTCTATAGTGCTAGAATTATATTAAAAAAAAAAAAAAAAAAAAGAAAAAAAAAAAAGAAAAGAAATTATAACAGGTTTTGCATAAACAAAAGGGATTTAGCATTCAATTGTATTACCCAATTAAGAATATTTGAACAAACATTCTATATATCAATTAACTAAATGTGTTTGTTGTTGGAGAGGGAGGGAGAGAAAGAGGGAAAAAAAAAACAAAACAAAAAACAAAAAAAACATTGTTCCCAGCAAATGTTTGTTCAGAAATTTTAATGTCCATTTTTGGGAAACAGAGCTTCTCTCTTGAAAGATTGTGTTGCAACAAACTTCCAATCAGTATCTGACCCTTTTGTCACAATAAGTTAACTTTAATATCAATTAAAGATAGAAATATTTAATAATCTCACTGACAGAGAAAATATGGAGTATGAGGAAATAAAAATACTCACTTTTCTTTGCCTAATATTGGTGAAAGTCCCATGATGACTGAAGCTAATGCTGATTTAACATGTTGGTTTGCATCAGAGACCAGCTCTTTAACACATGGAAGGATATTTGTCATGATCAAACTTTCACGCACATCAGGAGCAAGATACTGGCAAAAATCTGGAGGCAGAAAAAAAAAAAAAAAAAAATTGTTAAAGCTAATGGCAAATTAAGAAAATCAAATCAACTGTGAAAGGAAAGTATCGTAATAAATATAATTACATAAGACAAATTTCATTAAAACCTTTTCAACAGCATTAAAAGGCAAACTTAATATTAAATTTATGGTAAAACCAAGAGCATCTATTATAAATTTTAAAAGTGGTAATATGTTCAATTTTTTTTTTCTCTCAACAGCTTTTTATTCTCAATCTAGTGGGTTATCTTATTCCATACACCAAACTGATATTCTGCTGTTTTATTAGGCAAAAACAGCTACAGTAAAGTTTGATAAGATAATTGACAAAATCATTGTCTTAAAATAAACATTAAAATATTAAACAGAATGTATCTTAACAGACAAAATACTTGGCATGATTTTTCAAGTTAGAATCCAAAATATGAGAGAACTAAAATAAACTGAAAATATAAAAATACAGAAGCTGCTTTGAGTTTTCCAGTTAACATTAAAAAGGTAAATTAGAATATATAATAATGAAAAGAATTAGTAATTCATTTCCCATACATGATAAATTCTTATTTGTGGAAAATACTGATCTTTCTACCAATCAGTGACCTATATCAATCTTAAGTGCAAGTTACTAACCTTTAACCTTGTGTGCAGCTGCAGCACGGACTTCAGCTTCACAGTCTTTTAAAAGACCTTGAAAAGCCAGTACCAGGTCATTCTTTGTAATTTCAGGCCCAACAGCTTTTTGTAACTTAAAAAAAAAAAAAAAAAAAAATACCCTCAATCAGTAAACTGTATAAAAAGTATTTTCATTTCCGCAACTATGATAGAACAAGAGTCTGGTGAATTCAACCCGGGTTGGAATGACCGAGTACTGTCAGACTTCATCTGCCCAAGATATAAGAAAGTTAAGAATGGCCATAGTAGATCAGTCATTGCCAGGCACAAGGACAATGCTACCAGTCACACACCAAGACATCTTGGGGAGAGAGTGACAAAAAAAAAAAAAAAAAAAAAAAAAGGAAAGAAAAAAGAAAAGAGTGACAAAAAGAAAATGTTTGAATTGACACACAAGTACACCTGGCATGTTACTGAAATTTGAAGATCCCAAACTAAGATTTTATTTTCAATATATCTAAAAACTTTACAGAGCTTGATAAGAAACAACAAAAACAAAACTGAATTTATCTTTGTAGCTCAATTTCTTTTCACAATGTAGAATTGAAGATGCAAGCTTCAAACAATTGAAATTCATGTGTAATTTCATATAGGTAGTCTTGAAATAAAAATAAAATAAAAATCTGACCAGCCTAAATGTTGGAGAAAATAGTCTTAAAAACAAAATAGTAAAATATTTACATTAGTCGGACTATTGTCCTCATCTTTGTCGCCATATTTGTCACAATGTTTCGGCCGTTGTACGCTCCGGCCTTCTTCAGGTGGTTGGAATTTCGAACCGAACCCTTTATTTCGATCACTGGGGTAGACTGTTCTAGTTCCACGAGCCATGTTTGATGGATGTCAGTTATCAGTTATCTCCTGCTAATTTTCCCTCTGAAAGTTAGCCACTGCCTGAACCGGGTATTGAACTCACACTCTTTGGGTCTGTCACTGGATCTAACCAACACCTTTATCCACCTTGAGGACACATAGCACAGTGGCAACCTTTTCATACACTGCAAGGATTTTGGAGTTTTCAGCTTGCTTCTCTCACTCAGAAGTGCATGGAGTTCATAATCCACTGAATAGATTAAATGTAAATTTTACAAAACACCTAATAGTGGTATCTCAAGGGGAAAGCACCAACAATGGACCATGATGAAGTGGAAACATTTTACACCAAATTATAAGAAATCATCAACAGTGGATAAGAAAGAATCATCCAAGGAGAATGGAACACACATTTTGGGACTGACACACTTAAGGATTGGAAAGAAGTTGCAGGTTCCTTGTGCAATGAATCAATGAATGACAAAGGACTAAGCATGCTAGAATTTACCAGCTACAATGATATGGTACTTGCAAATACACTGAACACAAAGACTCAATGATGGACCTGGCAAGCCTCTGATTACATTCTGGTGCAAAAGAGGTTTTAATTGGAGTGATAACAATATGGTTATGATGAACTTTAAAAGTAGGCTGAGGAACACCAAAGGCTCAAGCTTGCCAGAATAAAGTCCAACCTGGAGAGGCTGAAGGATCCCAACATCACTGAAGAAATTGTAGCAAAGGACATCCCTGTAGATAAACCTAACCAAGGGTAACAAATTAAATTCAGATGAGCAACACAAGAAAAGACTTGAAGAAGAATGAGTGTAATCCTGTAGCAGATGCAGCATACAAGGAAATCAGCTGATTTTTTAAATGTTGTGCAGAAAAGTGAGTCATCAGATAAATGGCTATAAAGTCATATTGACCACTATAAGAGGAAGCTTAAGTTCTATGACCATATGACCAGACTGAGGACTTCACAATACCACCCCACAAAGAACATTACAAGGAGGAAGGCGATACCAAAGAAAGATGGATGGACAGCATCAAATGGAATGCCAAAAGTTTTGCTCAGACCCAGGCACTGACCAGATCAGACATGAGAATGAAATTTTATGCAAATGGAGATTTAGAGACCCCCCCCCATTCTCACAGCTGAAAATATGAGCAGGACAAAGTGGATTGAACAAGGCAACAGAATACTCACATCAGTAAATTTATCAGCAACCATGTAACGCACTCTCCAAGATTTGTCTTCAGCTGCTTGTCGTAATGTTGGCATTACATGTTGCTCAACATCTTCAGCATTGAGTAAGGATGCTATGGCAACGCAAGCTTCCACAGCCAAAAGACGTACTGAATCCTGCATTAAAAGAGGTGGATATTGGAAAATTAAGACAGTTCCTCTTAACATAAACAATAGTTCTTTTAAAATGTTAATCTTTTTACAAGAGGTAGTGATTCAAATATAACTGATTAGAAAAAAAAAAAAAAAAAAAAAAAAATTTATATACAAAGTCCTTCTGAAATAATGCAAATATATTTTTAATGTCAACCTAGAGAAATATGAATATTTACAACTGGCTAAAATTGTTTTAATATTAAATTACTACCTAACTTGAAATATGAAATTATAGCAATTAGTAACCTCAATAAATCTACCTGTTCATCTTGAGCCAGACTGTTGAACAATGGGATCAAATCAGACTTGAGGTATTCTGTCTCTGCTACCTTTGCAAACTCACCCAGCTTGCCAGCAGCTGCCCTGCGCACCATTGGAGTATCATCGCCACATAATGTTTTAAAACATCTACAGAAGAGAGAATATTTAATCAGAGTACCATTTATTTACCAAGTAACCCCCCCCCCAAAAAAAAACTGGACTATACTGTGCCCAAAATTAGACATGTAACAACAACAAATTAACTGTTTTAATTTAGAAATTCAGTGTGAATGTATGTGATTTGCAAAATTTGGATAAAGCATCTGGGAAGAAAAACAAAAACAAAAAAAAAACAAAAACAAAAAACAAAACATTGTCTTTCCCCAGAACAAGTATGGCAAGGCAAAGTTTATAAATGTTAAGAAAAATAAAATAATGGAGGGCTATGAAGCAACATGGCATTTAAAGAGAATCAAGTAATGAAACTATTTTATGAAGAGCAGTCTCTTCAAAATTAGGATCCATTTTTATTGGGGAGTGGGGTATCTGCAATGTTGTTTTCATGCAAGATTCAATTTTAATCAACTGTAGTCAAAAATTGTTATTAATTACTCAAAATTGGTGCACACACACACACACACACACACACAAAATAATAAAAAAAAAAAATCCAGGATTTTATTATATCAGCAACAGTAAGCAATTTGCAACATATGTTCTTTGAACCCAATCACAGACTTAACAAAACTGCCATATATAGAGATAGGAAAAATCCTCCCATGAGAGGACAACCCTCATAAAAAAAAAAAAATAAAAAAAAAAAATAAAAAAAAAAAATAAAAAAGATGCAAGGAAGAATACTAAGAAAATTAAAAAAACATGTTAATAATCCAAGAAATTAATACCTTCGGAAAATTGGAAGCCAAGCCTGCCATAATTTATATATTGAAATGTAGAGAAAAAAAAAATAAAATGAACTAGTGAAGAGGAAGTCAAGAAAGCTATTTGGAGAAAAAAACAAAAAATTTACTTGACAGTGAAACCGAACTTTTGAAAATAGCATACCCTTTCCCTGAACTTAAAAACAAGTTTCAAACAAGAAATCTGAAATCAGAAACATCCCACCCTGCCAAAGTGGGATACATCACATATTAATGCACTATGGAAACAAAAAAGGTAGTCATCAAGAACCTCTCACATACAGATATCTCAATTGGATCCATCATAGTGAAAGTACTAATGAACATTGTATTAACTAGGCTTTCACCATATTATGAAAGTCAACACCAAGTGACAGAATCTGGTAATGGGTGTGTGGTGAACATTCCTTCTCCATGCCTATCATCAAAAATGGACTGTGCTTGCTTATGAATAATTTTGTTTGTACTAACTATTCCATTGTGCAGAATAAAACCTAATTTGGGTTACTCTGCTCTATTACAATTTATTCTGCACTATATCATAAATACTCTTCAGTAACGCTATCTTGGTCTCTGAAAAATATGGACAAAATTCTGCAACCTCAGATATTTGAAACTCTCCAGTTTGAAGAATGCTGAAAAGGATTGGAGGCACTGGTTTGCCACTTTTGAGAATTTCCTGCAAAGTATAGAACAGTATGCCCCCAACCAATGAACTGTGCTCCTAAACTTTGTAGGCCCTTCAGTGTATGAATTAATTTCTGACTGTCCACATTACAAGAGAGCCATCAATAGGCTCCAGCAATTGTAGGACAAGCCTAAGAATGAAATTTATGCCATGCACATACTAATCAATGTACCAGCAAACACCAGAAGAGATGCGAGATGACTATCTTCTAAATCTGAGGCATTTAAGTAAGGATTGCAACTACAAGGCAGTCAGTGCTGAGGAACAGAGATCCAAGGCCATAAGAGATACCTTCATAAGTGGTCTTTTGTCCCCTAATATTCGACAATGACTACTCGAAAATATAACTATGAACCTCACCACTGCCTCTGACCAAGCCAGAGATCTTGAACAAACTCAGAAAAGTTCAGAGTCCTACTCTATCTCTCAAACAGTTGTTAGTGCTGCAGCCCCTTTTGAGGATAACCCCCACAGCCCAACAGAAAACATAGCAACTGCAGTGGCTTTTAAAACTCAAGTGTTTTTGTGGAAACCATAGGCATCCTCGCCATAACTGTCCAGCTCAGAACACCAGGTGTCAAGGATGTGGGAAAAATTGGCCGTTTTGCAAAAGTTTATTTATATTTATCATTCTAATCCTGCAGTGATGGCAGCATCATTTATGGATCTGTTTACTGCAACTACCCTGATAAAAATAAATGGGAGGAGGGTCAGAGCTCTCGCGGACACTGGGAGTACTGAGAGCTTCGTATGTGAATTGCTGGTTCGAAGGCTTCATCAGCCTGCCCTACAAGGAATAATACTGTGTCAATGGTGTATACCACCGAGCTCCCAGATGTTATGTTATTGCCTGATAAATGTGTAAGTGGAGAGACAAGAATATTCTGATTTTAATGTGTGTGTGTGTGTGTGTGTGTGTGTGTTTGTGTTTTTCTATTCCCTCCTCCATGACTCTTTGCTAATCTTACTGAGTATTGCAAACCAATAGCTATTAAATCTAGGAAGTACAGTAAGCAAGATAAAGGATTCATTACTGTTGAAGTAAATAGACTACTTTCAGAAGGAATTATTGATCCCAGCACTTGTCCTTGGCAGGCCCAGGTTGTAGTGGCCACAAACAAACGACGTAAAAAGAAAATGATAATTGATTATTCTCAGACAGTTAACAGATTCACTATGTTGGATGCTTACCCTTTACCTAAGGTCGAGGGATTGGTAAACAAGGTGGCACAATACAAAATGTATAGTACTATAGATTTGCAATCTGCTTATCAGGTCCCAATATCTGATAAAGACAAAAATTTATATTGCTTTTGAAGCAGATGGAAAGTTATATCAATTTTGCAGGGTACCATTTGGAGTAACCAACAGAGTTGTTAGCTTTCAAAGAATAATTGATACGTTTATAGCTGACAATTCACCCTCTACCACACATTTGCCTACTTAGTAAAACTCTGTGGCAAGAGCTAGAAAGAGCACGAGAACCTTGATAAATTTACAGAAGTGGCCAAGAAATACAATTTAATTTACAATCATAATAAATGCTCTTTCTCCGATTCTACAGTGAATCATCTAGGCAACACAATATGTGAGGGTACAATTAAACCAGTTCTCGAAAGACTTCAACTGCTTAAAGAACTCCCCCTTAGTCGTGATATTCATTCTCTTCGTCATGCACTGGGAATGTTCTCTTACTATTCCCAATGGATTGCTAAATATTCTGAAAAAGTTGCTCCCCTCATACAAGCTAATAGTTTTCCACTACCTAAGACTGCTGAAAAAGCCTTCGAATACCTGAAAACTGAAGTCGAAAACAATAGTGTGTTCTATCAATGAAACGGTTCCTTTCACTGTAGAGACCGATGCTTCATGCCACACAATTGCAGCGTCATTGAACCAATCTGGTAGACCCGTAGCTTTCTTTTCAAGGACATTGAGTACCAGCAAACGTAAACACTCCTATAGAAAAGTAAGCCCAAGCTATCACACAGGCCTTACGTAAATGGAGGCACTACTTAATGGAACAACACTTCACTTTACTTACGGATCAGAGATCAGTGGCATTTATGTTTGATTTGAAACAGGTTGCAAAAATGAAAAAATGATAAAATCCAAAATCCTAAAAGTGGAGGGTCGAACTTGTCTACTACAGTTTGAATATTAAATACTGCCTGGGGAGAGAGAATGTTACTGCAGATACATTATCTAGAGCTTATTGTTCAGCTGTAAGTTTGGACACCCTAGAGAAATTACTCAATTCTTTGTCACTTTGGTGTTACGTGAATGATTTTGTTAGGACGAGGAACCTTCCTTTCTTTGTGGAGGTTGTGAAGAGAGTATCTACTGCTTGCCCTGTATGTGCCAATGGCAAACCTCTATTTTACAGACCAGATGCTCTGCATCTAATAAAAGTAACCATGCCTTTTGAAAGGCTCAGTGTTGACTTCAAAAGGACCCCTGCCATCTTCTCGTAACCATTTTCTATTTAAAATAATAGACAAATATTCTCGCTTCCCATTTGCCTTTGTTTGTCCTGATATGTCATCGCAAACAGTCATCTGGTGCTTCACCCAACTCTTCGTTATCTTTGGTATACCAATGTACGTGCACTTGGACCGGTGTTCCAGTTTCATGTCGACTGAGGTGAAATCCTTGCATGGGCACAGAATCTCAAATAGCCGTACCACCCCTTATAACCCCCAAGGTAATGGGTAATGCAAGAGGTATAATGGCGTTTTGTGGAAAGCAATAACTCTGGCACTCAAAACTCAATGCTTACCTATAAATCAATGGGAGAATGTTCTGCTAGATGCTTTACATTCAATGCGCACACTACTTTCAACAGCTACGAACGCTACACCTCATGAACGGCTATTCAACTATCCTTGCCAAGCCTTGAGTGGCTATTCTGTTCCAACATTGTTAACACCAGGAAAGGTTCTTTTGAGACGACATGTCAGAATCAAAGTACGACCTTATTGTGGAGGAGGCGGAACTTATAGAAGCCAATCCTCATTATGTGCACATTCTCAACACATTTTCTCCAAAATGGTAAGGAAACCACTAATTCACTCTGATCTCATCCCCTGCTGATCTCATTCAGAACTGTTCTCCTGAAATACAAGACTGACTTACCCACTCAAAACTTTGAGACCTTAGATTCCAACATGACTGAATCTAGTATAGATTCACCTGAAAATGTAATCTAATGCTTAACTTATAAATGAATCTTTTGCCGATTTCCTTAAACCGAATGAGGTTATAAAGGAGATACTTAAAAATTGAAATAAATCCTGCTAAGATATAATCTTTCCTTAATATTGATTGACTAACTACCACTAATTATTTCTAGAAGCAGAGGAGATTGTCGTGAACATTCCTTCTCTCCCCTCCTTGCCTATCGTCAAAAAAATGGACGGTGCCGGCTCAGTTTCGTTTGTACTACGTATTCTATTGTGCAGAATAAAACCTAATTTGGGTTACTCTGCTCAGTGTCTTATTACAGGGTGTAAGGTGGCATATGTCAAAACGAATCCAGGAAATTACATGACAATAGAAAATGTATATTTGCTATGTTGACATCACAACAGAATATGACATCAATAGAGACCTCAGCTATTAGAAACTATCTACCAAGTTCTGACTCCACCAAATGATAGTTCTATCAGATTTAGCTGTCTACATAGTTGCAGTCTGGGGAATACTGAAACATTTCAAACTTCATCAGGAGTATGACAGGGAGGAAGTGAGCCCCGAGCTATTTAATCTCATCATAAACTATGTTCTAGGCATATACAAGCACAGATGGAAAGAGATAGGCACTGATCCTTTCATCATTCCATACTACATCTCCAATGAATCTGCTAATTGAAAACAGCATTTTTGCTTTTGCTCCCAAGGCCAATGTACTGATGACAGATATTCATAGCTGAAATGAAAACTATCTTGAACTTTAGACTCAAGAAAAAGGTTACTTACTGACGGAGGTCAGCTTTAACACTGGTAGATACTCTAGGATAGCACACAGAGAAGAGGCCACAGGCTGAGGTTCGGGATGTGAACCAATCACCTAAATGGAAAGAGAAAATTATAGATTTCTAAAAAGGCAAAACAACAAACAGTGAAAGAATGCCATTTCAAGTATTGCTTGTAGATAAATGAAGAAAAATAAAATCAAAACTGTTTTCAATGTATCCCCTTGTTTGTCAAATTTATTCAAAATAATTAATCACAGACTGAACATTAGTCAAAATTCATCTAATTATCTGCCAGGTTATGGACTTATTGATACACTCACATGCAATCTAATTTCATTAATAATAATGAATACAGTCAACACTTGAAAAAAAAAAAAAAAAAAAAAAAAAAAAACAACAACAAAAACAAATTGTACATTGTTCATTATGCTTTCTCATCCAGGTTTAGTAGGAGTCACAGGTCAAAGCAAGATAGATTATCTTCCATGATTACAGAATTAGCTGCTAAAAGAAAAAAAAAAAAAGAAAATTCATTGCCTATCAGAAAAAGTTGAATTGTTTGCAAAAAGAGTTAATTTAAGCTCAAAAGCCATCTTGGAAAAAAAAAAAAAAAAAAAAAAAATCAAGAGAAAATACGTAGATTTTTTTAATACTATCTTTAATATTCTGTCTTGAGAGTTAAAGAGCAATAAGTATAATTTATAAATTAATTTTTTTTTAATATTTGACCTCAGTATATTTGTGTGTGCAATGAATTCTGTGTTTTTTTTTGTTGTTTTTTTTCCAAACCTATGGCATGTGTAAACTCAGTCTAATTCAGACACATGAAAACTCTTTGCAAATATATTTTGGGAAGAATAAGATTTTTTTCTTCAATTGGTATATATTTGACATTAAAATCTTTGCAAGTGTAAATATTACAGTAAATAAAAGATACAAATCAAGTAATAATGAAGAAACCATAGCACCAGATTTTTTAATAGTGATCAGTGCCAGCAAAGGAAGTACATTATAGACAATAGTTAATTGATTTTTTTGTTTTCGTTTTTAGAAGTAAATATAAACTCACCACCCGACAGTCGTTTGACAAGAGGTACAAAGTAGTTCTCCAAATCTGCTTGAGAGTGCTGAGCAGCAATGGCTCTTAAAGAGTCAACAGCTTTGTCTCTGACTACAGTCTCTTCAACAGTAGCCAAACTTTCCAATGGATTCTAAAAGGTACAAAAGTTCTAGTATTAAAACATTCTTACTGGAGCCATAAAAAAAATATAATAGTAATAAAAGGCATTTGCATCATGCAAAGCAAGGCATTATGACCATATTGCCAATACAAACATTCATAATTTAAACTTTGCATAAATGTCTTTTGGGGTCTTGCTGTAGCAAAAAACTTAGACCAGTTATGAGGATAGAGAATTTAATGCTCAGTGAGTGTCCCATTAACAGGGTACCCACAGTTCTGTAAAAAAAAATAAAATTCCAGCACTTTTCAAGACTGAAACTGGCACATAAATTGATGACCATTCAGTGTAAGAAAAAAAAAAAATGAAATATTCAAAGAAAACCTACAGCTGGTTCCAATAATTCACGTCACATGGATCAGTTGAAAGCAGTGAAGAAATCCAAGTGTTGAAGGCTAAAACAACTGAATGGAGACCTGGTTCTGTTACACATTTTGTGTAGCAAGCTACAGTTTGAAGTTCTGCTACACTTGAAAATTTTGAATTACACACTTTAATTCTTACCACTACACATTTAAGCTATCTAGACGATTCATGGTTTGTGAAGATCACAAGAAATTCTTGATGGCTGCACATTTCTATTTGTAGTTCTGTTCATTAAAACCACTATAAATAACTTCACAGGAAATGTTCACAAAAGACTACACATTTTAGCTACCGCTACTATTCATGGCTTTTGTTGCTCATGGCACAGAACACAATAACTTTTTTAGTTCATCTATTTTAGCATTCGGTTCCTCTTCCAGTTTTGATGTTTATGTATTTGTCCTTCACAGATCTTTACATGGCATTGGACTTTGCAATAAGTGTGACGTTCCGGGTGCTCAGCTTTCTCTGCATAGCTATCAGCTGACTTGAGCAAACCTTGTGTGCAACTTTCAAGCTTGTGCTTTTCGGTCTTCTGTTCTTCAATTTCCATAAGCATGGAAAATCAGTTTTTTGTGGAGCTGCTTCTTCCTGTCTTTTCTTCTCAGCCTCAAGATATTGGTTGTATACTGTTCTGGCATTGGAAGCACTGCAGAGAAGAGCCTTAATTATGAGAACATTTCAAGCACCTCCAACTGCCAAATAGCCCGTGATAATGCAACCTGCAACCAGAGCCTGCCGTTTTATATTGTCAGTGACTGAGAAACCTCTCCACGAGAGAGTACCAGCAGCAAACAACTTTACAGATTTTAATATTCCTTGTTGCTAAAGAAAGAAGAGTAGAAGTGTCCAGACAGTCTTCATGCTTGCCGAAATTCTTGAAAGCAATATTTCCAGCAGCCTCCTCTTCAAACTCTCTGTACTGACTGATAATGTCATCACAATCAAACTTGCCGACTTGTTTTCTGTCCATTATGTGGGAAAGACATCTTTTTAGACTGTCTTCCATGTCAATTTTCTTTTTCACAAATGGATCCAGGGCTCAGCTATGCAAATGACCTTACAAGCTGGTATCTAAAAGGAGAATTTGCCGGGAAGTTCCTCAATGATGGCAATGAATATTGTTGCAATTCTGTACGCGACCAGATCTTGTTGACACATTTCCCCTTTTGGATAAATTTTACAATTTCACACTTGACCTTTGCAGTATCTTTATGCATTTTAGGTTTTAACAAAATTCTTACAAATTCATTCAGTTTGAAAAATGTAATTAGCTTTTTAGCGTGCTTTTCTTTTACAACTCTTAAAAGTTACATGATTCTATTAAGATCATCTGCAGGGAAAGGAAACAACAGTTTATTGTTCTGATATTTTATTATAAACAGTTCACTGTCTTTCAAAAGACACAAAAATCTGCAGTTTCACTGGAAATAAAACTTAATTCATGTTTGACAGCACTGCAGAGAATGGCTTTGTCTAGGAACATTTATCTTTTTTTAAATTAAGTTCACAAATGTCATGACATCGGGTCAAATAGTTGTTCAGATCTGTACATTTTCTAGTCATTATAGCAGAAATACAAAAGTAAGGGGGGGGGGGGGGCAAAGTTGCCAGATTGAACTTTTAATAGAAATCCAAGCAATATACAGTGCAAATAAGTTTTATATATATATATATATATATATATATATATATATATAATTTTAAAACCCTTACACCAAAAGATTGGAGATACAAGTTATTTTAGCCTGCAAACTTAAAAAAAAAAAAAAAATAACATTCTTATTTTATCAAAGAGATATTTTCTATCCTAAGACACATGAAAGGCACATTTTCTATTCTATCACCCTTCCCGGCTACATTTTCTTAGAGTCAAATTTGATTCTCAAACTAGTTAAATTTGGCAATAATTTAGACAAACATAGTTCACACAGATATGCAGTGACACTGGATGCAAAGTATCTATATTTTTAACATGAACTCACCCACTGATGACTAGAGATCAAAAGGACTTTACTTTTGAAATTAATATGTGAATAACATTTCTTCAATTGTTCAAATTTTGAAAAACACTGATAAACTTTTCAAGATTCTACTAAAATGTATTTTATTACTGTAAAATAAAATATTTTCATTTCAACACATCAAATCAAAAGGGAAAGCAAAACCATGAACAGAGAAAACTGATATATGAGAAGTGAAATTTCGTAGATTTTTTTTAATATCATGATGAATATTGGCAACATTAGAACTATATGGAGGGATTCTGTTCCTGCTAACAGGTAGTGCAGAATTACTTTCAGTCCAAACTGAATGCCTATATAAGCAAACAACTGGAAATCTCCAACATTCGGTTTGTTGTCACTTGACCCCAAAATTTATTTTATTTTGGTCCAGTGGATGGCTGCTTTTAAAGATACCATTTCACACACTCCACTATTGTTCATAAAAACAACATTTATCTTCAAAGAGGGTGCCCTAGGCTGAACACTGCTTAACTTTGATCAAACAAGAAGCAGTGTTTTCTGCACGATTTGATCATAAGCAGATCAATGCTAAAGCTGCTGCATTTATTTGAAATTATTGTTTAAAGGCTGGTTGTTGCAAAAAGAAATGTCAAATGTAATGAAATCTGAAGAAAAGCTTTTAGAAGTTCAATAAATCACAGCTGTCAGAAGTGAGATGTTGTCTCACTTTGAAAATTGGTCTCATCATCAAAAGGAGATGAAGTCATATAAACCTTAATTTTAGTGAATGAAAACATTTTTAATAAAAGTGATCAATAGAGTTTATAGTAATCATTATTATATTAACTACATGCTCTGTGGGGATTCATTAAGGTAAAGCATTAAGTTTATAGCTGGACAGTTATTAGCTAAATTTCAATCTGAAATATTCTCTGTATAATATTTAACCTATATGATTAATATTACTCACCAAATCAATGCATTTATGCTGATAAATATCTTGTGTAAAATGCATTATTTCTTGTTAGGCTACAGATTTCTTGATGTAGCTATATAATTAGCTTTAGCATAAATAGAATACTATAAGTAAAATCAGAAGAGAAATTACTTACCAACAGACAGTGGACATACTCAGAACCACCAACTAAAGGTGTGAAAATTCCAAGTTGTTCTGCAAGAGCCAAAAGGACTTCATCTTCATCATAAATGGTGTCTGTAAAGTTATAGAAATAAAATAATTTATTTTCTCCACAAGAGGAATTATTTCATTATTTAATAACTGAATCTATCAAAGTCACAACACACACAAACCAATTTCTATTCTATATCCTAATAGGAATAAACAAAGAGAAGGCAAATAAAAGCTTGCTTACAAAAAAAAAAAAAAAAAAAAAAGGAGGAAGAGGAAGAGGAAGAGAGAGAGAGAGAGAGAGAGAGAGAGGATACCAAATTTATCTTGGTAGCTCAATTACCAATTATGACCATTCAAATTTGTGTGTGCTATTGGAAAAAAATGCCTATTTTAACAGTGTATACCTGAACATCCAAGCTCCAAACAAGTTAAAAATCATAAATTTAATGTCATATGGGTAGTCTTAAAGTAAAAGATAATGCCGACAGAATCAATAATTCTTACATCAGACCAGCCTAAACATTGGTAAAGTTTAGTTTTCAAAAGTAAAATTGTAAAAATATGATACAGAAGGCCAGATTTAACCAATTATACAAGTTTCATTTCAACAGTTTAATGCCTCGCAACTTCTTCTAGGGGAAGTAATTTTTCAGAATTGTGAAATTGTTAATCTGAAATGGAATCTGTTTTTTTAATGTAATTTTCAATAATAAGTCACAAATGGTTTTATTTTTTTCACCAGATTTTTTAACTTTCACAATTGTCTGATTTTGTCAAGCATTTTAATAAATAAATATAACCCCCCTCAAAAGACACACACACAATGTTATTTTCCTTATAAAACCCAAACAATAATTAAGATCAAAAATGTGTGTGCATATATGCAAGTAGGTTGCCAATTTTCTGACAATATGTTGGCTAGTTATTTTTAAATATTTTAAAACTACAAAACTGTATGTAGCAAACAAGATGAAACTCTGGTCACAGCTTGGTTGTGGCTACTAAGATCCATTGCTAAAGTGGAAATGGAAGACAGGCACTGGTTGCTTTCAAAATTGGAGGGGAGGAGAGAGAGAGTGACAAAGACCAAAGCAACAGGTTTAACAAATTCATTTCCTTTAAGGCCTCACAATTTACAAGTAAAAGATTCTAAAGAACTTGTTTTATGAATATGAAAGAAATATAAATCCTATCACATGCCTGCCATACAATTTAGAAAGAAAGAAAAAAAAAAAAACTCTCCAAAAAACACCATTCCATGAAACGACTGACTTGTCTAAGCTTACCATCACACATTCTCCTGGATTAATAATTGCATCATCTCAAGTGCTTCACTAATGTAAACAAATTTAAATTGAACGAAAAAAAAAAAAAATAAATAAAATAAAACAAAAAAAATGCAGTATCTAAAATTTGTGTTAAGGCCAGAGTAGAACAATTTCCTGATAACTTCCAGAAGAAAATGTTATTTTGCAAATTGTCCCCATAGTGTTGACATAGGGCTAACACCATCAAAGATCATATTCAAAAACTCATTTGACAAAAGCCTTAACAAAAAAAACAACAAAAAAAAAAAAAAAAAAAAAAAAAAAAAAAACAGTTCAACTGAAACAGAAGACAATCGCAGCTTTGTTGAAGATTAGAGGTACAAGATGATTTTTTTTGAAAATGTGTATCTCAACATTCCCCTACATAAAATTGACAAAATGAGGCCATTTATATTAAAACATTGTAAAGAAAGTGGTGCTATTCCAAGTGTCAATTGTGTTAGGCAACTTCATCTACCAAAATTGTTTGCTTGTCCCTTTGCTGACCTGAAAGCCAAGCTTGCTAATCAGTCAGCATCATAACAGATGAAACAACTCTCATAACTACAGCATTTTGTGGGGAGTCATTTCTCATTTATGTTGTAACCTTGCAAGATTGCAATCATCAAACTGTAAGTCAGGCATGAACCCGAGCAGTAACTCATGTGGATATTGCATTTGAGGATATTATTGTCTTTGTAACAGATTTTGCATCCTATAAAAAAAAAAAAAAAGAAAAAAAATCTTGTTGGCGAAACATTTTCACACTGGTCAGCATTTGATAATGTTACCCAGCTCACTACTTTCATCAAGTCAGCCTTTCTTAAAAAGGCCCTAGTCAGAAAAAACGATACTTAAAATGGCTTGAAGGTTCCTTGCCCAAAGAACAAGTGAAACTACCTCCTGTACCAGTGGCAATCAGAAGGAATTCTTGATTTAATGCAGTCAAATATCACTCATCCTTTGTAGTTTTATGAAAGATTCTTTAAGAAAATGGCCATGGCCTTGCAGTAGATAGGATTCTATAATTAATAGATGATGCCTCTTACTATAATTTGCACCTAAATCTGCATTTCATAAATGAGACCTGCACTCATTTAATAACTTAGACAAACTTAGAAACTAAGTCTCCACTTGCATGTGTTGTGTATAACATGGAGGATGTAAAATAACATTTGCATATATCAACCTCAACATTTGACCTAGCAACTGTCTTCTGTCTGAACTAGAAAACACAGATAGCAAGAGAGTTATCTCAAATTTCCAAGATTTTTTTCAGCACATCTTTTTCAAAACTGTATAGGCCATGATTTAGAGAGTTTTGCAGCCATCAAGGACTTTCAATATCCTTCTACTGATCTTGAAGAATTCCAAATGTATGTATATTACCAAGATAAATTACCAAATCCTTTCAATATCCCATCATTTTGGAATATAAATAAGAGCAGATTTCCTCTTCTGGAACAGATTGCCAATAAGGTCATATGGATGCCTGTTACCAGCATAGATGCTGAATGTTTATTTTCTCAGTATAAACATTTACTCAGTAAACAACGTGAAAGTCTTACCCCTGAGAACACCAAGCAACTTACAATGTTATATTACAATGGAGATTTAGAAGATTTGATTAGATATTTCCCCAAATTAAGAAATTAGCAATTTTAAATTTGAGCAGTATTTCAACTTGTAATAAGTTGTTTATTTAAATTTTGAATTAATATGTCCAATTTGTTTTTTTGTTTTTTGATATTTTGTTACAAAGATTCAGTTACTAGGGTTTAATTAATGTTTTGTAAAATTTTAGTCAAAATGTTTGACTTTATCCAGATATTATTGAGATTCATTCCATTTGCAGTTGATATTTGATTTGATTTTTTTTTATTATGAATCAATTATAAATCAATCTAAATACTTTTACTTAAAAAAAAAAAAAAAAAAAATATTGAATGCGTTTTTAAAGAAGGAAAATGATTAAAAGTTTTACCTCAAAGATAATTATGTACTGTAACATTCCATTATTTTATTGTTTAGTCATGTTACATTTTATTTTTACATATTTATTTTGGGACTTGGATTTTAACACTATTTACATTGCTCGGACTATCATCCTCATCTTTGTTGTCATATTTATCATGCTACAGCATTCTTTAGGTGGTCCAGGTGAACTGAACCCTTTATTTCAGTCGCTGGGGTACACTGTCCTAGTTCCACATCTATTTCTCTGGTATTTCATCTATTAAAATTTTTCAGTTTCTTTGTGAATGTATGATATGTATAGACAACTCTGAGCACAATTTGAAAACACAATGAGACATGAATAAAAAACTAATGATCACACACAAGGAATTTTGTTGACATACTAATTGCATAATAGCTTAGAAAATAAACAAGATAAGGCAGTTGAAATGAGAGGAAATTTCACTATTTTGATGTGTTCACACTGTAAACTAGGGAGGTTTGGGATACACCTATTATCAGATTGTTCTATAATTGCCAAATACTGAAATGAAGATCCACAAGACTAACATAGCTTCGATCCCTTTTCCAAAATTCAATGTCTTGATAGCAAACATACATTCAATTGCAGAAGGAGAGAACATGAAATATAAAGATGAAAATGGTAACATTACTGAACATTCAAAGAAATCAAATTAGAAGTATACATACTCAAGTTAATTAACTTGAGAGAAAAAAAAAAAAGATGCACACTTTAGAGAAAGACAGGAAATAAATTTGAGTTTTTTTTTTACCCACAAGAACAAACTGGGTAATTTGAAATTGCCATTAAAAGTCAAGGAAGGAAGAAAAGGATAGTAAATTCTGAAACTTGTCAAAGAAAGAAAAGGGTTAAATGAAAATGTTGAACAAAACTGGGCTTCTATATATATATTTTTTCCAATAAAGAGTTTTATTGCCAAGAAAACTTTTCCCTGGTGACAATGCAGCAGGAAGAAAAGAAAAAAAAAAAAAAAAAAAAAAAAAAAAGGACACATGGGAATATAATCTTCAAGACATGGATTTGCTTAGAATTCAGAATATTTTTTTTTATAGAAAAACCATGCAGAACCTTAGAGTTTTTTTTTATCATTTCACATCAGGCAAGGTGAATAAAGCAACTGAGATGCAAGAGGTTACTGAGAGCAAAAGAAACTGAGAACTCTTTGAGTAGAAAGGAGAATAAAAGAACATGATACAAAAAGACAAAACATGATTAACGCTGCATTAAAAAAAAAAAACTTTTGAAAATCATAGTTAACAGGAAAGTAAGAATCTGAAAAGTTCCACAGACAAGAGTGAGAGAAGAAACAATTAGAACTTATGGTTACATTTAGCAATTTCAATAGTAAAATGATGAGACCTAGCTACCAATCTAGTACTGTGCTTAAATTCATAAAGTTGAGGCACCAAAGAGGAAAGCTCATCAGAACAACCACCCTGAAAATAATTATAGGGGGAAAAAAAGCAGCACAGGAAATCTAAGTAATGGCAGTGAGAAAATGATTGAAGCCAAGATGCCAGGTAAGGATTGATAACATTGGAGATTCTTTGGATTTTGTCAAAAGTCTATAGATACACACAAAAAACACCAGACTAGACGTGGCAGCAATATTCAACACATACAAATGGTAGACCTATAAGAGATGCAAGATACATTCTGGTGAGAAAAATTATTGCCACAATACAGTGAACCAACTTTCCTAGCAGCAGACTTAGCAATTGGTTCAATATATTCATCCCAAGGAGTTACTCTCATGGAGGTTACGATCAACCATGCACCAGTTAACAGATTGGAGGTCATTTTCAACATCAGCTGCCAAAATAACTTTATCGAACCTATCAAACAAAAATAAGCTTTTGTTATCATTGCTGTTCTCTGTTCATTGCTGTTGCAATATGAGATCTGGTAAAAACATACAATGATAACAGCAAAATTGCAATATGAGTACTGGTAAAAAATGGTTGCTGAAAAATTAGGTTTATAATACTCAGAAATTCATACCCAGATGTCCTCAAGGACACATGGTACAGTGGATAAAGGCGTTGGTTAGATCCAGTGACAGACCCAAAGAGTGAGTTCAATACCCGGTTCAGGCAGTGGAGAACTTTCAGAGGGAAAATTACCAGGAGATAACTGATAACTGACATCCATCAAATATATCTCGTGGAACTAGAACAGTCTACCCCAGTGATCGAAATAAAGGGTTCGGTTCAAAATTCCAGCCACCTGAAGAAGGCTGGAGCATACAACGGCCGTAACGTGACGAATATGGCGACAAAGATGAGGACAATAGTCCTACTAATGTAAATACTGTACATAATACCTCAGAAATATAGACAGACTTATTCATATACACTCGGACAGCAACAACTCAATTAGGAAACAAATAAACAATTAAATAAATAGACGAGCAAATTACACGTAAATGATAAATAAACGATTAAAATATAAATAAGAAACAAATAAACTAAATACATGAAAGTAAATAAATTTGATACAAAAAAGATTTAAAATTCAAATAATACTTATAGAAAAGTAGGTTACAGACAATTTTAAGAATGAAATTCATTCATGATTTCAATTGTTTCACATTTGAACATTTTTTATAAATCATAATCAGCATTGTTTTAATTTGCATGTTTTTATTTCAATTTTAATAATTATTCTGTGAAGTTACAATTTTTGTAATCATTAAGAGATTACAGTAACAACTGAATTATGAATTAGGGAACAAACAATAATTAAATAATCAAATTATAATTAAATGATGAATAAATAAAACAATTATGATAAATAAAATAACAATTAAACATAAACAAGAAACAAAAACACAAACAAGAAAATACATTAGATACAAACAATAGATTTAAAATTCAAATAATACTTTAAGAAAAATAGGTTACTGATACAAAATTTAGCTGAATGAAGTTTTTTTTCTGCTTAACTTGTTACTTGTATTATTTTCCCCTAGAACAAAAATTATTTAAAAGAGCATTTGTAGAGCTCCAGACAAACATTCTTTGTATTTTTTCTATATTGTGACCCTCATCACAAGTGTCAACATAAAAAAGAACCTCATAATCTGCAAAAAACATTCAATGTTATATGCATGGCTTATTTTATTTTTCTTTGATTTACTGAATGAAGAAAAGAATGATTTTTTATCAGCTTATCAATGACTACATAATTATTCAGAACAAAATTTATAGTTTTATCATTAGGATATAAGAGAGAACCTCTATTAATCCCCTGAAAATAGCTGCTTATTTCAGGTATTTCTTCCACATTATCTCTTACACTTCCAGATATTAAATCTTTGCAGCTATTGCATTTAATTTTCTTAAAAACTGCATTACACCAATAACTTGCTAAGTATAGTATTACAGGTAGAACTTCTCTACAATTATTTACATCATCCTCTTTAACATCAATTCTAAACTTTTCCTCCTCTGTCACTTCATCCCAGTTTGGTTCTTGTAAACGCTTTAAATCAATTTTAATGCATTGCTGATTAAATAAGTTTAATTTTAAAACTGATTGCATTCTAATAATTTTTTCACACTCAAACACTTGCCGTATCGAGATATTATACTGATCCCCAGTAAGTTGTTGATATTGACCAAACCTTGCTTCAAGGTGATCAGTTTGAAATTTGCCTGGTAATATGTATAGCATTTTCAGTTCTTCTATGCAATACTTGGTCAGTTCTAGAAATGCATAGGTTGTATGATGCAAAGCATTGAAGTTTTCCTTTGTTAATTTGCCATTTCTTCCAGAAATGCTATTCCAAGATTCTAACCAGTCACAGAATACAGAGAGAAATCTAAAATTTTCTTCATTCATTCTAAGTGGATTGCAGTATTTATTTCTAAGCCAACAACCTTTATATGGCATTTTAACATTCATTATTGTCCACCAAATATAAATATATATATATTTATATATTCTGCAAAATTAGGCAAATATCTCTGTTTTCCTAAGATCAATAATCCTTGAATAGTGTATTCATTAAAAATTTGCAGAACTAAATTAGCATTTTGCCTTTCAAGATTAGGAGAAAGTGCCTTTGAGGTTAATTTATAACAATATTTTAAAATTGACTGAAATTCTAAGGCATGAAGTTTCTGTAAGGTAGAAAATGTGGCACTTTTGATACTATCTAATTCATGATTTCCATCATGACAAAATTTGGGGAACAGCATGCATTTATTTGCATCTTTTTGACTAAGCCAATTGTTTCTAATGCATTTTAATATATGGACCGAGTCAAAAAGGAAGAAAAGAGGTCGAGACTTTATAACTGGGGGTGGATATACAATGGAAAGCTTTGGAGAACTGCAAAAGAAAGATATAGCTTTTTTATTTATAGCATTATTATCTGTTATGATTGATAATACTTGAAAGCCTATCTCCTCTAAACCAATTATTATGTTTAACCATGTCAAATAACTTCAGTTTTAAGACATTTAGTTGGCATAACATGCACATTTTATATTGTGAGAATACACTGCTAATCCTAAAAGCAAAAGCACTTGTTGCAGCTTCATTGGTGTTATCAGATAAGCCAACAATATTACCACCCTTATAATCTAAATAAGGTTTTAGATGAATTTCATCAACAAGTAAAGATACTGTGATGTCCTGCACTAGGAGCTTAAATTTATTTTTAATATACATAAGAAAATTGTTATGTTGCTCAATCAAAGGATTCATATATGTTGATAAGGTTAATCTTTTAATGGTTGAAAATTATATTTTTGCTGTCTCTTAACAATCTGTCCCCTTTAGGGGAGCAGTTATATAACAATGAAGAAAATATCATTTCTGTTGAATAATCAAGCTTATTTTGTGTCATTAAATTTAGCTGCTCATATATAAATTTGAGTGCATTAATATGTTTGATTCTTCTTGCACCAATAGTAGAAATGACATTACCAATTTTAATATAAAACTCATATTTTGAGGTTCAGATTGCTGTTGTTCTGTGTACATTTTTTCATGTTTTCTATCAGAATTTCAAGAGTATTTTGATCAGTTACGCGTTTAGAAATCTTATAATCCCCTATTGAATGTATTTCCACATTTCTACAAAAAAACATGTACTGCAAAATCAGATTCAATTACAAGAGACAGATAGATTTTTGGATATGGAGATTTGATGATGCTGAATATAATAAGTGTCTCTTGCTGCCTAACAAAACTCCAGTAATTTCTATCAAGGAAATTTAATTTTCCTTCTAGATCATTATTATTATGGAATTTATAAAGATATAAAATTATTTTAATCCTCAAAGTTTCAATTGAGTTTAATAACTTTTTAAAACAAAGCTGTTTTATGT
This sequence comes from Acanthosepion esculentum, assembly GCA_964036315.1. NCBI lineage: Eukaryota > Metazoa > Mollusca > Cephalopoda > Sepiida > Sepiidae > Acanthosepion > Acanthosepion esculentum. The sequence goes on from OZ038491.1 coordinate 20,796,213, forward strand.
GTTGTGAATTACAGACATAAAATTCAATTCAATTAAAGTTTCATTTAGTCACAAATAAAACAATTCTAAAAATCGTTAAAATTATTTGTTATGTATATAAAATATTCCTTTAGAAATTCATGAATGAATTTATGTTGAAAATTTCTTTAAAGTTTATTTCTTAAAAAAATGAGATTTTAGATTTTAAAAACAACACGTACGAGAATGAATGTGTGTCTCTCTCTCTAAACTTTCTCGCTAGATTTATGTCTTATTAACTTTATGTTATGAATTACAAAGACATGGTATTAATTTTATCATTAAAGTTTCAATAAAATTTACTTATTTTTTAATACAAAAAAATACTCACTCTGCTGAATTTAGTAGATAAAAATGATCTCTTCTGATTGTATGAATCCAAACATCAGATAATTCTTTCTTTAGTTAAAGAAAATACATGTATTTTAGGGCCGTTTTTATAATTCCCTTTGCAATTTGGTACAATGCATCTATAAGGCATTGTTTTTGTTTTAAATTAATTCAATATTTAAAAGAAAATATTAATAAGTAATTTAAAAATGCCGCCGTAAAAAATCTGCTACACAAAACAAACGACACGCTTCTTGAAAGTCGGACTCAATGTGATGACGTCACATTTCTCTGTAACCCAATGAAGTAGGCCTTATCTTTCGGTGGTCACGACTTATCCCACCTGTAGTATGTGTGAAAATACAGCAGAAGCCATCATAAAAAGATGGAATAAAAATATTCAATGTCTGAAGGCACAAAATATTAACATAATTAGAATGCTTCTTTTATTCACTTTCCATACATGTAATTCTTTTAATGACTGAACCCAAAATAAAATGTCTTGTTAAGCACAAAGGTGAAAAAGTTCACAGACGAAAATATGACAAAAGCAGTCAACAGCATTATTGACAGTTGCTGCTAGTGGAAGGGAAAGGTAATATTAGAGCAGATATGAGAAAAAAAAAAAAAAACAAAAAACAAAAAAAAACAATAGATTTATAGATCAAGATTATATAAAATGCTTATGTAATATTGTATTGTTTACAAAATAAATATAAGATAAAAAAGTAGTCAACTTTAAAGTTGACTACTTTTTTATCTTATATTTATTTTATTTATGTGTAAACAATACAATATTACATAAGCATTTTATATAATCTTGATCTATATCTATAAGAGTATTGTCTGTATTGTGTGCGAAAATAATATATATATATATATATATATATATATATATAACCAATGAAAAACAAGTTTTCAGGATCGGTAAAGATTTGGATGGACCCAGCTTGATCCTACTTTTCTAAATAAAAAAAGGATTGCACGAGCAGATAAGATCAGTTTTTTCAGCAGCAATCAGAACAATTGAGAAGCAAATCAGCTTGTAAACTGTATAAGAAATGTGCCCCCCCCCCCACTTTTAAAATTTTACGTAGTGGTTGTCTTGTTCTTTAATTTTGCGCCTATTATGGGTTACTGTTTCTACCAACTGGGTTTTGTGTCTGGCACGGGGACTTGGAGTTGGTAGGAAAGCAAGTGGAAAAAAAAAAAAAAAAAAAAAGAAAAATCAAGAACATGGAGGTGTACTCCCTTTCCAAGGAAGCTCTTTACTGCTTTTATTGCATACTTATTTTCAGGAGGAACTCAAATTTTAATTCCATGGATGGATTCAGCATATGCTAGAAACCGAATCCTAAAATATCTCAGTAGGTAATCCAGCACATGTTCAGAATTTCACAAAATGGAAGGAGCTGGAAATTAGGATTTCTCTTGTAGCAACAAGAGATGATAAAAAACAAACAACAACAAAAAAAAAAAAAAAACAAAAAAAAAAAAAAAACAGAAGTTGCTGAAAATCAAGTAAAAAGTGGAAAGAAATCCTTTCAAGATTAGCTAGTAATCTTATGATATCAAACAAAATTTGCCTTTATGAGGGCACCAAGAATCCATGAATTGTGAGAGTAAAGAGACTGGTACTGAACCAAAAGTAACAGAAAATAGAGGAAATTTTTTTAGAATTAGTAGATTTGTTGGAAAAATAGGACCCAGTGTTATGTGAACATCTAAGAATCCAGATCGGGTAACAAGTTCACTACTTATCTGTTACCTACTGTTCAAAAATGAGTTTGTAGAGATTTGGGGAGAAAATGTACAAAGCCAAATCATCAACCAAGTAAAAGAATCAAAGTACTTTTCAATGATATTTGACAGCACTCTTGATATTTCATGTCAGGATCAAATGAGCTAAGTTTTTAGCTATATTATGATCAATGGCGGTCAAGTGAGGGTTATGGATTCATTTTTTGATTTCCTTGAAACAAGAGGTAAATCTCCCCAAAAATATTGCAACTGTGATTTTTGAAAAATTAGAAAATCATGGAATTGATATTAAAAACTGCAGAGAGCAGGCAGCTGCAGTAATGGCTGGTTAACATTCTGATGTTCAGAAGCCTATTAAGGAAATTAATCCAAAAGCAGAATTTGTTGCCTGTACAAATCATTCACTGAATTTGGCTTTTGTCCATGTAGCTTCCATTGCTCTAAATTCTATTACCTTTTTTAGGAACTATAGAGCAGGTTTTCACATTTTTTCATCATAACCCCATCGTTGGAACATTCTAACTTCTGTCACCAGTCAAAGTTTGAAACACATAATTGAAACAAGGTGGAGTGCAAGGAGAAATGCTGTATGTGTTGTAAAGGAACATTTCTCAGGAATCTTAAGTGTCTTAGAAAATTTAACTTTTGCAGAAGAAAATACAGTTACCAGGTCAGAGGCTGTTGTGCTACTTGGTACTTTGCAGTTATTTCCATTTCTGTGCTTTCTTGGCCTGTGGGAACCTGTCCTCCTAGAAATTAATGACACGCAGGCCTATCTCCAAACCAAAGGACTTAACTTAAAACAATGTGATATAAAACTTGGGGCATTAGAGGATTTTCTGGTTAAGAACAGGGAAAAGCTAGTAAATGATGGAGTTAACTATGCCAAAAAAGTTTGTGATGATCTGGGTATAGTCATGGAGCATCAGTGTAAGAACAGAAAGACATAAATTTTTGTTGGAGAATCACAAGATGCTGAATTGCCATATGACATTGAATTAAGAGATGTTGTCTTCACTGGATAGAGTGACCCAAGAAATAAACTTGAGATTTCAACAGCTTCATGAACTTGCTGAGAAATGTTTTCTTTACTCCTAAACATCTTATTGATGATCAGTAACACTGTCAGTTTACACAAATAGATCATGATGACATTGATAAATATGAGTTCTTACTTGGAAGGAAAAAGATTGCAGCATTTTATTGCTGTTGCTACTAGTTAAGGTGAAACAAATATGTGGAAAGAAGGGACCGTGGAGCTTTTGCGGTTTATTCATAGATATTATCTTGGGAATTCAATGCCAAATATAGTAGTAATGCTGTGGATTTTCCTCATAATTGCTATCAGTGTTGCTAGTTGCAAGAGGAGTTTTTCTAAAATTATAAAAAAAAATTACTTACAGTTTAATATGAGCACCTTGAGGTTGAGAAATCTTGCCATATTGTCTAGAGACAACTTACAGAAGAAACAGATTTTGACAATGTTATTGCTGATTTTACCAACAGAAAAGCAAGAAAATATTTTTTGTAGAAAGGTGATAATTTTAAACTAAAATTATTCAAAGAAAACCATTTGTGTAATTATTAAATTTTTCTTTTTAAAAGATTTTAAATCAACTTTCGATCAATAAACAGCTAATTTTTTCTGAATATATTCTTTTGCTATGCAGTCAAAAAGAATTATTCACACAACCATCAATTTTTAATATTTTTATCCATTTCTCAGAATCCATGTTTTAATGTTGCAACTGTATGCTTTGGGAGAATCTTCTGTACATCATTATGTCCAAAAAGCTCAATTCGTTTCATCACTCCATAATACTTGTTCCCAAAAGCAATTTCCTTTGTCCAAGAATGTTTTGGCAAAATTAAACCAAGGAACATGGTTTGTGAAGAGGGGCTCAACATGGTCAGTTTCCATACAACCCATTTCTATTTAAACAACATTGTATTGTGAGAGTACTTACACTGATACACATTGTATCCAAACTTTGGCAAGGTCTTTCAAAACAACTCTTAATCTCATGACAGTTTGGGTTCCTTCCACACCTAGGTAAATTCTGTCATGCCAAACTGTTTAAACCTCTTTCTAATGGACTGTACCATAGATCTAGGGATAACTAGCCAGTTTCAAATAGTGCCATAACTATTTCCTAACTTGTAGAAGTATTCTGGGGGTAAAACGGATGGTGTTTCTCACATTGCTAGCAATGGCTATAATGCAGTGAATCTTGTGATATGAAAGTTATTCTTATCAGCATGTGATAAGATTCTTTGGGTATCAGCTCAAGATGAAGATTAGATCTGATAGAAAGTGTTTGCTATTGACAGATTTCACTGAAAGGTGGATGAATGTAGCAAGCCTGGTTCGCATGAACAGGGCTAGTCTTCATTTTCTTTAAGTTCCCTATGACACAATGGGGTGGGTTCATGCGAACCCTCCCCTGGTTAAGCTAGACACTGTTTTCCTAGCTAATGTGTATAAGTGTTTTTCCTCGTCCGTTTCCCGGCATGTGCTTTTGTTATGACCCTGGTCCAGATCCCCCTCATGTCCCCCAGTTTCGTACCCTTTTTATCTTGGGTGGGTCAGCCTTTTTACTTCCCCAGTCTGTTTATTATTTTTCCCCCCTCCCATTAGTGATTGTGCTGCTTGATTCTGCCTAAAAGGTACAATACAGCCACTAACACGTTTTTGTTTTAGTTTGAATATTTGATGTATTTTTATTGGGGGGGGGGGGTCCCATCTTCCCCTCCATGTTTCATGGAATTTATGATTTTGTGAGTAAAAAAAAAAAAAAAAAAAACAAAAAACAAACACACACACGTCAATACCACAATTATTGATACACCCATCAATTTTTAATATTTTTATCTATTTCTCAATCTAATGCTCACATGATGCCAGATTTTTTTTATGTATTAAGCACACAAATAAGGAATATATATTTGTTATGTAATTGATATATAATTGTGGCACAAGGAGGAAGTGGGTTAAGGCTGGTCATCAGTAACTATCCTAATCAACTGGATTCACAATCCATTCATTCAATACAATATACAGTCTCCACAAGAATTTATTCATCACCATTCACTCTTACAATTACAATACCTCATATTCACAGGGAACATGAAAAACACCCCATGACATAAAAATTTGGAAATGTTTAAAGTCATATATTTTTCATTAAATAATATAGACAAGATTTGTCTATTTTATGTAAATTCTTTTCATATCGTCTGATAAGCTTAGTAACATTATCATTAAAAGAAAAATCACAATATTGATACATATTTTTTAATCCTATCTAAGCTTTCGGATTACATAAGTCATCAAAGATGACAATTACATTACAATATATTAAACAATACACAGACAAAACAATAATGATTGTTTTTGTTTACATGGAAGATTTCCAAGCAATGACAACCTCGTGCATACGAGACAATGGAAGTGAATTGCACCACAGCTCATGACATCAGATATGACCACGCGAGAGTGAAAATGAGAGGTATTATGTATGGGAAGCCGTTGGGATAAACCAATGGCTTCTGTTATAAATTAGACATTTAAGAATATTTCATATATATATATATATATAAAAAACTTTAAGGAAATAACGTGCATTGTAATATTGTATTCCTTCTGTAGAGAGGTGGCAAAAAACACCAGCTATGACACTTAAGATGAACAGATGAGGTAGTAATAAAAAACATTCCTCAACAGAAACAGGTCCACTTCAGATTCACTGAATATTAAAAACAAACATTAACTACAAAGACAAGGAAAGAAAGTTGTGTGCAAGTTGACACATGCAGATCAATTAAATATAAATCTATAAGAAAGCTAAAAAGCTGGGTATAGCGAGACTTTCAAAATTGCAATCAAGTGTTAAACAAGTTTATACTAACTGATAACAAATTTGTTTCTAGGTTGTTGCCAACAGTACAGTGAAGTTAGTAGAATGAGCTTGATTAAGTTGATAGACAAGGTCAGCAATGAGATGCAAGAGTTATCAGGCAAGAAACAAAACAGTCTATTCACAAAAAGTAACACATGATTATTATGCAGAAATCATCCTACATACATTCAAGGACAAATTTCATGAACAGCTAACTCATAATTGCTTACCAGTATATTTTTAAACATTAAACTGAGCTAAATTTAGAACATTTCATGAGTAGGTATTTCTTCCAGTCTTCATTATATAAATTTTCCAAATTCCCAAGAATTGATTAACCCAAAGTGAGGGTTTTTAATGAACAAAACAAAATTTAACCATTAGAAAAACCAATAGTATGATAATATAAAGATGGCCAAAGTGGTTATCAGTTTTAGAAACTAATGCAGAAAGCAAGATAGATTGGCAACAAGGTTGCACCAGTTTACAGGTGAAATAGCTAGATATAACCATACGTTACTAACAGTTTCTTCTATCACATTCCTCATTTGTGGAACTCTTCTGGCTACTTACTTCCCTGTCAACTTTGTATTTAAGTTTTTGAAGATCAATGTTAATTATTTTTCTCCTCTTCTAACACTCAGTAACCCCCTTGCATCTTAGTGGCTTTATTACTATGTTTTTTGATGAAATGACTAAAGAGAAAAAAAAAGAAAAAAGAAAAAAAAAAGGGTTTTAGCTGAAAATAAAGAGCAAGGTATGTAGTAATGTTGATATTTACAAGGTTTTTTTTTTTGAATAACATGCACAAATTTTAAACTAAAATGAAAATTACAATGTAAGGTTTATGCAAGTGAAAGAAATCTGTTTATTTACACTAAATCTGAATATTTTAAATACTTGCCATTTTTAATTACTACTATATTTTGCCAAGATCAAAAGTCTGACAAATATATCAGACTGAAGTTTGAGAAAGAACCTAAAGAAAAAAAAAAATTAAGTATTCTGAATATTCTTGCAGGGACACAAGTTTATTAGAGCAATAAAAACATCTTAAAATGCATTTCATATATATATATATATATTATATTATATAGTTAAGTAACGAAAATCTTGGTAATCCGTATGGATAATCCCAAGAGCTCAATATTAATTCAGAGCTAATAATAAAAAAAAAAAACAGACCACTTTAAGGCCTTAAAGTGGTCTGTTTTCCTTTAAAAACACACACATTATATATATATAAATGCTAATACCAAAATATGATTAAAAAAGTGCAGTGACTAAAGTCATAAATTCACAAACTAATGTTATATGAAAAAAATTAAAAGGTTAATAAAACCAGGCACACATCTGATTTTGAATAAAATGCTCAGGTATCACTAAACCTTATGCATTATGGCATCTATGCAAACTGTCCAACTTCCTAACGTTAATGAAAAAGAACAATTGAGACACTATATATATATCAGAAAGTGGAAACTTATTGACGAGTTTCACTTTCATTAGATAGACTTCTCCAGGTTAGAATGAAATGTGTGTAATATTAAATCATTAATTGTATGTTCATGGCTTTGGTACAAGAATCAGTTTGTTTTCATTCCAACCTAAAGATGCCTATCTAAGAAAGGCAAAACATATTCTATAAGTTTTCCACTTTGATTTTTCAAAAAATGTTGTTTGGATTCTATAGTCCCCCCCCCAGACACACCCAAACAATAACTCACCAGTAAGAAATGGAATTAGTTCAGTTCTTGTTCTGTCCACTCCAAGTGCTAGAGCTATGGTGGATAATTTCTTTATACTGTTCAACCGAAGCTGAAAAATAAGAAACTGGATTAGGTTTGTCTTCAGATCATTAAGCAAATAATCATTAAAATATTAAAATCACACTGGCAATTATCATGAAGTGCCACATTTATAATTTAATGTTAAAGAGAAAAAGATACTAAATGAACAGCATTTACTAATTCATAAAGAAAAAAGTCAAAGACTTGCAATAAAAAAAAAAAAAAAAAAAAAAAAAAAGCATGTAAGAAGCAAAGTTAATAAATTAAACAATTTTAGAATGAGAATAAGTTAAAGCCAAACAGGAAAAGTACATATTCAATAGATTCCAGGTAAGATATAAAACTACTGTAACTTTATCCTTTTTCTGTAAGCTCTCTCAGACCAATAAGGGAAACTACAATGTGCATGAATAGAAAGAACAGGTTACTTCAATTAAACATCTACAAGACTTTGCTTCAGTTATTTGAGTATTGTCAGCCCAAAGACAAAAGTTGATCAAATGAATAAGTGCAAACAAATAATTAGTTTAGACTGCAGCACCATGGAAATATCCCAAAATGCTGGTGATCCCCACCACCAAAAAATATGTCTATGGCAATATTTTCAACAACTACCCCCACCAAAAAAATGTTACGTTTTTCTTAAGATGGACACAGGGATTTTCCAAGAAAAAAAACAAAAAAAAAACAATCAATTTTCAAATACTAACCCCAACATTTCTTTTCAGGGATGAATATATTTACTTCATAGAAATAGTCTATTAGGTCATAAATGACAAACTAATTTTGATGCTGTTTTTGGCATACTTTGTAAATGAGAAACTCTCAAAGTGGACAGTCATTTTGTATTTTAACCATTTTCAGGTTTTTATCAAAAAATTAAAAAGGTACACAAGACGAACTTAATTGGTTTATCTTTTTGTACTCTACAGTAAGCATTAGCTATTGTCACCAAGTTTCAAATCTGTACATACCGTTGAGCTATGAATATCAAGCCTTATTCAGATAAAATGTAAAAAGAAAGCAGTAAAATTTCAAGATACAATTTTAAGATTATTAAAAGATATGGATCTAATATTTAGGATTTATCAATAATTTTGGTCAAAGGACACCTGTGAATTTTCACAGATTTTGCTGAGTGGGTGATTTGTGATCACTGGTTACTTGAGACTAAATGTGATTCTCTCATATTACGCACACATTCTCGATAACATCTTTAGGTTCGTCACACTACCTTCTGCTTGTGCATGCTTATAGATGGTATTATTATGGTCATGTAACTGAATTTTGAGCTTGATTGTGCCAATTTTATTGCTGCCGTTACTGTGTAAACATGGCTGCTCTGCTAATAGTGTGCACCAAGGAGGAAAAAAGAGCAATGATATCTGGTTGGAAGGTGTGTCAGGAGCTGAAATTCATTCAAGGCTTTTAACACAGTATAGTGACAGTGCACTACCATGTAGAAGTGTATAAGAGTGAACCAAGAAGTTAAAAAGTGACCGGATAAGCACGACACATGAAAGAGTAGAATGCCCACCAACTTCCACCACTGACAAGAAGATTCAGTAAGCTCAAGAGATGGTAATGGCGAACCAGCAAGTCATCATTGATGAGGTATCATGTTCTCTGCAGATTTGGAGAACCGCTCTTTATTTCTCTTTGGTGAACACAGCTAGCAGAGCAGCCATGTTTACACTATAACAGCAGCAAGAAAACTGGTGTGATGAAGCTCAAAACTCAAATTACATGACCACAATAGTACCAACTATAAGCATGCATGGACAAAAAGCAGTGTAACATACCTAAAGATATATTATGCTGAAAATGTGGGTAAATTTTGATTTGCCCTCTTAAGTTGGTTGGTTTGGCAATTTATGTTTTGGTATTGGTCTCCAGTTTTGTTCTCCTTGATACCGTGGTTTTTAATTTGGTTTTTCAGTTTTTAGTGTTTTTGCTTTCTAAGGAAGCCATTCATTTTCTTGTGTAATGATAACATTTCACAGTTGATATCTGATTTTGTCTGAGATTGATAATACTTAATCCATTCAACTCGCAATATCTTAAGTATTTCTGGCCCAATCTTAAAAATTGGAATATGGCTGGCAAGAGAAGAAAATAATCTTTCTATATATGTAATTTGTATGTGCTTTTATTCATTGAATTTTTTTTTTTTTTTCAGAGAGTTAGAATGGTATTGTTTCAACCACCTGAAAATGTGAAAGATGATCCCCACCCCGGAGACTAAATTTTACACATTAGTTTGTTTAGCAAAATCAAAGTGACCAATCTTTATCAATATTCTTAAAATTGTACATTCAATTAGAAGACAACTTAAACTACAACTAGGAAGATGTTCATTTCTTCTGACCCGAGGAAGCAAATCCCTTCAAACATTATAAGGTGAGAGAGAGAGAGAGAGAGAGAGAGAGAGAGAAAAGAAAAAAAAAAGGCAATTCTTTTCTGGTATGCCGTTCAACTATTATTGGGGTTTTGCAAATAAATTTCTTATCTAGCGAATACACCTAAAATAATTAAAAGCTTTTAATTTCATTTTTAGAATGTGCAGATTTCCAAATCTTGTTCTTTTTTAGATACACATTTTAAAACTGAAATTAAAAACTATTTTAATCATTTTAATATAATCTTAAGTGAATTATTCACCAGATAAAACCATAAAGATATTTGTAAAAATAAAATTAATTAGTTTTCCTTGTTTAGAAGAATTTTATAAGCAGAACAGTAACAAACACACGGTGAACACTAGTGGGGAAAAAAAAAAAAAAAAAAAAAAAAAATTTTTTACTTTGGGTTTTAAAAAATGACTTTCAGTTTTGAAAATATACATATTTTAAAAATAAGATTAAAACTTTATTTTTTTTTAATATCTAATTTTATATGTATTTGCTAGATAGAAACAATTTTATTCGTAGAAAACAGACTTACATATCTGGAAATATACACATCTTAAAAGTGAAATTAAGAACTATTTTATTCTTAATATCTAATTTTTAGGTGCATTCCCTAGATCACTCACACACACTTTCGTGTTTACAACTTCATTTCATTATTGGCGTAATGGCATACTAGAAAACCCTTACATAAAATTTAACATTAGGATGAAACTGGCAACTTTTTTTTTTTTTGTTACTATTTTGTTAATTTTACAGCAAAAAAATTTTTTTTGAAAACTGAAACAAATATTAGGTCATCCCATAAGTTCTGTCCAAATTTTAACTTTGTTAAAATGAATGAAATTTAAAGAGTATTTTATAATGTCTAATGGAGCTGAACATTATTTTTATGTTTAGATGCATTTAAACTGATCAAATTTTATTTCAGAGAACAATAAAATTAAATTTTCTTTGATTAAAATCCTGCTAACATGGAAGTACCCAAGAATCATTTGAGGCACATAATGCTTTAGGAGTTCAAGAAAGGAAACTCAGTGGCCAAAGTGACTAGAAACATTCACTCAGTTTATGGAGAAGAATGTGTGAATGAAAGAACTTGCAGAAGATGGTTTGCAAAATTCAGAGGTGGAGATTTCACCCTTGAAGATGAAGATTGAACCGGACGTCCAGTTGAGTTTGATGAAAAGCTTCTTGAAGCAGCCCTTGAAGAAAATCCTGCTTTATCAGTTGAGGAATTGGCAGTGGTTCTCAGTTCAAACCATACAATTGTTCATAGTCATCTTCAACAACTTGGAAAATGGGTGCCTCATGAATTGTCTGAAAACAACCTCAAATCCCGAGTTGACATCTGCTCTTCTCTCCATTCTCGCCAACTTGTTTCACCTTTTTTTGGATAGACTTGTGACTGGCAACGAAAAATGGATCTTTTATCGAAATGTTAAGCGTCGTAGGCAAAAGGTTCTTTCAATCTGGTGGGATTGCCAAGGAATAATCCACTTTGAATTCTTACCACTTAATGCAACAATTAATGCTCAAATATACTGTCAGCAATTAGAGCGTTTGAACCAAGCTTTGAGAAAAAAAAAGACCTGCTCTAGTGAATCGAAAACGGGTGATGTTTCATCAGGACAATCCGCAACCACACACAGCAAGAATCACGTCATAAAAGATCGAAGAACTTGGTTGGGAGAAAATTCCCCATCCACCTTATTCTCCTGACCTTGCTCCTTCAAACTACCATTTGTTTTGTAGCTTACAGAATCATTTGGAAGAAACAGCTTTTGTAATACAGGAAGAGGTTAAAACTGACATTTGTGAGTTCTTCAAATCAAAGCCAAAAGAATTTTACAGTAATGGAATTAGTAAACTTGTTAATAGATGGAAGGAAGTTATAGATAATCAGGGAAAATACATTGTTGATTGAATCTGTAATTAAATGTAACATTTGGTCACTTGTTTTCTTTATTCAAAATTCGGACAGAACTTATGGGATGTCCCGATAGATTTCAGACATGTCATTTCCTTTTCTTCATTTCTTTTGTAAATAGTTTTCACATTTATTTCTTAAAACTAGTCAATTAAATGTTTTTAACATTTTTATTCAATTTTTTTTTTCTTACAATGGTATAAATGTTGATAAAAAGAAAAAGAAAAAAAAAAAATATCAAAATTTTAACATCTGAAAATCTTTTTCAATAGTGTTTCTTTGGATATGGTCACATAGCAGTGTTATAAGAAATGAAACCGAAAAAAGTCGGTTTTTCAGTTAAACCACACACTGTGTGTGTGTGTGTGTGTGACATATCAAAAACAGGCAAAGCAACTGGTTTCGCTCCCGCTCTTCAGGCTTCCAATGGGTGATTTAAATGAAAAAACACAAAAAATGTACAATGAAAGAGGAAATGTGGAGGAGAAGAAAAAAAAATTTAACGGAAGGAGCTAGAGTCAAATGGCAGCAAGTCCCAACAAACACTCGCGCTGTTTACACAAGGGAAGCTTGCGGGACCCGATGTAAAGTGCCTCCAGCACCTTGAGGTGAAATAAAGAGTGTGACTGGGACAACATGGTGAACTGGTCAGCACTAAAGTTAGCTGCACACCCTCTGCTATTTCACAGGTGCTCACATATGGCGGAACCATAGGTATTTGGGACGAGTCCATTCAATAGCAAGGTGTGATTCCTGATCACGTAGGAACGTGCTGTTTAATTCTCATGTCCAAGCGTCGAGTTCTCCTCCCTATGTAGTCAGCACCGCAACTACAAACGTATTTGTAAATAACAGAATTAATTTGATGGGGAGTGAGAACGTCCTTACACACAGAACAAATCATAGGCCGGGTTTGAAAAACTATACGGACCTCAGCATTGAAAAAACAGTGACGAACACTAGATGAAATCTGTCTAACTATACTTTCACACTTGGTTCCAATCCAGGGCAATCTAAGATAAACCGGGCACTTTTTAACAACACAGAGTGACACTTCTGAACTCCTTAATTTTGTTACAGATGACCAAATGAACATTGTCGGGAGGATAACCTAAACCACATAGGGTTTCCTTAACAAAATGATTTCATCATTCAAGAAGGACTCTGATAATGTTTATCTTATGTTTTGTGAGGCAAAAGGATTCCCAACATGTATACAACCCCGCAAAAGTTGGTTTCCTATAAACCAAGGTAAGAAAACTTGTTGGTGTTCGATGTACTAATACATCCAAGAAGGCCAATTGACAATTGGATTCCTTCTCAACAGTGAACCTCAGTGCTGGATGGATACCATTTAGAAAAGAAACTGATCAGCCTCAACATCATTGTTGAATAAAGAAAAAGTATCAACATACCGACAATATAGTTGAGGACAAAGTGCATTCTTCCGTATTCTTTCTTTGTGAAAGCCAACAAATATATTAGCAAGTGCTGGACCCAAATGGGAACCCATAGCGACCCCGTCAATTTGTTGAAACAGTGTTTCGAAAACTAAATTCAACAGAAGATGTGGCAAATTTCATCAACTCGACAAATGCTGACTCAGAAATACTTGGTGCAGACAAAGAACTGCGATAAAGCAAATATCAATAGTTTCCATAAGAGGGACAAGTGTATAGAGAACAAATGTCGAAGGAACACATGAACTTGCCCGAAGAAGACAAATTTAAATTAAATCTCCAGTTGGAAGCCTGAAGAGCGGGAGCAAAACCAGTTGCTTTGCTCGTTTTTAATATGTCTGGTAATATCAAGCTTCACACTTATTTCTGTGATAAAATTTTGTACCTTCAAAATAGATATAGATTATATATATATATATATATATATATATATATATATATATATATATAACGGACTCTCCTGTCAGTTTCGACGTATGAGAATCTGACAGCTTAATTGATTCAGTTATGAGATTTTGTGCGATAATCTTAAGTGGCACTTAAGACCTGCTAGTGATTTACAAAGGAGGCCACATATGGAGCAAGAGTGAAGATTGTGAGATGAGATCACTGTTGGCTGAACTTTTAGATCTTGCTCTCACTTCTTGAAGATGATTCAGACAAGCAGATTGAAAACTGATGAATCCACTAAAACATGTTGATCTCCATTCTACCTGTGCCAAGGCTAAGCGCTCAAGGGTGTCTTTGTATCTTAGCCATGGGTGTCCTACATTCCTGTAGACCTGATCTAACTGACTGTACATTAGGATCTTGGGTATCCTGTCATCAGACATTCTCAAGACATGACCAGTCCACTGTAACTAAGACTTTATGAGAAAAGTATTGATTCCTCCAATATCACACATACACAGCATGGTATATTGATGGGCTAAAGTGCTCAATATCAACGATAGGGCACATGTAAATATGAAAGGGGACACTGAGGTCAACACTCAGCAGCAACAGTGTTTCATGCTTAAATGCCATCTTCAGGTCATGTGTGTTGCATTTTGGCTCAACTATTTATATATACTGGTTAGGACAATACAACAGACTACTCATAATGCAGCATTGACTAGCATATATAAATATTTGAGCAAAAACATAACAAATGGCCTGAAGATTGTGTTTAAGCATGAAACAGACTGTTGCTGCTGGATGTTGAACTTGGTATTCATCTCTCCCTCCCTCACACAATATAGGATGATCATTTTTTCATTTTATGAAAAAAAAAAAAAAAAAAAAAAAAAAAGTTAAAATTATATTGTTACACTTCATTGTGTCATAATTGAAAGTAATTCATCATTTCTTCAGTATATAGTCCCATGTACATTTATGTAATCGCTCAACAAACGGTATCGATAAATTTTTTTAAAGGAAAGCTAATTTTTTTGTTTTATTTTTTTTAAGCAGTTACTCTGACATCTCAGACCAAAAAAGGAATTAATCACAACATTCATTGCTTAAGGGTTTGACTTTAATTGTAAACTTTATAATTTTTTTTTTAGTCTATTTGAAAAGTAAACTCTTAAAAGTTGATACAATTGTACAAAAATTGTTATAGTCATACTACCCAAACATCAGCTCCCAGGATCTGTGACAGTTGCATTTAACTAAGAAACATTCCAAGATATTAGTTTAACTCAGTGTTTCTCAACTTGTGCACAGTAATGCGACCTGAAAAGTAGCCAAGTATGTGCCAAGTTAACAGAATAATTTCTGAATTAAAAAACTATTTTTAAAAAGCTAGACTTCTATTATTTTCCTAATTTCTCCTTAAAATTAAGTGCACCCCAGAGTTTTAGTTATTCTAAAAGTGTGCCCTGAAGTTAAAACAAAAAAGTTGCAAAACACTGATTTTATCTATAAACAAATAGACAATGAAGCTAAAATTTTTCTTAACATGAAAATACATTTTATCAAAGTTGTTTCATGTATTTTGTAATCAACTGATCAGCTTCCAATACACCCATTAGAAAGAGTTATTCCAAAATCAAAAGAATGTAGGAAAAAAACCCAAAACCCAAAAAACAAAAAAAAAAAAAAAACAGACAGCCAACCAATAAGTATTACAGTCTAGTACTGCTGTGATAGTCTCAATGATGTTTGCAGTGTAAAGTTTTTGACTTTCACAAAGTCAATCAGAAAAAGATTTCTTCATGTAACAGGTTACAGTATTTAAGAGATAAGTCCAACATTGTAATCCGAAGTCAAGTAACAAGTAAATGAAAAGTTTTTCCTTTTCAGGAAGCATCAATTTGCCTCTGCTACTTCACAAAATAACTGAAGATTCAAAACTAGTTACAACTTTTCATTAATTTTTGTATTTATAAATATGTTAAGAATACCTGTACATTTTATCTCAAAAGCACTCGAGAACTGTGTGGTTTTCAATACCAGAAAAATTAATAAAAAAACAAAATTAAAAAAAAACAACAATACCACCAACCAAGTGTCCATGTCCACATTTGTTTTATGGTTATGAAAGTAACAATTTAAATTATTATATTTGTAAAATCTAGGCTTAAACTGATCAAGCAGCAACATAGTAAACATAAAATTATCTTTAATCAAACTAAAACACCATAGTCAGATGACTCTTAAAAAGCTATTAATACATGCACAAAATGGTTATTTTCCTGGAAAATGATCATATGCAAATTAAATCAGAGTTAAGTGATGAAGCAGTTTGCAGTTAACACATTAAGTGACAAATGCAATGAAACAAGTTTAAAGAAAAAAAGCAAAATTAATTACTTAATATTTTTTTTTTTAAATGTAGAAACTATTTATCAAAAACAAAGATTCAGCAGCTGGAAACATGTTGCTCTAAAAATCATGGAGCATCAAATTTCAAAAGTATTGGAAACTATTGTAGCCACACATCAATGTATATAAATCATCTCCTGCATGATAAAAAGAAAAGGCTAATTTCTCAAAAATTTACCAATAGTCAAAATTATTTTTCAAAAAAATATATAAATAAAATTGAATTAAATTTTTGGATTTGTCACTGCTGAAAACTTTAATGTACAATATGTTTTTGTTCAATATAGTTTGGGATACCTTAAAAATAGTGCAAATAGCATCATTTTCTATTCAATTTAAAGATTCAACTAGTCAGAACAAGGTACATTTAAAAAATTGATTTTTCTATTTAAATAAAAACAAAACAATCTTAAATTTTTAACACTAATAACATAAAATAGCAGAAGCCCAACATTTAGCATTTGTTACTTTTGTTGAAATATTAAGATTTAGGAATATTTGGTAAAATTTTGATCAAATCAATTCATACCCGATAACTACAAAATTAAAATATGACCATGCTTCATTTAAACAAAAAGACGTTAGAATATTTAGATGATTTTTAGGCTAAAATTGATTAGACTCATGATTAAGGACTTTTTAAAGACCTAATTGAAATTGACATTATCTCTTCACTTGATCTCTCAATGTTTCAATTATAAATTTTTTAAAAGAGTTATTCAACACAAGACTATAGAACCACTTGTGGTAGAGCGAATGAGGAGGTAGAAGGAAATGAAGATCATGAGGATAAGGAAAATAGATAGCAGTTGACCTTTGATTTGAAGAGCTTAAGATTGTGGTGTTTAGGGAAGCATACACACAGGAGTTTTTTTTCCAGGGTAGCAGTTACTGTCCAAGTGGAACCTCCTTATGAATGGAAAAGGTGGGTGATTAGACTTAGAACTTATTCAAAATACACTAACTGCAAAGAACTGAACTGGTTGAACTGAAGAGTATGGCTCATCTGAATATTTCCCACTGAAATAGCGATAGAGTAGCAATAGGCTTGCAACATTATGTCTATGGGAAAGCGGCTGTAAGGCAGAAAATAAGCTGTCTCCTACAATATCACATAAATCATTTTGAACCAGCAGGCTGGAAAGTGATTATTTGGCAGCATTGCATTCTTTTGAACTAAATTGAACAATGTATACTATCAATGATATTTATAATGTCAGATTAAAATAACCTGTTTAATCTGACTGAGAAAATATGCAATAGAAAGAAATAAACAAATTCACAGTTGAGACAAAAGTCAAATAACTGAATTCTAAGAATATTTTTATAAGTTCAAACCAATATTACATTTATGAACTTCCTGAATCAAAGCCTTTCTATATAACAGATAGAAACAAATTGCTAAATTGTAGATCAGATCTGGTTTGTTAACAGAAAAAGAAAATGAATAGTCACTTTTTGTAGTCACAGTTTTACTTTTCTTAAATTCTGAATTATTGATGATTCAAGAATCACTTGTTTGGCAATAGGATTCTTCAAAAGCATAGAAACAGGTTTTAATTCAGAAAGAGACCTTTTTAAAATCAACACAATTCCCAGAAGTATAGCTTTGAAAAATTTCACTTACAATACTTTAATTCTCAAGAAATAGGCTGGTTAGATGCTACTATAAAACTTAAAGATAAAAGAATCTAGTTATTTTACGTAAAAAGGCTTATTTTATTTTAACTAGAACACTGAAGCAAGAGACAGGCAATTTTGGATATTGACAGTTTTAAGACAGTCAAACCCTTAAAACTAAGAAGCAATGAATGTTGTGATTAATTCCTTTTTCGGTCTTAGATGTCAGAGTAACTGTTTAAAAAAATAAAAAATATAGCTTCCCTTTAAAAATTTTTTTATCGATACCGTTTGAGCGATTACATAAGAGAGAAAGAGAAAGCAATACTTCAGGTGACAGCTAATAAGAAATATTTATAATAGATTATCATCCAGTGGTATGTTGTCGTAGTAAAACTATTGAAATCCTCAAGAAGGAGGAAGAGGCCATTGCTGCTGCTGCTACGGAATCGACAAAGCATCAAAATTGAATTAGTTCAACAAGGGATTTCGGTCATTCGCTCGATACCATTTCCCTCCTTTTGTAAAACCTATCATAAAGTATTAGCAATATAATAAACTATAGGGATTCCTTTTTTATTCGATCTCAGATTATTGTATATACGATGATAAAAAAGGAAGACGACAAAACGAAAAGAAAAAAAGCGAAGTGGAAGACTTTAAAGACCCCCAGACACCGCCAATAATGAAATGCAAATTGTGAATGTAATGACGATATGGATAAATCTGCATTTTGAGTGTTAGCAAGTCTTTACAAGAATTGAAATAAAGAAAAATATGTTAAAAGACTGATTACCAAATTCGTTTAGGAATTAAAGAAATATACAGTGATATATTTAGTGAAAATTTGCACTGCTAAATGTGTGACATTTAAATAAATTCGTTGTAAAGGCGGCAGTTATAGGAATTTAATTATTGTACATAACATACAGTGTACATTAGAAATAAAATTAACGAAATCTTTGATAAATTCTAATCAAAAATCATCCTTTTCCTAAAACCGTAGGTCTTTTTTATCCATTCTATTTTTCTTTATCATCACAGCCTTTTTAATCGAATATTTTATCCCAAACTGTTAAAAATGTATCTTCCGAAAAAGCAATTAGCTATTTTAGAGAAGACGTATATAAATTGCGTTTTTTTTGTTTTGTTTTTTTTTTTCATGTTGGAATTCAAAAATTAAAATCGAATTAAATTCTCAAAATAAAAAATTAAAATTATGAATCGTACACTGAATTTTTCAAATGAAGAAAAACTTCGATTTTTTTTATTTTCATAAAATTCAATGAACCATCAAGTGTTGGAAATAAAGAGATATCAAAATCCCGTGACCGGGAGACCCCCCCAGACTCCAACCAATAAAATAAAATAAATAAAAATAAAACTTTAATTTACCAGCATTTTTAAAATTAAAGTACCTGTGTTTTATCGTTACGTTATTATTTAACGAAAATGATAATTTGCAAGAGGATAAGAAGAACAAGAAAAATATAAAAATAAATTTTAAGGAAATTTAAGATCTTTTTATCCGATGTCCCAGGACTTGATAATGATCGTTTTAAAAACCTGTTTACAATCCTTTTTAAAACTTCTTTATGAAAATACATAACAGATAATATTTTAAGTGTTCACTCTTCTTATACAATGCAAAATTGTGTTCCATATTGGAGTAGAAAAATCTCAGTAAGTTTTTTCATAAAAGTAAAAAAAAGTAAAGACTTAAAAAAAAAAAAAAAAAAAGTAAATACTACAGAGCCATATTTTTGCAGTGTTATAGCTGTTATTGATACTAACTACTATTACAAAAATGTTCATTGCACCGCTGTCTTTTGTAATTCTTTTTACATCTTATCAATAATAAAAAAATAAAGACCTAAATAATCATAATTATGCTTCAGAAGGATATTTCTTACGATCGGCTCATTTAGTATACTTTTAGTTTTACGCATGAAATATCGCCAGTATTTTCTCTTCTTCAGCTTGTCATCAGAGGCAAAAAGGGAGCATGGGGGGGCCCCCTCTACCAACAGCCCGTGTACAATTATATTTAAAACGTCAACAACCCTTAAACAACAATTCGAATAAACAATAGAATAATCGGTTACTCTCCGGACTAAAATTCAAGATTAGGTGATAAAGATTAGAAAATAAACATTAATACACCAACATTAGAAATTACATTTTTAAGTTCCACAACTGAAGGGAGCAAGCTGGTTTAATTTGGTTCGCTCCGGTATAATAGGGCGAACGAACATGTCCCATTCACAAACAAATACACTCATCTGACCCTAATAAATAGCTTCTTCAGAAAGAACATTATTAAAATATTTTAACAGATACGTACCTGAACATCTTCGTTCCTTAATTCGTCGATTAAAACTGCAATAGGATACAACGAATCATCACTCTGATCACTGGTCGCCATTTTTCCTCAATCGCTTTTGATAGTCATGCATTTTTATGAGAACATCATTATTTTTTGGGGGGTGAGTTTTTAATAAGAAATAAAATAAACGCCAAATAACACTTAAATAAAAATGTATAATGTTATCCGTTATTTCTATGACAAATTTCAAAATAATATTGAAATTATTTAAAGTTGACACTTTGGTATGGAGACAAAATATGAATATGCTAATGACTTTACTAAAGTTAGTAATTTTTTTTCATTCCGGTAAATGAAATTTACGTTATAACACAGAAGAAGCAATTCAAAGCAAACTTGTCAAAAATAGTATGTTTTAAATTTGAAATTTACAATTTACTGACGAATTATCACTTTGGTTTGGAGATTATATGTGAGTGATATGCTAATGATCTATGACGTATTATGATAACTCGCAGTTTGTTGCACATGGCTGTTTCTCAGTAAAACACGTGAATTGTCATATAAATGTATTTAATTTACAATGAATACGAAATATAGATGGATAATTATAGCATGTATGCATTGTCGTCACCACTAAGGCGAAAAAGAGTTTGCGTCATGAAAAAACAAAAACTGCAAATAATTTAATTCATCTGTGTAAGTGTATACAACTGAAACAGTTCTCTGGGCATTAACACAATTCTAAGAATTACATTATTCAAATGTTTACTTATTTACATGTGATACATTTTATACAAACCTCAAAATGCCGAGAATTAGCTACACACGCACACAGATGCCCACACCAAGAGAGAGTTTAGTAAAGTTAGTATTTATTGCGCAATATTACAATTAATATTTCATATCTGTTGTTAATTGACTTGTTAAAACTTAATCTCGTTAGGTGCACAATAAAATGTTAATTAAACTGCTATATGCATGAAAAATGAATGTTAAAATATTTAAGAACCAATATGGTGCTAAACTAGGTTATTGCGTAAAATCATCATTAAGTCCAAAATTAATCTGTGATAAAAAAAATCGTAAAAATAAGTAAATATATCCCCACCTTACACTTAGTTTTCTCAATTTCAAAGAGTTACTTCCCTTAAATTGAATAAAACTCTACTAGTAGTCTTCAGAAGAACAAAGACCGACGCTTCAGCAAAAAATTACAGTTAGATAATTTTAGGTAACACAATCAATATGCAATAAATGATGAAGTTATGCTGATTTTCACGGGGTGCATAGGGCTGAGGAAATTGGAAAGTTTAACAATCAAATAGAATAAAAAAAGAAAAAATAGAAATCGTCTTCAGATCCTTAAGCCAAGGAAGACCATAAGGTTCACTGACAGGAGATGTATGGTAAATATACACAAACAGAATAGATTCAGATACTTAAGCCCTAGTTAGGCCTGAGGTCAGACATCCACAAACAGAGAGGGTAGATATTAGCAAGTTTCCTTCAAATCTTTAAGGTTAAAAGTCTCTAGTTAGTATCTAAAGTCAATATCCCCAAATTTTTTTATAATTTTTAAATGCAAAAGAGTCTTTAAGGTGTCCTTGATCAGGTTCTAAGTCAGATATTCACTTCACAGACTGGCACAGTAGATATGTAGTAGTGTTCAAAATGTAATAATTACAATAGTGTGTGAAAACTTTGGAGGCATGTCAAAAACCTACATAAAAAGAGAATCAACATATATATATATATATAATATTTAAAATATTACAAACTGCAACCTTTTCTGCTACTGCAGTTTACACCAATGACAATTATTATGAGTGGGTACTTTAAAGGTATAAACCTAGATGATTGTGTTTTCTTCTAGCATTTCCAAGAAGACACAAAAAGCATCAATGCTGTCTTTTACTCAAGAAGAAACTTCAGTGGCACAAATGTAAAATATTAACTAATTCTACACTTTCAATTTTTTGAACTGTGTATTGAGCACTTTTAAAAAAAATAACTGTTTCCTGAACAAGATAAACTTTGTAAAAACAGTTATATTATCTCTCTCTCTCTCTCTCTCTCTATATATATATATATATATATATATATATATATATATATATATGTCGCAGTTAGCTCCTCTTCATTTCCTTAACCCTTCAACAGGAGTCTCTCTCTCCCGGGAGTATAAATACTGGCTGACCTTTTGCCTCTTTCTCTTTTTCCACGGCTTCGCACACGTGCAGCCAAACTGCCTCTCCTGGGGCCGCAACCTCGCACATGAGGCGAGGTAGAAAAAACTTTCTCTTTTTCACTTACACCACTATGTGATCCTTTCACACAAGCAGCGTTTCCCATATTCTGGGAACACGCTTACGCATCCGTACGGACACTCAACACCCACGCACAATAATTTCTCCATACAACACTGTAACATTTTATTCATGTCTTCAATGTATTTGTAATTCGTGTATTAATCTATTTGTTATTAATATATATTTGTTTGCATACATGTATATCGGTCTCGTTCGTTTTCTTTTGCCTTCCTTGGACTCCATTATAGTCCAACATTCTTATGTAGCTGGACCGGCCAGCGGAAGCCTTAACCGAGAGATAACTCATCTTCTCTTCTCACATTCACACTCCGCACGGTCCACTACAAATGGTGACTACCCGACGTGATATGAACATGCACACGGGACGATATATATGCGCGAACAAATCTTTATACAGACCACCAAACAGAGAACACAACGCTACTTTCATCTAAAATTCAACTTTCTTCTGAACTGAAATAGAAAAAGTGTGAACCCCATTCTCAAACAAAGGCGTCTCACTGTCCTTTCTCACCCTGCAACGATGCAATTCGAATGACTTAAGAATTTTGCGAGAATGATATTCTACCGTCAATAACAGCAAATTCTCCCAACTTTCATTCGACACTCGGTAGATATTCTACATCAGCTCAACATGGCAACGCGCTCCCACTTCTCATCATTCACTTGGCCGACCATCGTCGCTGACCAGCAACCCAACTTCACACAATGCTGCTTAAATCTTGGGCACAAATTTTATACTCGCATCCCCAAAACAACCTCATCTTTCAAGCAAAAGTACGACGAGGACAGCAAACAGGTTGACGGGACGACAAACCCAACTCTACGTGGAGCATCGGACAAAAGAACAAAAGCTGAACACTACCAACGTTTCTCTGACTCACTAGAGAAATACAAAGCAACCTGACGACAACAAGCACATTTCGTCGAATCATGCATCGCAACCACAGACACATTTTCTTTTCAGCACACAAGAATAATCTTCAAAACATTTTACATTTTAAAAGTTCGTTTCCTACAACTTTTAATCCAGAGGGGAGGTATTGTCGCAGTTAGCTCCTCTTCATTTCCTTAACCCTTCAACAGGAGTCTCTCTCTCTCCCGGGAGTATAAATACTGGCTGACCTTTTGCCTCTTTCTCTTTTTCCACGGCTTCGTACACGTGTAGCCAAACTGCCTCTCCTGGGGCCGCAACCTCGCGCGTGAGGCGAGGTAGAAAAAACTTTCTCTTTTTCACTTACACCACTATGTGATCCTCTCACACAAGAAGCATTTCCCATATTCTGGGAACACGCTTACGCATCCGTACGGACACTCAACACCCACACACAATAATTTCTCCATACAACACTGTAACATTTTATTCATGTCTTCAATGTATTTGTAATTCGTGTATTAATCTATTTGTTATTAATATATATTTGTTCGCATACATGTATATCGGTCTTGTTCGTTTTCTTTTGCCTTCCTTGGACTCCATTATAGTCCAACATTCTTATGTAGCTGGACCGGCCAGCGGAAGCCTTAACTGAGTGATAACTCATCTTCTCTTCTCACATTCACACTCCGCACGGTCCACTACACACATACACACACACACACACACACACACACACACACATATATATATATATATATATATATATATATATATATATATATATATATATATAATAAGAGACTTCTGGGAAGAGATATGAAAAATAAAAATTTGAAATTTGTAGATGTAGTAAAAAATAGATTTAAAAAACAAGTATAAAAAGAGATGTTTAACCAAGAGAATTTTCACCATTGGTTTGAGTAGATTAAAATCCTTGAAATTTGACACCCTAGAAAACAGACAAATATGAGCTTTTGCAACATATCATAATTAAACAACTTAAAAATGACAACAACCACAACAAGTTACTTTATTTACCCAGAGATGGAAGCAAAAGAGGTAGAAATCAAATGACTGACCTATAACTGAAACTACATGCCAGCTTATATACCCTTTCTTCTTTTTTTTTTAATTCTTAGTAATGACATTTACTCAAAATGTATGAACTTTCTTTGCACACATGTCTACTCCTTCCATGTTTATTGAACAGAAATAGAGGTTTAGCCCTTGTTTCCTGTTTAGGATGTGATTGACTGGCTCCTTTCTTTCAATTTTGTTAAAATGATTCCACTGTCTTAAACTTTGGTGATCTGACTGATCAGTGGCTACAATGTTTCATTTTGAGGGTACCAGCTTGGCAGTTTTCTGGTTGCTACATCCCAATTGGTAGCAAGGAGCCCAATCTCTTTGGTAGCACTTAGAGAGGCTACTCTTATCAATAATTGCATAATATCAGTATTTGTTGCACCCACTAATATGGCTATTGTTGGATTAGCTCCCCTGTCTAGAGAAACTAGTTAAAACTGATAAAATCCTCAATTTCTTAAAAACATAAAATCTTCATGAATCTTTTTCAGATACACATCAGAATCTTTGCTAACAGAAAAGATAGATTTTAATTAATTAATTTTCGGGTCCCCATGTTAAAAACCAACTTAAATAAATTGACTCAGTGGGAAGTCAAGGTAAATACCAGGCTCTTCCTCCAGAGTGGGGGGGCATCAGAATAGATGCTGGGGTTGTAGTATCTGTTCCATGCCAGAGACCTTATCTCCTCCCTTGCATTCTCGCCCCCCCCCCCATGTTGCATGGACAGAATCCTCAGATTTCTTCCATAACATCTGTTCCATAACAGTGGAATGACTAGCTTTAACAAGCTATGACCAGCTAAGACTAGCTTGGACCAGCAGCCCGAATGGAGACACTCAGGTCCCCATGTTAAAAACTGACCTTGTGTCACAACCTGACTCAGTGGGAAGTCAAGGTAAATCCTGGGTTCTTCTTCCGGAAGAACTCTCTGCTGAACTCTCTGCCTTTTGAGAGTGAGGAATCCAGACAAGGCAATGCCAAAGAGCAGAGTCTCATCTGGGGAGGTAGACAAATCTGACCTCATGTATGTGGATCGCCCCACAAAAAATAACAGCCTTGTGCCACATCCTGCTTCGTGGGGAGGTTGAGTAAATACTGGCTCTTCTTCCAGAATGAAATGTTCTCTCAGGAGCTACCTTAAGGAAGTAGCAGTTGACTTCTGATTTAATTAGCATTGAAGACAATTCCTCCTATTTTTTTTTTTTGCTTTGCTTTCTCTCTCCCTTTTCACATCTATTTTTTTGAAAAATGCTGTTTCAATTTTCTCAACTAGAAATCCTTTTTCTAAACTTTACTTTGCTTTCTGCTCTGGTTTTAGCAGTTGATTAAGTTCCTGCCAGGCCGTAGAGCAAGCCCAGACCCTTTGCATGTTGAGTTACTAACATTGCTTTGTTAATTTTCTAACACACCATGTTCTGGTGTAGTTTTTGGCTCATCACTATTTTTATATTTTTTGCCATTTCCGGCATGTTCAATTTCTTTTCCCACCAATTCTTACTTGGTGTTTAAACACAGCATTTGAGTATTTCAGCACATGTCAGTTTTCCTGTTCAACACTTTTGTCCATGCACACCAAATGTTTTCTATGACATCAACCTTCTACTTTGCACCTTGCCACTTCTGCATGTCTGATTGATTTCCCACCAAAAATTCTGGTCTAAGTCAACATCAATCAACATGTAGACATCTTGAATTCATTTTTATAGATTTTATTCACCATCCACAAATCAAGGATATTAAGTAATTTCTTTCATGCTTTATTAATGAACTTTGGTCTATCTTTTCTTTGATGACACACACATTCTCCAGACTATACAAATAGATTTTCTGTTCCTCTTCAAGAACTAATTCCTAAATCTTTTGTATTGATATTAATGCCCATGAGTTTTTGTTACAAACTCTATTCCTTTTGTCAGAACTATCTTTGCTTTGTCCTTCATCAATGTTACTCAGCCATTAAAGTCTACAAGATATTTTTCAACTGCAACCCAACTTCTTTTGTCCGGGATAATACCAAAAAGAAAAGACTCAAACTTTCCTTAATGTTACTTCAGCACTAACGTTACTGAGTTTCTATCTAACAAACTCAATCTTTCTTCAAGGAAACTACATCATGTAGGATGTTGAGAGAGGATTGGATTGTTGAGAGAAAATTCTTTGAAGTGACATGTGCTTGGTTAAAGGCCAATAATATAATTGGTGAATAATTTTACATTGGCAAGAACTTGAACAGTGTTTTCTGATCATGAGGAACTGAAACAACGCATTTCACATGACTTCAGACACTCTACTCTCATTAATTTAATCTTTCTCCTCATTTTATATCAAGAAGATTTTCACATAGGCTATTTTATTTTCTTTCTTCTTGGCTCAATGGCTAATTTCTGTGAAGACAAGGTTTTTCATTGATCCAAAAGTAATTTCACATAGGCTCCCAAATTTATTTCTGCCTTCTCAGCTCACCAGGAAATCTTTGTGAAGGCAAGGTTTTCATTGTTTCAAAGACAATTTCACATAAGCTCACAAATTGTTTTCCATCTTTTTCCTTAGTCCTCTGAATTTGAAGGGAGTGTGTAAAGGGAGTTATTATCATTTTGTACTCACTACAGATTCACAGTGTTGAACTAGACAATTTTTCTCAACCAGTATCTATGCTACATATTTAAAGTCTGCCATTCATCCTTGCTTTGAATATTGCTGTCACATCTGATCTGGTCCTCCTCCTATATATTTAGAGATTCTGATAAAATCCAAAGAAGAATCTCCAATGTTATTGGTCCTGACCTGGCATCTCAGCTTCAGTCACTTTCCCACTGCTGTAATGTTCCTTTTCCATAAATACTTTCATGGTAATTGTTCTGACAACTTTGCTCTAGGGTATTTAGACTTTATGAATTTAAGCACATTACTAGATTAGCAGCAAGTTCTCGTCATTTTACAGTTCAAATGTATGTGTAAGTTCTATGCTAACAGTTTATTTTATTGCACTTCTCGCTTGTGGAACTCTCTTTTTGTTTTTGCTTACTTGTCAACTTTGATCTTCAAAAATTTAAATGCAATATCAATTGTTATTTTCTGTCTTCTTAATTCTTGTTCTTTTATTGTCTTTTCTCCTTAATAGAATATTTTTCTCATATTCTCTGACACTCAGTAACTCCTTGCATCTTAGTGGCTTTATTGACTTGCTTAAGGTAAAATGATAAAAAAAAACCTCCTCATGACACCAGGTGAAAGTAATTTATAAAAGATGCAGGTAAATTATGAAAATTTTAATTTTATCAAGAATTTTTAATTATTTACCAGTTTAATGCAAAACTTCTTAGTGCATACTTTTCACACTGTTAGTGAAATCTTTGAAGTCTCTTTGTAGTTTAAACAGCCATGTATTGCTTATATACAGTTGTGGACAGAATTATTTGGCTCCACTAAATATTTGCATATTTTCTAAGAAAATGTGAATATTTACAGGTCCTTATTGAATTTACCATAAATAGTTGATTCAGTATTTAGTTTTGAATAATTAATTCATGAAATTTTTAGAAGTTTCAATCTATTATATTTATAGTTATAGTTTTTTCTAAAAATTGGTGCAGTCCAAAATTATTCGTCAATCCCCTTAGGGAAATTATGAAATAATATTACTCTGTGGAAATTGTAATACTTCTTTTTTAATTTGACATTTAATACAAACACTCTTTGAAATAAAATAATTCTCAACACAATGAGACTCATTATACTACTTGATACAAATTGTTGATCTAGAAATATTTAAATGCTTGGAAAGTGTTATATACCCATCACCTTGTTTGTACGCATCAACTATCTTCATTCAGAGCTTCTTGTCAAGTTTAGCTGTCTTTGGCATGGTTGCAGAATGAAGAGTTATCGCAGTATGTGGTACTCACATATTGTCTTCTTCATTACCTTTTAGAATGTTATAGAATCAAGTCAATATTTTAGTTACCCGTGAACAAAAAGGAGAGATGATAGATGACTATGTACAAGAGCTTCAACTACTTGGTAAAAACTGCATTTTTAAAGCTGTATGCACCTCACAGAACTTAGATGACTGTATTAGAGATGCTTTTATTAGTAGTCTATGTTCATATACTATTAGACAGTGATTGGTAAAAGTAAGACTCAACTTAAGTACAGTAGTAAAACAAGCTAGAGCATTTGATGTTACTCAAAAATCATATGCATGTCCCTTTACACAGGCTGTAAATGCTATCACTGAAGTGAAATTGGATTATTATCATTCTGCAGCTCAAACATGTGCCATTACATCTCCAAAAATAGGTACTATTTTTGTGGAGGCACTAGTCACAATCGTAATCATTGTCCAGCGAAGGAAGCCATGCGTCACAGTGTGGTAAAAAGGGACACTTCTCTAAGGTCTGTCAGTTGACTACATCACTTGTATCCTCATCTACAGCATCTGTGACTCTAGCTTCTACATTTTCAGTTTTTAGAGAACTACTTAAACAAACTACTATGTTCATTTTAATTAACAATATGGCAGCTATGGCTCTTGTTGATACTGGAAGTACTGGATCTTTCATTGTTTATGACTATGCCAAGAGATGTAGGCTGAAGATGGATTCTGTAACTGGGAATATATCCATGGCTTCTTCATCGGTGAACATTTCTAATTTTACTTCTTGCAGTGAGCCATCTGTTCCAGTGGACATGCCATCTCTATTTTGTAACCTGACTCTAAAATTCAAATCAATTGCCACTAAATCAAAAAGACTTGAAAATGATGACAAAAGGTTTGTACAGTCTGAGATTGATAAGATGTGACAGAAGGGAGTTACTGAAGAAAGTACATCTCCTTGCAAGACTCAGGTCCTTACTGTAACCAACAAACATCATTGAAAGAGACTGGTTGTTGGCTATAGCCATACTATCAACAGATTCACCCACTTGATACTTATCTTCTCCCAAGGATAGATGATCTTGTCTATGAGATTTCTTGATTCAAACATTATAGTTCATTAGACCATAAGAGTGCTTACTAACAAATACCCATCCAAAGTGAGAACAAACCATATACTGCCTTTGAAGTTAACAGCAAGTGTTATCAGTTCTGCAGACTTCCATTTGGGTTCACAAATGGAGTAGTCTGTTTTTGAAGAACTATAGATAGTATAATAAGACAACACCATCTTTTTGGAACCTACGCCCATGTTGATAATATTATTATTAGAAGGACTTAACAAGAACATGATCGAAATGTGGAGAGGTTTGATGAGACTACCCAGCTTCACAATCTCACCTTTAATGAAAAGAAGTTGAGAATATTAAACAAATCAATTGACTTTCTTGAATATACTATGTTGTGGCCTTTTTAGGGGCCAGGAAGAAAGACACAGAAGATGAAGGTAGGTTGAACAAGTATATTGAAGATATATACAAAGCAAGAGTGTTAGTAATAAGTAGATAGCTGTGTACGTCTGAACAGTAGGTTAGCACTGTGTTTACCTTTTCCTCTCAACCAACTCTTGCAGTTAGTATTTATGAGAGGAGGAAAAGTTCATTCTACTGTAGGTATTTGGGTGTTTTTTGTAGGACTGTGCAAGATCATTGTTGGAATTTAATTTGAGAACAACAATTCACAAGTTCACATTCTCGCTATTTTTTCTATCCTCACTCCAACCTCTTTTTAATTTCAAAACCAGGTCCCAAGGCCTAATTCTTATCAGAGATAAAAATATATTTTCTGGCTAACGAGAGAGCTGGAAAACACAAAAGGGAATTCCACCACCATCATTCTTCCATGGTGCCACTAAGTCTGGGAGAAACCTTACAGCTTCTTCACACCAACCTGTTTTCAGTACCTTCAAAACCGGCTCCCAGGGCCCTGATTCTTATCGGAGATAAGAATGTGTTTTCTGATCAATAGTGGGGCCAGGAAAATTGTACAACAATTTTGGAGGGAAAAATCCTCGATCCATCGGAGCCTACCAAAACTCCATAAATTTGGAGAATCTTGCCTATTTTGCCAGTGAGAATTCTGCCTACCATCTGTGAGGTCGACATTAGGGAGCTCCAGCACCTCTCTCACCAAAGAAGAACTACTAAAGGGCTGTCAAGAACATTTTCTCTTTTCCCTTTCTTTCTCTCCTAATCATCTTTTTCCCCCTTTACCTTTTTTTTGTGTATATTGTAAATAAACACTTTCTTCTTTTGTTGTTACTCACCGAGCAGGAGTTTTTTCTTTATTCATACGCGCCTAAAAGAGAGAGTTTGTCCGCTCTAATCTTGCTGTTTTACTCGCGTTTTTTTTCACAATTATTTTCAGCCCTATCTTTAACCTCAACCCTTTGATGCAGGAAAGCCTGGACAAATTTCCTAGCATCATTATTTGTAGTGTCTATAAGTAACTGAGGTAGTAAAATTTGTGTGCATAAAAGGGAGAAAAATCAGAACTGTTAGGCATGCTATGAATTCCCAGAAGAACTATTGGTATGGCTGAAAGTCAGAATTCCTTTCATGCTACAATAGCAGTTTTAATGGTCCTGTGAACTCTCAACCAAACCATTACATTGTAGGTGATAGGCTGTTGTTTGTAGCCTTCAAAAACCAATTAGTTTTGCCAACTTAGAAAACAATTCACTTTTGAATTGTATTCCTCGGTCTTTTATAACATTCAGAGGAATGTTCCATCATGTGATCCATGCATTCTCACATTCTGTGCAATAATTTGGCATATGGGTTGTGCTTCTGTTCAGTAAGTTGTGCAATCAATGCACATCAGAACATATCGATATAGGCTGATATAATGGTTATTCAGGCTTTTTATTGGTGGGAATTGTCTTATTAAGTCAATATGTATTGTATGAAATCTTGATGATGGTATTTCTAATGTTTTGTGTGCTTGTATACTTTTGCTTGTTGGCAGGATATGCATGATGCACAGAATTCTTTAATTATTTTATCCATATTTGACTAGTAATATCTAGCCTTAATCATTTTAATAGATGATTTAGTGCCAGGATGTGATATTAAATTATGTATGCTATTAAATATGGATTCTTGTAACTTAGATGGAACAGGAGGTCTAGGGTAAGATGTAAATGTATCACATAGTACAAACTAGTTATCTTCAGGTAAGGTAAACTTTTTAAAAAATTTAGAAAGGATGGAATTTCATTATTAAGAGTTGGGCTTGACAAACAATCAGCTATTATGTGCTGATTAGTCTTTATGTGTTCAATATTTGAAATAAATTTTGTAAGAATAGCTAGTTGTCACTGTTATCTGATTTAGAGGAGTGTAGACTATAACATGCACCACATAATGGTTTATGGACAGTCAGAACCAACACCTGGTGACCTTCATTGAGTTGACAAAAGTGTAGCACTGCCAAGTAGGCTGCTAACAGTTCATGGTCAAAAGTAGAATATCTGATTTGTGTCTGCATTAGCTTTTTAGAGAAAAATTCAAGAGGTATTAGATTTCCATCTACAACTTGGTGTAATGCAGCACCTATTGCATAATTACTACTGTCAGTGATTAACTGATAATTTGTACACTTAGGTTGTGGATGAGCTAATGCAGATAATTCACTAAGTTCTCTTATAATGGCATTGAAGGCTTGTTTTTAAAATTTGTTCAATATAAATGGGCCTTTAGAGAACAATCTCATCCTTTCAGACAAAGGTAGAACTAATTCTGCATATTTTGTTATTAGTTTTCTATAAAATCCCACCATGCCCAGGAACTGTGTAAACTTTTTAAATCAATAGGGAAGGGGAAGTATTTTATTTCATCTGTCTTATTATTAGTAGGCTTAATACCCTCTGAACTAATATGAAAGCCTAAGAAATTTAAGGAAGTCTCATGAAAAACAGATTTTGAAACTGGAATTTTTAAATCATTAGTATGCAAAATTTTAAAAGCAGTGTCAATGTATTTTTGGGAGAAATCTCATTATCACTGAAAATCAAAATGTCATCAGTATAAACAAAAACACAATTAATGTCTCTGAAAATTTTGTACATATATTGTTTGAATATATCGTAGCCCTTCGCTACTCTGACCACGTAATTATGGCCAATGCAAAATTTCTTTAAGACTGTGACCTTTGCTTTATTGAGTTACCCCACTTTTTAGCAAGTCTTTTTAGATTTATAATCAACCTAATTTTTCTTTAGGTGGCTGATTATTACTAGCTTAATCTAAATACCCTAGTATCTTTATACTTCGTAGCAACTTTGGATTTATTTTCTTTAAATATTAAGTAGGGAGCAAGCTCAGTTAATGTTATTATACACCCTTGACATATACACCATGGTTTTTCACCATTATGGGAGGAAGAGAGAGAGCAGGAGAAATGCAGGCTATTGTGGCCAGGGTGCTTGGATGAGTTATATGCCCATTCATTTTTGGCTGCCAACTGGATGCTAGTTGGGCTTTCCTATCCAGTCTTACCTTAGGAATTTTGCCCTTTATAATTTCTGGCTACCACAGACTCTTCCAGCATTCTTGACTTTTTTCTTTCTGGCTACCACAGACTCTTACTTCTGGAACTTCTGGCCTTTATTACTTCCATCTACCATGGACCCTTACCTTCCGGCATTCCTGACTTTTATTACTTCCAGCTATTCATAGGTCCCTACTTCAGGCATCTTAATCTCAACCTTACTCACCTGGTTTAGGAAAATGCTGCATGCATATTGATATTTCAAACAACCTATTCTGTACACTTTGGTTAAATACTACAGAAGTTTCATCATTGGACTTAACCAGCAAACTACCCAGACATTAACACAACATTGGCGAATATTTTCTCACCACTTTATCATGAATTTCATCAATGCCAACACCAGACAGTCCAGCTCTTTCGGCCTATCTTCAACTGTCAACTTCCAGCATTTTCTGTCAACCTAACTCATTTGGTTTAGGAAGTTGCTGCATGCATACTGTCCAGTAATGTTAGTGTTTCAATTAAAGGAACATGAACAAACAATTAATCAAGTAATGGAGGCAGAATTAAGCTTCAAACAACCTATTAAATACACTTGGTTTAAATACTGTGGAAGGTTCACCATTGGACTTAACCAGCAACTACTCAACGCCAGCATCAGACATTTAAATTCCTTATTGGCTATATCATCCAGACTACACTTAACGTATTTCCATACACTTCGGTTAAATACTATAGAAGGTTCATTATTGGACCTAACCAGCAACTATTCAATGCTTTTACCAGACATGTAAACTGAACTTTCAAACTGTAGTTTTTCATGCCAACTTAACTTACCTGTATTCTACTTTTAACTTAATTGCAGCTACATTATCTAGGTTCTTCTAACCAATCAGTATCCCTTCACTTAATTCTGCCTTTATTACTTGATTCTTTGTTTGTTCATGTTCCTTTAATTGAAACACTGACATTACTTTTGTATATAATGTAAATAAATTTTGTATTAATTTTAGTTTGTCATTTGTTGTCCCCTTGTTGATCTGTCAGATTCACATCTTTTATTTTAAAAATGTTAGCGGGCCTCCTGTGACATCCTATATTTGGGCTCACAGACCATATTATATAGTGCTCCCTCCAATATTACTGCAGAATTTTTAAAATCCAAATAGCATATAATTATACTTGTACAGTTCAAAAGGAGATGTAATAATAGTAGTTTTTGCAATATCGACTGAACGCATCTTGACTTGGTGGTAGGCTGAAATCATGTCTATCTTACAAAATCACTGTTTGTTCACGGGTTTGTGGGAAAAAAGAGATAATATTCAGGATAGGATATCATTCACTTTTAGTTATGCTATTCAGTGTGTGGTAATCCCACAGCAATGGTAGCCTCTGCTTTGTTTTGCAATCATATGAAGTGTGCTTGGCCATTTACTTTTAGGGGAGATCATTCTGTCGTGTTATAATCCTTTATATTCAGAACATGCTGCTTTGAATTTTTCAGCTGAAAGTTGCCTGGCTTTTGTGTAAACCAGTCCATGGTTGCCCATGTCAATTCTGGGGCAAACACCAAAGTAATATTTGTTAGTGTTTTTGTGTGGTGAAATTATGTCTGTATATTTATTTATTATGTTCTGCATGAAAGAATGAATCTCAACTTCATTGACGACTAGAATGACCAGAGATATAACTATTTTCAAATTTCTTTTTCTAGCTGCTATAAGATTGTATATTGTCCTCTCATTGCAGTCTATTATCAGGTCGAGTTTTTCTAAGAAATCAAACCCAAGGAGTGGATTGGTGATGTCAGCAATCATGAATGTCCATATAAACATTTTCCTTAAACTGGAAATCCCATCCTCCAAATTTGCTTGCCTGTAACACTTTATTTTCTCACCATTAGCAGAAGATGGTGATACAGGTATCAGGTCTAATGCAATCCCATGTATTACTGATATTAGAATTATAGAGACGCTTGTGCTTGTATTTACAATTAATTTTATTTTAGTAGCCCCTAATCGTGCAGTGATTTGTAGTAGCAACAAACTTTGCGGGACTGTACTCATTCACCCTATAGTTTTATGAATCACTTCCAGTAGGAGTTGCTGTTTCGGAACTGTGTAATAGTTGAAAACTGTGCTTTTTGGGTCATTTGCACCAAGGTTTACATGTCCTTGTCTTATTGGTGAAATAAATATGTGCTCTGCACACTCTGGGTCGATGGTCGCTTCTATATGGTTTAAAACCTCTCCATACAGGAGCATTACAGATATATTTTTGCAACATGAAGTGCAGTGTGTTTTGATACAACTGTGTTTTGTTCGTTTGTCAGGTTTAATCACAAATTTGTTGAAAATACTATTTTCTTTTGTATCCATGTGGTATGGTCAATAGAGAAGAAGTGTTGGTCAATTTTTTTTGTATTTTGAAGATGAACTGTGATTTCTGTGCTTGTGATAGTAGTAATGCTTTTGTTGTTGTTTCAAACTAGTTAGATGAAAATCAGTGTATTTTTCATTTGATGAAAAAATTTCTATATTGCTCAGTCAAGTGGAAGTTTGACCAAAATTTCCACATGGTCACTTAAGTGTCCATTGCTGAAATATATTAAAGTTTATGCAGAGGGTGAGAAGAGCATTGAAGTGTATTGTCCTAAGAAGGACAGTTTTGTAGTCATTGAGAATTGTTGTTCTGAAAAGGACAGTTTATCACATATCATTGTTGCTGGCAAGGATGTCTGGCTGGGGCTGGAGGCCGGCTTGAGCCACTGCTGATAGCTGGAGCTGGAGCTGCTGATTGCTTGCTGGCTGACTGGAACTGCAAGTTGGCTGGCTGCTGCTGGAACAGATACTGTGATACAAGACCATAGGGAAAATGGGGAAAGGCTGGACATCACTGACTATCCTAAACCTAATAAATCTGATTCATGACCCATTCATTCTTAAAATTGACTCATTCATCTTAAAAATGCATCCTTCTTCACCCAAACCATCATTTACCAAACAGTATATATTCATAGGAAATTTATCCAGAAAAATCCCTTGGTATAAAAAGTTTGATATGTACAATTGTGATTTTTTGTTTTTGTTTTTCAAAACCTGATTTTCTTACAATAAATATATAAAAATGTACATTGGGGGAAATAAGTATTTCATCCGCTGCTGATTTTCTGAGTTTGCCACCTTACAAAAATGGGAATAGTCTATAATTTTCAGGGTAGGTCCATTTTGAAAGTGAGAGATAGAATATAAAAAAATTCTAGAAAATCACATTATATTAATTTTTGAACATTTATTTCTTTTTTATTGAAAAAATAAGTATTTCACCCTATAGAAAAACATAACTCAGTAACTGATGAAGAAACTCTTGTTGGCAAGAACAGCAGCCAGACGTTTTCTGTAGTTGGTTACCAAGTTTGGAAATTTGCAAGCTGGGTTTATGTTAATTTAAGTAATTAACGTTAAGCTTGAAATTGGGTAACATAGGTTCATTGTTGAGTTGAAAACTTGGTTTGTCTTACTGCCAAGGATGAACAACATTTCATATTTATTGAAAACTTGGCTCAAAATTGCTTGGCGCAATCTGTGTTTTAACTCAGGGCAGAAACTAGGTTGATTCTATTTGGACGTAGTTGAGAACAGGTGAAATGTATTTTTTTTAATATTTGTTAACCATCCAGAAAATGTATTTGTAAAAACTCATTTTGGCACCTATATAATGTTTTAGTTGTGCTGATTTTGAGAACTATGTCAAATTTGAATTCTACATAACCCCCTGCAGATTGCAAAATACTGAAAATATTTCTCAATATGTGATGTAAGTCTTGTATCTGGTAGGCCAATGCACATGTCTGCCTGATTTTGTAGTAACATCTGCAGGTGGTGGTAAGGGTAAATAAATACTGTTTTGATTGTGTTGGATTTTCTTCTATAGCAGGTTGAAATGACAAATCGATGTACTCTGGTTTCAGTTGATCAACCGAAACAGTATTGGATTTGCCCTGGATAAGTAGAGTGAAGTACTTCTTATCCAGGACTTTATGAGGACCAGAATAAGTAAGAGTAAGGTATTTTTTTACTGCGGTACAATTATCCAAATTTTTTTGGTGTAAAAATATCTCTGAATTGAGTTCTCGTAGACGTAAACACCAAATTATCCAACTTTTGTTTAAATTCTTGAACAAGGTCTTCTTTGATTATGTTGCGAATGGAAAGTAACACTAGTGGTAAGTTATCCAGCCACGTTCGTGAGTTGTCACTAGCTGTTAGCGCTGTCTTCAACTGCCTGTGAAAACGTTCCACCAAGCCATTTGCACATGGGTGGTAGGCAGTTGTGGAAATATATTTCACACCCAACAAGTTGACAAAGAGTTGACTGAAATTGTGAGCCTGTATCTGTCGTGATGATAGAGGGACAACCAAATATAAATATCCAGGCCTTCAAAATGCACTTATAAACAGTCTCCGCTGAAGTGTGCTTAATAGGGATGACAACAGGCCAGCAGGTAAAGCGGTCAATAATTGTTAGCAAGTAATAGTAACCATCAACCTCCAGTAAGGGACCCACTATGTCAACATGAAGATGGGTAAACCTTTCATCAGTTTTCATAAACTAACCAGCTAGGGATTTAGTATGTCACTGAACTTTACTCCGTTGGCACTTCAAACAAGTTTGTGTCTAGTGCTTAATGTCACTAGACATATTAGACCACATAAAAAGATTGCTCATTAACTTAGTTGTTGTTTTTCGACCAGGATGAGAAAGTGAGTGGAAATGCTCAAAAATTTTCCTGCACATTGAAGGCAGTATATATGGCTTAGAATAACACGTGCTGATGTCACAATATATAGTTGCCATTCCGAATAGCACAGGGTGTTGCTTTAATTGTCGTGACATATTATTTTTCAGTGTCCAATGTGGCATCATGCCGTTTTTCTTCAGCTAACCAGTCAAAGTTCATGGTTGTGTTTCTATTGATTGTATCATTGATCGAGACATTGTATCAGCTACAATGTTATCAGAGCCTTTAATATAGCGAATATATGTGAATCGGGCTATCTAGTCCATTTGTCGGATATCTCTAGGGGTATATTTATCTGTCTTGGTGTGTAATGTAATGTTAGAGATTTGTGGTCTGTATAGACTGAAAAATCTCGCCCCTCCAAAATTTGTCGAAAGCAACGTATTGATAAGTAGATTGCCAATAGTTTCCTTGAAAGGGTGCTATACTTCTTCTGTGCTGGATTAAGATTGACCAAAAAGAAGATTGGTTTCTTTAAACTGTTTTGTTCTTGGTGAAGGACTGCACTAAATGAATCATCAGATGCATCCATTGTTAGTGTAAGTGGTGCATCATCGTCAGTGATATAGGACAGCTTAGTGAAATCTGCAAGAGCCTCCTTTGCATTATTAAAAGCAGTTAATGTCTCACTCAGTAAAGTAACTTTTGAGTTTTTATTGCGTTGTCGTTGCAATAGGCTCGTGAGTGTGGTTAGGATCTTCGAGCAACCAGGAATAAACCTGAGGTATTAATTCACTAAATCTAAAAATCGTCATAATTGATGAAGTGATGTCAGTTGTGGGAAATTTCTTATCAACACTACTGTCAGAGTTAACCCCTCCTTAATTTCCTAATTGTTTACTAGGGCATGCTCTCCCTACACTATAAATACTGAGCGATTTCTTGTCTCGTTCTCTTTTTACTTTGCATTTCAGCGGACACATTTAAAAATGTGATCTCTCGCAGAGATCTGCGTTTTGCCCACTAGTGGGAAAATGCCATCAAACATACACATACTCATACACGTACGTACGAACATTCATCAAAATACGAACTCTTTACGTTCACGCACAAACACAAATGTTGATGTCTTTGTCCATTGTAAATTTTGTTGTTTAATACATATACTTGTGGTATATTATCGCAGCCGCTTTTGGCTGCTCACTAAAGCAGAAGAGAACAGGGCATTACAGCCTTGACCTTTCGATCGTGTTCCTTACAAGCTGGTAATTTCTTTTAGAGATGAACTAATTACCTTTTTAGTTCGCTGTTATTACGAACCTAGTCGTAATACGCCTCTAAGCGTTTTACACCTTAGTTTTCGCGTAGCAAATCTCTACTCTTTTTTAGAGAGGTTTTTAGCATTTTAGTGAGGCCATTTCTGTTGTAAGTCTCCTTTAACATAACACAGCGACTCCTCGCCGAATTCGAGGTCGGTACTGACCGGCCGGCGCTGATATGGTCGGTACTGACCGGCCGGCGCTGATATGGTCGGTATTGACCGGTCGGCGCTTTGAGGCCAGGATGCCGCCCCGGGCTGCGTATTAAGTTACGCTCCCTTTTTTTTTGTCTGCCAACTGGACGTGAGTTGGAACTATCTCTCTCTACTTCAACTCTCTACTTCTGGCTCCTGGCCCATGTTCTACTTTCGGCATTCCACTCTTACTGGCTGCCCGCACGTCGTCCGCAACCTTTCCCCGTACACACCAATTGTAATTATTACGGGAGGTTTCAATATCGGACTCGACCAGCAGACCCGCAATGCCAGCACCAGATATCCGATATACCCAACAACATCGCAACGCCAGCAACCATCTGCAACGACCAGCAGCAGCAGCAGCGATCACCAGCCGACCAGCAGCGATAACCAGACCAGCCGATCAACAGCTCTAACTAAACCAGACGACCAGCAATGTCCACTTGCGACGACTAACCAACCTTTCCCGTATACTATTGTTAGTAATTACTATGGGAGGTTTTTCGACACCCACTTCGATTCCAACCG
The DNA here is from genome assembly GCA_964036315.1 of Acanthosepion esculentum. NCBI lineage: Eukaryota > Metazoa > Mollusca > Cephalopoda > Sepiida > Sepiidae > Acanthosepion > Acanthosepion esculentum. The sequence goes on from OZ038491.1 coordinate 20,836,084, forward strand.
TCGACTCGACCGGAGCGTCCGCATCTTCAACCTCCAACCGTCGACCGGAGCGTCCGCATCTTCAACCTCCAACCGTAGACCCGACCGGAGCGTCCGCATCTTCAACGTCCAACCGTCGACTCAACCGGAAAGTCAGCACCTCAATGTCCATCCGTCGACATGACCAATATGATCCACTAGTTTTCTCCTTCATGTAATAGACCTAGCGTAAATCATTCGTTCTGTTGTCCATATTGTTTCACCTAGTCAGGTCAATATGTAAAAATGTGGCGGGCTCCTTGTGACATATACGACACGGGGCGCTCGGACCATGGTATCATATCGCGCCCCCCAGGGTGTCCGCTGCAATATACATATCGATCTTGTTTGTTTTCTTTAAATTTTCGGTTGGACTCAACTTGAGTCCGACATGCCCTTGTAGTGGACCTTTTAATATTCTATCAGGAGTTACACACGTGTTCCTAATTTAACAACACGTAAACCCACGGTCCGCTACACTACCTTCTCACGGATTGGCGTCATCCCGTGTTCATCAATCATGTGCCCTAAATAAATTAGCCGAGGGACTGCGAAAATACACTTTTTGAGACCGAAATGTTGTAAACGTTGAAAGACTTGTTTAACATGTTGGTGATGTTTAGCACTGTTCTTGCTAGCAATTAGAACGTTGTCGATATATACAAAGGTAAAGGGTAATCGGCGAAGTACTTCATCTATTAATCTCTGGAATGTTTGAGCGGCATTCTGAAGACCAAAAGGCAAGCCGAATGGAGTGGTTATTGCTGTTTTGTGAATGTCACCTTCTGCAACTGTGATCTCATAAAAGTTAAATGTATACCAGATACCATAGTTTGTCATAACAAAACGCAATTTATAGGTAAAGAATTCGAAGATTTTTGTAAGATGTTCTCCATTGATTACGACCCCACCATATCACACAAGGTCGAACAGACAAGTGGAACGATGTGTGGGAACGCTCAAAAGAGAGTTAAAAAAGGAAGTATTGAGAAAGTAAGCGAGAAAACATTTTAAAATTTAATGAGAGTTTACCGTGTAACACCTAACCCCAATACACCACCTGTAAAAGATTGATAGAACACAACAGATGTATAGTGCTAGTCAGCCATGTTTGAACTGGCCATTTTATTTTTTAGAAAAAAAAAGGCACACCTACAAGGAAACAATTCCAAATCATGACACCATCTGGCATGTCGCCAGTGGGGTTAATGTTTTGTGGAATCTTCCACATTTGCCAGTTACCCCCTCCCCGTGGGAAAATGCACTCTTCCCCTGTAGTGATTATCATCACCATCACATACATACAGATCATACGACAAGCATTCATTGGCTAATCTCCTCAAAACTAACTCGCTGATTGGTCAATTCCGGCCAATCAGATATCCTGTACGTGAGGAATGATATTTTCCCGCTTACTAAGCTCTGAGCCTGTCACGTGATACACCATCTTATATAAACAAAACACGTGTGGTTCTCTGTCTCTTGCTCTATCTTCATTCGTCTCTAGTCTCTCTTCTTTTTCTTTTGTGTCTCATTCCTTGCTGCCAAAATGTGACCTTCAAGAACTCTCGTCTTGACCTTGCGGTCAGACGTTAAAGAACATTACCAACATTCATGCAAGTACGAACTCTTAACTCTTCTGAACTCTTACTAACTTTTCCAACACACATTTCCTAACATGCAACAGGAACTTTATTCTTCTAAAACTACAATTTAATAATTAATTCAACTTTGTGAGCTCCGGTACAAATATTTCCCAAATCTAAGAGACGTAACTCTATCAAACCTTCAGCTTATATGCATATACATCAAAACAAATAAATTCAAATGTTATGTTTTGAACCATTACGTTCTGTCTTGTATTATTTGTTGTGGATGAAAGATTATCGAACACACCCATTTCTAAGCCTTCAAACCTTCTGATTCATCCAATTCAACACACATCCCCAACAGTTTTCAAGAAAAGTAAAATCAGTGTTCGACAACTTATTACCAAGTCGAAAAACACGAACGGATAACAAAAACGACACCAAAAGTTTCAAGGTCGGCGATAAAGTGTTCTTTAGAGCATATAAGGATGGCAAAGAAACGTGGGAAACCGGCATAATATCAGCAAGAATCTGGAACTTATTTACATGGTAAAAGGGAAAAGATTTGAACAAAAAGGGCACCATAATCAGCTGAAAAAAAAAGGTTCATTGATGAAAGACCCGAAACATTGGAAGAACTGATAAAAATGCCATATGATGTTTTCTCTGTGCCCGCGCCACAAGTCGTGGAATCTACAAGGACAAGTTCTATAAAAAGAAAGCGTACTGAAGAACTGGAAGTTGATCCGAGACGAAAACACTACAAATTACGTTGGCGAATTCTCCAGATAGAGAAAGAAATACTAATACAAAAAAAAAAAAAAATTATAAAATGTATTAATCTCAAACGTTGGGGACGTCCGTACTTAAAGTGATACCGTGAGGCGCTAATGAGGTTTGGTAAGAAATGTATCAGAAGGTTTTTGATGAAGTTTGCGTTTTGAAATTAGCACACCACATTTAATTTGCAAAGAAACACTAAAAAGAATGACAAGAGATTATTGAATGTCAACAAGAAAAACATGTATTGAAAACAAGTAAATATACAATTGTGCTAGTGACAATAAGTTTGAGATGTAAAAAGTAGTTCGTGTGGAAATACAAATGTGTGTTGTAAGAACTTTTCTTGTTTAAATTTGTTTAGAATTCAAGAATACTGGATATATGAGTTTGAAAGTGAGAATGTTGTGCAAGAGGATGATAAAGTCTTGTAGTGGACCTGCCGTGTGGTGTGGAAGAAGTAGAGAAGATGAATTATCTCTGGCCGGTCCAGCCACAAAAAAGAATGTTGGACTTTAATGGCGTCCAAAGGAACAAACAAGACAGATATATGTATGCGAACAAATATATATTATTAACAGATAAAAACAGATTGATACACTGGTTTACAAATACAAATTTAAAACATGTATAGAACGTTTAGTGTCCGTGTGGAAAGTTATTGTGTGTGTGTGTTTGAGTTGGAATGTCCGTACGGTTTGGTGAATCTTGTTTTAGCGTATTCCCTGAACATGGGAAACGCTAGTTGTGTGAGAGTTCACATACTGGAAATACCTCGCACCACGTGCGACGGTTGCCGACCGCAAGCGAGGCCCGTTGGACGCACGTGGGCGCAGCCGTGGAAAGAGCTGTGGAAAGAAAGAGAGAGAGACAGAGGCGAAAGGTCAGCCCGTATTTATACTCCCGGGAGGGAGAGACCCCTGGTGAAGTGTTAAGAAAATGAAGGGGAGCTAACTGCGACAGTCTTGAATAGTTCACTTGGCTTTTGAAACAGACAGTTCACAGTGTTGTTTGTCTCTGTGTGTGTGTGAGTAGAAGATTGAGAATACACGTACGTGGTTAAGGCTCTGAAATTTAATAGTCTACTAATGTTCTTTCTCTCATTTCTGCTATATATACACATAACATAGGCTCCAGGGACGAGAGCGGGAAAAATATTGAAAGAAATGTCAATTTATGTGATTGGTCAAAAATCGACCAATTGCTGATTTTTTTCTATAACAAGTTTGGCAAGGCAAAACATGAGAAAATTTTATGTGGCTCGTGCGATGCGTAAATTGTCTTTAAAGAAAGTAGTGTTTATTTTCTGTCCAATGACCGTTGAGTGATTTCTGGGCGGGGTATATGTAAACGTCCACTACACTACCAACTAGTATTGAACGAACTTTTTTCTCTGAATGCTGAAAACGACCTGTGTCTATTTCTGTGTGGTGAATGTGACGGTCTAGCTGAGTCACCATATTTCACAAACAGTACATACAAGAAAATAACTGTCACTGAAGATGTTGGATTTTTGCACTTGTAAATTTCCGGCCATTTAGTGAAACTATCTACAAGATAATGTAATCCAGTCATAGGACCTTCAAAATCTGCATGCAGTCTTGACCACGGCGTATCTGTCTTTGGCCAAGATTTAATCTTTTGATAGCTAGTTTTACTGCCAGAGCACAACCTCTGCAAGCTTTCACTATTTTTTCAATATTTTGGTCCAATATACAAAATTTCTCGTCAGATATTTAATTCTTGAAATACCAGCATATCCGCTATGAAAATCTTTCAATATTCGCTTCTGTAACACACTAGGTATTGCAACCCTTTGCCTGAACATTTATATACCGTTGTGTAGTGAGTAAGCGTTTAAGTCTGGATTTCGTTCTTTTTTACTTTCTTTCAATTGCTTTTTTATTTTCGCAATAAAGACGTCATTTTCCGCTTTTTCCTTTATTTCTTCCAGGGTAACTCTTGTAGCGGACCGTGGTGGTGAAGATGTGAAGAGATATCAGAAGGTTAAACTTTCCTGCTAGCCGGTCCAGCTACATAGGAATGTTGGACTATAATTAAGTCCAAAGAAGACAAAGAAAACAAACAAGACCGATATACATGGTAAACAAATATATATTATAAATCATAGTTTAATAAGATGGTATCCCAGCGTTGTAGTCTATTAGCTATATGTGTAGGTATTCCTTTTATCGAACCATATATTAATAGGGGACTGTAGTCTGTTTGCTACCTAACATTTCTAACATGAATAAATTTATGAAATTTCTTCACAGAAAATATAATTGCTATAGTCTCTTTTTCTATCTGGCTGTAATTTTTCTCTGCTGGTAGAAGCGAGTGTGAAGCATGAGCGAAGGTTTTCATTTTACCACCATCGTATTTGTGTAAAATGACCGCTCCAATACCATACTCACTAGCATATGACACCACTACAATTTCTACTTTTGGATTGTAGTATGTTAATGATAAATCTGATGAAAGTCTCTTTTTTTTCGTCAAACGCCTTTTGTGTTGAAATTTTATTTTGGCACACTTCGTTATATTCCTGTCTCTTTCTTCTCCCTTTCTTTCTCTCTCTCTCCTTCTCTCTATATATTGTTCCTCCGCCCTTTCAATGAATATAACACGTGATCGGATATTGTCTCCTGATTGGTCCTGATGACAGTTCCCGCCTTGCCAGAAGAAATTCAAAGTGGAAAGTTAGTGGGAGATTCGCGACGACAGTGAAAGGACGAGCTATCTTCTCCTCCGTGGAAATAAGACGTTAAAGTTGTCCAGCAAGTCGACTAAGACAAAGACAGAATTAGTCGCAAGTATTCAAGTTGCGAGGAGAGAAAAAATTCGCCTAAAAAGCTAGGCGTGTTTAATTATCGTCTCCGTGTGAAGACACAGTGTAGCGCAGGATTCTCCCAGGACTGTTTATTTATCCTAAGTACTGGATAAATGGAATTTTGAGGACACTCTCAATAATTGAAAGGATTGGTAGATACCTTGGCGCGGTAGAATAAACCAACCAGGTAGAATTTATCTGCGGCTAAAGAAAAAGGACATTTGGTTCATTTTACATGCTTGTTACGGAATGAGACATTGCAAGTCAATTCTCAATAAATAAATAAATAAAATAAAAAATAAATAAATAAAATAAAATAATAATTTCTCACCAGAAGCCGAAATCGCGACTTTGGTAGGTCTTTTTAATAAAGGCTTTCTAATTTCCTTCCATGTAGTTATACTGATTATTGAAATATCACAACAGTGTCCAGTAGCTTTTTCACACCCACATTATTTATTTTCATATTCACAAATTTCCTTTTGTTTTCTGTGACCATTTTTTTCCGTTGCACTTGTAACATTTTTAAATGGGCAGTCTTTTCCAAGATGTAATTTACCACATCTGAAACAAAGATTTATTCTCCTTTTTGTACATTTGTCCTTTGCTTGTACTAATGCACATTATTTTTTTCTTATCGTAGCCCTTTGTTACTCTGTCCACGTGACCAAGGGCTGACATTATTTCTTCATGACCATAACCTTTTCTTCATTGTGTTGCCACACTATTCAATTTAATTTCATAATAAATCTAATGACTTTGTAGTTCTTTCAGTGTTACAAACTTAGTCGGAATACACTTTATGAACATTTTTATATTTTTTATATTCCGTAGCACTTCTCAATCATTTTTTCTTGAGATTTTTAGTACTTCACAGGACCAGTTAATGTTTACACTTCCTTTCCATATAAGTTGGCGACTTCTTGCCAAACCAAGAGCAGAGGATGAGGAGGAGGAGGAGAAACGTAGGCCCCTGGCCATTGTGTCCAGGGTGCTTGAATGGGTTATGTATTGAGTTCCAATCCCATTTGTTTTTGTCTGCCATCTGGATGCTAGTTGGGCTTTCCTATCCTTTCTACTTCTAGCTACCACAGACCATTACTTCTGGCATTCTTAGCCTTTACTACTTCAGGTTTCCACGGACCCTTACTTCCAGTTTTCTTGTCAACTTAACTCACCTGGTTTAGGAAATTGTTGCATGCATATCGTCCAGACTCAAACAACCTATTCTGTACACTTTGGTTAATATACTATGGAAGGTTCACCATTGGACTTCGCCAGCAACTGCTCAATGCCATCACCAGACATTGGACTTCACCAGCAATTACACAATGCCAACACTGTACATTGGACTTCACCAGCAACTGCACAATGCCAGCACTGGCCATTTAAATTGAAAATTCCTTCTCTTTGACTATATCATCCAGACTTCAAATAACCAACTCTGTACACTTCGGCTAAAATACTATGGAAGGTTCACCATTGGGCTTAATAACAACTCCACAACACTTTCACCGGACATGTGAACATAACTTTTGAACTGTGGATTTATATGCTAATTTAACCTACAAGGACTGTGGTCTGTATTCTAAACAAATTTTGTATTAATTTTTAAGTTTGTTGTCCTCTTGTTGACCTGTCAGATTTCATTTCTTTAATTTATAAATGTTAGTGGGCCTCTTATGACATTTATGCCTATTTGGGGCACTCAGGCCATGTTATATCATGTCCCCCTCCAAGGGGTCCACTACATTCTGAATTTCTTCAGCATCGTGTTTCAAACTTACAATTGTCAGGTAATCGTCCACTATTTCTTGCAGTGTAATATTACTGTGTTATTCAATTTTCATTCAAATTTTCACTTGTATTTCAACATCTTTTTTTAGCTGTTAAACCTTGAACAAAAATTAATCATTTGAACATATCTGGAGTCATTTTCTTTATTCAAAACCTTTCACATTCTTTGTTAATGATACCAGCATACATGACAAATTCTTTGTCCTCTTTTTTGCTTAGATTCATGCACCTCCAATGAGCATTAAACAGAGAGATCTTGCCACTAAAGATTTTCATCAGAATGTGTACTGTCTTCAAACCCGATTTCACCTGTTTTTTTATACTATGTAGTTGCAGTATTTTTCATGCTTTATCAGAGCTATTTTCCTCAACAATAATTTCATTTCTCTCTCATCTTCCCAGCCACTACATTCCTGACTAAATATTTGTTCATATCTAAGAAAATATACAGAAAAAGTCAGTCTCTCATCAGGATTGTATACAAATTCTGATATGGTGTTTTCGGCAGTGTCTGACATGAGACATTGAAGAATCTTTTGTTTTCTTCAAAATTATATACAACAATTGTTGCTGTTTTTGTAGTTCTAACAACTGTTGATTTTGTTGTTGTTGAATTTCAACTATCAAAGCCAAAATTTGCTCCACATTCACAAGAATATGTTTTGTTTTTCCTCCACCCAAAGGAAAAATTTATTTTTCTTCTACACAAGAAATTTCTTTTTTAAATCAATGTGGTTAAAATTCTTGTCGTCACCCATATCCTTGTTCTTGAAGCAATAAGTACATATTTTTTCCATACTTGTTCACTCAGCATGAGTTTCCCAAATCCTTGTAACACCAGTTATAACTCATATGAGTCCCTGAATCCTCATCCCTGTTATGTCATAAGAGGTCTAAATCTTTGTCACAACACTTATAAATCACCTGAGTTTTGAATCCCTTGTCACCACTGTTATAACGTGCTTCATATTACTTATAATATAAGTAATACTTTGGCAACTTGCCATGATGCCTTTATTACTTAGTATGAAGACTGACTCCAAACAGCTTCTTTTTCTCTGACCTGGAGCTGTTTATTTATAGTTATGGATTAGTTCATATAGTTATCTGGGGTGTATTATTTACTCCACAACAGATTTATAAATAAGAAGCAAGAGTTGCCTTGTTAGGTTATAGTAAAATGAAGGGAAGTAGAATTCCCATAATGCACTAGAAAGACAGTTTTTGCATGAAAATACCCCCCCCCCCGGCCAACTGTTGGACCAGAAAGACAGGTTTTCTTAAATGAGCTCACAAGAAAAATGTTGTCTTCATACAGATAAGCCTAAAACCATTTATTTCTTTGCATTAATGCATAAAAATCAATATATATATGTTTTGTGAATAATATGAATCAATTATGTAAGCAATTGTATGTTTAATCAAAAATTAATCATTTAATAAATATCTTATATCTTGTTGCATGCACACCAAAAACTGTTCATGCTTTATTTATGCTTTCATGCAATATTGTGTATGAATATTAATGTAACATGTGGATGGATGATATAATCCCAGATAAAAATAAACCCAAAACAAGGCCTCATATCATTTGCACACTCACAACAATTTAATTTTAGAATTCCTTGCATTTTTTAACTATAAACGATAAAGTCTCTAGAAGACCATGGAAAAAATTTTGAAGTTACTTTCTTTTTACTTACCAATAATATTCTTTCAGAATGGCTACCCCTCTGAACACATATAAAAAGCAAAGAGCTATCATAGGATTTCTGTTTTTGGAGGGATAAACTGCTGCAAACGTTCTTAGGAGATTAGTGAATGATTATAGAAAGGTTGCACTTCATGCAAACATAGTAAAAATATGAAAAAGAGACTGACCTTAGTGACAGGCTCCAGTGTGGTAGGCTAGGTGCTACTTACTATGAATGAGGGTATGACCGAACAGGCTGATGTTCTCATTACATCTGGTTGGAAGTATCAGCATATATACTCAAAGAAAATATCAGGAAATTGCCATTCACCAAAGATTAACATTTTAACTTCTCATATTATTCTCTAAATCTTAGTCCTCAACAATATTGGCTTTGTGCTAGACTTAGCTAAGCTTAGTGATAAACAGTTGCAAAACAGCTGAAAATGTAGTCCAAATGAGATAATTATATAAATTTATTTCTTCTCCTTTAAAGTGTCCTTCAAAATCAATTACAATAAGTATACATTTTCAGATGCAAGATGTTCATTATATTTGTTTTGATTTTCTGTTTACCATTTCAAATTCAAAACTTAAAAATAAAAATGTAAATTTGTTAGCAAATAAGTTCAAGAAAACCTCAGATAAATTTTTATTTAGAGGGTTGTTTACATTAATCATGAATCCTCTAAGAAAATTCAGTGGCAAATTTTAACCATTAAAAAATAAATTGATATAATACATACATGGATTAACATTAAAATAATAATGATAATTTTATATATTTTATTCAAATAATTAAGATACAAAAACAGCAAGGTATGTTGGTGTAATTTAAACTTAAAAAAGAAAAAATTGAATAAAATGAATATTCTTTTTGGACATTTGAGTTCAAATAAAAGTTCTGCATGTATATGATGGAGAAAGAGGGTTTACATACATTAAGAAAGGGAGAGAGAGTCTGTTGAACTTTCAGTTGTGTCTGGACATAATCTTGTTGATGGAAGTAAAGAGATGATTGAAAACACTTCCTTTGAAGTTACTGGTAAAAACAGAAACTGATATTGAAATTTACAAAATTGAGAGCAGGAGCATTATTTCTTTGTAAGTATATATACTTGTAGACCACTTGTTATTTTTGTATCAATTCCAGAAGAAAGATATTATCAAGTCAAGGTAATCTTTATCTCGATTTGTAAAATATGTCCACTCTATTTAAATTTAACAGTGATCAAGGGAAGAAAAAAGATATTAATAGGAAATAATTATTTTATATTCATGACGTCTTTTCACATATTAATCTAAACTTTTTTTAAAATAGCAGTAAAATCAATAAGATAAACTAGATGAATTTAAGGGAAGTAATATCAGCTAGTATGCCCAGAGTTAACTCCTTTATAGATATTGTGGAAAAAAACAAAAATTTGCAAATCCATGGTACATATGTGGAGTAAACTTAATGTGAAATTACTAATCATCATACTACAGTAGGTATATATATACTACAGTAGGTATATATATACTAACACCTGATGAGATGTGTTGGTAAACATCGAAACGTGATTGCATTAATGTAGAATCGATTTTCATGCTGATGTAATTATCCTAAAATAAAGAATACAGCTCTACTTTTGTATTGAGCTCTGTTTTAAATTAATGTTACGAACGTTGGAATTTATATTTGATTCGTTCTCATTTCATATATATATATATATATATATATATATATATATATATATATATATAGCATGGATAAATCAACTGTTCATTTTAATCCCTAAGCCCCACACCACTAGATGCTCATTACACAAAATATTCAGGGCTTTGGATAAGTCATTCTGAAATATGAGATAAAGACTTGCAGGTTCAGAAAAGTCATTTGAATTTGTGTATGAGATAAGACTCATGTTTAGAAAAGACATTTATATATCATATTTAAATGATTCTTCTTCAGCAGCAGTAGTAGTCTTTCTCAGCCCAGATAACAGCCCTTTACTTCACCTGAATCCAGTCAAACTCTTTTGCAGTAGCAGTTTTTACATACCTGAGACAGTCAATCATTTCTGCAGCAGCAGCTGCAGCAGACTTTACACACCTGAGACAGTCAATCCCTTCTGCCAGATGGCAATCTTTTTGCTCATGTGGTCAATTCCTTTCTGGTCTGTAGCAGTAGTTTTTCATTATCCCAGATCCCAACCTCTACATGCCTGAGATTGTCAATCCTTTCTCTTCAATGACAGCCTTTTTGCCCAAGTGGTCAAATCTTTGCTGATTTTGTAATCAAAGTTTTCCCTTTTATATAGCAAGCAGTTTGCTCCAACTGGATCAAAATCAACTCCTTATACTTTTTATTCCTAATTGTTTATATACTTGAGAATCACTATCCAGCTGAACTGAACACATTTGGAATTTAAATTTGGCAGGTTTTTCCCAACAGAGTTGAGACTGTGGTAACCACCACCACCATCATTCATAGAAAATATACAACAAGCATTCATTGGTTAATCCCCTTCAATCTAGCTCGCTATTTTTTCAGTTTCAACCAATCAAATTGCCTGCACGTGACAGGTTTGTTTTGGCGCCAACTAAGTTTGAGCCTGTCATGTGGTACAACATACTATAAAAACGAAATACGAGTGATTCTCGCTCTCTTTCTGCTCTTTCTTTTTTGCTCACTCTCTTTGTTGTTCTCTTTGTCACTCGTACGTTTCAACTCTGCTGCCAAAATGTGAACCTTAAAGAACTCTCATCTTGACTAATCTAGTCAGACGTAAAAGAACTTTACAACTAATCACGCAAGTACATTCTGAACTCTTACCAACTTGTACAATACACAATTCCAAACACTCAACACATACTCATTCTTCTAAACTACAATTTAATAGTAAATCTAATCCTTATGAGCTCAGGTATAAATATTTCCTAGTCTAAGAGACGTAACTCTGTCTAACCTTTCAGTTTACATGCATATACATCAAATACTTAATAAATTCAATTGTTATGTTTTCAACCCTATGGTCTGTTTTGTATTTTATACCATGTGCTATTTTACTTCAAATATAAATTGCATTGTGACCACCACATTGGATAGCGACCTCCAGCATAATGGCATGATCCTTTTCCACACCTTTCCTAGACAAAATAAAATAATTGTAGCGGGACCTGCAGCATTGCACGTCCACAACACATTTGGAAACCTCACCGTTTAGGGGCTCGCTACAAGACTATGTTTTGTAAATAATTGCTGCAGAATGTTTAAACAGCGTGGCTTCATTTTGGTGTATTTAGTTATAAACTCTATTTGGCCTCATTTTGGTGGTTTCTTTGAAAAGAATCCATTATTGAGATTTTACTTTTCTCCATTAATTTTTCATACATTTAATATTTTGTTTTTTATTTAAATAGTTTGTATAATAATTTTTACACAATTCCAACATTTTAATTATTTTTCGCATATAATTTTATCATTATCTATTTTATTAAAAATAATTTTTATAGAGAATCAGTCTCACCAATCTGAATTAGTTATCCAGCTTGATAACAATTATACCATAATGAAGCATGCATATTAAATTATTATGTAAATATTTATCTATCCTTGTGTGTATGTGACCACAAGAATAGATATCCCTAAAAATATTTATTCATTGGCGCAATATTATTACAATATTCTCGACGCCATATTTTTTTTAAACATTTTCAGCCAATCAAATTTCAGTATTGAATTCACACGGTTTGTTTACAAAAATGGCTCCCTTCGCCATGCGGAAGGGAAGTTGATATTTGTTGTCTTATTTTGGAGGGATTTTAGCTGCAGACAAAATCATTATATTAGAAATTTAAAGAGCTGATGAAAATGCTGAATATCGTTGGTCGTGGGAATTCTTCACGATTTCCACATAATCTTCCCCAAAACGTAAAGTCTAAGGAAACTTGCAAACAGCAAAATAGACCAGATTCTTCGTTCTTTTGCTTTCACACAAGACACAGATCCAAAGCCAGAGTAAGTTTGATTTTTACCTCCTTCAAATAATGTGAACAAACTCTTGTTAAAAATAAAATTAAATTAAAACATTAAGTGTCATGTTCCTATGAAGTTATTGCAAAGTGTCGTAAATTATGATATATTTTTTAATTCTATTCTTTAGTAATAAAAATTAATGTTTAATTTTTAAATTTACCTCCATTGGTGCTGAAAAAAGTCCAAAACAAAACTATAGGATGATGAAAAAAGACCCCAAACATAATAAGAACAAAGTTTTATCGTTAAGAGGAAAGATCAAAAAGTATTTTAAAATTATTTTATTAAATTTTCTAATCCTTCCTAGCAAGTTCGAAATTGTGGTTAAAATCTTTTTTTTTTTTTCATCAGCGGTCGACATAATTTACGATTACCATACGGTTCTTTTTGCTCTTTTTTTTCAGGTGAAAAACACATTGACTTGGAGATTCTTGCAAAAATCAAGTAATTGTCGGATTCTAATGAAACCTTCAGGACTTATGAAATAAATGAAATAATAAATGAAATAAATTAAATTTTCTTTTAGAAAAACTTGGCAATTTTTTTTTTAAAATATGTTTCCCCCACCACTTAATTTCATGAAATTTTGAGAAATTTCAATTTCAAAATTGTTTTTATTAGTCAAATTTTTTTTTCAAACTACCACTCATTTACCGAAATAAATGACATTCATTAAGTAGAAAAGCTTAAGGACACTAATTAATAAAAAAAATTGTTTTCGATGAAAAATGAAGTTTTTCAAGAATTGTTTTCATTTTTTTAAAATTTTAATATTAATTTATTTATCTATTAAAAAAAAACCCATAAAAAGTAAAAAGATGAACGTCTGTGTCTATGTTTCTACGTCTGTCTGTTGTACATTTAGGAAGAAAAACTACTTCACGTTTCGTCACCGATCTTCATTAAATTTGGAACATAGTAGTTTTCAAGTAAAGCTAAAAAGAAGGCTTCAAGAATGTTTTTTCATTTTTAAAAATACATTTTAAAAACCAAGGTATCGAAACTGGAGGTTTAGTCTCAAAAACGGAATGATGTCTATTGATTAGATTACTTATAAAATTTTACACACTTCCCCATTAGCAACAGTGCAACACTGTCGTCTTTCTATTTCTTTTTTTTTACGCTACCAAGTGAGAATGAAAAAAAAAATGAGGGAAAATTAATAAAAATTATTAAATTGTAAAATTAGGTTTTAAACAGCAGAATATATTTAAATTCAAAATTACAATTCATTAAAATTTCAATAAATATGTTACGTTTTATTTTATTTCGTACTAAGGAGCAAGCATAATTTTTAAAATAATAAAAATTTTCGTTAAGATAATAATATTAAAAAAAATAAACAATAGGATTCTCTTCACGTCGGAAATGCATCTTAAAAAACTGTTTAAATAAGTATTGATAATTAATTTTACATGTTAAAAATAGATAAAAATATTGAGGAGACTAACATTGACAATGAGGACAACGGTTTCAAATTAGTAGTGTAATGGTAATCCCTGATGAAATTACGTAAATATTGTGACTTAAAAATCAATATAAGGACAACACTTTGGATAAAAATCTAATATAGGGTAGCAGTTTCCAGTGTAAAACCTATTAATTTGGAAATTCTTGCAAAAATCCAATAATTATTTGATTTTAATGAAAATTTCTGGTCTTATTAAAAAATGAATGAATTTATTTTTTAAATTTTTATTTGTAGAAAATTTGGGTAAAAAATATTTAATTTATTTTTTTACATCTGTTATCCCCCCCCCCTGCCGTACATGAAATTTTCTAGAATTTCAAAGAGTACGGAAATTGTTTTATTACCTAAGCGGAACTGCTTGGAGAAAGTTAAAAAAATCATCATCCCTCCCCCCCAACTACTAAAAAAAATCGTAAAATAAAAACTGCAATAAAACGATCTAATTATCTAATTAGATAGGCCTTTATTTGCTTTTATAAATAATATACATTAAGTACATTGAAGAAAATTTTTTTAGATGAATAATGAATTTTTACAAGATTTGTTTGCATTTTTCTTTAATTTTTTCAAGAATTGTTTTTAATTTTCTTTAAGTTTAAAAAATGTTTTAAAATTCTTCCAAACAGTGTACGAGGAAGGTTATTATTAAATGAAGGAAGACTATATGTATTAAGCGAAAATTAAAATCTTAATAAAAGTCATACTCCCAAAACTTTACCATAATTAAATTTTTTTTTTTTTTTTTTTTTTAGTATGGTGTATGGTAAGTGATATTATGGTTAAAAGGTTACGTATTTCAAGAAAACTCCTTGACATAAAGGTTTTTGGTTGCAGGCAATACTTTTGTGGTGTGCTGCTCTGATTTGTTTTAAAATTGTTAATGAGGTTATTACTGAGGCTGCATTTTTAGTGAGAGCACATACATTTAAATTTGCAAAAACACAAGGAAAGAAGAACGAGAGATCAAATTGCATTCAACAATAAAATATATATTGAAAATCAACGAGTACAACAATTGTGCTTATGTATTAATATTTAGGGAGAGAAAAGTAGCTTCCCTTGTATTGATATCTGATACAAGATAGGAATAATGTACTTAAGAATTTTCTTTTTGAAATGTTCAGAGTTCAGTGAAAAAATAAGATTTGAATTCAAGAATGAAAAGTTTGTACAAAAAGGATAATAGAATTTGGTTTGTGACTTGGCTTGTGACAGACAGTTAACAGTGTAGTGTAATGGTAGTTCTGTGTCTGTGTGTGCGTGAGTAGAAGAATGTAGTACACGTGCATTGCTAAGTTCTGCTGATTTATTGTTCTACTACTTTATTTCTGGAGTACAAACTGTTTAAATACTTTTTGGGTAGGCTCCAGAGAGAAGCGGGAAAAATATTGAAAGGAATATCTAAAATACATGATTGGATAAAAATTGACCAATCACTGATTTTTTTTACAAAACCAAGTTAGACAAAGTCATGGCAGAAAATTTTGTGTGGATACTGCAATAGGTAAATTGTCCTGTTGTAAACAGTACTTATTTTCTAACCAATTATAACTGAGTATTTTGTGGGCGTGGTAAATCAGAGTAGTCACTACACTTTCATTTCATTTTCATGTTTCATAGTCCCTATGTTTCAACAGGCTTCTTTTTAAATCTTGAAGGGATGGTTTCTAGAGGTTTTTTTCCTATTTTACTAAATTTTAAAAAATTTTGCTATGTATTCATCTTACTTTATATAGTGTGTGTCATGCATAATTTGTTTTATTTATTATAAAAATCTAATATTAATAAAATCATTTATCATTATCTTAGCTATTAAATAATGAAATACCGTTATAGAGGTAACTCAGTAATGTAAGAAATTTTTATAGTATTTTAAATTATTATAAGAAACAAAAAAAAAAGTTCTTACTTGGAATTTGTAAATTTATGTCAATTCTGGTGCACCATACTAAACCTGTCAACACATTCGGCCATCGAATCCATTCTATCGATGGAGATGTGAAAATAACATGACCCCGAAGTTAAGAAATGTTTGTCTAGAAAATTTTATGCTATAATTAAGTGATATTTGTTTCAAAACAGATTAATTTAACTTTAAATTTGCTAATTTTATGAAAGTAACATTTCAGAAATGTATATTTTATTTTAGCGAGATTTTCAAAACTGAAAAATAAATTTTCTTTACACTTCTCTAGAAAAAAGTTAAAAATGGCCATTTTGATTGTTTTTTTGTAAGACTTGACTAAAAATCATTCAAATTTCCATTCTATTTCTATTTGAACTTCTCCACAGATTTTTTTTTTTTTTTTTTTTTCTGAAATTTGAAAATTTAGTCCTTTAAAAGCTTTCAGTTGAAGATGGGGGAATGTTTCTAAAAGGATTTTTCCTTTATGAAAAATACATTTAAACCATAGGTATACAAATTTTGGAGGTACCTATATTTAAAGATAATAATTTTTCATCTCAGTCATGGTCAGAACATTGTGACTATAATAATGACACTGAGGGTAACTGCTTGAACAAATCACTGTAATTTATTAGAAATCATAAAATCATTGTGGCTATAACAACAAAGTTGAGAACAACTGTTTGGATAAATCAATGTTTAATAATTATAATGTCTCATCACTGAAATTCAACATTTTTGTTTGTTTTTTTTTTTTGTTTTTTTTAATACCAGCTCCCTGTGAGATGTAGATGATCATGGCTATTCACAGATTCTATTTTTTTTATTATTTGAGAGTTTCCTTTGTGTTTTTTTTTTTTTTCTTTCTTCAATCGTTTGGACTTCAGAGATTTGTTTCTCTTAAACTCGTTGCCACCTAAGTTTAAAGAGCTCACTCTAACCCTAACCTATAGCTAGAGAGAGATTCATGACTTTCCCAAAGGCATTTGTACTATTGACACAGCTCTTAAGTTTATATAAATGTGTCTAAATTGTTGATGTTAAAATATACATCAATTTTAAAGTATGGTAAATATTTTGTGTTTTTGTTTATATAGTATGTTGAAATGTAGATGAAGCTTTTTTCACTTTTTATAGAAGGATACATGTGACCTGAAACTGATTTAAGCCATTCCACCTTATCTCTTACTATATGTGTGTACATGTGTGAAAGTAAAAGTCTTTATTAGAGAGCACATCACCTTGTTTGTATATTTTTCTCTGTTTTTTCTTTAAGACTATGAAATAAAACTTGTAATAACATGTTTGGATTATAGGAGCAGTTCATCCATTTAAATAGGGAATATTTCAGGATGGATGCTTGATTATGTAAAACTATCTGAACAAGTCAGGAGTCTCCTTATATTATTGTTTTACTCTACTCCAGGAACCAGCTTTTAATTGTTATATATGATCTTTCCTTCAAAATCTAATTTGGTATAATCTAATTTATTTTAATCTATTCACACAATTTACTGACATTGTATATTAGTTTCATTTTTTATATCACATCTTATTTTTTTTTTCAAATAATCATTCTAACCATTTTAAAGCATTGTATATAGTGTATACATTCCATAAATTATTCAAACTATTATCCTCATTGTTGCTGATTTTTATCACATTTAGCTGATTTTTGACCTTCTTGAGTGCATGATTCATTTTGTAGTCTATTTTTCTTTCCTAAATGGTTCTAGATGTGGACATTAAAATTATGTGCGCTTATTTTATTTCATCTAGTGATAAAAACATCAAGGAAAAATATTAGTCCAAATAAAGTATGTAATAATATAATACTACCTTTTTAAAAAAAACTTCCATTTTTCTATTTTGTCTACTTTGATTTTTAGTTACGTGCTGAAGAAGAAGAAGAGAAATTGATACAAGAACAAATAGAAAGGGCAGAAAAGTTGCAGAAATTTCAAGCTGATGTGCAGAAACGGGTTTCAGCAATTCGGAAAATGAAACAGCAAAAGGAAATTGAACGAGGGATGAAAGATGTAGGTATCAAGTGAAAGTTGGTAATACAAACCATTCTACTAATCTTAATCTCTCTCTCACATACACGCCCATTTGTTTGACAGGTAATTTTTAGCTGAATTTTTATCTGAAATTTTCACTGTATAATGTTTGACGTATGTGGTTAATATTCATAACTGAATTAAGTGCATTGACAAAGATGATTATATTTAAAAAATAAATATTTGTTTAGCATTAGGCTATGGATTGTGTGTGTGTGTGTGTGTGTGTGTGTGTGTGTGTGTGTGTGTGTGTGTGTGTATATATATATATATATATATATATATATATATATATATACCCTGTTCAGAATTGTAGAAAAATGCAATAGATTACTTAAACTCAGAAATTAACTCATTTTTGTACACGACCAGCTCCAAAAATTTGAATTTTTATATTCATATATATATTAACCAGTCAGCGATGTCATGAGATGCGCTGCTTTCTTTGAATTTGTAAACAAAATTTGTTTTCTGCTACAAAATTTTTGAGGATCACTTCAGAATATGATCAACAGTATTTTCCCTCCTTAAAATGGATATTTAAAAATTGAAAAAATATTTATTAACCAGTAAACTTGACATTAATGAATCTAATTTTTTTTTTTTTTCTGGAGATAATGTTTCATTATAAAAGTTATCAGTTTTAGTTTGCTAATTAGTTTTTCAGTTAACCTTTGACCAGGGTGGTTGTTCATTTGTTATACAAAACTGAAATTCTCATACTTAATTATTTTTCGCATATTTATTTGAGTATATAATATTACAAAAAAATGCTGAGCAATATTGACATAAAAAACATGCAGACTAAGTTTGTTTATGAGCGTCAACAGTAGTAAACCAGCTCCCTGCACAGTGGGCCTAGAATGGCAATATTTGGTAATTTGGGAATAATTTGAGAAATATTCATGGTATGATATTGTATGAGGGCTCATTGATTTAGTGAAATGAAGAAAGTCAAATTTTTTTCATATTTTGGCTGGTCTGGGACTGGATTTCCATATTTGGGCATAACTGCCCCAAAACATGAAAATTGCTCTAATTTTGGTTTGGTTGAAGATAGAAAGGCCAGGGCAACATGATATCAGTGAACTTGACAAAATTGAATTTTTATCATATTTCTGAGGGTCTGAAACTGGATTTCCATATTTGGGTATTACAGCCCCAAAACACGAAAATTGCTCTAATTTTGATTTTGTTGATGATAGAAAAGCCCTTGATTACCTGAAGTACAGAGAGAAAGAAAAGAAAGACAGTGTCCCTGTAGTTTCCTTTTTGTCATTAGAAGCTGTTTTGTTCATGCACTATATAATTCTCAGTAAAGAGCAGATGAGACAGGTTCGTTATTTCTTTGGTCAAAAATGCATTTAGTTTCCAACAACTAATGCAATTCTTCCCATCAGAAAGTCCTTGAGACCTCAAACATATTCTGTTTTGGATGGAAAAGGAAGCGGCCTTGACTACAAGAACCTTGTAAGAGAAACAATAACATCAGTGGTCAAAGATAGTCAAGGAAAATTCTCCAGATCTGTCACTCAACAGTTTGACCATGCACTTGAAAGATAGTGGGGATGGTGCTGGTACAATGTCAGCGCTTAAATTGAAAAAGAAGAGTTGAGGATGGTGACAACGACAATGATGAAGGCCACATATTTTAGTATGGTATCATTCCTCTGAAACTTACACGGAATGTTGGTGGCAAAGAAGAGATTTTATGGCAGAACGAAGTGCCCAATTCTGCATGATCATTGAGATCTGTGTATTTGATTAGAGAAGTAGAAAGTAATCTTGACTTCCTCAACTTCGTGGTCAAAGAAACTGATCATGCTCAGAATGATTTAAATACTAATAGTTTATCAATTAATATTGGTGATGATGATTTTAGTGTGTCATGTGTAATTCTGGGAATAGAATGGCAAGACAAGATGCCCAACACTGAGGTCCTGTCTCGATTTGCAAAGCAACAGATCACACAGTTTGAACTCATGATGCTTATTACTTTAAGACAGATGAATTTGAGGATTTTTTTCTTTGCATATCAATTTGATGATATATGTTCTGATTTGAGAAGTGCAATTTTCAGTCATATTTTCTCTAAAATATAGCCACTTTTTGACACCCGGATGGTCCTTCTAGGGTGCATGGGTTTTCTAGAGGTTGAAGTGTGTTCAAATAATTTTTTTTTTTTGTGTGTCTATGATAGATATAAAAAAATGAACTTACTTCCTAGAAGTCTTGACTACCTTGAAAAGATCATTGATCCAAATCAGGAAAATGTTTAAAATTGTAAAAATTTTGAAATCAGACACCAACTCTTCTCTTTTGCTTGTGTCAACTTTGTTCCAGTTTTGAATTTGTTGGCACTATCTCAATTGTTGATTCATGTAGGAAATATGTTCAGGAATCAGAAAATATATACTAACCCATGTCCAGAGGCCATCTTTCTGGTGTGATTTGAGTAAGAAGAGCAATTTTCAGTGGAATTTTCCCTAAAATATTGCAATTTTTGAACCCTGAATGGTTCTTCTAGGGTCAAATATGGGTCAGTGAGTGGGTAAAATGTGTTCAAATAAAATTTTTGTATCTATGTGATAGATATGATACAGAAAATAGGATATAGGTACAAGGGTTTGAGTAAAGATTGCATTTTACTAGCCATTTCCCCAAAATACAGATTTTCCATTAAATTCTATGGAAAATGGCATATCATCTAATAGTTTGTAAATTCATGACATTGAAATTGCCATAACCTTAGTTCTAGACAAGATATTGAGCTGAATTTTTTTTTTGCACTGATTCAGAAATTTTATCTAGTTTCCATAAAATATAACCGTGTATGTTTTTTTGATAGCCATTTTAGCGCAAATTACCATCCCTTGTCTCACTGTGCCCTGCTTATTCATGCTGCTTACTGCTACAATTTATATGTATACATGAAACAACACATATTCTCACATGTAGACACATTCTGTTTCTTCTATACTAACACAATTTATTCCGTTGTACTGTAAAAAAGATACACAAAATGTTTTGTGTGAAGTTGTTTTGCAAAGAATCTTTGTAACTCATTTTTTTCAGTTTGAAAGAAAAATAATACTCAAATAATAAAAAATTATTTAAATTTGTGTAAGATTTTCTTGTTTCTTCGTTTTATCCCTACATATCCTGCTATATATATATATATATATATATATATATATATATAATTTTGTCCTACTCTGAAGCAATTCCATGGTGTGAAAAAAAAAACACCAGTCTACAAATTCCCAGTGAGACCATTGAAAGTAGAAGACAAAGCCCTGAACTATGTAAAGTATTTCACCTATCTTGGTAGCAAAGTCAACTACAGTGGATCTTCAGATGATGAAATCATGCATCTGATTGCTAGGGCTACCAGTGCTTTCAGCAAACTTTGCCATCGCTTGTGGGATGAGTGGGGTATCCGATGGGATACAAAAATTTGGGTTTACAGAGCTGTTGTCCTTGCCATCCTTTTGTAAGGGTCAGAGTTGTAGACTCTATACAGGTACCATATATGCCAGCTCGATGTTTTCCATAAGATCTGTCTGCATGCCACCTTTGGAGTTAGCTTTCAAAAGACATCCAATGTTGACCTGTTTAACTGGTATAATATTGGAGGAATTGAGACTTTCCTTATACAGTCTCAGTTGCAGTGGACTGGTCATGTCTTGAGAATGTTTGATGACAGGATACCCAAAATCCTAATGTACAGCCAGTTAGATCAGGGCTACAGAAGTCCAGGACACCCATGGCTTAGATACAAAGACAAGCTGAAGAACAACTTGTCAGCTGTCAATATATCTCATGACACCCTTGAGCGCTTAGCCTTGGAGCGGGAAGAGTGTTTTAGTGGACTTGGTGGTTTTCAATCTGCTAGTCTGAATTGTCTTCAAGAAGTGCTGGTCTTGAGGGCCACTTAAGATTATTGCACAAAATTCATAACTGAATCAATTGGTTAAGTTGTCAGATCCTCATACATTGAAAACGAGTCCATTATATATATATATATATATATATATATATATATATATATATATATATATATATATATATATATATATATATAGGATGATCTAGCAATTAAAACACTTTCTAAAAAGTTTTTTGTCTTAGTGAATCGTTTTTTCTTTTAATTTGAGTAGCATCTTTTATGAAAATTGTGGTCAATCTCATGGTGAGCAACTAATGCATTTAATGTGTTTTGTAAAAGATCCCTTTTGAGTTCATATAATCTTTTTAAATCCTTACACTGCATTAACAGTAGCTTAAAACTTAGTGTCCACTGAAAGTCAACTAATAAGAATGATCTCATAAATTTCTATTCTTATCATAACAACAAAATAAAATTTGGAATAATCATTGGCTTCTACTTAAGTGCACTCAGAATTTGACAAACGCAGTGAATCAAAAAAAAAAAGTTCTATCCACTAAGTTTATCACAATTACAATTGAAAAAAAATTATCTAAAATTAACATAAAATTTGACACAAATCTAATACAATAAATGTCTTAATTTATACAAACAAAACAATAACTTGAAGGAGGAATTTACGCTATTACCAGTGATAATTGCCACAAGGAATACATTGGAGAAACCTCAAGGAATTAAAATAAAAGATTACAAAAGGGATCTTATAAGACAATGCTTTAGTTGCTCACTGTAACGAGGCTGACCACAATTTTCAAATAAACAAAGCTATTCTAAGTAAAAGAGAAAACAATTTGCTAAGATGAAAATGTTTAGAAAGTGTTTTAATTGTTAGATCATCCATAATAAATTTGTGTCCAGCTTTTTACAATGTTTTACCTTTCTTCCCAGAATGCTTGATATATCTTGTGAATAGCTCAAATGTTTTTTGTACATGCAATCACATGCACACAATTATATTTGTCAAGAGGAGTTATAGCCCTTGAAATATGACAGAGCTTGAAATAAGACAGAGCTTCTCAGGAGATATCTACAAGCCAATTAAATATGAAGTGTCAAGGACAACAGTCATAAATCAGCCATTGTCTGTCTACCATACATAAGGAGTACTTCAGGAAAAATTCAGGTAATAACTTGTATGTTAGACATTGCCAGTCTTTCATTCATTGATTTGTTTTACTTCAACATTGTTTTTTATTGTTTTTCAGAGATCTTTATTTAAATAATGTTAACCATTGTTATATACATCTCTTTTAATGATGAACCACAAGTTTTCTATTGATTGAAGATCTGGAGGGGCTGGAGACCATTCCATTAATTTGGTGGCTTTGAAACTTTTATACCAAAGTGGGCAATAGTCAGCTTCTCAGAATGTGAAGAAGCAATGTTTTGCATGAATATATTCTTTAACTGAAATCTTGGTAGTGATACATACCACTCAAAAAATTCCTTGTCCAAGAACTTAGAATACTGTATTTATCTTGATATCCCCATCGATTTTGAAGAGACCTATAATTTTACTACCTAAAATACTATCACAAAATTTTACTCCATCTCCCCACTGTTGTCTTCTAAGTTGTGTTGGTTAAATATTTTTGTGACAGATCCAACTACGGATTAACCTTACTATCAGGACTCCCCTCCAAGGTACAGCAGAGCAATTCAGCAAATTTAGCTTTCTACTTAGGAGAAGGAAACCAGAACAGAAAACTTAACCATTTCACCATTCTGCAAGTATTGGGATTTTCCCAATTATATTTGGTAACGAAAATATTGTGACGCTGGCAAGAAGAAAGGAACACAAACACAGATGGAATTGTTTGAAAAAACTTGTATTGTAGGAAAAGAGAGGAAAGTTTCTTGCAAACAGTCAGGTTTGCGGAACTTATCTGAAAGATGCGTCCTTTTAATGGTTTTACATTTCCTGTGTCGTTTTGGCTGGTTTGAAGAAATAGAGCCTTGACTTCTGTCCAAATCCTCACACGTCATGGTGTTTAGATGACGGAGAGCGCAGACTGGGAACGTGTTGTCTCTGAAGTTCCCAACAAGCAAAAGAGGAAGAGAGTTCGTAAAAACCGCTCTTGTCGGAGTTTGGAAAATCTAAGAAGGTAGCCTGTGATGGGTTGCTTTTCATCCAATCACAGGGCACCCAGTTAGCGACTCCGTAATAATTTCAATACAAGTGAACATGTATTTTAAAGGGGTTGGGGCAATAACATGCAGCTCACAATATACTAGAGTTGGTTGGTTTGACAATTTATGTTTTGGTATTGATTTCTGGTTTTGTTTTCCTTGATGCAGTTTTCGATTCAGTTTTTCGGTTTTTAATTTAGTATATTTTCTTTCTAAGGAATCTATTCATTTTCTTGTATAATAATAGCATTTCCAGTCGATATCTGATTTTGTTTGAGATTGATAAATTTGCAACTTAGTCCGTTCAACTCACAATTTCTCGTGTATTTCTGGTCTAATCTTAAAAATATTCGTATGACTGGAAAGAAAATAATATAATCTTTCTAAATATGTAATTTGTATGTGCTTTTATTTATTGAATTATTTTTACACAGCGAGTTAAAACAGTATTGCATTGACCAGCTGAAAATGTGAAATTATTTTTTTTTCGAGACTAAATTTTACATGTTACTTTGATTTGCAAAATCAAAGTGACCAATCTTTATCCATATTCTTGAAATTGTACACTCAATTTGAAGACAACTTAAACTATAACCAGGAAGATGTTCATTTCTTCTTTGACCCAAGGAAGTGCTAATTCCTTCAAAAATTATAAAGTAACCAAAAAAAATACAATTCTTTTCTGGTACGCCAGTCAACTGTTATTGAGGTTTTGCAAATAAATTTCTTCTAAACAAGGAAAATCAATGAATTATTTTTTATCTAAATAAATTTGTTTTTATCTAGTAAATACACCTAAAATTAAATATCAAGAATAATTAAAAGCTTTTAATTTCATATATACATTTTTTTTTTTTTTTTTTTTTTAGAATGTGTAGATTTCCAAATCTGCAAGTATCACCTGTTAGATACACATTTTAAAACTGAAATTAAAACCTATTTTAATCATTTTAAATACATAATCTTATTCTTAAGTGTATTCGCTAGATAAAACCATAAAGATATTTGTAAAAATAAAATGATTTAACTTTCCTTGTTTAGAAGAATTTTATAGGCAGAAGAAGAGTAACAAACACCCACCGAATACTAGTGGTTACAAAAGAATGATTTTTGCTTTGGGTTTAAAAAAAATGACTTGCAGTTTTGATAATATACACATTTTAAAACTGAGATTAAAATTTACTTTATTTTTTAATATCTAATTTTATGTCTATTTGCTAGATAGAAACATAATTTTATTTGTAGGAAACAGAGACTCGCATATCTGGAAATACACATTTTAAAAAGGAAATTAAGAACTATTTTAATTATTTTTAATATCTAATTTAGGTGCATACCCTAGATAAAAAACAAATTTATTTATTAAAAGAAAAAAAAAATCTTCATTCATTTTTCTTGTTTGCAACAATTTTATTTCATGATTGGTTTAATTGGCTTAAAAAATGCTTACAAAAAAATCCGACTTCATAAAATTTAACATTATAAGATGAACCTGGCAACTATATTTTTTCTTTTTACTCGCTATTTTGTTGTCAACTTAATTTTATCGTAAAAATTTTTTTTTAATTTTTTTTTTTTTTTTTGAAAACTGAAACAAATAGATTTCATTTTCAGACATCATGTATTTCCTTTTTTTCTTCATTTCTTTTGTAAACAAATAGATTTCACATTTATTTCTTAAAACTAGTCAATTAAATGTTTTTAACATTTTTGTTATATCTTTTTGTCTTACAATGGTATAATTGTTGATAAAATTTAATTTTATTAACATCGGAAAGTATTTTTCAATAGTGTTTCTTTGGATATGGTCACTCAGTAGTGATATAAAATCAAAATTGTTCGTTTTTTTAAAAAAATTTTATGCAGTTTCACGGGGTGAAGTCGATTTTTTGGTTAAACCACACATCTCAACAATATATCTCAAAGTTTCATAGCATTTGCCTGAGAGCTCTCCATGCATCACATCCTTATCAGGCAGTGTCTTAAAACCCAAGAGCCTTCCAGTTATCAGACTTTGTTCTGTATCTATGGTGGAAAACTTGCTTGTCAATGTGGTTATTGCTGGCTCATGGTGAACACAAGCTGGTTTTAGAATCCTCTAAATTGTTATTTGTAAAACCAAATCCTGATTATGATAATGGAAGTCATTAGTATCAAGTGATGGCTACGAATTCAGATCAGTTCAATTTGTCTTTCTGGAGTGTTTTCCTTCATTTTTTCTTCATGTAAAAGTGTAAAATATTTGTATTATCATATGTCTAGATAAAATTTGTAAAATCAATAAATTAAAAAAAGAAGTTAATTATTGATGGATGAAGATGTGCTTGTAGATGATCAGCATTTGATTAACAAGATGTGTGTGTGTGTGTGTGTTTTTTTTTTTTTTTTTTTTTTTTTTTTTTGCTCATGAATAAGGTTAAATAATAAAAATTATTGTTTAGAGTAGTTACCCACGATAATTGTGTAATGGAAATTGTTAAATAGTTGTCTGTTTAGTAATGGAAAGTATGTCTCCAAATATTTTGCTATTAGGAGAATAACAAAATAATCATGCATTCAAAACAAATAAATAGAATATATTGCTCTAAATAGTTGCCTAGGTATAGAGGAAATTAACGGAAACCATTTTTTGTGAATATTGGTAATGTTCTTTTTTCTTTTTTTTCTTTTTTCTTTTTTTTTGTAAATTCAATATGTACTTGAATATAAGGCTTTTGCATGTATCCGGAATCCCTTTCAGAAGTGATGTTATTACTTTTTATTTCTACAGATGAATATTGCTTGCAATGTAATGCGCAGTTGTGTTGGTCTCAGCACTTCAGTCATCAATCCACAAAAGTTTCTGATCTCTCTTAAGCAACCAAACAGCTCTTTTAATGAGGTCCCACATTCATTATCACAGAACCAAGAAATATTGACAGCACTCTCCCATGATAACAATACTAAGCAGCAGCAGCTGCTGGAAGAGAAAATGCCCTCAACCTCAAGCACAAGTGCTATTTTTGATCAAGAAAGTGGACCTGTAAAAATTATCTGTGATGACAAACAAGTAAGAATGATGATTGTATTGTGTTACTATGTTTTGTCAAATGTTGAATTGTGTAATTGCTGCTGTTAAACTCAATATCAAGTCCTTTTCAATTAATTGAATTTTGAATTATTTACGAATAAATAAATATATGTAAAAAAAAATTTTTCATGAATATTGGTAAATTTTTCAAAATTTTTTGCGAAAAACATACTTATTTTTGAAGATTTGGATTTACCTTTGGAAATTTACCTCTGCAAAATCTGACTACATTAAAATTTAACTCTTTTGATCCTGATGGAAAATACACATAACAAGAAAAATAACATATGCTGTTAATTTCTGTAAATAATTCCAGTTGTTATATATTGTGTTTTTATTCAACTCCTAAACAATTTTGAATCTAAAGAGTAATGCTTATTAAAGGTCTCTTGATCTTGTGAATAATAATAATAATAATAATAAAAAATTTGTGTAAAATTGGATGAGATGATTAAACTTAACTTGCATTACTTCTACTATGCCCTAAGTAGCAGGAAGCTTGTATAAAATGATTTTTGAGCATATTTACTTATAACTTAGAAAAATTGATTTTTGTAATAAAATGTCTATGATGGAAAAGAAATAAAAAGACTTGCATAAATAATGATACCTGTTAAATAATGTTACATCTTTTTGGTAAAAAAATATTTGTATATAAAATTTGTAGTTTATTTTTTTATAAAATAAAGGTATCATTATACCTCAGTTATTATTTTATGCAAAAATTATTCATTTTTTAAAAATTTTTCTTTCATTATTGATATAAGAAACAAATACACACACCTGAGAACAAATGCTTTTTCGTTAACTCATTAAATTCAGATGATAGGAATTTCTGCCAAAGTAAAAGTTAATAAAAATTGTTGTCGCTCATATACTTTGTTAATGAATTGGTTGAAGCAAATATTTTTGTCATTCTTTATTTAAAAGTTTGATGTTGCAAAGTCATTGTTAATTTTTTTTGTAATTAAAAGGTTTGCTGAAAAATTACTCTTGTTATTTTTACTGGATTTGATTAATTTTGACTGTCTTTATTTTCAGTTTTCCACAAATATAGAAAAAGCAAAATGACATTTCACTCTGTATTGCAGCTAACAGACCTAATATCAAAATTGATACTGAATGCCTTATAATGAGTTGTCCAAAACATTTTAAAAAATATACAAATTGAAGATAGTCACCTTAGAAATCATTTTACTTCTATGCTTTATTTTATCATCCATGGGTTTTATTTACATTATTACACATGGATTATTGTCCCCATCTTTTCAATGTTTTGGCTGTTGTGCCTTCCAGCCTTCATCCGGTACTTGTAAGTCTGGGTAACCTTCAGGGAATTTCAAGCTGAACCCTTTATTTAATCTACAGGGGTAGATTGTTCTCCTTCCACTATCCATATCCAGATATCTAAAATAATCAGCACATATGCTAGACCATGAAAACCTTAGTAGGCCTAACAGAAACAGAACAATGAAAAGCAACAAAAAGGTTTCAACAGCAGCTGTAGTAAAAAGTGAAACTACAGTGAGTGTAGTCAAGCAGTTAATAGGTTAGTTTTAAGGCTCCAAGGCAAGCAATAATTGAGCAGTACTAAATAAGAACTTGGTTAGATATCTGTAGACATGGACAATGAAATAAAACAATCTACTTCTGTAGATTAAATAAAGGGTTACGTTTGAAATTCCCTGAAGGTTAACCAGATCAACAGCCACCTGATGAAGGCAGAGGGCGGAATGGCCAAAATGTTGTGATAACAAAAGCAAAGATGGGGACAATAGTTTGTGTAAATAATGTAAATAAATATAACTCCTCATTCCAGAAATTCAGGAAGAAATTTTAATTTTATTTTAAAATGTTGCTGTTTGATTATATTTACTAGTCTTAGGTCATGGTAGAAAAGCCATTAATGATGATCAGCTACAATTACAATAACTTGTGATTACCTTGCTGATCCTTGCCCTATAACAGGCATTTATTTATTTGCCAACCTACAAATGTGAAATATAACACATGATTTTGGGTGGGGGGGGTCTATCTACCTATTTTATACAGCTCAGTACACAAATTCAAATTTTTTATTGTCATTCACATATTGCTCTATTCAGTTGTCCATTTTCTCAGACATTAGAACATACTTCTGACCCTGCCCCTTAGTGCAGTGGGGAGATGATACTGTTTGGGTATCACTGGGTATCAAGATATATTTTTAATTCACCTTGACAAGTTAAGTTTAAGTAAAGCAATCGTTAAAAGAATTTGGTTTAAGAACTTTGGATTTGATAGTACCAGACTATTCCTGCACATTGCTGCAGTGAGGAATTGGCTTGTTTGAATGCCACTTTGGAAGAGAAAGATCTTTTTTTTTGCAAGATAGTTGACTGGTGTTTTTGCTGTTTGACAGTTTCCTATCCTCATATTGCAAATGTGACACAAATGCACATGGAACTGAGAAAGAAAGCTCTTTCTTATGGCATATTCCTTGGATATGGCACATTTTTAACTATCATCTGTTTCATTCCATGTAGCTCTCATTGTCTGATCAACAGCAATTGTAATAAATTGAAGCTGTTAAACATTTCTTGAATGAAAACTGAAATCATTATTGTATAATGGAAAACCCAATTTAGCAGAAAGATAGCATAAGAAGCCAGAGAAAAAATTTGATGATTGAATAATGTTGTTGAATTTATATGAATGTAAGATTTATTTAAAACATGTTGGAAACTTTCACATAATCTAATAATTTCAGAATGGTCATTGTTTCATATTTGCTTTTCTTTTTCAGTCTCCAAATGTAAGTTATCTCATCACTGGTGGAATGAAAGACAAAAAGAAATTCAACAGAGTTCAGGGTATGTTATATCTTTATACATTTTTCTTTTTCATATATATATATATATATATATATATATATATATATATATAATATATATATATATATATATATATATATATATATATATATATATATATATATATATATATATATATATATATATATATATATATATATATATATATATATATATATATATATATATAAGAAATATAGTTTTAAGGTATGCTATATTTATGGGATAAAGTGCTCAATATCAGAGATAGAGCATATGTAAATATAAAAGTGAACATTGAAGTTAACACTCAGAAGTGACAGGCTGTTTCATGCTAGATGTGGTCTGACGATTGCATCTAGCATGAAACAGCCTGTCACCTCTGAGTGTTGACTTCAGTGTTCACTTATATATAATAGTCATTATATAAATCTCCACAATTAAATGTTTATTTTATTTGTAAAGCTTTTTTGTTGGTAGGTCTTTAGGGTGCTATTGTGGATCATTTGTTTTTTCTATACAAGGTTTTTATCTAAGATTTTTATATGAATTGCTAATAATGAATGAACCATTGTGAAGGTGATGTATTGTAAATAATATCCTTTGTCATTTCAATCACTACATTTAAACTGTTGTGTTTTCTTTCCTGAATGGTTTATGAAGATCTGTGATGGAATATTTTTATTATTCAGTGTATTATTGAGTCTAGCAGCCTCATTTTGGTTGTTCCAATCACTTTAAATTTTGTGTGCCTGAACCTCCTGTGTATGTTTTGTGAAAATGTGAAATTAAATATTTCATTATTCAGTAAATTCTTGAGACTTGAATCTCAAATTTGTTATTTTAATCTTTATGTTATAGCCAGTCAGTTCTGTTTTTTTCATAGCTGTACATTGCATCTGGTATTTTTCAGCTTTTTTTAATTTTTTTTTTTTAATAAATGTAATTAATATTAATGAACAAAAATCTAAAAGTTAAATCTTCGCACTGGCAGGTGAGTTGTCTGTCTTTGATCAGAGAAGAAATAGAGCTTTATGAGGGGGGAAAAGTTGATGATTAATAAATGCAACACCTAAGGATGGTCAGAGTGCTCACTATTTGAAATACATTGATGAGACAAGGCATTATGACCAGTTGATCAGTGATAGGTGCTAAGAATAACTGCTACTGTTTCCTAACAAATACTCATCAAGGTCAGAATTATGTAAGCAGTTAAGCTGGCCTCTTGTACTTCCGTTAGATAGGTTGAATACTACAGTAATAAAGAAAAATATTTAAGTCATTAATAAAGTTAACATTTTGATGTTCAGAAGGTTGTGTGGTGTGCTTTTGTTCAGTTGTGGTGAGTGCTTATGGGCTAATTTAAGGACAAAAACTATCATCAACCACTGGCCAGGCATTGGGTGGTTAAGTGAACAATTTTCTAGCATGTACAAATCAAGAGAAAGGCTACTACTCCACAAATTAGAGATATCTTTAATCAAGATGAAGGAAGAGATTATCACAACACACAGTACATCAATTCTTGCTGTGTATCTGCAAGCCAATCAGAGTACCCATGCTAACTGATGCCCATTACTAAAAACTGTCTTCAGTGCACCCAAGGGACTCTTGTGTAGGGATAGAGAAGACGCTTATCTCCCTTTCGTGGAGATAAGTCATGTGGACACATGATGACCACTTCAGATGTCACTACATACAGTGACCTAAAGTGGTAGTCATTTTTCAGTTTGTAAACAGCAAACCAAATGGTAAGGTTGCTTTCCTTTTAGCCTGGGGCCCATTGGCCCAGTCTGAGATTAAATCTGCTTCACCAGCAGCTTACAAGCACATGGTGCTTACAAGCACATGGTGCCGTTTAAATCTGGAGTCCTAAAAATGGCTTATGCAAGACCTTTCCTTTTTGTTCTTCCTTATAGTTTACTATGTAGATATATGTGATATATAAAAGTTGTAAAAGTAGGCCTGACCTTGTTTTGGTAGTTACTGTGGATTTGTCAATGCAATTTGAAAAATGTTTGTCTTTTTTTTTTTCCTTCCTTAAAGGAAAAGGTAAAAAAATAAATCAACAGTTGCATAATATTGGGCTTCTTGCAGTGCCATTTCACACATGGAAGGGTGTCCCTGTAAGCACCTCAGGTGGGCAATCCTGAGGCCACACTATGTTGCAGTCTGCACCAGTTCTTTTCCTGCACATGTTACATTAGATGGCCAACTGCTACTACTACTCAAGGCCTTTCCTTTACCAATATAACACATCATGACTATAAACAACCAAAGATATAAACCTAAACCAGTTCAACAAAAAACACTTAAACCCCTTATCCTTTCTTTCTTTGACATTCATGGTATTCATACCAACTTCTGCAGTGTTGAATCATTCCTCTTTGAAAAGTCTCCAGATATCTTAGCTCTCTGTAAAACTAATCTTAACCCTTCAATCCCCTCCTCTTTCTCGATTCCTGGCTATCTTCTCCTTAGAAAGGACTCTAAAGTCCTCATGCATGGTCTGGGAGTTTATGCCCATGGACATCTCCCACTGGCTAGGGAACTTTCACTTGACCCTCCAAATTATTTATACATGTGTCTCCGTCTGTCTCTACTTAACTCAGTCAGCTCTCTCTTTTTTCTCTACTGTTCCCCTTCTTCTCAAGACTGTTATGTACTCGATAGTATTTTCGATAATATAGGCAAGGCCATTTCCCTACACCCATTTGCAAACACATTCGTGTTTGGTGACTTTAATGCCCACCATACCAGATGGCTTAAACTCTCTGTCATTGACCTTGCTGGCATCCAAACCCTTACCTTCTCAATCACTCATAAGTGGTTGGCTTTCCCATGTGTTTCCCCAGTAACTCTGGTGGACATGCTTCTCTTCTCAATTTTTTCTTTTTTTACTTCTATCCCTGACTCTTGTTGTACTATGCAGCTCTGCTTGCTTGGCAACTCTGATCATGCAGTAGTGAATGTAAACATCTCCTTCTGCTCCCCCACCGGCCAAAAATCTCCTATCAACAGAATATCCTTCTGTTATCAATGATCAGATCAGGTCTTGTTCTGTGATTTTCTTTGTGATGTCCCATGGAAAGAAATTTGTAATCATCCTGTTCAAAAATGCACATCTGAGGTTTCCTCCTTTGTGAAAACTGGCATCAAGGCTTTCATTCCAGCAAGGAAATACCAAGTTAAACCGTATTCATCACTTTGGTTCTCATCTGAATGCTCAGCTGCTATAGCCCACAGGAATCACTTCCTCCGTCTGTACCAGAGAAACACATCTGATTGCAACAAACATCTCTTTGTTTCTGCTCATAATGTGTGCAGTGAAGCAAAGTTATATTTGCTGATAGAATGAAACAACATATACCATCTTGCAAGTTCAGTTCCAGAGATTATTGGTGACTCTGCAAGAGTGTGCTGAACAATAGCAAATCGTCAATCTTTCCCCTATTCAATCAATTCAAAGTCCTGACATCTACAGTAGATAAGGTGGAATGCTTTCCTTGGAAATTCTCTTCAAACTCAACTCATCTGGAGTACCCACACCTGGAACTGAAGCTATACTGGGTGATATGTGCATAACCACGTCACTGGTCTTAGACATCAAAATTTCTAAATTACACTCCCATAAGGCAAGTGAAGGTGGTGGGATACCAGCTGCCATCCTAAAGAAATGTGCTCTCGAACTGGCCCCAGTTTTCTCCAAACTCTACAATTATTGCCTCGCTGCTTCCTGCTTTCCAGCTTGTTGGAAGTTCTTTGTAGTTCCTGTTTTTAAGAACTCTGGAGAACCTCCTGACCTCTATAACTATTCCTTTATTAGTCTCCTACCACTTTTCGGTAAAGTATTCAAGGCTTTAATCAATGCAGAAGTGGTTAAGCATCTTGCCTCTCATGACCTACTCTGATGAAAAATATGGATTTTGTTTTGTCTGGTCTACTGCTGATATTCTTACAGACATCACTGAATATGTATATCAAGCTCTTGATAATAACAGTAAAGCTCGTACTGTGGATCTAGACATCTCAAAGGCATCTGACAGGGTTTGGAATGCTGATCTTCTGTGTAAGTTTCAGGGCAACAGTATTAGAGGACAATTGTTTGATTTAATCCAATTGTTCCTATCAAAT
Source organism: Acanthosepion esculentum (assembly GCA_964036315.1). Taxonomy (NCBI): domain Eukaryota; kingdom Metazoa; phylum Mollusca; class Cephalopoda; order Sepiida; family Sepiidae; genus Acanthosepion; species Acanthosepion esculentum. The sequence goes on from OZ038491.1 coordinate 20,870,366, forward strand.
CATGAAATGAAGGTTGTCCTGAATGGGCTCACTTCCAGATCCTTTCACATGAATGCGGGTGTTCACCAAGGCACTATACTGGGTCCTACGCTGTTTCTGATCTTCATCAATGATCTTCCTGATGTCATCAGTTCCCAAGTAGGCATTCATGCAAATGACACTATCCTGTCTCAATAGCAAATCCCTCAGAGCTGACGAAGTTAACCTAGTTGTTGCTCTTGAAAAGGATCTTCAATCAGGGGTTAACGAGGGAAGGAAATGGCTTTCAGATTTTAATGTCTCCAAAGCTAAACTGCTCTAATTTAACTACCATAGAAAAACTTCCCTGCCCACCATCAGCATGGCTAATGCTTGACTCCAGGAAAGCATCTCACTGTGCCTTCTTGGCCTTGTGTTTTCAACTGACTTGAAGTGGAACAACTGCATTGAAACAATAGCTGCATCTACTGCAAGGAAAATTGGTTCATTGTGTTGTGCCAGAAGGTTTTTCTCGTCAGTCCATCTTGCACATTTACAAATCTATCATTCACCTGTGCATTGAATACTGTTGCCAAATCTGCTCTGGTGCCCCTGCTGTTCTCAAGGTTCTTGACAAAATCCAAAGAAGGATGTGTAATGTAATTGATCCTGACTTGGCATCTCGACTTCAGTCACTTTCTCACGGACATGATGTGGCTTCCTTCTGTCTTTAATACAAATGTTTTCCTAGTAACTGCTCTGATGAGCTTTTTTATCTAGTGCCCTAAATACATGAATTTAAGTTTGCTACTAGATTGGCATTTAGGTCCCACCCTTTTACTGTTGAAATAGTTAAATTTAACCACCACTTCTACTCACTTCTTTTCTCACACTTCCCAACAGTGAAACTCCCTACAGCTTACTTACTTCCCTGATAACTACAATCTTCAAAAATTTAAATGCAACGTCAACCGCCGTCTTCTGTTGACTTGAGCCCCATTCAAAATTTATTCTTCTCTTACCCCTTCTCTATAACCAGTCTTTTCTCTCACTTTCACTCTGTCACCCCCTGCATACTAGTGGTACACCTGCCTTACTTGGGGTGAAATGATAAAAAAAAAAATAAAAAAAAAATATAGTTCTGTGTGTGTGTGTGTGTGTATATGTATGTATGTATGTATGTATATATATATATATATATATATATATATATATATATATATATATATATATATATATGAAGCAATGACACCAGGATACATTGTAAGAAAGCGATAAGCTGATAGAGGCAGTATGATTGCTGAGAAATACTGGTTCCAATCATTCATTGTGGAATTTACTTAATTGCATACCATCTACTGCAACATCATTGAAGTTCTAGTGCATCTATTCATGACAACAGTCCTCTATGATGGTAATGACATTTTTCAGCTGAACAGTGTACCCTGCTCCACTGGATATTATATATTGCACAGAGAGAAGGAAATATAAAAGAGGAGAAACATTTGTTTAATTTTTATAGGCACAGAATAAGTTCATTAATGGTTTCTTTCTGGCAGTTTATATCAACAGTTTCAAAGGTCTTGTCATGCTCTATTACATTCTGTAAAATCATTTTTTATAGATAATACTTGTCCTGATTATTCCAAGAACCATATTGTGTCAATGGTGCAGCCTGACAAGACAGAATTGCAGGAAGTGAAGAAACAGCAGACTCTGCAGCGGACTTTGTCACGAAAAGTGTTTATGGACTTGGAACGTGAGAAAACTAGAGAAGTTGAACGACAGAACCGTCAGAGGATGGAGTTGTTTCTGTAAGTTTAGGAATATTGCTAGATGATTTATACTCCCTTTTTGGTACATTGACATTTCTGTAGAGTTTGCAATGTTTTAATCATTACGTCTGTATATAATCATTAAATGTAACTGTTTCACTGCTTTACCCAAGTAAAAATAGCTCTCGCACTAACATTAATATTGCTGGTAATTTTATTTATTTACATTTGTTATTTAAAAGAAAAGATGGCATATTTTTTTAGATCAAAATGAGCTTTGAGAAACTACATGCAAAATAATGTTTGATAAATCATTGCTGAATAGCATTCAACCTTGATCTAAAGGAAATTCATACATTGTTAGCAATCTGTCAATAAATAATATACAAGGTACTACCTAAAATTTTGATGAATTTTAAGTGCTAATAAATGTAGTACGTACTTTTGCCACTACTTTTTGTGACATTACTGTATATATGCTCAAGAAGACTACTACAAAAGAGATAAGGGAAACTAGAGTATCTAATTTTTCTTTTATACCCAAATTTCCTAAACTTTTGGTTAACACTTGTGTGTGTGTGTGTGTGTGTGTGTGTGTGTGTGTGTGTGTGTGTGTATATATATCTGTGTGTGTTTCATTAAATAATATAGACATATGCCTATTTTTATAATAATCCTTTCTAGTTCTCTAATTATCTTCTTGATGTTACGTTGAAATTCATCAAGGAAAGTGTTTTTTTTGTTTTTTATTAACCCAAGTACTTTGTTTCCTTTAATACCATCCACAGGGGTGAATTGTGAAGACAAATTTAATGTAACTGTAATCATTTTGATAGTGATTTTACAAACATGCGCTACTATATTTATTTATAAATTACTCATTGTGGTTATGATGTTTTGTAAACAAGCATTCCCAATCAAAGGGAGATAACCAGAAATGTTAAAATTGCAACATGCTAAATTTCAAAATGGTGTTAAATGTTAGTCAATTCAAATACATTTTAAAACATTACTACTATACTCATAATAAATTCTGTTCAGTGTTGGTTGCTTTTGATATAGAGGTCCTCAATAATTTGAAGTTTTTGTTTATTATTTTCATGGTGTAGTATATTGGTCTTGTCAACAAGTATTTTCCTTTATTGTGAAGGTGGACAGGAATGTGTCTTTAATGTTGTGTGATAGAAATTGTATCTGACAAATGGAGCGTAAAACATATGGATTATGTTGTGGTTGTCAAGCCAACATGTGTACTGAATTTTTTATCAGAGATACAATGTCACAAAGGACATTTAAACTGATACACAATGTTGGTCATTTCCAAAACACTAGTTGATAAAGAAGAGTTATTGCATATGATTAAGTTGTTTGTGTTAAATTTAGTACAATATATAATTAGATGACTAGGATCAGTGGGGAACATATTAGTAATTATAAGATTTTTTAAGAATTTTTCATTTTGTTTATAGTTAGAATACATTTGATTACGGTATACAGGGTTCATACAGGTCCTGGGAACTTTGAAAAGTCCTGGAAAAACAGCAATAGCTCAAAAGCTCTTTGAAAAGATCAGGAATTTTCTAAATTAGGATACCCAAACATCCTTTTTCTCAATTCACAAAAGTCAATATGGAAAATCCTAGAAATTTGGCTTTTTTACAAGCTAAAATTGTCCTTCAAGAAAAGTGTTTTTTAATCATCAGTAATATTTGACAATTATTGCTAATGATAGTTTGTTTCCTTGATTAGAACGAGTGCATGACCTCATAGTTACTTCTGTATTTTCTTATCTCGGTGACTAGAAAGAAAGTGAGAAAGAATATGAAGGCGTGTCTTCTAGCTGTTGCCTTCACTAAACAAGAAAAGAGGAAGAGCAAAGATAAAAGGCATCAGAGATGAGTAAACATCTCCATCAAAAATAGATTAATTCACACTAATTGAATTTGTAGTTAAAAGGAAAATAATAAATTATTTTACAGTAATAAAATACATTTTAGTAGAATCTTGAAAAAATTTATCGGTGTTTTTCAAAATTTGAACAATTTAAATTTTATCCATATGTCAATTTCAAAAGTAAAAATAGT
>OZ038491.1:20883239-21248239 GCA_964036315.1 Acanthosepion esculentum
TGTATGTATATATATATATTTGTATGTATATATATATATATTTGTATGTATATATATATATATATATTTGTATATATATATATACATATATATATATTTGTATATATATATATATATATATTTGTATGTATATATATATATATATTGTATGTATATATATATATATATTTGTATGTATATATATATATATATTTGTATATATATATATATATATATTTATATATATTTGTATATATATATATATATATATATTTGTATATATATATATATATATATATATATATTTGTATATATATATATATATATATATTTGTATATATATATATATATTTGTATATATTTGTATGTATATATATATATATATATATTTGTATATATATATATACATATATATATATTTGTATGTATATATATATATATATATTTGTATATATATATATACATATATATATATTTGTATGTATATATATATATATATATTTGTATATATATATATACATATATATATATTTGTATATATATATATATATATATTTGTATATATATATATACATATATATATATTTGTATATATATATATATATATTTGTATATATATATATACATATATATATATTTGTATATATATATATTTGTATATATATATATACATATATATATATTTGTATATATATATATATATATTTGTATATATATATATACATATATATATATTTGTATGTATATATATATATATATTTGTATATATATATATACATATATATATATTTGTATGTATATATATATATATATTTGTATATATATATATACATATATATATATTTGTATGTATATATATATATATATTTGTATATATATATATATATATATATATTTGTATGTATATATATATATATATTTGTATATATATATATATATATATATATTTGTATGTATGTATATATATATATATATATATATATATATATATATTTATATATATATATACACATATATATATTTGTATATATATTCTATAGGTCAATATATCCTTAATTTCAACTTTCATTCTTATATTTTCAAAATCCATTTCTTTTTTAAACGTTGCAAATTATTATTGTTCCAGTAATTTTCTCTCAGTAATCTGATATCGTTTGTACCCTTATAAAACGATTGCATTTTGTGCTCTAAATTAACTTTCTGTAACATTTACATTTCAAAGTCTTTACAACATATTAACATCTGCGTTATTCCAAAACACCTCTCTTTCACTTGGTGTTTTCTGTTTTATAGCATATCTTACTTTATCATCATTATTATTATTTCAGGGGTGATATCGCCCCTGCCACAAACTAACTTGCATTCCTCTTAATTTTTTTCATAACATTTAAATTGCTATTTTTGCTTTAAGAAAAGTCATCTGTTCTAGTGAGTCAAATCCATGCTGTAGGGAGACTAAAAAAAAGTGCATAATGGATGAAGAATCTACTCACTCAATTATTGTGAATATGATAGTGCACAAGCTCAGACAGTAGGCAATTGACTAGCCCTACAGGAGAATACCTGATCATTCATATAGTCTCTTCTGATTGGTTGCAAAATTATATCAAGGCTGCACTACTGGTTCTTGAGATATTCAGAATGGCTGGATATGTTCTTGACCAGGGGTGTTCAACATATTTTCTTAGAGGGCCACTTTCAAAAATTTAAGATATAAAGAGGGACAGTCATCTTCAAAAAATGACATTTTTAGACAACGTATCTTTTTAACATAGTTTGGTTTGTTTTTCTTTTTTCTGTTTTATGGCATATCAAACTCAGCGGGTTATTTAATGTCAACAATTTTTTTTTTTGCTGGTAATTTTTTTTTTTTTCAAAAATGTTTTGCTGGTAATAATTTTTTTTTTCTTCAAAAATGTATTGCTGGTATTAAAACCTATTTTTACACTTTCATAGTATTTTGACCTCAGTTTGGGGGTTAACTATTTCCCCATAGCCGAAACCCTAACAGATGCTACCACCCTAGGTCAGGGTGAACCTGGGAATACCAGCAATTAAGAGGTGGTTCCACACTCTTAAAAACCTCCTGATCAGAGGCTTTGCTGTCTTTTTTATATATACAAAGACTGATTGTAACAACAACTTATATAGATGCATTTTCACATTTTTATTAAATAAGCATAAGAATATATCATTTGATTAATGTGACCCTTAATATTTTTTGTTTTTGCACAACTTTTCAATGTCAGCCTTTATAAATGTAATGGCAACACGTAGCTGACTCACCAAATTATCAACAGTCAGCTTTTGTAAACTTCATCCTTGAAGAAAACTGTTCCCAGCAGTATGTGCTTTCAAAAAGAGATCATTTTAATGGCATGTTGTGTCAAATTTGTATATTTTCCACCTACTTACTTTGAATAAAATGTCACCAAATCATTCTCACTGTATGCTCTCTTCAAGTCCATATCTGACTGCAAATTAATAAGCTCCATCAATCAGCACTGTCAACAGCTGCCATTTCAAATGGTTGGTGAAATTTGGGCTACCAATACAAAATTTTGTACCATTCAAGTCAAGTATAGTGTACCTATCACTGAAACTGACGAATCTACAATCCACACTAGCTGGTACAATCACCCACATAAACAACAATGAAATTTATTACCATCCTTTATTTTTGTACATTACTACCAATAGAGCAAGGGAGATAGTGATGATGAAATAAAGGATGAAGGTGTCCACAAAATGTTTGATCTCCAGACATTGTGCTTGGCACCACAGCACTGCATGGTCACTACTGCCACCCTTGCAATCATACCATCAGGCATCGGGGTATTAATCTTAATTTGACTCATACTGTATCAAATAGCACATGAGTAATACTTGTAATTGAACTTTAATGTGACCAGGGATAGCAGATTTTCTCTCAAGAAATCACACTATCTCTAAAAATTCTGTCCACAATAAACATGTACTGATGATGTCAAGTACATATTGAACAATTCCACACTTGTAAAACTTCTCCAAAAGTCAGAAAAGGTAGGAAATCATATACTCAGGTAAATGTAACAATAGACCCTGGCTGACCACACTGACAAGCTTCATCGGCTACAATGTGGCCTGCATGTTGCATAACTCTGTTCTAGACTGATGTTGCACTCTGCCACTTGCTGGTACATCTCATAAACAGTAATTTCTATAAGAGTGACAAACTCCTTTAATTTTACTTTAGACAGAGAAACTGGTTCTGGATAATGATAAATTTTCTGAGTGTTAAGAAAAAGCAGGAATACATTTTAATAAAACATGTTTTAAATTTATTTTCTTAAAAAAATAAAGGATTACTATTAATGTCAAATGCTTTTAAAAAGTCCTTATCCAATATATTAGATAAATTAAGGATTGACCAGTATTTATTTTTCTTCCAGAATATTGCCGTGCCATAAAATGTCTGATATCATCCATGGAGAGCAGTAAAGATCCTCGACCATTCCTGACATGAAACTATCTCAGATATGAAATGCTACAGAAAACAATTAGGCAATTTACATCATTGAAGTTTACTTTCAAGAACATCACTAATATTCTTGTTTTTGAGATTCTAAGATAAAGTACAGGTAGACCACCATTTTTTTGGCAACTGATGTTCCTGCATCTTTTGTAATCTGGAATTACAAGCACCCTGAATTCTTCTTTATTGAAAAACTACAAACTTTTCTATTGTGAACAACTGTTCAACTCTTCCTATTATTTACTTCTCACTAAGCACATATGAGATTTGGTGAATTCTTGCAAGCCTTTTATTTATCAAAGAAATTAATACGAGAAATTTTTGTTTAAATTTCTAACAATCTTATGTTTTAAAGATATATGCATAATTATTGAGTTGGATGTGTATTATTGAATTGTTATTATGTGATCTCTGTTTATCCAGCAAAATGGATAATTCAGTACAATTCTGGGATCTACAGTGCCCCAAAATTGATGGTGTACCCGTATTTTCAGTATAACATCTATTTTTACAAACGTGTGTCTTAATTGGTATCTTAATCTTATTTAATGCTTTTTATCACACTCTTTTTAGTTGAATAATTACTTGATAATTAAATTGTGGAAAATTAAACAAATTTGCACTCATTCATGAACTCTGTATCCTCGGATAATGTACCATGTCATCAATCCCATGTTGCTCAGAATTGGTTTGAGAAGCACTGTGAGTATTTCAGATGAATGTTGTTACCACTTGACATGAGCCCACTTGAGCATTTATGGAAGAGAGGACTACTCAAGTGCAAGATTCTGCACCAATAAATATCAGGGAGATGGGATCAGTTTTTGAAACAACAAAGCTGAACATTTCTCCTAAGATCTTCCAAAAATTTGTGGAATTGATAGCATGTTATGTTGCTGCATTTTACCAAGTTAGAGTGAGTCCTACATAAAACTAAGCACCTATTCCAAGACTTTTAGACTGTTAGTGTAATAATCTTTTGATAGTCTAAGATGACATACAGTAAACCTTTCAATTAACAGACTAATAGAAATTTCTATTTGTTCCTTAAATCTCAATTTAAACTTGGAGGCCAGTTTTTTTCTTTTTTCAGTTAAAAATGCTTTAATACAACATACAGTATTGTACAATATGAAATTATTAAATATACTTATATTTACATTTTATAACTATATAATTGTTATATTTACAATCTAAAATTATTAAATTGTAATAGAGCATAGGCACAAGTGGGTGCTGAAAAATTTTCATCCCAACTTTAAAAAATCTGTTCAAATGACCAAACATCAGAATTTATATTTTGTAATTTGTCCTTTTTCTTAAGCTGTGAAATTTTGTAATATTTATTCAACTTTTTAACAGACTCATTCTGTGGCACTTAACCATTTTTGGTGAAGAACCAAAATTAAAAAAAAAATGTTATGGCTCTAGTTAAGTAGTCATATCAAAATTTGTCAATTAATTGGTTGTCAGCTCTTTTTTCTTTTTTGCAGATTAGTCAATCATTTTTTTTTTTTCACTGATTAATCATTTTTCATACTCAGACATCTTTGTTTATTGCATCACATAAATTTCACCCGTGGAATTAATTTAAATAATATTGTAATAATTTTTCAAGAAATTTTTTGCCAATCTTTAATGAGATTATTTATTGATTATCAACTTATTAATCAGTTCAGCCCAAACGCCAACCTATGTATTCATAAATAAGATTTACTTTAGACATAATTTAAAAAATTATTATTAGTTATTATTAAATAAAATTTATATTATCAATTATTAATACACATAATAAAACAGAACATTAATGAAAAACAAGTTATAATATTTTATAGCCAAAATAAAATGGAAAAAAAACCTTATCTTTGTACAGTTGTCTTCATTTAATATCTGAAGGTCAAGTTGAAGAGGAATCCTTAGCTTGTGATTCTTCTGAGCTGTGCTCGAAAGAAGACACTGGTATCACCTTTTTGCTTGAAAACAGTTATGATATATAAGATGTTGAAGTAAGAGCAAGAGTCAGTGAATTTGGCTTAAAGAAAGTATCCACCTTCAGTTGTTTGTCATGTCAATGATTTTTATGATCACCATGTACTGTTAAGTGTTCATTGTAAAAATAATTTCTGTATCAGAAAATGGCCTTATGTAGTGGATGACAATGTAACTTGCTTTTCTTCATTGTCTTCTTCCTACAATGAAAAACCTTTCCCACAATTTCTTCTATGTGTACTTAATAGCCAGGGTCATTTTCATCATTTTGAAGCTATTGCTCAACATCATTTTTGTTTCTTAATTGTCACCATTTTCAAAAGTCATTTGTTGCAAATCATTCAACAACTTCTTCCAAACATTTGTCAAAGTCACATTCTTCATTTTTCCCCAAGCTACTGTTAAGCTTAAAAAGTGAAAACTTATAGGTTTGTAAATTCTGTAGTATTCTGGTTCCTCTTGTTTCTTCCTAATCATCTACCATTACATCCTCCAAAAGTTCTTAAACACTCTCGTGCATGCTACAATTATTCCCTGGTCCATTAGTTGAATGAGAGAAGTTGTATTAGAAGATGAAAAGAAATTTAATTCTGGTATGCTTATTAATTAGGTTGAGTAGAGATATTAACAAGAAGTAAAATGCATTTACATTATTGGGAGGAAATCTTCAAAACATTTTGCCTGGAAGTGCCTCACATCAGAGGCAGACTGAAGAAACAGTCAATAAAAAAATCATGGTAGTAAACCATGTATTCTTTGAGCTGATGTAAATAATAAGTAGCAGCTGATTTTGCCTTTAAGAGTGATAAAAGCCTTCATAACTAAGACAGACATTTGCTCTTTATTTGTCTTCATGTTTACAAGCAAACATATTTTCAAGAATATCATGATAGAAGAAGTCAGTTTTTCATTGACATTTTCTCTGATAAAATAAACATTTTTTTATTAACAAATTTTTGTGTAAAATAAAGCCCTGTCATTTAAAATTTTTTGTCTCACCTATGTCTGGATTTAAAGATATGATTCGACATAATGTTTTCTTTTTCATTATGTCATCCTTTTCTGCAATGCCAGGGCCAACAATTTTTTTTAATATTAATTTCCATGTGTTTTCAAACAGTTTCACTTATATATTTCAACTCAAAACTTTGTAAATTTTGTTAAATATACTGCTTATATTTTTTTTATAAATTTTTATTTTGCTTAACTTTCATGTATTTTCTCCTGGAGAAGCACATTAAAAGCTGTCAGCATTAATAATGGTTGATAATATTTCATCTAATAATAAATAATACTACTTGTTTATTGATGGCTGTAGACTGAGTGGGTGGGATAAAAAGTAATTGAAATTATGATAAAAGAAATACTACATTGAGAGAAAATAAAATTGCAACACTCTGAAGGATGATGCCAATTTTGATATGTGCATATTAGGAAGTAGTAGATATTCTGTTAAAATTTTCAGAATTTCCATACTTAATGATCTAGTAACACTTATACCAGTGTTTAGTCTTTAAATGGCAACACATGCTGCAATAACGTTCAATGTAATGAGTCAAGTTCAAGTAGCTTTCATGCTACAGTGATGTATATGTTCTTTTTTATCCAATTATAGCTGTTTGAAAGGTGTCAGCATCCTGATGTGTACCATAAGTTACAACTCTTGATTGCCTTTAGTGTTTGTGGAGGGAATATTGAACAAAGGATTTGCATTGTTATTTTGCAGGCTTTTGTTTATATTTGGCTCAATTGCATTTATTCGGTGGCGTCAATGAGAACAGCTGATTTTTCCCTTTCTTGTCTTCACTGGATGAGATCTTGTTTGAACAAAGGGCAAAAACTCTTTAGCTGATGAATGTTTCTTTGTGGAAAGTACTTTGACTAAATTCTGCCTCTTTGACCTTCATGATAACATTGTAAGGTATTTTTCACACAAAACCTTTAAGCACAAATAAAAGTAATTCTAGCTTGCACACAATAATCTGACAATTCCATTGTGAATCTGGTACAAATACCACAGAATATCACAGAAACTTTAAAATGATATCTGCTATCCGTGTTTTAACTATTTGTTGCTATGCAGATTTACAGATCAGCAACAATCTTTTGAATATTTAACTTGCAGAACACGATTACAGGCTTCAACAGCAAAAAGTTGTAATCTCATTCTGCAAGGTACTTCACTAACCTCTTATAATCTTGCTGTCTTACATACACTTGAGCATCATAGCTTCGTGCTCAAGGGAAAGTATCATTAGACAAAAACCAAGGAGGTTATCAGGTAGGTGACTTTGCCCATTAAGTAGTGATTCATTCTCACATTTGACTCTGTGTTACTAGGTTCTGTTATGACATCATGTTTACTTACTCCTAGATTGACTGAACTGATTTGGTTAGTATAATACTATTTCTCATCCTAAAATCAAGCATTTTTGTGTTAGGGTGAGGTTTATAATTGTCAAGCAAGATGAGAACTTGCTTTTCCTTCATGCTTTACAAAATGCTTGAATTCTAGGAAGTTTTTGTCATCCATCCAGATGGTTTACTTCAACAATACAGCCAATGAGTCTATCCTGTATAAAATGATTCTTGAAAAACTTCCTCAGAAAAATCAGCATAGGTGGAACAAAAGTACCAATGGGACATACCACAATTAACAGAAGTAACGGATTCATCTTGTTTGATTTCATTGCAACAACACTTGTAGGTTTCTGACCAGTTCCATGCTATTTCCATATATTGGCTACTTGAAATTTATAGTGACCAATGACTTCATCAAACTTATTGAAGGACTGAGCAAAATTAGGCTGAAACTTGGAGCTTATGCCAAATTTATGGGCCCAGACACATGTATGGATAAATTTGGTTGATGTTTGATGAAAGTTTGAGTCTGTTTTCTTTTCCTGACTGACAGGTTTCAATCAAAACTTTTTTGCACACTAAATGGTAATTGCCATACCATTACAACTGAAATAATATTGAAGTTATAATTATTTGAAACCCCTAAACTTTTTGAACATGTTAGCAATTATTTTTTCTAAAATCAGCAAATTTTGATTATTATGCATAAATCACTGAAATTAATGTTGTAACTCACAGCCTAATGTAACCCAATTCATACTCTTCTCCCCTGTATCTTCTTCCTCAGTCAGTGGCTCTACTAGATTTGTTGAGTAATACTGATCTTGCAGGTCATCTGGGTTTCCCATTCTTGGTTGGAACTGGCATGTAATCCCAATAGGTTTGATTCAGTTTTCCCAAAATCTTGCAATATTGGGATTGACGGCAAAGTCTAATATTCAACCGAATATATATATATATATATATATATATATATATATATATATAGTGTATACCACAGACAAAATTATATAATTCCTGTCTCTTGATGTGTTAATTTTTGTTTCTTTGCATCCAAGGACAACTTTGGGAATCAGGTTGGAGTAAGAACTCATCCAATAAAATGCACAACATTGTTGATAAATGTAACAGCAGGTTTATTGAATATAAAGAAAACTGGTGAATAAAATGTCTATTATTTACTGAAGGATTAAGCTCTCTTCATGCCAGAAGTTGTTGACCAGTCAGTTAACTCTCACTCAATTTGTTTGTCATGTTTGTTTGTGTTTTTACTCCAATCAGAGGAATTTGCAGGTGTGTTCTTTATGGATGACTGTGTTACGGCACAATCCCATGCAAATCCAAGCCAACTTTCTCCGGGTCCGTCTCTGTCTGTATGTCGGGGCTAGTGGGCCTTCCCTAAAGTTTGTTATTCATACATCTAATTTCTCGTTCTTGTTAATAACCACATAGCATTCTCTTTGTTCAGAATCTTCTGTTCTTCCTTTCCCTAAAGATGGTGGTATTTTGGGGTGGACAGCATCAACATAAACAAACCCCAATCTTACATAATTCCTGTCTCTGGCTGTGGTAATTTTTGTTCATTTGTGTCCAAGGAATCAGAGCTGGAATAAGAATTCCTTCAATAAAATGTACAACATAAAGAAAACTGGTGAATAAAATGTCTCTATTGTTTGCTGAAGGATTAATCTCACTATTTTCTGGATGGTGATTTGATAAATTTAGTAGCAAATGCTAAAGCAATGACCATCTGTCAACTCTCATACAATTCTTCTGTCATGCTTGTGTCTGTGTATTCTCTCTGACCAGAAAAATTGCAGGTTATTTAGCAACAAATGTTTTATAGTGCATTTTCAAACAACACAGAGCCAGCTTCGTCCTAGGCCCATCTCTGTCTGTGTGTCAGGGCTGGTGGGCCCTTGTTTGTGTAGATGATTTCCCCCTAAAATTTGCCATTGATATATCTAATTTCTCCATCTGAGTGTCTTAATCTTAGGACATATTGTTAATAAGCACATAATATTCTTACCGTTCAGAATCTTCTGTTCTTTCTGTAAAGATGAAGGTGTTTGATGGTGGACAGCTTGGGAATTAGACAAAATCCATATGCCATTATGTTAAAAAGTAATTTGACTCATTCTTTTCTGTAGGGATATATGTGACACCAAGCTGTCGGCCAGTGGTCAACTCCCAGTCGCGGCGCAAAGCTGTAAAGTTTCTTCTACCGGCGTTTTGAGGTTGACTTTTTGTCACTGCCACCAGCCTGTGTCCCAGTCGTTCGGTGGTCATCACTACTCAGCGAAATCCCCTGGTCAGGATACCAATGTGATACTCATCCATCTAGGGTCGAATCCAGTAGTCAAGGTATCAATATGTGGCACCAGGGTCGAGTTCTGGTCATCAATGTTAACGGCTTCACCAGTTGTACCGGTTCAATGCCAACTCTATTGTTCACAGCTCACCTGCAACATCTGATTACTGGAGTAACTGCCTTGATCTCAAGTCTAACCTACGCACGTTGTGACTTTGATCTTAGGTAGGTGAGATCAATCAGGCGTCAGGCCGTAGTGTCAGCTGAGTCCAAATTGAAGGTGACATTGCACAAGCACAAAGAAAAAAAAAATAAATGAAAAACCCAAGAGGTTCAAGTATGTTAAGAAATAACAATTCAACTTTATCCTTCTGTTGTATACAGGAGCATGTTTTTCTCCCAGCCCGTTTCCTACGAAATGTGACACTTCTATGTTTCAAGCAATTTGATATCGTAAGTCAACTAATTTAGTTTTTAAGTGCTGGCTTAAATTCGTTCGTCAGTATAACTTGCTATCGGTAGCATCGGCAAAGTTGGAGGTCATGGAATCTCTTGGTCAGCTTCTGCAAAGCAACACCCTGGTTCAAAACCAGCTCAACTCAACTCAACTGCAACTTCTCCAGCTCTATTGTCGTGGAACAACCCATCGTCGTTCATTTATATGGGTACTGACCAAAACCCGGTGTGTGTGCCTGAGGCGGCCAGGGGTTCTCGATAATCTCTATTTATAACAAGAAATCTCTTTGTTGTCAGGACAGGAAAATTGATTATTTCCCATTTTCGGAAAATTAACCACTTCCCATTTCGGAGGGGGGTCTCCGTCGTTCGTGAGGGAAGGTCGGAGGAGAGCTATCCTCCTAGACTCTCTCTCACATTGATATCTCATACCAATCCCTTCAGTGGGCGTTAACATCTTCTCCGCCTTTCTCATCCATTCACATCTGCCCATCACCATGCTACCATACGACCAATGATCTCTCGGCAGTGTGGGTGTGGCTACGCTGGCCTCCTTAAAATTATAATCTAGAATTTTTGTTTACAAAATTCTTTTATCACATGTTCTCTTTTTCCTGGGCCACCCAAAAGTCACTTACCCAGTGCACTTACCATCTCATTAATCACTGGCAAAGTTTGCCATCTGGTTCCCTACTCCAAGTCAGCTTTATCATGGAATCCCTGACCTGTTAAGAAACCAAATTCTTTTTATCTCGTCAAATCTCAATTCTCCACTTCTATTTTTCTGGAGATTGCCACATTGCCATTCGGCGTCTTAGTGTTTGTTGGTAAGTAAATAACAATCCTCTCACCTATATCAAGACAATGCCAAAATTTTATAATTGCCACATTGCTTCTCTTCACCTGTATCCAAGAAAAGAAATTAAATGATATCTTGGAAAGATAATTAACATTGAATCTTCCTGCCTGTATCGGCACGTGTTTTGGCCGATAATTCCATATTTGCCTTTCTTTCTATCTCCCTCGGCGATAACTCGACTTGGCTAGACCACACACGTGGCTTCTTCGCGTTTTTTTTTGTAAACAAATTAAAATCTTTGTTTTAACGTCGATCAGTCTATCTTTCGTTATAGCTCTTTTTTTCTTTTTTCGCTTTAAGAATGTCTATTTTCTGTTTTAATTTCTATGGTTAATTAGTTAACCAATTACCATAGCTAAATAGTGTCACATATACATGATTCGAACTGATTTTATAATATAAGCAAAACTCTAAACTTAGGATTTGAGGCATGAAACATGCCTTTGTTTAAAAGAATTTGGATCATTTTTTTCTATTTTGGACAGTTTTGGTGGGAAGTGTATAGTGTGGAGAACTTTGGTTTTACTCAATTTTACTGAATTGTGGCTAGTTAATTCTGGGTTTGATTCTTGGGACCATGTTTATATTCATTTTATTGCTTAAAACCTAATTCTTAACCCGTTTCTTTTTTTTCATTTTTTTCTCAACTATTTAATCTGCTTTCCTGAAAATTGTAATATTTATTATCCAATTAGTAGTCCCTCCAAATCACCATTCTGTGATTTCATGCAATTAAATGTTTAAATAGGGCCAGTGCCTTGTTACAATGTCAGTAAATGTCAAATCAAAACCGACTCTTTTAAAACAAAAAAAGACACATTTACTACATTCTGATCAATGATGTAAGAATAATAGGTATATTTAAGTTATGCATATTGTTCCTACACTGTTCTTATTATATGTTATTCTGGTAAGTCAAGTTCATCAGTGAGGCAGATTGATAACATTGCAAGTAGTATTCTGACACCATAAGATGCTAGGAGGGTTAAATAATAGCTTGATAGCTATACCTAGAGAGATGTGACACTATAAGACACTGAAAGAGTTAAGAGATAAACATACCAAGAGATGAGGCAGGATTTTATTAAAATTCAGACAGTAGGGAATAGGACTTACTTGAAGTAAAACGGCGTTATTATTTTGAGGAATCTAACTGAAGAAGCCATCTGGATAATTTGAACCCACAAGTGATGTGGAGTGGTGGTGTAAGAACATTCAAGTCAGAGGAAGATTTTGCTAAGACAGGGCCGAAATGGAGACATTGATTGATAATCGCTATTTAAAGTGCAAGTTACAGAGAATTTCTCACAGACCATAAAGCAAGAAGGGAAGTCAATCAACAGATAAAGAAAATGATGGCCTCTGATTCCTTTATATACTTGAAAGCCATCTGGTAAATTTTTAAATTTCATGAGTGAGGCTAGGCTAAGGAATTTAGCTGACGAGAAGTAAAATGCTAATATTTTTAAGGTTTTATGGGAATGAAGGCAAAATTAAAAGAATTGATTTATTCATTCGTCAAAAGGAGGGGAAAGTGCAAATTGCTAAAGAAATGAAATTTCTTTAGATAATAACCAAGCCCCAAGTACCACAAGTCAGAGGCTTGCTGAAGAAGCTATCAACCAAAATAGCTGGTAATTGTCTTGAGCTGAGGAGTCTCATTGATGAAAATTTTGAGCAATTATTAAAATTAATTATTTGGAGCTAAGCCCCGCCTCTTCGCCTACACAATCTAAAAATTGAGTTTGTCAAAAGGACAACTGAAGTGAAGGGCTCAGGTGAATTATCAAGAGGGACGGAGGAATTGCCTACTCCCCTTGGGTAGTATCGGTATGAGGTAACAATATGAGAAGAAAGGAGTTAGGCGGATTGATATTCTGCTACCACTATTAGGAGGAAGGATCTCCCCAAAATTGGGCATGCAATTAATTTTCCAGAGTCAGACGACAAAGAACTCTTTGTAGGGGTTGGGGGGATTTACTGAAACCCTGTCAGACTTCACAACGGGTTTGGGTGAGAGTCCAAATAAGCAGAAGATTGAAGCGACCAAGGGAGTAGCTGCCAAGATTGCTGTTGGAGATGAGAAATGACCACTTCAATCTCACGTGACTTGCTGCCTGAAGGAAGTCTCTGACTTGAGCCTAGTTGCAGAAGCCTTGTGTCAAACTTAGTCTCATCAAGAAAAGTGTCATGTTAATATACAAAGCAGGAAGGGTTGATAATTCTGCACAAAGAATTTATTTTTAGCACCAAGCATATATATTGTTGGAGTTTTTGGGTACCCTCGTGTACTAGTGAGCCAGCCAAAATGAGCTAACTCATTTTATAGTTCACCAATAGAAAGGTTAACCTATCTAAAGGCTCAAAATATTCAATGTAATGTGTATAAATGCGGCCATGTTTTTTTTCCAGAATATTCAATGCCAGCCTTTGATATTGAAGACTGGTATTGGCGATATAGTCAGATTCAGTAGAGTGTCTGACTTGGGAGTGTTAATCTTTAATGTTGTTTCATTGAACAGATTACGTACTGTGCTGGATTCTACGTTCATAGACTTGGTGAATATGGTCAACAAAGGTTACGAGCCCAGATTATGACTGTATTTTGACAGAGACGAGTCAAAGTACGAATTATGGGAAATGAAATTCCTAGGCTACCTTAGAATACAAAAACTTCATGACATCATTCTTTGCCAAGATGACCAAAAAGAAGATGATGATTTTATGGAAAGAAATGCGACTGTGTTCGCCGAATTAATACAATGCCTGGATGACAGCAGTTTGTCTTTAATAATGAGAGACGCCAGGACATTACTTGTCAAAAAGTAAACCCATAATTATTGCTTTATATACTGTACTAACCTTGTTAAGGAGACGAGAGAATGAATCCGTAACAGATTATATTATACAAGCTGAGAATGTCACAAATGCCTTAAAAATGGCAGGTGAGACTATCTTAGATGGGCTGCTAATAGCCATGGTTTTAAAGGAATTACCAGCAACATTCAAATCATTCATGACAGTCATAACTCAAAAAGATAAAAAATTAACTTTCACTGAGTTTAAAATTGCGTTACATAGTTATGAAGAAACTGAAAATATGTGTAATCCTCCAAATCAAGGAAATAACGTAATGCAACTGAGAACGTCATTTAAAAAAATTCAGAAAACCAGTCCCTCAAACCTACTAGACTAGGAATTATGATATTAAAAACAAGGGGCTTAAAAACAACTATTACAATAACAACAACAGGAACAATAATAATAGAAAATCAAATATCATCTGCTTTCATTGTGGAAGAGCCGGGCATGTACGTGTGAAATGTCAATTTCATACAAGGAGTGATTTTTATAAAAATGTAAAAACTTCAAATGATCGAACATATGCATTTTCGTTTGGGTTGGATGCTATACCCAATAGTTATAATTCTTACCTAGTCAACACGGGTGCGACAAATCATGTAATTACAGATGAAACAAAATTTATTAATTTTGACCCCAACTTCAAGCCAGATTCCCACTTTATTGAGTTGGCTGACAGTACCAGAGCTAATAATTTAGTTTTAAAAAGAGGCGATGCCTGTATTTATTTACGAGAAAAAGGAAATATTTGTAAATGTTTATTAAAAAGGGCTTTATATATCCCTAAATTTAAACAAAATATTTTCTCGGCTCAGTCTGCTGTTAGAACTGGTGTTATAGTTAATTTTCACCGAGACGATTCAAAGTTAATATACACAGACAGAACTGAATTTAATATACAACAAAATGGACGTTTGTATTATTTGAAAAGTATTAAATCTGTGAAAACAGCTACCCACGACTTAAGGACTTGGCATAAAATATTAGGCCACTGTAATAATTCGGATGTTAAAAGAATGTATTTATCTGATATTTCACCTTATGGAAAAGTGAAAATAATTAGAACAGATAATGGTGGAGAATTTACTTCTGATGATTACGAAAACTTCCTAATAAATGAAGGCATTAAACATGAGAAAACCTGTCCTTATTCCCTGCACCAGAACGAAATCACTGAACGTAGTTAGCGGACTCTTTTCTTGTTTGCTAATAGAATCTAAGTTACCCAAAAATCTGTGGATCTATGCATTAAATACAGCCATATATATATGAAACCGTTGCTATAATAGTAACATTAAAAAGACTCCTTACAAGGCTTATACGAACTGCAAACCCAACGTAAGTGGTATGCATATTTTTGGTACAATTTCCTACACATATGTCAACCACAGGGCAAAACTAGATCCAAAAAGTGAAAGAGGTATATTCATTGGCTATGATAAAACAAGTCTGGCCTATATGGTTTATTTCCCACAAAGTAAAATAATAAGGAAGATCAGATGCGTCAGATTTACAGATTCCTTTAAGCAAGTGGAGGATCCCGAAGAAAAGAACATTAACTGCGAGGAACTGGTCCAAAATGAACTAGTATGGCCTAATTATGAGATAGGGCCTATAAATAGAAAACCCATTCAAAGTCCACAATTAAAGGAAGGCGTTATACCAGATGATACAGACGAGGAAAAATCAGACGCAAACCTTGAGTTCAAAGCAGAAACAACCAAAGAGGAGGGGCAAATTCCACGTTATCCGAAAGCCAGACTATTTTGGAATGGGTCAATGTAATATCTGTGACATTGACTTGCTATTCGGTGCAATGTATGCTGAAGAACTATCAAGAAGCCATAAATTCTGATAATTCCAAACGATAGATTGCCGCCATGCAAAAAGAAATGGAATCCCTAGTATCAAATGATACTTTTGAATTGAAAAAGGCCCTGGATGATAAAAATATCAGCAGCCGTTGGGTTTATACTATAAAGCGAACTGAGGATGGCTCGCCAATGTATGTAGCTAAAGGATTCTTGCAGATATACGGGGAAGATTATGTAGAAACATTCAGTCCAATAACAAACATGACAACAATCAGAATTTTGATGCAAATGGCCGCACATTATTGTATGGATATACACTATATGGATGTTAAAGCAGCGTATTTAAATGCTCCGATTGACTATGAAATATACATAGAACCGCCAGAAGGTTTTGAAAAAGGTGATAATTATGTATGGAAACTCAAAAAGTCACTATATGGGCTCAAACAAAGCGGAAGAACGTGGAATAAATTACTACATTCCTATTTAATTGAACAACATTTTTGAATCCTCCCCAGTTGACCCATGCTAGTACACAAGAATATTTAATAATGAAATATTAGTAATTCTGATTATTTGGGTCGATGATATGTTAATTGCTTCAAAATGTGAAGCTGCTCTATTAAAAATTAAAAATTCCTTAAATATAAGGTTTAGAATGACCGACTTGGGTTGACTATTATGGTTTCTTGGTATACAGTTCGAATTTAAGGTACAAAAGAAAACAGTACAAATTGAATATGTTCAATCGGAAAATAACCTGTTGGATTTGTTTACAAAGTCAATTACAAAATTGAAATTAGGGTCTTTCATTCCTGTCATATTTGGTACTGACCTATAAGGTCCTTATTAGTCCTAGGTACAACATAAAACTGCATCCATTAGTTATTGTCTTAAGAGACATCAGTTTTTGGTATGAATGTGAATCCTCTGACCCGGAGTGATAGTGCCTGTTTTAATGGGTCCCAGCTATGGGTAAAATAACTTTAACCTGAATTTTTTTTAACCTGAAATACTTAACAAATTAAAAAAAAAAAAGATTATTTTATGAATACTAACGTATTTGTTCCATATGAATATTGACTTTACTAATATTTTGAAAGAAGATTCCATAATGTACCCAAAATGGAGGGGGTGTTGGAGTTTTTTGGGTACCCTAGTATACTAGTGAGCCAGCCAAAATGAGCTGGCTCATTTTATAGTTCACCAATACAAAGATTAACCAATCAGAAGGATCAAAATATTCAATGCAACGTGTATAAATGCGGCTATGTTTTTTTCCGGAATATTCAATGCCAGCCTTTGATATTGAAGACTGGTATTGGCGATATAGTCAGATTCAGTAGAGTGTCTGACTTGGGAGTGTTAATCTTTAACGTTGTTTCATTGAACAGATTACGTACTGCGCTGGATTCTATATTCATAGACTTGGTGAACATGGTCAACATATATTCCTGCCTTAAGAACTGATAATTGCAATAACAGCTCTGTACAAAGAATGTTATATAAAAACATTTTCTTTTAGTCAAATTATTTTTTTACTTGTGACTTCACTCTGCCCAGACCAAACTTATACAACAATTCCTGTCAACGATTCGATCCTTGCCAGTACTGTGATCAAGATCAAACACAACATGGGACAAGGCAAGGCTTGGATCAAAGTAATCAACTCATTGATCAGCTGTGGGGATTGGACAATGGATGGACCCGCAAAGACGAAGGCTACTGTACTTCACATCAGCCATAACCATTATCAACTACTTAATTTATTCATGCTTCACTCATTTTCTTGAGGATTCCACTCTCTGCATACGTCAGTACAGAAGCTGCAGTCAGTATGACAAAAGTATCAGCATTTTTTAATTTAGCATCCTACAAAAATAACAGTTACTTCATATATGAACATACACCCAGGGCTGTGGTAACTTTACTTGATTTGTCCATGCAGGTTATGGTGCTATTCACAGTTGGTTGTATCATCTAGTGGTTTGTGTTGTGATTCCTGGCAAGAAGAAAGAAATATTTATTTTCTTTTGTTCACGCCAAACCGTAGTATTCTTTTTGTCTGGATACTGGGTGAATACTTCCTGGGAATAGACTATTCCACGAGCCGAATTATCTTCGATAATAAAGATTTATTAAAAACAAAAAATGAAAATTATCTGGTGGAACTAAGTTATTTCTGCACGGGTGGTAGGTATTAAAAGGTAAAGAAAAAGGGCATTGGTACTTGCCTTCAATTCAGTTGTCTGCTGCTAGAAAATTTGTCGAAGTGAATTTACTTTTCAGCTGTGTTAGATGTGACGAGCTAATTGACACAGGTATCAACCAGAATTTGCTTGAACTTAACTGACTCATTGCACATTCCAGAGACTTGTATTTATGGAGGACGCCTCATGTGCACTACATGATTATAAGTGATCAAATATCTAAGGCCAGATAAATTCTTGGTCTGTCCCCAAAATTATGAATATGAGCAGAATAGTATGATTTAGGTCAGTGTGAAAATATGCTAAAATTCCTCTATCAGAATTTCCGTCCAGTGTGATATGATTGAGAATTCAGATATCACTCTTTCTTACCCCTTTACTTAGGATTTCCAGTTTCAAATCTTCACAGTTCCAATTAGAAATTTTAAAATTTACTCTTATTTTCCAAGCCGATTTTCAATCTTCGCTTCTTTCCAAAATTATATATTTTATTCAATTTAACATCACCCACCCTCTTTCCTTCTCCACTCTTATCTTTATGTCCTTTTAACCCTACCATCTCATATCTTAATAAAATTACTTTCTTAAGATTAGGTATGTTCAATACTTTGCTAAAAAAGTATACCCTGATGAAAAAAGGCCCCAAACTTGATTAAACAATTTTTTATTGTCCAAATGTTTGTTATCAAGAGGAAAGACTAAAGTATTTTTTAAATATCTTTTAAATTTTTTAATCCTTTCTAGCATGTCTGAAATTTTAGGTAGAAATTTTGTCTTTTTTTGAGTCAGCAAAAGTGACCTAAAATCGATCATGTCAGCCAACAAAAGTGAAATTCTCTGTTTAAAAATCTTGTAAAATTCAATAAATACTTTTTTCAAAAGCAATTTTATTTTATTTAAAGTTTTCTTAATGTAATTGGAAACAAACATTACTTAATTTTTTAGCATATAAAAAAATTATTGTAAAAATAGAAACACTTTGCAGATTGTAATAAGCTTTCAAATTTAAGATCTGTAAAGATCTTTTAATAAGTGCATTTCAAGAAATACACATATTCAACCTTAATTTTAAAATATTTAACAACTTTATCATATTTTGTATTTAAAATTGAAAAAAAGAAAATAATTCTTGTAAAAATTCATTTTTCATTGAAAAAATATTTTGGCTTCAGACAATAATCTCCTTAATATATATTATTCATAAAAGCCGTTACAAGCTTTTTTAATTAAATAATGTCTTAGTTTTATTGCGTTTTGTATTTTACAATTCAGAGCTAAAGTTTCAGTAGAAATGCTCCTTGATTTACAAAAAAATCGATTTATATTCTTCAAAGTTTTCTGTATTTAATTAAAACATTACAAAACTACATATATTCAAGTTCTCATAAAATTAAGTAAGGTGTGTGTGGAGGGTAACAAATGTAAAAAATATTTTTACCATGACTTTCTAAATAACAAACATTTCTAAAATAATTGTAGTCATTTTTTAATAAATTCTAAAAGTTTCATTAAAATCTGACAATTATTTGTTTTTTGCAAGAATTTAAAAAAAAATGTGTTTTTCAACTGAAAATCCCTAAAAACAAATGTTAAATATTACATATTATGTGACTGCTGATTTTCAACCAAAATTTCAAACTTGCTAGAAAGGAATAAAAAATTTAAAAAATAATTTGGTTTTTCCTCTTATTAATAACAAACTTTTTTGTGATAAAACTTATTTAAAAATTATTGAACATACCTACATAAGATGATTACATTGTCACTCATGTATCAAGAGTTAATTATCTCATAAACAATTTTTCTTTATCAAGCACTATTTTCTGTCTATCAAGTTTTTCATTACTCAACTTCCTCTTATTTCTCCTTAGTTCATTGGACATTCCTGTCATCCTGTTCTGGTATTAGAGTGGCAAGGTGAGACCCCATGAAGAGATCAGCCTCCAAGTACACCAGTGTGAACACAGAACGGGGTTCCCTTCTGCAAACATCAGTTTGAATGCAGAGCAAAAATACACTCTCCATGATGATCTGTCATTCAAATGTCTATTGAAACCTTCTTTATTCTTCAGAAATAACATTAAGCAGTTGTGTGATCATACCCATTTGCCTTTTCTCACCTCTATCCTTTCCAATTTGAGGTTGTTTTCTTTCATTTAGTAGTGCTTCTTAAACAGCTCCTTAATGGTTGTTCATCATCAGTTCCATTCACTTGAATTTGATTGATTCAATCATTCATTCAGAAATTATATTTCCTTCCTCCTTTCCCTATTTGGCAAATTCTGCTCCAAAGTCGGCTTGTGGTTCAGCTTGACTTACTCTCCAAAATCTCCCACTCTTCTATCCCATGCCAAGTTTACATCATTAGCACGTTTTTACCTCTTTTTGGCAAAGTACTAGATGCTCTAATCAACTCTGAATTGGTTAAGCATTTCCCTTCACACGGCTTTCTTTCAGATAAACAGTATGGCTTTCATTTCTCCAGGTTTACCACAGATGTGTTATTAGTTATTACTGGATTTGTCTATCAGTCTTTAGATATCTTGAAAGTGCTTGACATGATTTGGCATGCTGAAGGTTGTGTTGAATGGACATGCTTCTAGATCACTTCACATTAATGCAAAAGTCCCCCAGGATTCTATCCTTAGATCTACATTGGTTTTATCTTCATCAATGACCTTGCAAAATCATTTCCAAACTAGGTATTTATACTGATGACATAACTATTTACTCCTGTTTTATTAGTAAACCCGACAGGTTGAACAAAATAAAACTGACAGCTGCTCTTGAAAATTAGCTCAATCAGTGATTAACTGGGGCAAGGAATGGCCTGTAAATTTTAACACCTCCAAAACAAAACTGGTATTATTAATCATCATCAGAGAACCTATTCTGCCTTCCATCAACATGGCTGGTAGTAACTTCCAGTTGAGTAACACTTTCTCTCTTCTTGGGCTCACATTTTCCACTTATATGAAGTGGAGTGATTATGTTGAATCAATTACTAGGTTTACTGCTAGAAAGTTTGGTTCACTGTGTTGTGCCAGACAATTTTTCTCGTCAGAATCTGTCTTGCACATTTATAAATCTATTATTTCTCTGTGCATTGAATATTGCAGCTATATCTGGTCTGCTGCTCCTTCTATATATCTATAGATTCTTGACAAAATTCAAATGTAATCGATCCTGACTTGGTATCTCGACTTCAGTCACTTTACCACTGCCTTGACATGGCTTCCCTATGTTTTTTTTTCTATAAATATTTTCATAGCAATTGTTTTGATGAGCTTTCTCTCCTTGGTGCATTGACTGCATGAATTTAAGCGTACTACTAGATTGGCAACAAGGTCTCATCCAAAACCCCTAGGAGTCATTCCCTTGTTTAAATTTAAATTTAGTTTATATCAAAGGGAAAAAATTTTCAGTGGGTGTTTTGTGCCACTCGGGGACTCCCTTTGATCAAAATGAAATATACTTATCCAAGTACCCTGGGTAATGTAGTTTTAGAATATATATGGTTACTGAGGGGGCTTCTATCTCCAAAACCCTAGGAGGAGTTTGATAACAAACAAACAGACAGACGAAGGCTACAACTGATTGATATATATATATATATATATATATATATATATATATATATATATATATATTTAGATTCTAATAGTCACTTTTCTCGCATTTCTCACCTGTAGAACTTTCTTCTGGCTTCTTGCTTCCTTGCCACCTACAACCTTCAAAAATTTAAAGGCCTTACCACTTTGCTTGGGGTAAAGTGATTTAAAAAATGTTGGCTCCACTATCCTGTAGTAAGGCCTATAATTTTGGTCCAGTTTACCCTACCAGACTTGTGTCTTATCCTATACTTGGTCTCATGTGCCCAATTTCACCATTAGTTTGCTCATATTAATTTGTTGGTTAGTCCTTTTTTTTAACACTTTTATTCTTTTAGCCTAAATAAAGTTCTTATGTTGCTGCTTAATTATGAGTTTATGACATACTTTGTTATATATTTCTTCCTGATTTTAATATATTATCCACTGGGAGGAACTTCCAAATAACATGTAATATGTGGATAAATAATTTACTTGTTTCAAGAACCTCATCACAGGTAGAGTGTCTTCCAGTGTTCATTGTTCCCTTCAGTCAATTTAACCATGTCTCCCAAAATCTGGTGAAAAGTTTATTTCTTGGCATTACACTGGGGGTGAAAATTCCATTGGTCACATGCAAGCCTTTCAATTAATGAAACAGTGCAACTATTTCTTTCTCTTTTATGTCAATCCTGTTTATGCTAATTGAATATACCTTTTCTTCTTTTCTACTTCACTCTTCTCTGCTAACCTTGGCCTGCCCTTCTAAAAGAGCCAAAGTTAACAAAGAAGATGGAAGTAGAAGATGAAAAGATCTCCTTTTCTTGTCTCCCTTTTTTTTCATTCTCTCCTTCAGCCTTCCTGCCTTCTCTATTCGTCAGATCTTAAATTATCCTTCTTTCTATTATCCTTTTCTTTTGTATGTAGTGAGCGTATCATTTTTAACACTTATTGTATGGGTTTCCCTTTTGACGTATCATGTGTTGTAAATTATAATTAGTTGAAAGTATTCACTACTATTTAGTAGTTTTGTCTTCAGGGTTAGAATTTGTGGTATTTACTAGGGCACCTACATCGCAACCGGATGTGACACAAGGCCAAGGTTTAAAATGGGTTTAACGGCCATACCACGCAAAAATTCCCTTCTGCTTTTGGGGATCCTTCAGGCACTGAGAGAAGGGGAAAACACCCTGGGGCATGGGCTAATATTTCAAGAATACAAATCCCAGCCAAAAGGTTAGGATTTGTTTAGCCTCCAACTGTATCAACTGCTATTTATAAGATGGAAAGTTGCATATGAATACAATATTCCGCGACAATTTTCACGTAAATAGCAATTAATTTCACAGATCCAACACACTATTCGACTGCATCTTTGTTCGAAAGATACTCACACCTTTCCATTTTCTTTTGGTCTGTTCATTCTTAACTCTTTTACTCTTGATTCTCCTTTATTTATTCATTAGTGGACAATTCCTTCTCATGTGTCCTTCCCTGTCACAATTTCAACGCCATTTGGCTACACTTTCTCATAATATCCTACTTCTCCACAAAACCATCACTTCAAAATTTTTACCTGCCAGCATTATTCCTTGTGCACTCTTTGAACCTCTACTATGTTCATACGAGCCATCCATTCTCTTACTAGCTTTGGGGTAGCTCAGTAGAGTTTAAATCCTTATAGGTTTCCTACTGGAATCTTTTCCTCTGGATACAGGAAATCCCTATTTTCTTTCTCTCACCGGATAGAACTGTTTCCCATTCTGTCCTGTCTTATATTTTCCATGCTTCGGATGACTCCACTCATGTGTGAGATCGTTCATAACGAGACAAACCTTTTCACTGTGTTCGTGTCTTTTGGCCCTCAACATGCCAGATCGTAAGTTCCCAGTATAGTTTTATAACATCCATCCCACGAGGACCAGGAGCTTTTACATATGTAGAGGAAAAAGGTGCAAAAACGAAAAAAAGAAATAATCTTTAAACACAGTTCTATGTCTCTCTACTTTTAAATAGATCTCTATCAAGATGTGACAATATACACCGAGCTTCGGGCGAACATTCTACTCATCGTCTCAACTTCAAGGATGATCCGGTGGATTTGGAAGTTCACTACACTGCACATTGGTCGCTGCACACATCGTTATCCCGGAAGTCATCCTCAGCTCATGTTCTGTTAAATTTAGAAATTTTCCACTAAAAGGTTGAAACATCGGCGCTTCCAAGCTAGGGTAGTATTGCACAATTAGAGTTAGAACTGATTTACTTTGTTGGACTAGGACAATAAGTGACGAAATGAAATGATAGAAGTTTGACGAGGTGTGTATTGACCCACTTGTGCAGTGAGTTAAATGTAGAAAATACCGGTGTGTGAGAAAAAGCTTGATAGCGTTTAATGAATATTCGTATTAAATATGGGAATGAAGTAATTAAGAAAGTGAAAAGACCAACAGATAACTAACCCAACCCTTAAAAGGGGAGAAAACAAGTAAAAAGAAAAACAACTGTTGTTTTATCTTCATACAAATGAGTAATAAAGATTTCAAACTACGGTGTACCGTTATTAAGCATTAACATTGGGAAAATGAAAGAAACACCTGCGTACTCAACAGGTAAATAAAACAACGCTTTGTTAAAATTTTAAGGTGTTCCGATTTTCGTTATTATTTCAAGATTTCAATCAATGTTGAGAATCCGTCAACTTTGGTTATGCGAGACACGTAGCTGGTTTGTTTCAGCTCTGAATTTGGATTTCTTCAGTTCTTATCTAAGCACCAGATGGCTGGAAGTGTATCCTGAAGAATATGACTAAGGATTCTTGATCATGATATGCCGCAGCATGTATTGCTACATTTAGCAAGCGGAATAACGAGCTGTCCCTAGTTATATTTCGTACCATGTAACTAAAGATCCGTCTCTGAGAAACCACAGACGATAAACCACTCTTTCTAACATCCCCCTGAAGAATAAGCAACCTATGAAAAGGTGTTTTAAATCACCCCCATGGAAAAGAAATATCTCCAAACGACAGAAGCAAAAACCAGTGTCACCTCGAAACGTCTTGTGAAGGACCTCAACCCGTTCCACTGAAAGTAAGAGCCAGTAAAGAGACTTAGTACGATAAATACTATCGGACTCCAAAATCGAAACCAGTAGTTAAGTGAAACAGTAAAGATAAATCTGCACAAGTTCAATCTGAGATAAGGAAGATAGTTTTCTGTTTCATCTGTGTGACAAGGAAGAAATACAAAACAGAAGGATCAAGGATCTATAATTGTGTGAAATGGGTGGGAATGTGAAAGTAGATAGTCTTGAACAAAAGGAAGACTTGGTTAACGGTTGGCATAAGTTCACACCAGGAGCTTTTGGCATCGTCTGTTGGAAGTGCAAACGCCATGGACATAGAAGGGTTGTCCATTAAGATAATGTTTACCCCCTGAATGGTTGGTTATTTTTATTTAGCGGCAACACCTAAAAAACTCGTCTGAGACAGTAAGTGAAAAAGTGGCCCTAGAGTGGGGGGAATATGTGATAAATTGTAAAAAGAAATCTGAGAAAAATAGAATCTTTAAATGTTGAGCTTATGGACAACCCGGGAAGTACAGAACGAATTATATGCAACACCTGTGTTGGAATTACGGTAGGGAAGACCACAAAAAATGAGTGTCCTGTAAAAAGTCAGAGAATAGAAATTCAGAGTGAAAAGATTAAAAATAGAAAAAAAAATGGTCGACCGAGGGAGTTCGGTAGGTAGAATGGAGACGCCAAAATAAGGTGCGGTCGAGTCAAGTTTGTGCCTTGTGGTGACAAAGACCATCTAAAAATTCGTCCTATGAAATACGCTAGCGAGAGAAAATGCGTGCTGAATGGGTTAAAAATAGAAAAAAAGGTTAAACCAAACGAAGCCACGGGTACAGAAAGTAGCCGAAAATCGACAGAAGAGAGTCAAACAACCTGACTACTGGTGGCTCCGTAATAGTGTGTTAAATAAGGATAAGTCCTCAATCTCTTCTCTTCACCCAATCAAAAGTGCTATCATCTGCTGATAAAGTGGAATGCTTTGCTCTTAAATTCTCTTCCAATTCTACTCTCAACTCATCTCGAATATTTACCTGATTTTCTACTTAGAACTCCGTTCAGGGTTTCTACTATCATCTCTAAATTTGGACCCTACAAATCATGGGGGCCCGGTGGTATCTCTGCAATTGCTCTAAATAAATGTGCTCCTGAATGTGTATAAATTCTTCAATTAAGGACTGGAGGCATGTGGAAATCTTGATAGACATGGGGTGACTTTATCAATGATGATATTCAAAATATTCATGGAACCCGGAATGAATACTTGGCAATTAAAACCTTCTGATTTTACTATTGCTCAAGAAAATATGTGCGTTTCCAAGGTTGGAGCGGTTTTTGATTTTAAGCGGTGGTTTTAAAAAGAATAGGAAACATGGTTAATTTGCAGCATAAGCACCCAAAGTGTACGGTATTGAGAATGTACCATTCTGGTATGAAATTGCCTGGTTATTTCGAAAATGACATTAAAACATTGCATTCGATTACCGTTTTCGATTTATCGTCAATGTAAGTTTTATCTCTTTCGCGTTGTCCAGCCGCCATTACTGGCATTGTTTACATACGTTTTCCTCTAGTACTAGTGCGCGGAAGCTTGTTTAGTTAACGGCCTTTTTACAGCTTTTCGTATTTACTGGTCTTGATTACAGCGCAATTTTCGCGGGTGTTATATTAAAATGCGCTTATTTTTTAAAATGAAGTTTTAAATGAATAGTATTTTTTCTTTATTGTACTTAATAAATCCGCTTATAGCTAATGAAACAGAATCTCACTCTAAAATGTAATTTGTGAAGCTTTAAATTCAATAAAATTTCACGACACATAAAAAACATCGTTGAAATAAAGGAAAAATCCTTTTTTTACTTTTCAGGCACGTAATTTTTATTTTATTTTAATTGTTGGATTTTACGTTTTTTCGCGCATTCGTCTCAAACATCGCGCATTGCGCAGTAATTAAGACAAGTGAAGCTTCCGCGCCTCATGACTACTCAAGGGAAACGTATCTAAACAAAGTCAGTAATGGCGGACGTTCTGTGTAGTAGAAGTCGAACTTACATTGTCCAAAATTTGTAAACGGTAATCGAGCGCAATGTTTTCATGTCAATTACGAAATAACCAGACAATTTCACACCAGAATGATACATTCTCAATGCCGGGGGATTTTGGTGTTTATACTGCAAATTAACTGGGAACAGATTGATTTAGATTCATTTCTGTCGAGAATTGCAACTTGAAAAATACTTCTGGGGACAATACCTTTTGAAAACGTGGGGAGAGTGTTAATTTACTATCCCGATACTGACGTGCCATGTAAAAGATTATCAACACTGATAGGGATGTTATATCAGGTGATACCACCTAATGAATTTCACCTAGAAGCAGAATAGTTGGTGTTGCTGGAGGCAATGGTTTAAAAATCAATACGGATCAATTGTTCATTATGTTAGCTAATACAGTTATAAAACATCGAGAGTTATCTCAGGTGTGATAAGAACAAACATCATATTCCAGCTGAGATATGAAGGGAAACTACCAGTTAGAACTAGAGTGATTAGCATCGAGGAGTGAGAAATAATCTCAGAGAGATACAAGAACAAATTGGCTCAATTGTTGAGGAATAATAAAGAAGTATTGCCTAATTTAGATAGAGCTGAGCAGGACACTATATGTAAAAATTGAGACAGGTGAGCACGCATCAATAAAGATGAAATATCGGACACTGACGTTCAACTAACAGGGCGGTTGAGATGGATGTTAAAATAACTGAGCGCTCTATAGTGACAGCAATAAACATGGGGATGAGCACAGATTCAGTCAGCGTGGATTTTAGGGATTTGAACGACATCACCAAACCCTATCTTGTTATCATTGATTGACGATATCCTGGGCTTTTTGAGAAGGTGACTTAAACAAGTCACCTTTCTACCCCCAGTTTGCGATCGCAATATTGGCAAGTGACTTTAAGAGAAAAATAAGTGAAGATTGACTTCTTATTCCATATGCGATTGTATCAATTCAGGGTAATAACCTTCGGGTCGGCTAATGTACTGAGAATCTTCTTGAAGCTCAATGTTGATAGTATTGAGTTGGCTTACCTGAACGATATTTTGTGGTGGGTATCTGGATGAAGATTTTCGTCGTTTGCAGGTCGTGTTCGACGGATTGAAGAAACACGGGTTAAAATTAAAATTACCAAAATGCAAATATTTGGGATTCATCATAGCCAAGACGCGGTGAATCCGAATATAGATAAGGTGAAAATAATTAGTCATGGTTGAGCGTTGTGCCATGCGAGACGTCAGTCTTGATCGTTGTGCCATGAGGGTGGTCAGGTTTGAAGATTTGTTCCATGAGAGAGATCAGAAATATAGCTGGAAGGAAAGCAGCAAAAAATATTTTTTTTACTATATCACTCTTGTTTTTTTTTTGTTTTTCATATTCCCTGCTCAAATAGAATAGAACAGGGAAGCAATTAATTCTTCTTTTCTCGCTAAGCAGACAGGGGCTTTTTCTACATACACTTCTTAAATAATATCGCTTGTTTACAATTCATCTTAAGAAATGAAGGAATGGGAAATACAAAAAATATCACGAGTATAATGAAGATAGGTATCAATAATTCATTTTATATTACTTTTTTGCAGGAAAATACTTTTTGTGTAAGTGAATGCGTTATATACATAGACACTTTGCCCCTGATATATATATATATATATATATATATATATATATATATATATGTAAGCATGTGGGGGGTTAACACTTCTGTATAACATTTTTCATAAAGCGCACATATATTGCACTGATTCTAGTTAGAACAAAGGAGCACGAATTACTGCATCAATGAGATGTGGCATGAAGGCGAACACTTTTGAGGTGTTATGGTGCCACAGGTTACCTTGATAATAGCCTACACCTAGTCTGTATTGTTGAAAATGGTGTCTCTTATCTTCCTCTTGACAACACCCCATAGATCATTTCAGGTGAGTTGGCCGGCCTATCAAGCACACTAATATTATTGTCAGAAAACCAATTATTAGTGGTTTAGCCAGTGTGGGGAAGTGCCAATTCCTGCAGGGGAAAGGAAATAGGAATCTCCATAATGCTTATCGAAAGCTGGAAGCATGAAGTGCTCTAGAATATCTTGGTAGACAGCTATGTTGACTTTGGACTTGATAAAACACAGTAGACCAACACCAGCAGACATTCTAAACCATCACTGACTGAAAACTTCACATTGCACTTCGAACAATTTGGATTCTGTGTCTGTACACTCTTTCTCCATATTATGGGGTCTCGGATTTCTAAATGAAATGCAAAATTTACTTTCATCTGAAAAGAGGACATTGGACCAATGATCAACGGTCTAGTTCTTTTTTCTTCTTCGCCCAGGCAAATCACTTTGTTTCAAAATTGACTTGATACTCGGAATACGATACTTGTAGATTATCTCCTGGACACGTCTGTGCGTGGTGGATCATGATGGACTAACTGAAGTCTTAATCTATTCCTTGTGAAACACTTCCGAGTTCTTGAATCAGCTTTGCTTAACAATCCTCTCAAGGCTATGGTTATATCTCGTGTGCAACTTTTTCCTGCCACACTTTTCCATTTTCACGAATAAGCCATAAATCAGCACTCTACAAAGAGCCATCCTTTTCAGCAATGACCTTTTGTGGCTTACCCTCTACAAGTACGATGTCAGTGTGTGTCTTCTGGATAACTGTCAAATTAGCATCAATCTATATGATTGTGACTGTGTATACTGAACCGGGCTGAGAGAATCATGGTATATGTATTACATAAATAGGTAATTAGTCAAATTTGAATTGGAATATTTTAATATTTTTGGAGCTGCAGTCGGTAATTATCAAAATTAAAATAGAAAAATGCTTGAGAAATTTTAGTTTGTATCGAACCTAGAATATATACTATTTTCATTTCCTGAAATAACTAACAAAAATATTGAACTCTTCCATGATTTCCTAAATTCTTTAATGCACACACACACACACACACACACACACACACACACACACACACACACACACAATTTTATTACATGCAAACGACAAAGCCTGTTTCTTTTTTCCTAATTTTCAAATAAGATATTGTATATCAAAAGGATTGAAATTGTGGATAAACTATCCGAAGTTTGTTCTGCTATTTTAGTTAAATTATTTTAGACCATTTAAGTCATTTTCAAGAGCCATATGCTGTCAATATGGTAGGTAAGATTCTGTTCGCGAACTCCTGGTATTTTATAGAGAGCTGAAAGTTTGGATCAGTCAAAAAGGACATCTTGTGTAACGGTTGCAAGGAGCGATACCGCACACTGTTAAATAATGCATCAAATATTATGCGTTTTTTTTTAAATTACACATATTAAATAACTTATATACATTACAAGAAACCGTCTCCTGTGATGAAAGATATTTTATTTAACGTGGGTGGTTTCTTTTGTATGACAATAACTTTTAGGATTTTGAATCTTTCCTTTTATTGGGAACTGTATATTATTTTTGTATTATCCACTAATATTCGTTTTATGTTGATAGTTGTATTTTGGTTGTTCGTGATATACTGATCGATATGTACAAATATTGCACTGTTTCGACAAGCAGTAAGTCAACCTACGAGAGAGTGCATTTGTGGCCAATATAATAATTTAATGTTTTCTGATTGTTAATATTGGAGATGCAATCACCCAAAGCTATGAGAATTCATAAACAACTTTTTTTTCACATAGGAGAGGGATTTTTTTAGGTCCCAAGTTATTGGTAATGGTTAAGTTAGATGTTTTGACATAAATGATAAATCTCAGGTGTTTGTTGGAATTGTTAAGTGATATGTATCGGCGAATTAAATTGTTAATCGCTTTTTCATCCTGTTTATAGTTGGGTACATCTTACAAAACTGAACAAAAATAATAAAACATGAACTTTTGAGAGTTTGCCCACAATTTCGAGCCTGATCTGCATCATTGTATTCGAAAATTGGAAAATACAATAAAAAATGAAACAGATAGACCTTGTCGGTTGAATTTAATAAAAACTTTTTGGGTGAATACTTTCCTAAACATATTTTATATAAGTAATAAATGTATGACAATTTGGAGAAAAAACCCCTATGATGAGATATTTTGCCGATCAAACAGCGTCACCAGAAAAAAACTGATTTTTTCCAGTTAAATCTTGACAGAATCGTGATATACTGTGATTTCATTTGCTCATATGAATACTTGATTAACGTAAATCATGTTCTGTCGCGATAGTGTAGATTTAGCTGAAACAAAATTCGTTTTTTTCTGATGACGCTGGTTGATCGGCAAAATATGCCATCATAAAAGTTTTTACAAATTGCCATAATTTACCATTCTGACAGATTCTCTCTCTTTCTCTCTCTCTCTCTCTCTCTCTCTCTCTCTCTCTCTCACACACACACACACACACACATATATATATTACATAGGTAGATATAGATATTATGCATACATGCGTAAAACAGATTATCTACCTCTTGCAGGCATATTGGTCCGGACATTATATAGTGAGAGGGCTATGTGTGTGTGTGTAAAGTAAATAGATTACTTAGTTCTTATAGATAAATGATTATTTGTCAGCTTCATTATAATGACTACTTGTTGAATTATCTGTGCCACTCAGTCTGATCATTTTTATCAAACAAAATATATATTTTCCTTCTTTCCGAGAATGAATCCATGTAGATGTTCATTGATTCAATCCATCGTTCTGAAAAGCAATTTTGCTTTTGATGAATACAATTTGCTTTCCTATTGAAGCTATCTATCATTGGAAAAAATCCATAATGTCTCTCTTCAAGTTGGTGAGGAACAAACCAAAAATCTTATGTGGTTGCATTCTTTGTTGTTGTTAAGGGTCAAAGAATAGTCGGCTTTAATCAGATCTGTTCGAATTTGGTGCTTTTATTTTATTACATAATTGGTCTGCCAGGACGGGCCATTCATTAGTAGTGAGGACAAAGCCAAAGCGTAGGAAGTAGAGGAATCAAATTACTTATTGACCATTCATCGAGGTTAAACTTTGCCAGCGAAGGAATTGTCCGTTTTGAGAGACTGATTACGATATCATGATTTGTCCGCATGTCGAAAGGCGAAGTTCCAGACATCTGACGCTACCCTGCTACATGAAAAAACAAAAAAAAACAAAAGCAAAACAAAAAACAAAAAAGACAACAACGTAAAGAAAAGATAGCTCTTTTTTTTTTGCAACTATTTCCATTTTTAACACAGCCGTTTTATTTTCTGGTAAATAAATTCAATGATATCTGAAATTAACGTTACATCCTGGCAATAGCTCATAAATAATGGACTATTCCGTTTTGATCGCGAGGAAAGACAGAAAAGACATATCACAGACGCTGTTTGGTTTCAGTGTGCAAAAGAAAGAAAGAAAGGGAAGACGATAACGTGCTCATGCGTTTAACGCCTGCTTAAGCTCAAATATTTAATGATGCTGTAGGGGAATTTCCACGGATATTTTGCAGTCGCGAGAATATTATTCAATAATTAATTTAAGAAATAAGATACATAAGAAAATTCAAATAGGGGAACCGTGGAATATTCATGGCTTTTTCTAATATTAATAAATATTCAATGTGTGAAAAATGTTTTTCTTCTTATCAAAACACTCTTGTTCACTATACTTTTTGTTATTGCTATTATTTTTTACTAGTTTTTATTCTTCACATTCTTCTTATTTTTTATCTAACCACAGAAGAATATATATGATAGACATTTTTAATAGAAATAGTGAAGTAGATCTGAATTTACGTCACTTATACAATACAGTAGACTCTCGAGCAATTTATTTTGCAAACTGAGGTATGCTGATAGATTTAAAAGCAAATATAAGATCTTAGAAAACGTCATTAATTCAAAGCGAACACCTTGTTACAGCGGCGAAAGAGATTATCACAAGTAAATAAAGGGGATAAAAGAAGTGGGTGACATGAAATTATTGAGCTGATGTAAAAGACAATGTCAAGGAATGACACACTATATATAATGTTAAGCAAAAACATTAGAAAGAAATGTAAGCAAGTGAAAGAAGAACACCCTAGGAAAAAAGTGTTCAGAGATAGAAAAACTGTGGCTCATAAACAGAATGATAATAAATTAACAGGACAGAAGACATACTCCTCAACAAAATGCATGAAATCTAAAAAGGAAAACGCATAATAGAAAAAGAAACGATATTTCAAGTATTGAACGAAAACATGGAAGAATCTTTCCACAACAACAGAGGAGATAAACTTATATAACATAAAAACATGAAAGTACTTGTGATATTAAAATCTGAGATACAATCGCCACTAGCCTATATAATAATTAAAAAAACAAAAAAACAAGCAAAGCGTCAGGACCAGATGGGTTTGCAATAGATACCGGAAGATTTCATTAGATATATTTTCACGATGATGATAAAAAACTAGGTGCAACTAAATCTGAACTCCAGCAGCCAGTCAGCTTAATGAGCCATATAACTAAACGTATCATTAGGATTCTTATAAATAGAGATCGTAGCACAGTTATACTGGAAATAAGGCAAGGAGCTTATGGTCCTGTTCAAATGTGAAACAATAGGTTTCGCTACACGATTGAATCAGAACACCAATGTGGTAGACGTGATGAGTCAGAACCTGGGACGAGCACAACTGGTTGCGACTTGCCTTGTCCCTGCCAAAAAAGAGCCCGTATTTGCTTAGCATGTAAAGCTACTGCAGTTGAAATGAAGGAGAAAAAAGCACTTACCGCTCTGCCGTAATCCGTCCTCGGCCAGATAACGTAAAAGAATAAGGGGGGACTTGCATTGTATTTTTATGCAATGAAGATGCAATGCATTATGGGACAGGGACGCAATGAATTATGGGATCGCATGAAGACGCAAGGGATTATGGGTATATGGACAAATATAAAAGCAACTAATTTTTCCCAGTGCGGGGTTCTTGGAGGGACGTTCACGGTTGGCGACTGGAAAAGTCTGTTAGTGCGACTTTGAGACAGAACTCAAGAAGGAACAACTCGAGCTTGGAATACTAATTGGGAGAGCTTAAATTTACTCGCTGGTTGCTGTTTTCTTTTTATTTCACCACAAGCTATTTCGGCATATTAATTCTTCAAAATGGAAGGCAAGATCTTTGACGTCCGTTTGATTCCAGAATTCAGCGGCGCCCCAACGGATATGCCCATTGTTGAATGGATAGAGAATGTGGAATTGGTCTGCGAACTTTGCGCCATGGACAAGATCGAGCGCATCATGCCTCTACGACTACGAGGCGGTGCCCTTGCCGTGTATAGACAACTTAGTGAAGAGCAGAGGGCAGACGCGGAACAAATTAAACGGGCCCTTATGACTGCATACGCGACTGAGATTTAATGCGTTCGACCAATTTATGGGACGGCGTCTTCGCCCAGGGGAAACGGTGGATGAATTACTGGCTGAAATGCATCATTTGGCGCGGCTAATAGGAGAACCGCTGCCTGATCGGTGGATAGCATGTGCATTTGTGTCAGGGTTGCCACATCATGTTAGGCGGCTTCTCAAAGCTTCGTCCAGGATGGACGACATGAATCTAGAACAGATTCTGACCCGAGCAAGGGCTATTATGACGGATGACGAAGGATGCCAGGTATTGGCCGCCTCATCCGTAGAACTACCGCACTCAGAAGCTGAGGTTCCCCCTGCCAAACCTGTTAGCAGAACGATTACCTGCTACAAGTGCTTTGGACCCAACTATATGGCGAAGAATTGTACACAAGGATGTCAGGAGAGGTCAAACAGAACGCAGAGGTCTGGCCGCGACAAGCGGTGTTTTCGATGCAATGGCATTGGACACATTTCCTCAGAATGCCAGGGAAACGCCCAAGGGGAGAATGCGTCAGCGCCAGCCAAGTAAAAACCCGGAAGTTACCCACCGTACAAGTATTTTTAAATGGAGTAGAGTGCACAGCTCTAGTGGATTCGGGATGCTCACAAACGCTGGTGACCAAGGCTGTGTGTCGCAGCTGGAGGCAGGAAGATGTGGGAGTATTGACCGCCGACGGGAGGACCCTGAAGTGCTGTGGATACAGCAAAATTAAGTTGGGCGTCGAGCAGATTCAGCCTGTGACTGTTGAGGTTCTGGTCGTGGACGGACAGTTGCTAGGGTTCGATCTTCTCGGGATTGATGCAATCAAGGTGCTCGGAGGTGTACACCTGACTGAATCAGGCGAAGCGCGTTTCGGAAACATGAACACATGTGCCGCCATTCTTATCAACAAGCCTGACTTTAGAGTAACGTTTAACCCGAGCACGAATACGTGGACTGCATTGTGGAAGTGGGCGAGTGGTCATTCACCTAGCAAGTTGGTCAATAAAGTACAGGAGTACACAGTACCTGGCCACGTCCGGGATGCATACGAGAAAGAACTAGCACAGTGGCAGCGAGACGGATGGCTACTGCCATATCCCGAGAAAGAGCTTGGCCCACCCAAGGGATTAATTCCCTTAATGGCGGTCGTACAAGAACACAAACAGAAGGTCCGGCCGGTACTTGACTATCGGGAGTTGAACGGCTTTGTAGACGCATTCACGGCTGACGCAGAGGTGTGTGCGCAGAAATTACGAGAATGGCGACGACAAGGAGCTGACGTATCGCTGTTTGATTTGAGAAATGCGTACCTACAGATCCACATTGACAAATCGCTATGGCCTTTTCAAACAGTAGTCATTAAAGGTAAGCGGTTTTGCCTTACGCGTTTAGGTTTTGGTCTGAATGTGGCACCACATACGTCGACGATATCTTCATAAACGAAGGCCTAGTTTCTGCAGCGCGCGTAAGACAACATTTTGCTGATTACGGGTTAGTCTGTAAAGATCCGGAGCGATTGAGAGACGGAACCAAGATCCTGGGTCTGCAAGTCCGGGAAGAAAGCAACTCCCTTCGATGGAAGCGGGGAGGTCAGGTTCCAGAAATTGTTCAAATGGTGACCCGCCGAAGCGTATTTTCCTTGTGCGGGAAACTCGTGGATCATTTCCCCGTGTGTGGTTGGCTTAGGGTGGCAACTGCATTTATTAAGCGTTATGCAAGTACACTAATCAAAGGATGGGACGACGAGATAAAGGATGCCGCTCTTGGACGTATGCTGGAGGAAACAGTGGCCAGAGTGCGGGAATCAGATCCTGTCGGTAGAGACTGGTGTGTGAACGGCAATGAAATGA
Source organism: Acanthosepion esculentum (assembly GCA_964036315.1). NCBI lineage: Eukaryota > Metazoa > Mollusca > Cephalopoda > Sepiida > Sepiidae > Acanthosepion > Acanthosepion esculentum. The sequence continues at coordinate 20,919,503 of OZ038491.1, forward strand.
CAGTTTGGGTGGATGCAAGCTCTGTGGCTACGGGAGTAGCACTAGAAGTGAATGGGAGCGTCGTGGAAGATGCTTGCTGGTTACGTCCAATTAATGATGTCAGACTTGCTGAACTTGATGCGGTGATCAAAGGCGTGAATCTTGCTCTGCAGTGGCAGGCACCAGTCATGCATGTGGTCACCGACTCAGCATGTGTGCACCGGTGGGTGTCTGACACCCTGACAGGAAAGACGCGCGTGAACATGAAGGCGGCGGGTGAAATGCTGATGAGGCGGCGCTTAGAGACACTGCGAGCTAGATCAGCCGCGAAGAAAGTTGGTTCACTGTGTCGTGCGAGACATTTTTACTCTCCAGAATCTATCTTATATATCTATAAGTTCACCAGACGTCTATGCTTAGAATATTGCTGCCACATATGTTCGGGCGCCCCTGCTATTTACCTAGAGTTCCCAAAGAAGAATCAGCAAGATTATTGGTCCTGATCTAGCGGCTCGACTTCAGTCACTTACTCACCGCCGTAAGAGTGTCTCTCTCTCTGCCTTTTCTATAAATACTTTCGTGGTAATTGTTCGGGTGAGCTTATCGTAACTAGCAAGTTGCAACCGGAAATAGTTGACTCACAGTCCAACAGCAACTAGCAAATAACGACTAGAAATGACTAAGCAGTATTAATCCCGCACTCGGTGACTTCTTTTGTAATCCGAGAAGTTTTCAAATTATTCACTTCTATTAAGAAATTATGAGATTCTAGATATATACGAACTTAAAGTTTGTCATTATCCTGACAGTGTTTTGACGTCTAAAAGAGATAAATGGAATCATTAAATTATTTTTTCATAAGCAAAAAATAAATAAATAAATAAATCAGGCGAAACCGTCATATGTGAAAACAACAATAGATATATATGTAGAGACTCTACCTAATATGACTGGCTAAAACCAGAAATTGACCAGTGACCCGAATGTCTCCATTCTCCTACGTTAAAGCAAACTGGCCTTGTGTCGCATTCTGACTCAGTGGGGAGTCAAAGGTAAATGTCGGCAGGCACCTGCCTGGGCTAAGTGTGGGATCCTATTGCTAAGTAGTTGGTTCTACTGACTAGGAAAATGCACAGGAAAGTTTAGAGATCCTGCTTTTTCCAACAGCATGATCCTTTTCAAGACAATATCGCAACCTCTTGCGATTTCTCTATCACTACACTTGTTTTTTTTTTATCACTAATTCACGAACCATAATTTATACATATCATCAGTGACGATCACGAACATGCATTCAATTCTCGACACAGCGAGAATAACCAAAACAAGACGCATCTGAGGGCCAAGAACCACCACACCTAAAAACATGTAAAGATTTTGTTAGTTTTCGCCAAATAATAAAGTTGACCTTTGTGAAACTAAAAACTCTGCATTTGTTCCACTTGTTTCAGCTGTTGTTACTTCGTTTTCCTTTTATATTGTGAGGTCGACATTATTATTGATCCCGCAACAAGCTCTTCGCTATGATACCTAGATTTCATGAATTTAAGCGAAATACAGACTGGCGTCGAGATCTCATCAATTGACAGTTGAGCTGGTTAGATGTAACCGTAAGTTCTATGCTAACAGTTTCTTTTCTTGCTCGTGGGCCCAATCCTCCGGCGCCATGCTTTCCAGCCAACTTTAATCTGCAAAAATTTAAATGCATAAGTAATTTAACGACAAAAGTAAACAACCAGTAACATAATGAATTGTGTGGTAGAGCGGGGGAAAAGAGATATCTTAAAGAGTCAACAGTTACTTAAAGGGGTAAGAAGTTATGAAGAGCAATGATCCTACACGACAGGCAAGAGAAAATATGTGTGTGAGAGAGAGAGAGAGAGAGAGAGAGAGAGATTCTCAGAATAGCTATTTTATATTACGGCTGAACCACTGTTCGGCGTTAATCGATATATTCCAGAGGATATACTGCTTCATTGTTAATATTCTATGCATTATTCGAACCAGTATTCTTACAGGTTCTATTTACTTTCTTCGACTGATGCACTGTTCGACGTTAATCGAAATATTTCAGCAGAAATACTGCTTCATTGTTAATATTCCATGAATTTGTAGGGTGATATTTATGCAAGAAGAATATTTTTATAGGTTGCGTGCAAAATTATATGTCCTCCATACACCTTTAAATTTTTCTTCAGCAAAAGAACAAGAAGCAATAAACAAATTTAAGAAAAGACAAAAAGCGATATTTGGTAAACAAACAACTTTCATTATATTTTTGTAAAGAAAACGTTTTTACATAATGGCGTAGATTTTTTAATAAAATCTAGGTTTGTTTAATTAGTGTTGAACTCAATTTATGTGTATGTTTGACTTTAGTTGATGAATTCAGATAAGAAATGCAGTTTGGTAGAATGTATGAATAAAGTGAGTTGTAGGAGAAAGTTTTCTCTTAGAAAGTTACTGTTCATTTAAGGAATAAATTTATGTTAAAAAATGTGTGCAAATTTAGTTCAATGAAGTTGTCTTCCTTTGATTAATATTGTGAGACTATGTTCTCGAAAGATTGGAAAGTGTAAAGTTAATTCATTTGCAGGAAATAAGTTCAGGCTTCTGCGTAAAACGAATTGGTGAGTAAGTGAAGATTTCTTAAAGTTTGTTGAATGTTCATAGAAACGTTAAAACTTAGGATGATGTTGTAGCGATTACTACTATGTTTGACACGCCTACATTTTTCTCAACTGTGATTGGTCAAATAATAAATACTAACTATCACAAGACAATTTACTGATCGCATTCACCACACTGAATTTTTCCTACTGTTAATTCACAAACATGCTTTTGTTACAAAATCACCGATTGGGTAATTTTTCATCCAATCAGATATTTTTTGTGTGCTCTCGAAATTTCTCCCGCCGTTGGCCTGGGAGCCTACCCTTAGTTATATAAACCAGAATTCGTTCCCAAAATAGACAGTAGTAGCAGAACTCAGCAACTCACACGCGTCTACACAGACTATTCATTCTACTCACTGCACGCACACAGAACTTAAATATCATTCACCATCAGTTCTATGTAACAAGCCAAGTTGTAACAGCTCTGTTAGTTATATCTAATCCACAACTGATTTATTACATGTTCTTCTGAAAACATCATTCTATCTAATACAGAACTTTGAACATTCTTTCAGAAAACTTGTTTATTTACATTTTATCTTTCAGCTAACAGTTAAAGGGAAACTACTTCTCCTATCTTATTGTTTCACAAATTACAAAAAATGTTTTGTATTTGTTGATTTTAGTATATATTTTATCGTTGAAACAAAAATCTGTTTTCCATTGTTTTTCCTTGATACAAAAATGTATAATTGTTAAATGCTATTCAACACGCAGCCATATCAAACTTTTCAACACAACCAGCATTTACAATGTGACGTGGATTCTTGTGTCAAGTCGTTCGCAGTCACGATGCTCATTGGTGAGTGTGAATGAATTTTTTCTGTTTATTTACTTTGGCTCACAGAAAATAGGCGCCAACTTTAAACTTAGTCACGAGTTGAAAAAGTACTTGCGCGTGGGTGGATAGTAACGCCCACTTGCGTGTTTATTGACCAGTCAGAACCCGAGTTTTTGAAAATATGTGTGAAGCTGTATTTGTTCTGTGATCCGCTTTTTTGCAAAATTGGACAAGTTATTCTAGTTTTTTAAATAATGTAGAATTTGAGTTCTACAAATTATTCGAACTATATTCTTATATGTTCTACGATATTCGGCTGATGCACATATATTCCAAAATATTTCTGGTTCATTGCCTTTATCCCATTAATTATTCGTGGTAGGGTTCTCATTTTTACTGTTTTGTTGATTAATATATTTCTCTTAATGCACTATTCGATTTTATCGATATATCCTAGCAAAAATTAAGGAATTATTGAGTTAGTCTATTAACTAACTAATCAGTGTGAGGGAACACATTTTTGCTTTTTTATTACTCTATTTCCGCTGATATTTTATCGTTATATTCCAACAAATATTATATCTTTATTTTTTGAATTATTCGTAGTTGGGGGCCTCTTCCTTGCTTTTATTATACTTCGGCTGATGTACTGTTTGATTCTATTTTCATCAGAAATTATGAACCATTTTTATTATTACATGAATTATTCGGAATACTATTGTCATCTGTCTATTGCAGCATAAATTGTATCATTTTTTCCATGTATTATTCGTGGTAGCTTGCTTATCATTGCTGTTTTAATTTCTATATTTTGGTTGATACATTATTCGTCCTTCATCGATAAATTTCCGTCTGAAATTCTGAGTCTTTGTCTTAATGCCACTAATTATTCGCAATAGTCTTGGTCTGTTTTTATCATTATATTTTGTCTGGTGCATTCGTCGGCCATCATCGACATATTCCGTCTGAAGTTCTGTCATTTTCTGTTTATTATTCAAACAATTTTACTGTTATTTTTTTTTCTTCGTTAGAGCTAATGTCGTCTCTTGAGCTTCTATAGCGGACCGGGGGTTTACGTGATGTTAAATTAGGAACACATGTGTTTATTCCTGCTAGAAGAAAGTCCAACTACAAGGACATGGCGGACTCAGAAATTGAATCCACCATAAAGAAGTGTAAAGAAAACCAACAAGACCGACATATATATATATATATCAACAAATATATGTATTAAACAACAAGATTTACAATGGACATAGACATTAACATTTGTGTTTGTGTGTGTGAACGTAAAGAGTTTGTATTTTGGTGAATGTTCGTACGTACGTGTATGTGTGTGTTTCATGGCGTCTTCCCACAAGTGGGCAAAACGCAGATCTCTGCGAGAGATCACATTTTTAAATGTGTCCGCTGAAATGCAAAGTAAAATGAGAATGAGGCAAGAAATCGTCCAGTATTTATAGTGTAGGGAGAGTGTGCCCTAGTGAACAATTAGGAAATTAAGGAGGAGTTAACTCCGACACTTCGTTTGTTCTGTGTTTACAAAGGTACGTTTTTGATCCCTTTTGTTTTGAAGCTCATGTCCCAGTGGCAATTCAATATTCAATCTGAAGTCTTCTTGACATTTATCCTACCCAATATTTTTGTAAAATTTCGAGGTAACTTTTAGATATTCACATTTAGTATGTTATGTTTTATTCTTCTAAATCAATTTACTGTTAACGCCATGTTGTGTCCATGCTGTTGATCCAAGGTATTTCACTGTGCCAATGTCAACACTGTCTCTTCCATTTCTTTCGCATTCATGTTGTAGAAAATTCAGTTGTCCAGGTTTTTTTATATTAAAAATCCGAGCGTCCGAATTCCAAACAATAATAAAATAAAAATAAAGAAAACATGTGTATGCCTGTTAAATAAATCATTTGTATGTACATAAATTCCAAGAATGAGTAAAAGTAGTCATTAGTACAGTTAAAGTCTTTGGGTAGTTGGTACACATAAAAATCTTACTTTAGAAAAGACTTTTAAATAGTTGGACGCAGAAAAAAATGTGGCCCATAGAAAAAAGCAGTGGTTGAGAAAATACCTTTATCGTTATCGAAGATTGACTGGCCGTCTTTGTTGTTGGAGTTGGTTCGTTTGAAGTCACTGACTTATGATCGTCAACAAAGATTGAATGATCGTTTAATCTATTATTTTTGCAGCTGATTCGGCAAAAAAAAAAATAGTTTTAGTTTTCTCTGATTAGTCAAATATTGGAGATATTAATTTCTAACCAACAGATACTTTTATTTATACGGTGTGTGTCGTATTATGGAAACTTTTTGTCATGTTTGTAATATTGTCTCTTATTGGGTAGAAAATAAAATTTGGGCATGTTTTAATATGGTATATATGAGGGTATGTAATTTGTGTTGGAAATGGGGTTTATTTCCTAAAGATAAGATTGTTAAATATTTTATCAATCTGTGTAATATATTTTAAATTTGGTAGGTCAAATGACTTTTCTGTCGGATTTCGTTGCAACGTGTTTTTGTGTGTCTTCATTTGTTGAAACTGGTTGTTGTGCCGGATGAATATGTATGGTATGAATATATGAATATGTATATACGTTGGTATATAATTGTGTTGGAAATTTTCTATATTGTAAATAAGACTCAACTAACAGAAAGATTCTACATCAGATAAAAATTCTTTCAAAGAAGGTAGGAGTTTGGATTGGCTGAAACATTTAAAAATAGTTATCCTTCGTAAGTCTTGAAAATTTTACAAGATTTTAGACTTTTTTTAATCATTTCACCCCAAGCAAGTCGGGAATGACACTAGTATGCGGCGGCGGTGATGGTGTTACAGAAAGTGAAAGTGAGAGAAAAAACTGGATATAGGGGGAATGAAGAAAGGATAAAAGATGAACGTGATTCAAGACGAAGGAAGATGGCGATTGATATTGCATTTAAACTTTTGAAGATTGTAGTTTTCAGGGAAGCAAGTAAACGGAAGGGAGTTCTACTGTTGGGAAGTGCGAGAAAAAAAACTGTTGGAGTAGAAGTGGCGGTTACTGATCGCTTGTTGGGATAATGTATTTCCAATAACATTAATCCCTTTGACGTTCAATGCCTGTAATCTTGAGTTTCGGCACTAATTAATGATCTGTTTATGTGTGGGAAAAAGAAATAAAACCAATAAATAAAATGATAATAAAGAATAATAAAAATATTGAATGCTTAATTCATTACGTGTATATAAAAAAATTACTGAATTACTCACCACGTATATAGAACAAATATTGAATGTCTAATTCACCACGTGTAAAAAAAAGTGAAACAGACTTTCAACATCGCTACAAAATGTATGAAATGGATATAGCAGTGTAGTGATATTATTATTGTAAATAAATATAAAATAATAATAATGAAAGTTATAAATAAAATAAAACAATATTTGAACTTTATTTAAAATAAATAAAAATAATAAAACTCTCCTAGCATGCAACAAAAACTGTTCCTACCGGAAATACGGACATCCCGACAAAAGACGCTAAATTCAATCTCTTCACCACAAACCTTTGTACGAGCAACACGTGTCCAACTTCTTTCTGTGATATGGCGCGTAATAATACGAAGTAACTTCCTCTCATTACATCTACCATGAAACAATGTAACTTAAAGAAATACACACACCAATAGACAGAAAAATATAAATAAATTGTATAAAATTAACATACAATTTACCATGCTTACCTGTACGTTTTATTTCCTGTTAAGTATGCGTTTATCTCCGTGAACACGAGACAAATTTCTGCTGCTATGATGTGAATAACCACCCACATAATTTTGGTGACCACCGACGTGTACAAAAAATAAATAAAAATAAAATCATACGACTACCCACAGCAGCAATGGTTGTTATCAAAATACAAGCATTTATGGAAACGGCCGCTGCTGACAGGTTTCCTATTATTGAGACTCAGTTCTGTTTACAAAAAACAACAGAGAAACCAAACTTTGTGTTTTGGAACCTGTCATCAACACTTGTAATAAAAATCCAGGCGAACCATTTTAACAAAAAATATGAGAACCTGAAAGAAGCTGTCATCACAAGCTACGAGATAACTTGTCAAAAAGTTCCGGTTTGGTTAATAAATGACACAATAGGAGAGCCTGTCTGTCACCCTTGTGTTATTGTGGAAGGCAGGGCTTGTGACCAAGTCCACCATATTAGTCCAGAAGGCTTAACATCCACAACAGAGAAGCAGGAAATAAATGAATTCCCTGAATAAACTGATTCAAAAATCACTCCGGCATTTCTTGGAAATGGTTAACTTCTACAGGAAACTTGCTCCATAAAGTGCATACATTATTCTATCACTGAGCTGATAAAGTAGCCACAGAGCAAAACCATACAGCTCACTGATGCTAAAAAACAAGCCTTCTTGAACATTAAAAAGCCCTGAATTAATTGACTGAACTTCCTTACCCCAACTCGTTATCTTTTGGTGTCAAATAGTTCCAACTATGATGTCGTAGCAGCATTATAATAAATGATTGAAAACAGACCAATCCCTATAGGGTTCTTCTCAAATAAACTTTCTGAAAATCAAACAAAATGGTCCACGTTTTGTTTACTGACCATAAATCGCTAGCATTAGCCTTCCACAAAACACCAATGAAATCAGATAAAGAAATTCCTGTCATTGATAACTATGTGACAGATATCCTGCACATTGATAGAAAAAAAAAACATCATTGCAGACTGCCTCTAAAAACCAGTAAATGTAGTAAGTCGACAATTTCGACTTACTAGCCCTCGTTGAGCAGCAAGAATATAACACAGAAATGAAGAACTACACAGACTGAAGGCCTACACTGTTGATAAGACCATTTTATGTGACATTTCCACACCTTACCCAAAACCAGTTATTCCACAAGCATCGCGCAAAGTGATCTATGATACGTTCCATAATGTCATACCCAGGACCCACAGTAAAACTGTTCAAATCCAGCTAATTTTGGCTTGTCATTGATAAGAACATACATCCATTGACCAAAAAGTGCCTCAATTGTCAGCAAAGTTAATCGCCAAAGTCAGCGGAAGTTCCATTCTTACTACGATTCACGCAATTTAAAAACGTACATACTGACATTGTAGGCCCATTGCTACCAACCCTCAATTGCAACAGCACATATTCATCACGAGCGAGATTCTAACATGCATACAGCTACCCGATGGACTGAAGCTACACATATGCAAAACATGATGGCTACAATAGTGGCCATGTTGTTTCTAAATGTATGAAGGGCGCTGACACAAAGAATTAAATAAGTGCATACATCTGGTTACGAGTCGACAGAGTGTGGCGCCTCTTAGAAGCTCCTTACATTGGACTGTTTAAAGTACTAGAGAGAAATGGAAAGTATTTCACTATTGAGCTCCATTCTAGATATCAATAAAATGTGTCCTTGGACAGACTGAAGCCTGTAACACAGTCAAAACTACATCTACATGATCCAAAACCAAAGCAAACACCAACCACTGATAATGATATCCCCACAAATGTGGTGTCTGCTTAGAAAGACACTTCAGATAGAGACTAGCCTAATTTACACTTTCAGAGAGACTGGATACATTTTCCAAAGAAAATATGTTTGTCTATTTCATGTAAATAAATGCATTTGTAGAGCTTCGATTCTAAACAAGGGTGTCTTGTGGGAAAATGAAATAAGACCAATAAATAAAATAATAAAGAATAAAAAAAAAATACATTTTTCCATGATGCTAATAATAAAGGAACCAGAAAAGCATTTGGTCATCTGCACAATTTTATGACTCCACATCTAGAAAGGGCAGAGCCTTTCTCTTACCACTTTCGAATGAAGAGCATTTGGGTGCATTTTGCAGCTACACTCACAAAATCATTTGGTCATTCCAAATCAGTGCAAAGCTGACTTGAGCTCAACCACTTTAACCATTCTTATCCTTACTTAATTCTGAAGCAGAAAAAGAAAATGGACATAACAAAAAGACATTGAGAACTTTGTTTCCCTACTGCCACTATATATATAAAAAAAAGAATAAGCAGTCTGTAGTAAAAACCCAAGATTTTGTTGCTTCTGCAGAAATTAAGTGAACATACACAAATAGGCAACCATTAAATTCCATATACAAATCATAGAAATAGATCAGAGCATTCTTTGATGTCTATGGTTAAGAGATGCCACTGTCCATTTTATCTGGGTATAGTGATAAATAGCTTTGCATAAAACTTTAGATAGGGTAAGTAGTAGATCATGTGATTCCTGTATCTATATGACTGTCATTATTACCATGAAAATATACTAAAGTGTAACCTACTAACCATATTGGTCAGTCAACTAAGAGTTTTGTAAAGGAATTGGAAAATGTGAACGTCGTATTTCTTTTGGACCATGCTATCCATGAAATTGATGATTGTCAGACAATTTACCTGAGGAAAAATTTTCAGTCTTTCTCCAACCAACATAATGATGGATGCTAGAAATCAATCAAATTGAATCCGAGTTTTATTTCAAGTTCTATCAGTAAGATGGTCAGCTGGCCTACTATGAAAAAAGTGAAGTATTACACTTGTCAAAGAATGAAGAATTGTCGTTTTGTAACCTGTCTTCATTACAGACCACTGCTGTTAAGTTTGGTCCTCATTGAGTACTCCACACTTGTAGCCCTGTGTCAGGCAAAGCTAATGTTGCTAAATCATTGTATTGTTTTGCTCCTATAAAATGGCTCCATATAAATGGGGTATCTACATTTGACCGATATTCATGGAAGTGCGATCTCAATACCACAGAAGCTGGCTGATAGTAAGACAAGATTTTCACCTGTGAGCTCCTAATAACATTACTTTTTCTTAACTGCCTGCTAGTCTCACCCAAAGTAACATTTTAGTGTTTACCAAGCATAGTTTGTCATGATGATACAACAATAGGACATCCAGTGAGAGTGTTTTGCATGTCTGCAGGAATATGTTGGTAAGTGTCAAAATGCTAAGATCTAACTTGTCTGCAGATACTATGTTGTACCTCTAATACAAGCCCTCTTATTGTATTGGAGAGGTGACTTCTAGGAGACAAATTACCATTTACCAAGCTAACATTCATTATTGGTCACTTATGTGAAGGCAATAGCTAACCAGTCATCTTAATCTTACAACAAAGCATCCAGTGAGATTTGAACTCATTACAGTAATGATGTTGGACTAGCTTGTTAACTTTTACTCTCTAGTGAGATGTCAATGTATTTACTAAACTTAGCTTAGTCTGATACAAGGACATAACTGTAGGGCACTCAATGATAATGGAACTCCCTAGAATAGTGAATCAATTTCTAAGCCAAAACTATCATCCGATAATGGGTACTTCACAAGTTCATAATGTATAATAAATGATACTTACAAAAGGTCTTCCAAAGGTTTTGAGCTTGAATTGTGTTTCCAAATTGTTTTATTTGACAATATTATTTTCACAAAATTCGAACATCTTCATTTGATATTTTTTATGATCTCAAAAACAATAGAAAGCAATTGATTGTGATTGACAAAAATCAGATTAAAAAAATTGAAGTATTGCATTTTTCTTGAACAGATGGCTTCGCAGGAAATCTATGATTTCCTACAAAATGTCTACCATGAAGGCTGCTCTTCATATGCAATTGGGCTGCTGAATATCATGGCAGAAGTAGATCTCTTGAAGATGAACCAGTTTCAAGATAGCCTGTGGAAACAACTTTTGAAAAACAAAACAAACATGTTTCCAGCTGTCATTTCATTAAGAATGTTAGTCTCAAAAGTTTTGGGACATCTTTCATAATCTATTTCAATATAAAGAGCCGATCAAATTTTAAATGCAAAATATGATTATTCAAAGTCAAAGTGGAACATACATGTGGTGACGCTAGTAAATTTCTTTAAAAAAAACTAATCAACTTTAGACATTTATATTATATCCCATACTAATATGTGTGTGTATATGTGTATGTATGTATGTATGTGATGGTATATCCAGGTTAGTGATCATTTCTGTATTTTCAAGTCGTAAGGGTGAGAAAAAATTCCGACACCATAAATCATAGATAGACGAGATGGAAAGTTCTTTTAGTCACCATATATCATCATGCTATATGTGGAGATGGTTGTAGCAAACTTTTTGGACAGGACCGGGTATCACTCGTTTTCTGTGATCCTATTGATTAAGAAAAATTCTGCCTACTTGAACTGCAACACTTGTCTTCTACTATGTATTACATCAAATCATGTTCTAATTTCATCACTCAACTGATGTCCCAGAATTTCAAATGAAGCAGGATGAAACGTAAGTGCAATGAAAGGAAGGATTCTTTTGTTAGCTAACAAAATCTTGTCAGGATGATGGTAAATGTCACCTCAAATTATATTAGAAAATGACCTTGCTGACTGAACTTGTCAAACATGAACAGAGGGAGAAGCCTTATACTAGACATTGCTTAAAGCTTTTACAGTGTTTTAAATTTCAAAACTGCAAGATGATGTGGTTGTTAAAAGTTGATTAACCTGGACATGAATGTTGCATATTAAAAATGTCTTTAAAAGCTGCAGGATCAAGCAGAATATAGAATGTGTAACTTACATTAAGGAAAAAAAAACTCTTTTACTCAAGGAATCAGTAAAAATGTTACTTTAGGTATTTTTAAGCATAATCTGACAAAGTCACATTGAGGATTCAGTGAGAATCAAACCAGCTGCAGTTGTTATCTACTAGACTACTTTGCTAACCATTACTCGACAGTAAGATGTCTTTTTAAAGTTTAGTCTGGCACAAGCAATAGAGGGTACCCAGTGAAAATTGAAATCACTACATTATTATTGATGGTTTACAAGTGTGATGATTAGCCATTTGTTTGTGTGAGATTCCAGAAATGCATATTTTTTGAAAAAAAAAAACCAACAAAAAAACAACTCATTTTAATTCTTAGAAACTAAAATCATGTGATGATAACATAGCAGACAGATGGATGAGAGACCTCCTGGAAGTGTCAAGTGTTGAAAGAAAAGAGAAAAAGGCTTTCCAGTGAAAAAAGTTTTTGATTGTGTACTGAGTCTTCAACAAAGAGTACTGGGAATTTTTGCACACACCTGATAGAAAATCCAAGCTTTGTTCAACCAATTGTTAGCATGTTTCATCTGATCCATTCTACAGGTTTCAAGTGTGTAATATCAAAATAAATTTGTTTTTCCTAAAACTAGGCAGTGACATAATGCATAATATTCAGTGATATCATTTACTGCCACTCATGTAATTTATGAAGTGGGTTCCTCTTCGATACCATCCTTATTGTAGAAATAAAACGGCACCAAGATAAAATTTATATTACTCTGATTTATGCTACACCAGCATCATCATTCCAATTCTCAGAGATGCAGTATAAAGAGAGAGAGAGAGAGAGAAAAAAAGTTTTTTGTTAGATTACACATTTGAATAAGGCTGTAGAATGAATTGGTCAAAATATGGTAACAGTACAAAGGAATTCAGTCCTTAAAATTTCACAATTACTTAAATGTTATAATTTTTTTCCTACAGTTGAATATTTATCTTTGAGTTACTTTTAAATTACTGAAATATAACAGATTCCTGATCCAGGAAACTAAACAAGACCTATTTCACTGTGTGAAAGACAAGGCACAATATATTAAAAAAAAAAAAAAAAAAAAAAAACAAAAAACTTCACACAACATTTTTACAATAAACAAACACCAGCTAGCAGCTCTTAAGAATCATACTTTTCTCCTCAGCCTGTGAAGGTCCTTTGTTGACCAAGGCCTAGAACCTCCCCCAACAAAAACATTGTTTATGGAGAAGAATTAGCTATTACTTTACTGTGCTGGCCCAATCCACATTGGTAGGGGGCAGATGTGACACGCTTGGGTGATCATGTTCCTTTGTGATTCATGATCACTCACTGGGATTTGATGAATGTAATGAATCAACAAATTTGAAACGGCTCTCAATTTCTCATTCAGTCATTATACACAACATCAACTGCATATCCAAGATTGCAACACCTGGTATTCCCAAGCTATCACTCAAGGACTGACCAGACTTGGATGGCAATGTGATATGGCCAAAAGCCCACAATAAGCCTACTTTTAGGTAATTAATATTTGACAAATACTTTAAGATTTAAAATTAACAACCATAAAAGTGCCGTTTATTAAATTATGATTATCATTAACTGGGTGCAGGGGTTTTATATTAACATTGAAAACAATTTTACTCATTTTCATGTGGGTAAACCTTTCCTTTCTACCAAACTTTGTCTTTCAAAATTAGGTTCTTAGTCAATTAGAGGAAATTCATTCAATGATTCTCTACATCTACAGACAAATCAAGTTTCCATTGTTTATTTCTGTTCAAATGTAAAACTAAGATTATGACTTGGGATTTTCATCAAGATTTCAATAGAGTTGGAATTTCGGTGTGAAGCTTTTCATACCAAATATTTCAAATTTTAAGCTAAGAGGAAGCCTTTGTTGGATTCAACAGTGAAATTATGCATTGAATAACTCTAAAATAGAAGCAACTGCTCATGTGATTGTATTTTATGTTAAAATAAGGATTTTAGAAGATTATATATATATATATAGTGTGTGTCTTGTAGCAGAGATGGAGGGGAAATCAGTGCCAGGCTGTCTTAAGTGAATCATACCCCATTTACAAAGGAAAAAAGAGCTCACTCTTTCTACTGTGATGACACCAAATTTTATCAGAAACAATAATGTTTATTTATTGACTGGTTTATTTTGATAAAAATTGAAAAGAAAGAAAGAAAACATTTGTTACTAGAAAAGTGTTTTATGACAACGATAGCGTTAGCAAACAATGATGGTTTAAGTAGCTTTATTAAAATGAAATATTCAGTAAAACTTATGTGCAACTCATCCACCCACCACTCACAATAACCACCTCTTTGCCCAACACTAAGTCTCTAGAAAAAATATTTGTAGTATGAGGTCTGTCACAGAGACCGGGGTGGGGTGGGGGGTGCTACACAAGCCATAAACTCATCAATTTTTCATAAACCACATCCCTAGTCCAGTCAGCCACCAACTAAATTATAAAAGTTTATTACTGAAGAATACATATGTATATAACTGGTTATTCTATATAGTATTCAAATTTTCCAGAAACAAAAATTCAGAATAATATACACGGAATAATGAAAACTTACACAAAAAAAAAAAAAAAAAAAAAAAAAAAAAAAAAAAAATAATAATCAGTAAAGTGGAATTATAAACACATTATTGAAATGACGTCTTAACTATGAAGACAGTATCCAGCCTTACAGATTCCAATGGGAGGCTTTTAAGTGGGATACAGAGAACATGTAAATGTTATTACGCAAAATAAGTGTGGTGGCCTTATGTATTCCAAATGGGAAGAAGGGGGGGGGGGGAAAAAAAAAAAAAAAAAAAAAAAAGAGGTTAGCCGTTGGGCAATGGTTGGTTTTCAGCAATCATAGCCTCATCTAAAGAGCAATTATGTATCTTGTAGTTTAACCAAGAAAAAGGTAGCAGTGATAACCTCAAGTTCACAAGTCAATCATCACCCACGCGAGTTTGAAAATAAGCAAGGTTTATTACATTCCCTTCCCCCCTTTCGGTCTGAGATTTTGACATTTATATTGAATTTTAACACTGCTGTAGAGAATTGACACCATATTGAGAATGCAGTCTGAAACTGCAGATTGAGAGTTGACAAAGTATTGCAGATCTTTAGAGAGAGATTGAAAGAGGGTGAAATAACACCTAAAATTTGGAAAGACACAAGGGAAGGTTTGAGAGGGGGGGAAAAAAAAAAAAAAAAAAAAAAAAACAACCTTTTTCTTACACTAGAGAAAATAGAAACCAGAAGCAGAATTTATGTTGAAAGAAAGCAAAGAAAAAAATGGTCTTGCTAAATTGAACAAAGACTAATAGCTTAATGCAGTCTACTTTTCCATATAAAGATAGATATAAGTTAAGACGTTTATTTTATAACTATAGCAAATAGTGGGATGAGTAGTTATTCGATAAATATCTATAATTTCTAGAGCAACAAATAGACTTTAAGAAATGCTGACTTATGTCAACTTTGCACCAGGATAAATAGTTAATAGCCAAGGTGGATCACAGGACAATTAGCTGCCATATTTGGAGTTAAAAGATCCGTCAGACAAGGAATGGCGTCAACACACACACATTGGGAGGGGGGGGGGAGAAAAGAAAAAAGACAATAATTCGTGCCATGTAAAAGTCTCCCACCCTTCCTGCTATTGAAATCAAAAAGAGGAAATTTAGATAGAAGAGGTGGGGGAGAGAAATAAAAGCACATAGGAAGGGAGGAAGCATTTGTTTCCAGTAAAGCTGCACAGACACAAGCCAAAAAGTTCAAACTCTTTATTACTCATTAACTGTTGGATACATTTGTGGGATGATGAAAACTAATTGGTGGTGCAGTTAATTGGCAGCAAGTTGATTGTACAGAAAAGACGTTTTCAAATTTTATTATTGAAAACAAACACTATTTTTCACATTTTGTTTTTTTTTCAAAATTCATGAAATGGAAAAAATAAAAAAATAAAAACAACAATTTTTTCCAACTTGTGCTTGATTTTCTGTACAGGTTCACTGAATTAAAAAAAAAAAAAAAAAAAAAAATCTTACCTTCACATGGCACCGCTCTACAAATAAACACTTTTTTATTTAAATTATTGCCTGGCCAGTTGTGTCAGATGCATATAGCTTTTGTTTGATAATGTTTTAATAGTGAGCAGCCAACAGCCATATTGAGACTGTGGCAACAAGCAGACGATGCTAGTCTAGGAGAAGTGAGTAATAATAAAAAAAAAAAAAAAGTTAGAAGCTTCGCAATTGGAAGTTATTTTTCTTCTCTTAAAAGAAGAAAAAAAAAATCCTTTCCTTCCTAACAATAAAATTGCTTTAAGACCAAAGCTATTTCCAGAATCAAATTAGATGCCTCGAAAAATTAACACCATTCCCTTTCAATAAGGATGGGCCAAATTACAAAACAAGTTGTGTAAAAAAAAAAAAAAAAAAAAGAAAAAAAAAAGAGCAAGCAAAAAATGCAACTGCTTTCTGCTTTGTAGAGAGAACAACAAACATGGTTAATGAGTATATAAATAGAAGTGGAGAAAGAAGAAATATCAAAGCATGATTTTAAGACCTCTCTTCATTATTCATTTTTGACACTTCTGGGAATTAAATTTGCATCCTTGTTAGGAAGGGAAGATGTTCCAAGCAGTTTCTTATAGAAATGGTTAATATCTATAAAGAAAACAAGATAGAAGTGGGTGGGAAGGAAGAGAGTCTTTGAGGAAAGATATTCCAGACAGTTGAAGGAGAGGCTATAGAATGTATTGGGAAGGATGCTTGTAGTGAATGGGTCATTTAGGCAATCACTGAAGCCACAGAGAAGAGACACAGCTGCCAAGAAATAAAAGTTGGGAGAAAAAAAGGATTGGGATGACCCCTGCAGCAACTGTTGCAGAAAGGGGCTAAAGATAAGAGGCAGGAATACCCACTAAATATACATCGGAAGGCAGTAGTTGACGTAAAATGTTTTATTTCACTTAAAATTGACCAAGAAACAGGCAATTCTCCAACTAGTCAACGAATGCTGCTTTCTATACCTACATAACACACCATAAAACAACCCTTTAAAAGCCATTCTACCAAATTTTTCAGTTTAGATTTTTTTTTCATCTGTTGGATAAAACTAGCGTATGGCATGTCTGTGCTGCATCATATGTCCTTGCAGAAATAAGGCCGCTAGTATAGTCATTATCCCGTGACGTTGGTCTATTAAAGCAACCTCCACAGCTGGAGGGGTCTATGTACACAGTTCTACAGGAGAAGTAAACATACACTCATTCAATCTTTTTACCGATTCAATTTTCTTCATGGATGTATGAAGTTTTAAAAGTTTTTTTTTTTTTTCTTTGTTTCTTTCCATTTTTTCCTGTTTGACAAATAGACGGATTTTGGAATTCAAAATTTTTAAAAATTTTTTTTATTTTATTCGTCTCAACAAAGCTATGTCAGTCGTCACTTATCCCAGGCTGGTAGGTTCCTCTGAGCTGGGAGTAGGTGACTGGAATGTTGAACAATTGGGGGGAAATAAATTAATTTTTTTTTTTTTTTTTTTTTTTCCTTTTGAAAAGATGAAATCTCCTGGGCTTCTATTCCTCACCTATGACAAGCACACAGAAGACTGAGTCATGCCCTTCACCCTTCTAACTCAATCTAGCCAGAGTTAAAAAAAAAAAAAAAAAAAAAGTAAAGAAAAACAAGAAAAACAAACTGAAAATAAGAAGCATAATTTGTTGTTGCTTTTGTTGGGTAAGAGAAGAGAAAAGAAAAAAGTGTAGAAAACAGATTGCAGATAAAAAGGAATCAGAATCAAAAAAGAGGAAAGAAAGAAAACATCAAGACAAGTCAGATGTCTGCAGCTACCTTGGGGTGTTAGAATTACTAAAAGAGTAGAAAAAGAATCTACAAATACAAATTAACTTAATATAGAATGAGCATTTATTGAAAAAGCTGAGAGTTAAAGGATTGCCATCACCACAACTTCATTTCATTTTTTTTTCTTTTATTGATTTTTGCAAATGAAGATGTTAACACTAGCATTCAATAGTCTGTCAAATGTAAAAAGTTCTACCCAAAGACTAGCCCACATACTAAGCGGGCGTCTGTCTCTCACTTCCATCTAAATGTCAATATTTAAATTTAGAGAGAGAGAGAGAAAGAAAAAAAAAAAAAGAAAAACAAATAAAAAATGAGGGAAGGGTAGTAGTATTAGGTTTCCTTTTTCTTTTTATTTTAAACATATGCATTTTTAAACCATGTCCTTGGTCAGGCCAACCAGAATTGGCATAAGATTGGGGTTATAGCAGTTTTATGCTAATTTGGACCCACAGAAATTTGAGCCCAATTTTCAATCCTAGAATACAACTTTTTTGCCTATTTTTTTCTCATACTTAAGGAGAAAAGGGGAGGGGAGGTCCCTGGGTAGCAATTTGTGAAATACTGGGCATGGGAATAAGAAAAGAATAATTCTAGACTGGTGTGAAGAAAGAAATTTAAACATCAAGAGAAATAAATGCAATTTTTAAGTGGTAATCTTGTGTAAGAGTTTTCTTTGCAGTGCAACCTTAACACACACACACACACACACACACTAATATATATATATATATATATTATATATATATATATATATATATATTCCTGAGCACTGTATCTAGACAGTAGGAACCCGGGAAACCATGCAGAGCTCAGAAATGGTCCAAGTCCTATGCTCAAGGACACAAGGGAACCAAGATAAATCTGCAGACCTGCCAGTAAGACAGATAAAAACATAATAAAAATTTAAAAAAAAAAAAAAAAACCAAAAAAAAAAAAAAAACCAAATAAAATAAAACAAAATGGTCCCCGTACCTTGTCAATGTGCTGCTCATCATCAACCTTTATGCATACAGAATCTTTTAATGGTGGCATCAGATTAAACTTCCAAACTTAAGTTTTCTTTTTTTCTCCATTTTTCAATTTTTCTTCCAATTTTTAATTTTTTTCATTTTTTTTTTTTTTTTTTTTTTAAATCCAGGGTTGTAGCAACTTGAAAAGTGAATCAGTGAAGCATTAAAAATTTTCTGAGTGACAAAATATTAAAAATGGAAATACATGCTAGCAAAGGTACCACGGTATTGATTTAATTAGTTCAACATAGGGAATCTGAACTAATGTAAGAAAGCTTCCTTTATTATAAAATGCCCAGGCTGCTCATCAGACTGACTGACTGACGGTGCATCATGCATCATGATGGGCTATCAGGCCACTACACACAGTATGTGATTCTCATCAGAATAGATACTGACCTCCCAAAAGCTAGTATTTTGAACTAATTAGGTCAAATATGAGTCTTTGCTGGATTACTGTCTTTGAAAATATCCACACAGCAGGCACTCTCTCTTACTCTCAGCCAGCCACACAATGTACATAGGCTCTCATATAGCACTCTCACGCGATTAGATGAACCAGAAGATAAATTACAGTTATCCTCAATATATTCAGAGTTCTCTTGAATATGTTTTGGTGAACGGAGGGAAAAAATTAGAAAAAGAAATTTGAGGAAAAAAAAAAAAAAGAAAAAAAAAAAAAGAAAAAATTTTTTTTTTGTTTTTTTTTGTGTAAAAAAATTGTGCCGCACAGCCCCGCATTCTGGTTCTTTGCTTTTGTAATTGAAATTTTAGACTACTATGGCACGATCCTCAATAGTAGGTTTCGGATTCAACCCAGCCACCAGGATTTCGTCTCAGAATAAGTTTTCGGCATTCATCATAAATGAAGATTAATAAACTATATGGAAATGCAGGGAACCACCAAGAAGCCCTGAGAAGAGAAGGGAAAAAGAAACATATTAGAATCAGTAAGACTAGAACAGTCTCAAGTTTTCTTTCAGGCAAAATGTATTCTAAGATTTCAGAAAATGTAAATTGAAAAGTGTCTTATATGAAGAAAAATACTTCAAAAGTGTGTATTTATTTATTTATTATAAAAGTTAGTGCATTAAGGGCCATATTAAGTATCAGGCATATCAGAATACTTTCAAGAGTCATTGAATCCAAACTTCAATTAACAAAGCTATTTAAAATGTGTGCCTATGTTATACCATAATCCTTGCAGCAGCTTTTAGTTTGCCCTTTTCCTTTTAGAACAATATAAATTCCAAGATGCTGTTTGAGAGGCTAGACACTTGCAAATCATTAGGTAGAATTAAAATGGAAAGAAAAAAAAAAGAAAAGATTTTTGGACAAAGAAACTATTTTAAAAGGCCTTAAAATATTTCAGTTTTTTTGCAATCTTAAAGGATGTGAGATTCCAGTTTGTATAGTAAACATTCTGGCAATACCATTTGAATGAAATCAAGTGCAGTGTGTGAGTATAAAACAGTCACAAATTTAAGTTCACCAATTTGTACATCAAAAGACTTCATATCTGCATGCAAACAACAACAAAAAAATACTCAAGTAAATAGAATAGGTAAAAAAAAAAAGAAAAGAAAAGAAAAAAGAGAGAGCAGATGCAACATGGTTTACCTGAGAGGTTGCATACGCAAACCCTGATCTAGACCAGGACAGTAGGTCAAGAAGGCAGCTAAGACAGTTTCAAAAATAATTCCAAATGTTAAACGGTGATTCCTGTAAAGAGAGAAATTATGAAAAGATTAAAACAATTTCACTTTTTTTTAAAGATTGAGCAATCAGCAAAGATACATTCTTTGTACTAGGAAGCAGAGAACGGCTTAAGTGGAGATACTAGTCACCAAGTGGTTAGAATCATGAAAGTGGAGTTGTGAAGTATCATTTGTATTCACTTGTTCAGAGAAGGCAGAAATAGTAATCAATGATGCAAATCATTGATTTGAAATATAAAAATTAAATTTTAGGTTTTATATTTGTTGATATTAGGCTTTTCCAAATTTTTATAAAAAAACGTAAAATAGAACTATTTTCTCAGCATTTTCGGCCAACTGAAAATTGTATCAATTACTTTTTAAAGATGCTGACAAAGTATAGTGAACTCATGTTATAATTATTTTAGATATTAGGAAACCTGGAGAGGATGGGTACTTCTACTAGTTGAATATTCAGACATTTTAAGACTATGGCATTTTGAAGATTAACAAAATACAAGATATCAGAAGCTCAGTAGGGAGCTTTTACTAGCAATTCAATATCACTTTGAATTAAGTGAAATTGTAAACATTATTTCCAGTAATACAAGGATTTGAAATTTTTAATTTCATCTGCTGAAAATTGTGTTTATATTCCTGAACAGAATTCATCGAGTTACATTAGAAAAGGTTTGTAGATTTAAAGAAAAAAAAAATTAATAAGAAAGTTAGGAATCAGAAATTTACTTACTTCATTCCTTGTTGGAACAAGGAAAGCCTCCTAGTTTTGCAAATGATGAGATCTGCCCATTGTACAACAACAATAGACACAAAGAAAGCAGTGTGGCAAGTATACTCTAACTTCTTCCTCTGGGCATATGTCTGCAGCAAGAAGAAAATAAAATTACAGAAGCTTACATGAGGCTTAGAATTTAAAATAAAAGATGTTTATTTAAAAAAAAAAAAAAATAAGTGATTGCTTTCCATTTGAAACCAAGTAAAGCTAACTTTTCACAAAACTAGGGGACCCCCCCCCCAAAAAAAAACACACACAAACACTCCTATATACTTATAGATTTAAATATATTAAAGAAACATCTAAATAATCATTGCCTCAAAAACGTTTTAATAAAAAAAAAAGAAAAAAGGTTAATTTATTTCACTTACCCATTCTTGCCCATAGGAATCTTCCAAATCATTGACTCCCATAGAGTCCCAATTTTTACGGATACCTAGCAGCCTTGATATCCAGAAGCCATTCTCAGCCATAATGACAAAATAAGTGAAAAATCCGGCACTGGCTTGGATCATTCCAATTTGACCATAGGCCATACTAATCAACCTGGAATACAGCAAACATTAACATCAGCATACTTATAAATTCACTTTAATTGTTTACTAAGCAAACCAAAGAAAAAAATACAGGGAAATTTAAAGAGGTTTTTAATGAATTTTTTTTAGAAGAGTTTATTTTTTTAAGGGAAACTTATTTACTGGTCCAAAAGAATGAAAGTTTAGATTGTGTAATTTCAAGTCTAGTAAAAACTTAAATTTTGAAGAAAACAAGAGAAAGCACATTTCTGATAACACTTGATTAATTGGAAAGTCATTTGAATTTGTTACACTATTTTGTTCTAGGAGGAAGAGGGAGGGAAAAAGAAAAAAAAAAAAAGGACAGTTTTTTAGAAGTTGTTGCAATCATGCAGGTAGCATTATTAGTTCATTACTGAAGCTGGAAGCTGATGACATGTAAACTCATAGGAAAATTTGAGTGTCTAACTTGGAAGAGATCAAACTAAGTTTTGACTCAAATTCATTGATCATCATTTGAAATTAATTCAGACTGTTTTCAAATAGGCTATTGTCTATTCATGACTAATAGTAAAAAGGGATGAACCTACCTCTCATTGACAAGTTTGTCATTGACTGGATCACGAGGTTGTCTTTTCATGATGTCACTTTCAGCTTGTTCATAAGCCAGTGAAATGGCTGGTACCATGTCGGTTCCCAGATCAATACAAAGAATAGTAATAGTTCCAAGAGGTAGAGGAATGTCAAGGAGAATAAAAAACAGGAAAGGGCTGATTTCAGGAATGTTTGATGTCAGAGTGTATGCAATTGATTTTTTCAGGTTATCAAAAATAAGACGACCTAAAAGACAAAATTTCAGATATTAGTTCATAAAGTGAAACATTATTTACAGGTCATACAGAAGAAGCAACAATTACTTTAAAGACTTGGTAGGTCAAACACTAAGCTTTTGTGCAACATGCTACAAGATGACAAATTGTTTTTTTTTTTTTTTAAAATAAATCTGGATTAAAGTTCAACTTGGAACAAGATCCAAATAATTGGGTTTAAAGTACTGGAAATTTCATTTATGTTTGGATAAAATTATAAAGTCTGAGAAATTAAGAATTGAAGCACTGTAAGAAGAAAATTTAATCATGTCACAAGAGAACAGACTATAGTTTCTTAAAATTTGATGTCATCTTTAAAAATTGTCAATTTAAAAAAAAATTCTTTTTATTTACCAGGATAGAATTTTGACAGCTGAAAGTTACAAAGAATAAACAAGCCATTTAGAATTGTAAAGTTTCTGCTTAAATTTTTTTCAAGCTATTTCTTTTACTATGTCACAAAAGTAATTAAATAAAAAGTTAATTTATTAAATCAATTTCTTCAGGTTTAATTTTAAAAAGAAATCAAAGTATTTAGGCCCCAAACTCAAAATACACCCTTTAAAATGTTTGCTGGTTGTCATCCTTGAAGATGGAAAAAGAACATGATCTAATAGTTTTGTATCTTTTTATTCTATACCTTAGAACTGGATGAGAATAGCATGACAAACTTAATAAAAGCAAAATAAAAAATTTGGACCCAAGGTTGAGAAAATACTCAAATGAATCAGTCAAAGTCCATAGTTTCATAATAATAAATTATAAAATTAAAGCTTACCTTCTTCAACACCAGTAACAATAGATGCAAAATTATCATCTAACAAAATCATATCGGCAGCTTGTTTGCTGACATCACTCCCAGCAATGCCCATAGCAACACCTGCAAAAGAAGTTGCATCAAAATCAGTGCATGTTCTTTTAGAGTCAGAAGTAATAATTATTTAACATCTGATATGTGGCACAAACATTAAAGTTTGAAAGGAGCCATACCAATGTCAGCCTTCTTCAGAGCTGGAGAGTCATTGACACCATCACCTGTGACTGCCACAATATGTCCCTGGCGCTGACAACCTTCAACAATAATCAATTTCTGTTGGGGTGAAGTACGAGCAAACACAATTTCAGAATGATTACGAAGGATTTCATCAATTTGAGCAGGAGTCATATCTCTCAAGTCAGTTCCATGGATTACAGCTGCCTTAGCATCCCTGAAACCAAAGAGAAAAAAAAATGCTGAACATTGGTAGCAAAAGCCAATATTTTATCCATATCTATTTCAAACTATCAGATTATTAATGCAAGGCAATATACTCCCCAATCAACTTATGAACACTGTAGTCATTTTGCCGAGATAGCATTTTGTAAAGTTTTCAACTATCAGACTAACAGAAAAATCAATTTGTTTGCAAATTATATCAACAACTGCAACAGAAGTGTGTGTATGTATATGTGGAGGGGAACTCAAAGCTTTAAGATGTCAGAGAAAAGCATTTCAGATAACAATAAAAGAAAAAACCTTTGACCATTTGTTCCTATTGAATTATGTAAGTTAAAAAAAGAAAGAAAAAAAAAAAGAAAGAAAAAAAAGAAAAAAAAAAAAAAAAAAAACAGTAATGTCAGAATTTATGTTTTTTTCCTGAAAGATGATTTTAAGTTATTTTGAAATTAGTAAAGACAAAGCTGTTTTTCAGTGAACAAAACTAATAGATTTGAAGAAATCCATAAGCAAGAATAAGCAGTAACTAATAATGAAAATAATATAAGGAGAAAAATTAGATGACAGCCAGTTTAGCTCCCAATACACTTAGACAGTGTTCTTCCTTCCACAAATTTCTGAGGATGTGAAAATGACAGGAGTAAAAGCAAGAAGAGAATATTGATAAACTCCTTTCCAAATGCACAGGACAAGTTAGATTGAGTTTTTACATTTCATTTGTTATTTAAGATTTTTGTAATGAATTTGTAGAATTTTGAAGCAAATTATACAAAGATGCCAGTTTATTGGTGGAATATACAAAAAGTTTCCAAATAGTCTTGTGTTTATTATTCTATTGGGTTCTTATCTAACTTTACTCAGTTTCTGATAATACAAACCTTGAATTAACTTGTTCGACTGGAATGCCTTGCTCAGCGGAAATATCCTCTACAGTCTTGCTTCCCTCTGAGATGATTCCGACACCCTTTGCAATAGCTTTGGCAGTGATAGGATGATCACCTGTGACCATGATAACTTTGATGCCAGCACTACGGCATTTTCCGACAGCATCTGGCACAGCAGCTCGAGGTGGGTCAATCATGGACATTAAACCAACAAATCTGAGACCAGTAAGAGGGAAGTTTACTTCATCTCCATCAAATTGAAATCCCGGAGGAAAAGATTCACTTGGAAGAACATAATCACAGAAACCTAATGAAAAATGCAGATGGATAACAAGAGTTAGAAGGTGAAGAAAAATAATGGGATAAATGATCAATGGATTTTATGCCTTCAAATGGAATATTCCAAAAGGATCCAACTGCAAGACACAGTGGAATTATGAAAAAATGCAGAAATATGAAAATGATACATTAAGGTCTTGCTGGCTACAACAATTGCAATGTTAAGATTTGAACCTTCAGTCATTTCTGAAATATTTAACTTTATAAATAAGGGAAACAAAGGTATTACAATATTTAAACATTCAATATTGGTATAATGTACTTTTTTGACACATACAAAGTCAACGTCAAATATTTTGTTAACTTTCTTCTTTTCAAAGAAATAACATTCTTCAGAGTATTCAGTATGAAGCTTAAAAGAACTATTTATAAAAATTTTTATTTTTAAACGAATGTTCATGACAGATTACAACTTTGTACTGGCTTTATCCATGAAGGGAGGAAAAACAAAACAAAAAGGTACATGAACAAGTCTGAACATGAATCAAATTAAAAGAGGAAAATTTTACCTAATACTCTTTCTCCAAGACCTCCTAATTCCATGTAAGCAGCATTAAAGTCGGATCTGAAGGTTTCATCAACATCAATGTCTTTTCCATTCGTCAGCGCAGTTGAGCAACGATCCATAATTCTTTCAGGAGCACCCTTCATTACAAGGATGTATCGGGGATCATTTGGATCTTCATTTTCAT
This sequence comes from Acanthosepion esculentum, assembly GCA_964036315.1. Taxonomy (NCBI): domain Eukaryota; kingdom Metazoa; phylum Mollusca; class Cephalopoda; order Sepiida; family Sepiidae; genus Acanthosepion; species Acanthosepion esculentum. The sequence goes on from OZ038491.1 coordinate 20,945,489, forward strand.
GGATAGATACCTATAAAAAAAGTCAATAACACCAAATCAGTCTAAGAAAAAAAAAAAAAAAAAAAAAAAAAAAAGGGAGAGAGAAAGAAAAAAATTTGACAACATCAATTTTTTTAAAGTGCAAGTAATTTCTGATTTAAAAAGGTTATTTTATATTAATACCCTCAAATGAGAGTAATTGCTAAACAAATCATTAAAGTGATCATTTTACCTGGTATTTGTTAGTCGAATTGAATGGAATCTCGACCACTTTCTTGTTGTGTCTTCTAAATTCAGGGACATTCCCAATAGAAAGCTCAACACATTTAAGCAAAGCAGATTCAGAAGCATCACCATTGCATTCCCTAGGAGAGGGAGGAAAAAAAAAATTATTTTTTGGAAAGTGAGGAATGAAAAATATAAGCCTCTATCAATAATTTAATATTCACTCAGCTTGGTACTGATAGAAAGCATATAGTCTCATGCAATTTTTATTCTGAAATTCTTTAGAAAAAAAAAAAAGCATTGATAGCAACGAATAGCTTAAAACTTATTTCCAAAATTCACATCTAAATTAAACAATGTGCATCAAACTGATACAGGATACTTGATAAGCAATTAACAGTTCATTCTAATCATCAAACTAATCAACGGTTTAATTTATTACACAGTAGTTTTTCTTTGCGGGGCTCATTGTATTAAGTGGCAAAATGGTACAAAGTTTTGAGAATTTATAAAAATCATGTATGGATAAATATTAGTAAATTATCTTTTTTCTGCCTTTTGCACAAAATCATTTTTATGGATAACTACATAGATATACAGTGAGGCAATGCAATTACTATTTAACATGACCAATACATTTTTACATTATGTACAGTTTTATTTTAGTAATAACAAGATATTACTAAATTCATGTAATAACACACACACAGTCATATTTGATGACAGAGTCCAACAATTAAGCTCCTAGAATTGAATAGACAGACTACCTGCATGTATGATTTGATTATAGTAGTGAAAGCATGTGCAGGAACATCTACACTTTATGGATTGATTGATTGATTGATTATTTATTTAACCAGCATATCGACCTTCGTTGGGCCATTCAATGCACACTTTATGGAAGGACTGAATACAAATAACTGGTGCAGAGTGTACCATGAGGTCCCCCAACAACCCTTCCCAGGTTTTGAATTCAGAGTTGTCTTAGACTGGTTGCCAACCAAAGCTAAAGAGCCAAGTCTGCCCTACTACAGGATGCAGCAGAAATACCTCCCACATAATAGAAAGATATTAGCTAGATGAAGATACCATGGATTCATACTGCTCTCATGGATTCTCATTCTGAGCCATTATCCATTACATCAACTGCATATTTTATCTCTCTCTCACACAAAGTTTGTGCATGTGATGAAGCTCAATGTTTGTTGGATTAACAGAGTTTACATTTTTGTGAACACTGAAAATAGGTAGGGTTTGAAATTATGCTATGGTTCAGAATCTAACCAATATATCTTTCAGGATATTACATATTTTATGTACCTTTTCAGGACAGGAACATTATCTTGGCCTGCCTTAAATTCTGCACGATTGCACAACATTGCAATACGAGATAGGGCAATCCAGTCAGAAGTATCTTTGTTGTAGGTGGCATCTGTAAGAGAAAAAACATTTCTGATACTAACATATAAACATAATTTGAAAAATAATTCATTGTAGAATAAAAAAATGAGATGATTAACAATAGAAACTTTACAGAAGTTTTAGAAAAACATTACACTCTGTAAACCTGAAATCAGAGAAAGAAAAAAAAAAAAAAAGAAATTTCAGTTTCAAATAATCCAGATTGGTGGGTGGGGAAATAAAATCAGCTGCTTGCCATATGATAAAAACTGTCTTAATGGTAATATTAGCCAAATATTTGGCATTCATTCAGTGCCACCAGTACTACTGTTGGTTGAAATTTATAAAATCTTTCTCTTAAAACAAATTTTTCAGGAAAATAGGTTTTGCAAGTCCAGTAGCTGTTATTGCTCTTTCCAGTATTGATGGGGGTTTCCTTCATAACCTTTTAGTTGAAGTAGCATGGAATGTTAATATCTTCATTATACCATTTTCTCTTTGAGTTACATATGCTATCAATTTTAGTTGTTGCCATTGTTGAAAGTCCTCCAGTGATGTGGTTTCAGTTATTTGGTACAGTTCTTTCTTTGCGATTCTGTAGTGTCAGTCCACAAGGTTCAAAGGAGGATGGTCTTTACCAAGACCCACAGGCTTCACTTGCTCACAGCCCCTTTTAATTATTGATCTTAGAAAGTGGTTTGATATAGTAGACAGTTTAGATTTTATTGAATGGGTTTGGTGTCATGCAGGACATGCTTTTGAATGTCTCAATCTGATGAGGTTATTTAATATGACTAGAGTTTTCAGGTTAATGCTTTGGTTTTGCAGCAATGTGAAGTGTTGGGCAAAACTACTTCTAGTACAGCCTATTCTATATTTAATTTCCTTATCTCCTTTACTAACTTTGTTATAACTGATCCATACACCATTGAAGTGTTTAGTATTTACTAATGCACATTCTGAAATTTCATGATGGATTCACAGTAGGAGCCATCACTGCTTTCATTCGAATTCTAAATCATAGTTTGTTTTGAAAAGATTTATCTTGAGTCCTATTTCTTGGAACATTTGGTAGAGGATGTTGATTTTCTGTTCCAAGATCATTGTTATCCCAACTATAAATAGCTATGTAATCAAAATAGTATCCCTTTCGTCCTCATTATCAGTACATTGTCCTTGAGAGGGAAAACAAGATTGCTGTCTCCTATTAGAAGATTTGTTTGGGATGTGGTATGGAATTCTTAAATGATTAGTGCCCCCATCTCTTCACATCTATGCTTGTAAATGTACAGGGCATAGTCTAGGAAAAGATTAAATAGACTGGAGCTCCTTGATGAGATCTGAAATGTTTGCCCGACATGTAAGATTTTGTAGACCTAAAGTTCCTCTTGAGGCTTGGATAGCAATTGATTGATGAGAAGAAATTGATGTGGTCATACTCAGCTGTAAAGTTGACATGGCATGTATACAATTTGCTGGAGTTGTGTGATGATATATGCCATAATTACACTCCCTATCAGAATGAATGTGGGAGAAAAAAAAAATATCACACTGGGTTGTGAGGCACTGGCTTTCATAAAATAAGACCAGAGTTAATATAATGTTCATTAATACTTTTACCATAAGGGAACCAACTGAGATATCTTTGTATGTGTCTTGAGGGTTATCTTTTTGTTTCCATAGTGCAATGTGTGATATGCCACATTTTTTAGATGCCCTTTTGATTCCAGACTTCCTTCATGAACTGGAGAAACTTATTGAATTGGGAAGGGAGAGAGAGCAAGCTATTTTCAAATGTTCAGCTTTAATTTCAAGTGATGCTTTATTATTAATTTTTTTTAATAGCTTAACATTTGAAAAAAGTATGGCTTGTAAATTTTAATTCCTCTAAAATTAAATTGCTCTCATTTAGCCATCACAGAGAATTTCCTGCCCACCATTAGCATGGTTGATGCTAGACTCCAGGGGAGTGTCTCGTGCTTTTCAAATGACTTAAAGTGTAACAACTACATACAATTAATAGCTGCATCTGCTGCAAGGAAAGTTGGCTCACTGTGTTGTACCAGAAGGTTTTTCTCGTCCATCTTACATATCTACAAATCTATCATTTGTTTGTGCAATGAGTACTGTTGCCATATCTGCTCTGGTGCCCCAGATGTTCATCTAGAGGTTCTCGACAAAATGCAAAGGAGAATATGCAATGTAATCAATACTGACTTGGCATGTCGACTCCAATCACTTTCTTACAGAAGTGATGTGGCTCCCCTCGGTCTTTTCTACAATTTTTTTTTCATGCAACTGTTATATTGAACTTTTGTCCCCCTGGTGCCCTGACTACATAAATTTAAGCATAATACTAGCATCTAGGTCCCACCCTTTGAAATAGTTAAATGTAACATCCACTTCTACTCTTGCACTTCCTCCCTGTGGAACTCCTTCCGTTTACTTGCTTCCCTGATAATTAAAATCTTCAAAAATCTAAATGCAACATTACCATCTTCTGATGTCTTGAAATCTGTTCATCTTTTATCCCAAGTTTTTTTTCTCTCACCTTCATTCTATATAACCCCCTGCAAACCAATGGCATGCCCACATTGCTTTGGGGATATTATATATATATATATATATATATATATATATATATGTGTGTGTGTGTGTGTGTGTGTGTGTGTGTGTGTGTGTGTATACACACATAAATAAAAAAATTTAACACACTGTCTATGCTGTTTGGCTTCATTAATCTTTTTTTCAATTTTCTGGAGATATTAATTTCTTAAAGAGGTAACTATTTTCTTTGTTAATTATTTAGCATTTCCCCCTTTGCTTCCGTTGTTGACTTTCTTGTATCTATTTTTGTCAACTCTGGATTGTTGTCCCACAAGACCATACTTTTCCTTCTAGTATTTATTCTTGAAATGGTCTCCTGTGCTTCAGCTAATGAAGATATAACAATTTGATTCCTCTATGTTGTCTTGATCAAGATTTATCAACATCAATTTAGACTAGTCTATTACAGAATTCTAATCTCATCCTTCCATTTTTAAAGGTTTGTATGGTATACTTAGGTGTTTTTCATAGTTCACTTCCGCTCATATGAACTATCTTATTGCCTCATTGAAACAAAATAAATCAGAAGAGAAATGCATAGAGAAAAATGTATACACAAACCTATTGGCTTCAGCATATAATTTTTTGAAGGACTTACTTGATTGGTCCTCACTAGTATCAGCTTCAACAATCTTTCCTCCATACCACATGTGAGCAACAGTCATCCTGTTTTGGGTGAGGGTTCCTGTCTTATCTGAGCAGATGGTTGATGTAGACCCAAGAGTCTCTACAGCTTCCAAGTTTTTGACAAGGCAATTTTTTCTTGCCATGCGTTTAGCTGTGAGAGTCAGACAGACCTGAAGGAAAAATTTACTTGACAATGAATAGGGGAAAAAGCAATTATTTAATGTTTTTTACTAAAACAAGTCTAAAATTCAGTAATACAACTAAAATATTCATTTGGTCAGATTTTATCATTAAATGTGGCAATTAAAGTAAAATTATAAAAAATACAATATGACCATCCTACTTCCAGAAAATAGGAAATTAAATCTAAGCAGCTTTGTCAATATCTTGAAATTAGCTTTAATAATAATTAAAAAAAAAAAAAAAAAAACCCCTGTCAAACAAATTGAAATAAATGCTTTCGAGTTTTTGATAATATTTCCTTTGATGCATCACATTTTCATAAACACAGTAACCAGATTCTCTTATAATTCTAGGATTGGAAATGCAAGAATTACTTACAGTGACAGTAGCAAGTAATCCTTCAGGCACATTAGCCACAATAATACCAATCAAGAAAATGACAGCATCCAGCCAATAGTAGCCAAGAATAAAAGCAATAACAAAGAAGGTCACACCAAGGAAGACAGCAACTCCAGTAATTAAGTGGATGAAATGAGCAATTTCTTTAGCAATTGGTGTCTCTCCAACTTCAAGTCCAGAAGCCAAATTAGCAATTCGGCCCATTACAGTTTTGTCACCAGTTTTCACAACAAGTCCAACACAGGTCCCTGACAAGAGAAAATAAAAGTAAAAGGAATAACAAATAATTTCAAACAAAGAACCCAAGCAATTCATTTGCGAGTAATCTTATACTGACACTGTCAGTTTTCAAGAGGAACAGATGGCAAATATTTGAAATGTAATGGATTTTAATACAAAAGTGTTAATTTTTGTCTTATTGTTCCAATTTTAAATATCTAATGCAAAATGATAAAGTAGTAAGCTAAGAATATCACTTTAAAAAAAAATGTAACATTTATTGAAGCTATTTTAGGAGAAGCTACAACTTCATTACTGAATTAAGAACACAATCTATAAGTAAATAATAAAATCTAGCTCAATGTTAAGGCAGAATAAATCATACCTTCAACAGCATTTGTGGAAAAAAAGGCCAAATTCTTTGTTTCTAATGGATTTTCATTGGTAAAATCTGAAGATCGAGACTGTGGCTCAGATTCACCAGTTAGTGACGAGTTATCCACCTGAAAGGACAAGAAACTCCATTTGAGGAAAATTTGAATAAAGATAAGGATTAGTTTTAAAAGAAAGAAAAATTCCGGCAGAAATTACTATCAACTATTTGGATTTAAATTATCTCAAGTTCTTCCACGTCAGACTTACTTTGAAGCTGTGTGCAGCCACTACACGAATATCAGCTGGAATTCGGTCACCGAATTTAACATCAACCATATCACCAACAACAAGCTCTTCAGCTCGCACATTGAGCTTTTCTCCACTTCTAACAACAACGGCATACTGAAAGAGATTACAGCAGTTCAATAGAATATCTTTCTAGACATTTTTGGGAACAATATTAATACCCAAAACAATTTTATGAATACAAACTGTAAACAAAAGTTCCAAAGATGCAGTAAGACTAATAAGTGTTTAATTCTGTACTTAATCTTAATTTAAGGAAAAATATTAAATAGCTTGTAAAAAGCTATTTAATATTTTTCCTTAAATTAAGATTACCTAGATAGAAGTGTTGCATTTAGTGAAGAAAAAAAAAAAGAAAAAAAAAGTGGATAATTAAGAGCAAAGCCTACTTACTTGTGGTACCATGTTTTTGAAAGAATCCATAATCTTAGAACTTTTAGCCTCTTGGTAGTAAGAAAATATACCTGTGACAATTACTACAGCAGTCAGCACAATACCTAGGTACAACTGGAAAGAAAGAAAGAAAAACAATTCAATAATTGTGCAAAAATAATTAAAGTGGAAATGAATGAAAGGGGTCATAAGAACTGTGCATCAAATTCTGCATTAAAGTCATGATATGAAGCAAAATTTGAACTTGTAAAATATCAAAACTTCAGGTAATATAAAACTGAGAGAAAAAAAAAAAAGAGCATTTGATGAAGTGCTAAAAAGATTTTATTTTGGAAAACACTTCATCTGAGAAAGTTTCATCACATCATTGTGCCATCTGTATGGCAGTGATTATTAAAATTGTTCAAAACTTGTAGTTGTGTGGTTTCCACTACAAAAAAATTTATTGTAAATTGATTCCCACATATTAAACTGTAAAGCTGGTGTAAAAATTAAAAGGTTTTGTAAAATTGCTTCAAACTAAGGAGAGAGAAAAAAAAATATCAGACAAATATTCTTCTGTAGGCAGTTATTCAGAAAACAAATGTAATATAACACTTAGAACAATTCTAATTTTTCTACTAAGATTCTATGTTAATCTATGGAAAAAATGAAAACACAATCACAAAAATATTTCCCAATTTTCTTTTAAAAATTTTAAAATTAGGAGTTTTTTTTGTAAAAGCTGTAATAAATGCAAAAAGAAAGTGTAAATTTCACTAGTAACAAAACTGAGAAAAAAAAAAAATATTAAAATTCCAAAATTGATACTTACGTTGTCACCTGGTGGGTCATCATAAGTCCCTGCTTGAATACCATAGGCAATAAAACACAAAATTGCTCCAATCCAGAGCAACATAGAAAAGCCTCCAAACAATGTCTTGCAAAACTTGACCCATTCAGGTGTAGTTTTAGGTGGGGTAAGGCAATTGGGTCCATCACGCAAGAGAATTTCTTTTGCTTTTTCTGGACTAAGACCCTGTAAATATAAATAAATAATAAATATATGGAACTATTTCTGTAAATACTCCTGCTTATGAATCTTGATATGTGAAAACTTCCCCGCCATAAAAGTTAGTAAAATAGTACAAGTTATGTGGAGAGAATTTAATTATGCTCTATTTCTTTAAATAAGCATTCATCATTAGTACTAAGGAATTTTTTTTAGTCATAACTATTATAATTATTAGCTTGAGTAGTTCTTTGTATGTCAGATTCATTGTAAACTGAAACAAATTATTTCAACTTGTCATAAGAGGAAAGGAAAACTTCAAACAAGTCCATGAAGTTTTCTAGTGCTGTAACAGTTAAACCATTCAAAAGGTATGACCAATGCTTTTCAAGGTTATCTTCTGCAGAAAATTAAGAAAAGTATTTTGATGTAAGCACTTACCTGAGTCGGATCTGTTCCTAACCTTCGGTAGAGCTCTTCTATTGGGACTTTATGTTCATCCTAGTAACAAATAGAGAAGGAAACAATTAGTAAAAATTAAACTTCACTAAACTTTAATTTTTATATTCTCATATTCTAACAACTCCACTAATAGAATATGCTCAGAAGCTATCCTTTTGTTAGAAAAGGATAAAACAATCATAAAGGGAAAACATGAAATGCCCCAAACTGAAATGCATGTTCAATAAAAATTTTGAAGAAAGTAAGACAAAAGTTCCAAGTGGAGAGAGAAAAGAAAAACAGAGCAATTCTAGTCATTTTTCTTCTGACCAGATTGTAAAGAACTTTTTAAATCAATAAGCAGCAAGAAGTCAATAAAATCACAGGAGAGTTTATAAAGCAGACAAATAAAGTCATCTTTCAAAAAGGTTTTATAGACAACCAGGTAGATATAAAAACACATGGCATCAATTTAGTATTAAGATTTCATATAAAGTCTTAAAGTTATGAATCAAAACCAACCAATATCACTGTGTCTATTACAGGACAACTGAAATATGAAGTGGGTACTGAAAAGTTTTCAGTTAGACTTGCTTCCCAAATACCAGTATCCTGATGTTTGGTCATTAAAAGACTTTTTTGGAAAGTGGGTCAAGCCAAGAACTTTTCAGCAAATTCTTGAAGATAATCAGTAAGAGGCATTTTTTTTAAAAAACAATTTGTTATTCAATAAAATGTCAATTGAAATTATAAGTTTCATAAAGAGTTAGAATCTGCCCAGAAAAATGTACTAAATAAAAGATTAAAAAAAAAAAAAAAAAAAAAAAAAAAAATCAGAGAAATCCATAGTTATGATAAACTAGTCAACTAAACTTAAGCATGAGACAACATCCTGGATAAATCTGTTGAGCAAAGCACAGCCAAAAAGGAATTAAGTAATTTTAGCTTCTTTACACTTTAGCAATTTCAAAACAAAAGTTTTCATTGCAGTCAGTTCAGAAGAGAAATGTGGATTTGGCAACAAAAAGCTTTAAATTAAGGGGCAAGAGAAATTATATAATCTAGGCTAACTTGTCTAAACATGGTAATAATTAAATCTAATAAAAAGATGGTTTTCATCTACAACCTTTATAATAAATTTCCTCATTATTTAGGTTTTTAACATCCCTCATGCACAAAACTATTTAAAGTAAATGTACATTCATAGTGGATTATCTCTCCCATACAAAAGTTATAAGAGAAATGCCTACGCTTCTCCAGGTTGATTCTAACATTATTGGTGGTACCCTAAAAAATTGAACATTTCCTTTAAGCTTAAAATCATGACAAGAATGTTCAATTTGTTTTTTCATTTTTTCAAAAATTGGTTACAGTGCAAAAATAGCTGTAATTGAAAGCTTTAATTTATATAATGGAAAATATTTTTGAACAAATGAAAAAGTGTGAAACCAGAGTTCCAAATTAGTTACAGTCAAGTAACAATATAAGAAAACTTGAATTAATATTTATTTTCAATTCTAAATAAAGAAATCAAAGTTCTTCGAGTCATATGAAGGACAATAGTCTTTTGTTATCATTTACCTTTTCTTTTTGTTGTGCATGAAATTAAATAACTGATAAGACATGATCTTTAGGATCAAATATCACAAAATTAGTGCATATGAAATTTTTTTTATATATATATATATATATATATATATATATATATATATATATATATATATAATTACACATACACAATACATCCTGAATGTGTGAGGTGTTTTAATTCAGATTAAACATGCAGATAATATAGCTGTATCAGAGTAAAGGATCAAACTGATCAATACTAGCACAAGCTCCAAAATAAAGGGTGTATTACAATATTCAGATCCCATATTGATACACTGTATATCCTCTTTTGGTATTAACATAGGTCTATACTATTATGTACATGTAATAATAAAAACTGTCAATACCATCCTGTAATATGTTATTCCATGCCTCTCGTACCTGTTGATGCAATACTGCAGGAGTTATAAAGGTGGGCAAATTGAAAGAGGTGTTGTCCAATCATTTACTACAGAGGCCCAATTGGTGACAAATCTGGCAATTGGGCTGTGCAGAGAAGTTGCTGATCATCTTGCAGAACATAATGCATAGCACATCAACATCCGGATGATATGCTATTCAAAATGGTTTAAATAACCTTGACATACATGTCACTAACACCTCTCCATCAACAAGACAAGCAATGGTTTTAACTGATGGCATTTACACAATGATGCTAGGAGTTTTGCAGTTTTTCCTGGGCAAATACACTTTAGAAATAGTCTCTCCCCAGGCATATGTTGCACATGCAAATGTGCATCACTTGCATGTAGGCAGAACCTGCTGTCATCATTGAATGAGCACTAATCTATCCCCCAGTTGACCTAATTACACCACTGGAGATGTGCATGGTGGTGGTGTGGCTGAGGTCTGCCCAGGAAGATACATGTTCTACTGTAAGTAAATAATTCTTATTTGTCTATGTTGAAGTTCCTGGAGTGATATTTGCTCTGATCTGTGAACAGAATATTTTGACATTGGTGAAAGTTTGTATGATATGGGCATCAAAACCCTTGGTAGGACAATATGAAAGCACCACAAATGTGTCACATTCAACAGGCTGAATTCTCTGAAATGGTCATCCAGTTTAAGGAAGGCCCACAATCCAGTCCTTAAATGATTAACTCAATGACATGCTTATACTGAATTTTATTGCAGCACACCTGTGTATAAAGCTCAGACACATATCAGGTACTGGTAGGAGTATTACTATGTCACAAAATGATCATAGACTGAAAGTTTTCTCAATACATCTTTGCATGCATAGATTATATCCAGATCAAAAGCAACATTAGACTTCTGGCTGTTGCAATTCTTTCCTTCCATTTTATAGTTTTTAGAATGTCTCAGATAGATGGGCAAAATGAAAGATTCTGAAAGTTGAATTTCAGATTTTTTTCTTTTCTTTTTACATGTTGGACACCAAATATTTGGGAAAAGAGAATGAACATTAGATAAACTAACTTTCTAAAATGTTATTTTTTTTCCCCTCTAGGAAAAAAGAAAAAATTAATGTGCTTTATTTGTATATATTTTTATTTTTATTTTTTAAAATATAAAACTACTGATGATGACTATAGCTTATCATTGGTAAACAAAGCTAGAAAACTATGATTTTTAAAAAGAAACATGCAGCATCACATCTGTCATGCTGTGTTAAAAGAAAATAAACCCATGCTGATGATAATTCTTGAAATATCACATTCAGATAAACTGATTTTGCAGGAAATAATCAGTTATTCAGTTGGAGTTCCCGAAGTTTCATAAAGCATAAATGATGGACAATGTAAAAAAAAACATGGTTGGTTTTAATTTTACATTACCAAAAGTACTATTATGCTGATAAAAGACCAAGTTGATATGCTGAATAAGAGTCAATATTTCCTGATAAAGAACGCTAATTGGAATTTTGAAGAGATGGAACATCATTTTTAATCAGATGTATTTTATTAAAAATTAAAAAGGTAGAGCTTGTGATTAACTTTGAAGTGAGAGAAATATTTGTTTTCTAAAGAGTAACAGAATTCTGAAATATGGCAGAGAATGTAACTGGCAACCTGTCAAAAACTGATGGCATCACACATTAATTCATGAACTTTGATGCAAAAATTGATTTTAAAATTGTTATGGAAGAAATTACAGGTTAAATGTACATCCTGATGCTGCTGGGCAATTTGCTCAGGTCCCATTGACAGACTAATTTGGAGTTTGGCTCAATGTTTACTTTTCATTTTACTAAGTAGAAAGATTCAGAACTTCAGCCAGAGTGAGTAAGCAGATAGACTTTGGAATAAATTTCTCCTCACTTCTTCCAAAATTGCTCCATATTCAGGAATGAAGATTAGATTTGTCAAAAATTTGATATTCATCTGTTAATACTTGCAAGATATAAATACTTAAGCTTTTTTCAAGTCACTTTGTAAATTATACAATTACTTGCAAATAAACAAGGGGAAACTACTCTGTAATTAGCCAAACTTCAACTACATTTAATACTAGCTTTACTTTTTACTTCTAATTCTTAAATCAGGAGTGTTTCATGTTAACTGATATTTTAACATACAATTCAGAAAAATTGCAATAAAGCATGGAAAGGTTCATAATGAAAGAGGAAAAGAAAAAAAATGAAAAGACTTAATTTTTTCATATTATAAAGATAGGAAGATATGCTTAAAAAAATTACCCTATCATATAAGTTGGCAATTCTTTTATAAGATAGACTAAAAGTTTCACAATGTTACTACTCTGCAAGCTCAGATATCTGAAAAGTGCTAGCATTGCAAAACTTTCAGTTGGTATTAGATAAGTAAAACTTTATTTATTGATAGTAATTATTGCTTTAGATATTTAGTGAGCATTCCTATTGAAATAATTCTGCTCATTTTGGCATGTGGTAAATGACAATTTTATGTATATCAAGCCTGTCCAAGAAACCTCTAACAAGTCTGATATTCAATCATTTGCTCATATTTTGGTTAGGCCAAGAACTTTTCAGCACCATCTACAAAAATTGAATCATTATTATAAAGGTGAATTCCAACTCCACATCATTAAGTTGCAAATTTAACTGTAAATAGCTTTATACCTCAAATTAGGGCATTTCAATGCAACTGCAGATCTCACTACAATATGCTATTTTTTCCTGTTAAGTAATATATGAAAATCAGATCAATATAGATTTATTTTCCTCCAAAGATTTTTGCCCAATTCATAACTTAGAATCAGAATAAATACTATGTCAATGATTTTAATGCACAGTTGTTCAAAAGACAAATACTGGGAAATTGGTCATAAACAAATGTTTTTGAATATTATTTACGAGCTTAATATCCTCCCTATTGGGTGGCATTTAAGCTAGCTCCTGTGGAGGGCTCTTGATTGGGCCTTAATCACAATAGGTAGGGGAGAGTAGATGCCATAGGCAACAAATTACAGAAAAACTCAAAATTGATCACTGCATTTAAGAATTGCATTAATATTTAAGCTTACTTTTTAAAAGTTCAGTGACAATTCTTCTGCCACCACTTAAAGACAATTTGATTTAAGTAGGTCCTTACTTTCTGTACAAAATTATTTTTATTTCATGGGTGACTTTTTCTGGATTTCACAATTAATTTTGATTATTCCCAAATTTAATTTCAAGTCCTAAAAACTGTTATTGTACAAAAGATTTTTTTTGCAAAGAATCATGTATTAAAGAAAAAAACACACTGAAAACGATTGTAGTAATGAAATCTTGGGAATACAAAATTTCAGGATTGCAGGTTTGGATCCAGCCCAGAATATTTTTAATTTGCTCACAGAGCTGGCCTGATTCTAAAATGGTATAATATGTTGGGCTACGGCCTCTAGGAGTAAAGTTGAAAAAATGTGAAACTGTGACACACTGATATTTGCATTAATTATATAGATGTTAAGCTTTTTCTTGGAGAAGTAAAGTAAAATTCTTATATCTTACTAATTTTCTTTTAAATTTTAAGACATGTTACATCATATTTTACTTCAGAGATTCTGCTGCCAATTATAAGTGTGGGGTCAAATAAACCAGCAATATTTTAAATGAATATTTAAGCCAGAGGAAAGAGTATTACAAAGAAAAATGAGATTAGGGGCATTTTGTCATGATTCCTTCTTCATACCTATTAGAAGCTTGGAAACTGACATTCCGAATATCTACACTGGGCTTCATATTGACAGATGAAAAGATGGTAAAGACCTGATAAAATTGGAGGGGTAGGGAATACACTTACCATATCAAGCTCCTGCTTGAGCTCATCCAAATCCTCCCCCTTCTTCTTCTTCTTTTTCTCCTGGCCTCCTGGCGTGACAGCATATCGATAGCTGTCAGCCCGTGGAGCCTGTAATAAGAAAAGAAAAAAAAATCAGTTTATTCAAATTTGAAACTAAGTTAGTAGAAATGTGCAATAGATTCAGATCCACTATTTCCAAGTTACTGTGTGACAATTGTTAAAAAAAACCCAAAGAGATATGATAAAATTGATATTGGACAATGTCATTGTTGGTGGCATTGTCCACTTTTCACTTTGCAGTCATGGCAGGAATATTAGGCAATCTGGCCAAACCAGTCCTTAATTGATTATAAAAGTCAGAATCTTTGTGTGGTAAGCATCCTAATGCACCGATCTTAGAAAAAATATTCTGCTGTTTTATTAAAAAAATTCAGTCAAGAAAAATGTCACATATTAGAGAAGACTGAGGAAAAAGTCAGCAAAAGAAAATATTCCATTCATAAATGAATAAAATAACCAGAGAGCCTAGAGGAGACAAGGCTATTAAAAGAACATTGGTTTGTAGCAACTGGCTCATGCATGAAGTTACCGATGCCCAATGTCATGCTTTCAAAAAGGTAAGGTAGAAATATCATAAATAAAAACCCAAACATAAATTATGAAAATAAGCCATTAACATGTTTTAATAAATTGGTCATGGTTTGATTGAATGTTTTCTTGTCTTTCCTAGTGAGGCAGCCCACTAAAGCTTTTACCAGAGTTAAGCAAAATAATTTATCTGATCTTCTGCACTGGTTAAAACCTCACTTAAATAACTTGCACATTCATTTATTTCTGAAATAATCAATGACAGATTACCAATCAGTTATTTCATCTTGATAGAAAAGAATCTAAGATCAGCTTTTAACTAAATCAAATTTGGAGAATCCATATATGCATGTCTGCTCGTGTTCAGGTGGGTAGATGTAGAGAAGCTTTTATTCTGAAGAGAATATATGAAAAGAAGCTGTATAAATGGCCTTTAAAACTAAGCAAAGACAACATCAAAAGAGAAATCCTTCCAAATTAAACAGCTGAGGCAACTAGTAAGCCAAGTTTAATCAAATTATTAAAACCAAAGTAAGCTATGACTTGATTCTTCACAACACATCAATGCAAAATTAAATATTCTAGTTGTAAATATAATAAATGCTGATGATAAACTTATTAAAGTATGAATGGAAATTGTCTCAAAATATTAATCTTTTATATTATCATTTTGCAGTAAATAACTTAAATATAAGTTTCAAGTATAAGAATGAACAAGTGAACATGTAATTCAACAGAAAATAAAGAAATTTAGTAGAGAAAATTTATTTGAAGGTCAAATAAATTTTTCATGCATTTATTACACATTATTAATAGCACATGCTTCAACACTTGTGAGCAGATAAGAATCAATAACACTTATAATGAATTAACAAATATCTTTGAGGGGTAGAAAGAAGTGTGTGTGTGTGTGTGTGTGTGTTTTCATGAAAGCTGAACTATATCAAAGTACAGCAGTCAACCATCAAGGTCACAAGAACCTATCCAAATTATCATTTCATGTCCTTGCAGGCCTGTCCTTGCTGCAGTTCATTCTTCTAAGTAAAAGAGGAAAGCAGATTTCAGCAAGTAGTACTAACAGACATGTTATATAAAGAATCTGCAAATCATGCAATCAAACAATTGGCAGGACTGTCCAGTCAAGCAGGCAGCATGACATAAAAGGAATGGCACTAGCATTTCCAATGGCTGCTGTTCCTGATAACGACAAATTTATTGATTTCTTCCCAGCAGCAGCAGCGTTATCATCTTCAGAATTACTGATGAAAAGAGTTTTCCTAGCAGCAGCAGCAGGAGCTTGCATTGTGGCCGCCATTACTGCAGCAAACACTTTTCTGCATTGCTACATAAATTCAGCAGAATGCATAAACCTACTAAAAGCCACCCACTTCTTTGGCAGCAACAAAATAAGCTTTTTGAACAGAGACCTTAATTTGAACTTCGATAGAATTACATATTTTCTCATCCTGATTTATCTCAAACATTTAGATAAATACAGTGTATAAAACCTAATTTTATTTATATCCACCAAAAAAGAGTGAACAATCTTTAAATCAAAGCATTTCCAATCAGTCTTTGATAAGCAAATTCATAGATCAAACAAAAAGTTGGTCACACTAAATTCACATGCTTGAACTGATGAGAACATGCACCAGGCAAAAGGTTAATCCTTGCAAAACTATTTAAGAAAAGGTCACTAGGCCAACAGTAGTTGAAGTGATCATAGGTTATGTAATAGTTCCCATAAAGGTTGTTATTTGATTCAGTACTGATAATTGTGTGTAGATATCAGTTGCCCAAGATCAATGAAAAACTGGCAGTCTTAAATTGTTAGCTAATTATTTTGAGGCGCTAAGTGAACTTACAATCAATGGATCAATTTTATCGTGAAATGCCTTTAGAAAATAAAAAAAAATGATTTTCTTTTAATATCTCATTTTATACTGATGATGAAATGAAGAGAAGAAAAAAATAGCAGGATCAATTCAGCATTTAAAGCACTGAAGCTGAGCTAATGCTGCTAGTACTACTACTTCTACCACCTATAGAAGCACTATTATAGCAGTCATTTAAAGTGGAAGTGGCAGTGGAAAAGGCAAGGAATCAATATGTTGCTGCTAATTCTTAGGTCATTCTTGATTTAAACATTAACAGCTTAGACAAAGTCAGCAAGGACATAAGTTCACATTTTTCAAGAAAATTGGAAACTAGTTATACAAGCAACAGTTCCAAATCTAAAATGTCAATTATGAAGAGAGAGATGGTTGATTGCAAACAATGTTCCAATTTTAAGATATTTATACAAGAAATAAAGTTACATGAATAATTTCCCATGAGAGAAATGTGTTGTTTGAATAAAATCTAGTCCATTAATTACAAGTCTTATCAACTTGGCAATGATTCCAGAGGTTTAATAAAATCTAGGTGAAACTGAAGGTCACCTTCCGTTGCATGGGATGTTCTTGTGTCATTTGTTAAAAGGACCACAATAAGAAATCTTGTCAAAATTGAAAGAGAATGGACAAATATATTTTAAAGCAAAACTTTGCAGATTCAAAGAGCTATTGTAATATTATGTATGCAATAGGAGGGGAAAGGTAGACAAGATTGTTTTTTAAAAACAGAAAATGTCAATATTGAATGGAATATGTATGCAGGGAGAGTAATTAAACTATGGAGATACCCTTCCAACGAGTCAGATATGCAGAATACATTAAAAAAGAAAAAGAAAAGAAACGTTCTTGGACAAACAGTTTTTTACAGAAGGGATTGAGTAAGAAAATTCTAAGGTCAGAAGTTGGCTATAAAATGCAGGGATATCCTGAGAAAATATTTCACGTGTTCACCTGACACTTCACATTTCTTTTGTTAGCAAAGATACCAAGTCCGAATTTAATAATTAAAATAAAGATGTTATTTTAAAAGGCACTCTTAATTCTTTTTCAATCACCTCAGTCACAAAATATTTCCGATTTAAGCAGTAAATACATCTTTTGTAAGATGTGTTTTGTGCTAAATTTTACACCTGCCCCCAAAAGAAATTTCTTGATAAAGCAAAATCAAAGGGAGTGGGGATAATAAAATAAAACAACCAATAAGAACTAGTTAGAAAAAAAGATTGTTACAGAATTGTAAGTAGAAAAATAATGCACTGATATTTCCAGAGTCAGTCGGCTGTTTCAATTAAATTTGAAAGCAACAGAGAGGGAAGAAAAAAAGCTGTGAGAAATGGTATGTTTTTATTTCAAAGCAGGTCAAATGATTGTGTCTGCGATGAGATTGCATAACATTGAAGGACACTTGAAATAAGGGCTCCTCTTATTTAAGCAGAGTTGCCTGCTGTGCAAAAATTAAGCACAGGATGAAAAAGATCTAGAAAAATCCAGCTTTAGCCGCATAGGTAGGTAGGTAAGTAGAGAGATTAGACATCTGTACAAGGTCGTTGTCGGCAAAGCTGAATGTCATAGAGGGGTTACTTAGAG
Organism: Acanthosepion esculentum; assembly: GCA_964036315.1. Classification (NCBI taxonomy): domain Eukaryota; kingdom Metazoa; phylum Mollusca; class Cephalopoda; order Sepiida; family Sepiidae; genus Acanthosepion; species Acanthosepion esculentum. The sequence goes on from OZ038491.1 coordinate 20,963,545, forward strand.
GTTAGATCAGTGACCACAAGTGGCCTATGATAGAGAAGAGACTAGACGAAAATAATGTAATTTATTCTTTCTGGAGAGAGTGAACTCAGCAATACCATTAACGATCTATATAAAAAAAGTGACATTGATAACTTGATAAGTAAGAATAACAATTTTAAAAATCAACAAAAATAGAAATTTAAAAGCTCGCTATGCCAGGAAAAGTAATAATCGTAAATAGACGTCCATCGGTAAAGGAGGATAAGTGATGTGGCGGTCGGGAGTAGGAATTGAGTAGAATTAGGAGGATGATGATTTTCCCTGAGAGGGAAATAATTAAGCCGTCTTATTCGTAATAGAAAACGTCCTGTTGAATAAATGACAGTGAGATTGGATTTAGTTGTTGAAAAGTACCAACACAAACCGAAAGAGACTCTAGAGAAAGGAGAGGTGGTAGTGACCTGGTTAAAGAGACTACAGCTAAAAAACCTCTTCAGGTAGTTTTGCACCCCCACCTCCAAACTGTCGAAGAGAAATGCGAACCATAGCAGCAAATGAAAAATAAAATATATATCCCAAACTCAAAACAGAAAGCTTGTATAGAGTTGACATGGAAAGTTACTTGAAATCTCTTGATATCTTCAATGGTTTGGGAAATATTCAAATGAAAGTGAAGGAGTTTAAAAAAATACATTTTTCAATAGCGGACAAAAGAAAAGGCGTTTAAGTAATTCAGTTTCAAATACCTAATAATACTAATTTTAAAAGTGAATTAAATAACGCGTACTTGTTTGGGGAAAATTTTAAGGAACATGATCGCTGTTAAAATATTAGTTAATTTGCATGTATTGATTTCATTAATGGAAACATTTATTTAGCTACGGTAGAGTGAAGGCTATATAAATCCAACCTTTTTTTTTATTGATAGGAAAGGTATTTTTTTGCTTAAGAAAATCCAATTTACTGATGTTTTTTGAAGGTTATTTTAATTCGGTGGGGTTCGGTTACGGGGACTTTACAATGTAGAATCCTTTATAAAATTTAAGCATTACATTTTAACCGATTCTGGACCCCCCAACCAAAAAACAAAACAAAATAAAACTTGTATTTTGATATGAAAGGAGAAAAATTGAAACGATAATGGCAAACAAAAAGATACCAGCACTATTCGTAGGGTCCAAAGCGAAGATTGTTATTTACATAAATGATCTGCGGCGACGGTAACTTAATTACAACAAGTAATACAGATTTCTCATTTCTTTCGTTATGTGACAAAGATAGGGACTTCAATCGATTACATTACTGTATTACAGATTAAAGCTTTTTGCTAATAAAGCTTTCAAATTCAAACAAGACTAGCCACTAGAGAATAAAGTTAAAAAAAAAAAGTAGGTTACATACCGACTTTCAAAATGAGAGAAGAATAAGCAATAAAAATTTAAACGAAGATAAATAAGTCAAATTGACAAAAATCAGAACGATGTAAAATTTTATTTAAAATCAGTGAATGAGAAGCATTGAAAAGTGTGTCTTTTCAAATAGTTTTACAGCCGGTAGGATTTGTAAAGGTCATTAGAAGGTCAGAAGGCACCTTACAGTAACTCAGACAATTAGACCTTTTTTTTTCGTTAGAATATTTGATTTCTTTGAGAAGGATATTATTTTGTTAATAACTTTGTTTTTAGACAAGTAGGAAAGAAATAAAACGAGAGAAATAAGAGTCAAAAGTAGAACGACAATGAAGGACAACGAAGAAATATATTTTCTTAAATTAAGTATTTACAACATGGAACAAGACAAAAAGTAATAACTGATTTACCTGAGAAATTAGTTTAAGTAGGTTTCTTTTAAACAACACTATCAAATGTTTGTAAAATCTGAGACAACGACAATGAGAAATCCTTTATATAGTAAAAAACAGTGATAGTTCAAGATAGCGGCTAAAAATGGAATAATAAACATTAATAGAAAATTACGAGACATTTTCTTTCAATTTTCGTAAGTCACTAAAACAGAGGTGGGGGCGCTCGTGATGACTTTAACAAAAACAAAACCAATTATACTTTTTTTGGCTAATAATAATAATAAAGACGAGTATGTACTATACAAACATACGTGTGGTCAGAAATATCTACGATTCTAGTCTCTAGCTAGAGATAAAACAACACTGCTAGTAATGACATCGACTTGCTCACCTAAAATAGGATAAAAAAAAACAAAAAACAAAAAAAAAAAAAACTGACGGCAAATCGTAGACTCGCGTAAGTTAAAAAAAAATGTATGACGGTAGATTCTCTAATTTTCTACACTAAAGAACCCTAAATAAGTTTGACACTGTCAATATGATTTTTAAAAATTAAAAAATACACAGTATCACCAACCTAAAAATCTATTCATAACCATCAAACAAAACTCAAAAAAAGCAATCAATTTCAATATTAAAATAAACTACGCGACTTTATAACTGTTTATGCCAAACAAAACAAGGGAAATTCAAAACAAGTGAGTTTATAAATTTAAATATTCATTAAGAAAAGGATTTTTTTTATTGAAATGAAAAGCGCGATTGAAACGCCAAGATGGATTTTTTTATCTGATTATTTTTAGATTATCTTGCTATAAATGATAGATCGAAAGATATTTTTCGATCAAATCATTTATTCAAAGTCTTTGAAAGTGTCTTCCTTTTTGTAGACAAAATGGAAAAAAGCAAGAAATAAATCTTTCCTTTAATAAATTATCAATAAGATCATTATTTTACGATTTGGGATAAAAAGAATTAAAAATGTTTTTAAACATAAAAATGTCTTTTTTTAAGAGGGGGGAAAGCTGACAATACTAAAATAAAATAAATATTTTCAGAAGAGTTTTATTTTTGACAGTTATAAAAAAGAAAAACTGTCAAAAATAAAAGTAAAACTCTTCTGAAAATAGTGAAGTATTGTAATGACTGAATTAAGAATCATCATCTGAAGAAAAGGATGTTAGATAATAATCGATCCAATTATAAAATCTCAGGCCATTGCAGAATGTCAAAAAGAAAGAAATTGATAGTTAAAGAAAGGGTCACAACAAGAGCAACAGCTGGCTGCATCAAATTGTAACAAGAATAATTTATCATTTCTTTTGCAAATTTTTTCCAGCTAGACAGAATGATGATACTGTCATAGTGAATATAGCAACCATAAAGATTTTTTTTTGTTTCTATAACTGGCCTAAATTTTCAAAAAAGTGCTCATCATTCCATTTTTTAGCATTTTTACGACATGACAGTACAATCGTCATGCCAAAATATTTAAGTAAAATTAGTAAATTATATATCAAAATGTGTGGAGAAATTTCAGAGTTGTCGCGAAAAACAACTTTAAAACATTTCCAGTGGACATTCAACATAATTAAAATTAGATATTTTTTATTTTTAGAAACGTCATTTTGACCCTATTTAACCTTGGAAAACAAGATTCAAATTGGGAAGTTTTTGCAAAATACAAAATTGAATTGGTCGCCAGTTATTTATTTTTTTTTAATTATTATTCATTTTTTTTTTTTTTTTTTTTTTTACAAGAATACAACAGCTCGGAGCTAGTTGACTTATGGAATAAATAAAAATAAAATAATCTAATTTTAAAATGCGTGACACTAGAAATTGAGATTCTTATTTTTATGTTCAGAACAGTATCTTCACAGAAATAATCTGAAACAAACGATTTGCTAATTTATATTATTGCAGCAAAAAATTGTAATAGTTATAGAGAAAAAAAAAAAAGAAGTATTATTGAAAAAATTATTTTAGATTCATTAAATTATATGTAAAAAAAAAAAAAGAAGTAGAACATTTTTTTTATCAACATGGTCAAATTTTTTATATTTTGGAAAATCGCATTTTCATTAGGAAAAAAATAAATGGTTATCCATAGGATTAAGAGCTGTAAATAATCCATGGCAGTTTAATCGGGTTTTTCGTTAATATGGTTTAGAGAGGATGTATATGTATGATAAACGAAACCTATAAACAAAACAAAAAACGGCTATATAATCTACGCGCAGAAAGAAAAAAAAATAGTTTAGCGTCTTGATGTATAAAATTTGAAAAGTCATTACCTAATTAATTAATATGTATACGAATTGGGGGGTATTTTGGAAAAATAATTAAAACTTGTTTAAAAAAAATGATTGATCTTTAGAAATCTATAGAATTAGTTAGACAAAACAATTATAAAAAAACATTTGATTTCAATTGAATTATATTAAAAAAAACAATGAAATCAAGTAGGGGGAAAAGGGGGGGGTCATTTCAAAATCAAAGCTCGAAGCCATCATATGTAGCAGTAACCAACATGGGAGATCAATTTCTCCTAACAGATTATTTTGCAATCGACCTCTAAATTTTGAAAGTGTATTCGATTTAAAGTAGCAACTATAGAAAACAAGAGCTTTTGAGAAATCAAAACGCCAAATAAACTTAAAAAATGGTAAAAAAAGTGGGTGGAAAACAAAATAGCGATTAATAGCGATTAAATAGCGAACAAGACTAAAAGTGTTATGTAGAATAAATTTGGTAGCTAACGCCTACATATACAGGGTGGCATAAAGTGGAGGACCAATTTACAGTAACCAATATGTTTTATAGTGATCCCCTACTTCATGGCCGCAAAAGGAAGACCGGAGCAGGCTAAACGAAAGGTATTATGTCAGAATAACTGACAACGAAAAATACGTTTTCTGTTTGTCAACAGCAGCAAAGTCATTTGTAGAAGTAATCCATGGTGTTAAAACTCCAAGTGCAAACAAGACATGAGATGGAGTAAAGAAATATTTGAAGCAGAGACTTACCTGCTGGGACTTCGCCTTACTAGACGCCATCTCTAATACGACTAAGGCCGTCCAATTGGAAGAGTGACGTAAAGAGTAGCCGAATTATAAATGCAATCAAAAGATCGGGAATTTCCGTGCGGCCGGAGCAATGCCCGACGTCGTCTGTGCAACCAACGTTAGCACGGTAGTAGGGGGGAGAGGTACGGAAAGTCGCGGAAAGAGCCGAACTTCACCGATTTTTTCCGATGGCAGGTGGTGCAGTTGTTGGGGAACGGTAATAGGTACTGAAAAAAAAGTCCTTTTTTTTTTTTAAGCTATCCTTTTAATTTTTTGTCTTTCTTTCTTCCTGCGAATGCAAATACGTACTTATGTTTTGCTTATTTAGTTATCAATTCCATCCTGTAAAAAAAAAAAAAAATAGAATCAGTAGTAATAGTAGTAACTAAATAGAATGAAATTCACACACACTCGTCTGGGAAGAAATAGTGAGTGAAAGAGAGAAACTGAGGAAGAAAGAGAGAAGAAAATCCTCTATAAAAGTGAATATTTTAGAATAGATGTAAGTGAAAAGGTAGATCTGTATTATTTAATTTTGTGTGTATTTTTTTTTTTAATTCGTCCTCTCGGATATTTCCCCCCTTTTCTTATTATATATATATATATATATATAAATTGTTTTTACTTTTTTTTTTTTTCCCCTATGGATATCTGAACTGATCTAGCAACTCGCGCCCAGGAAACTCCGAGTAGTTTTATGACAGAATAAGTATAAATGATTAGGTTTTTATATCGTATTGGCTTTGCCGAGGTGGAAGTGATCACGTGCCGAACACGTGATATTCAAATGAACGCCGGGTTTCGCTTTTGATCGGCAAAATTCGTTAAAATTCGTTGGCGTTCGGGGCCCGAAATCAAGCAAGCGTCTATCGCAACTCTCGATTGTTGTGTCCTCTCTCTCTCGCATTCACCTTTTTTTTTGCAACTTTACTTCATCATCAAAGACGCTAAATTACAAACACCGGTTAAACCGAAAATCAAATTTAATTTATTCCTTCTTTCTTTACCATAACTATATATATTATATAGATAATTATGGTAAAGTAAGTTTGTAATTTAGCGTCTTTGATGAAGTAGTAAAGTTGTAAAAGTAGGTGAATAATTAAACTAAAAAAGTAATTTATTTTTAAATGATTTTAAACTGCAGTTTACTGTAGTGTACAATAGCTGCAAACAAAAATAAATACAAGACGCACTAAGTTGAAGTTCAAATTTTAAATTATAGTACTGTGCAGATTAGTTATTTAGCAAACGTAAGTCAAAGTATATATTGTTGAACATAATGTAAAAGTTAACTGAAAGTAAAAATGTAAGAAATGAAAAAAATAATGCCTTACATTTTTGTGACTGCACAACACGTGGTTGAGATGTGACTCCTGTCCACCTGTTGGCTATCTATCTATCTATCTATCTATCTATCTATCTATCTATCTATCTATCTACTTACCTACACTTCAGTTATTTTTATTTGCTATAGGATTTTCTGACTTAAAATAAAAATTATAGACCATTTAACAATGCACTACCTACGCACGAGGTAATTTTCATATTTCAAAAAAGATAATATTGTAATTAATCAATATCTACATCTCTACCCATCAAGTTAAAAAATATTTTTATACACTGCTGCTATCATTTTCAATGGAATTTGTTCTTAACTGTATTTAAAATTTGTGTTTCGATTTGAGATTTTTAAATCTTTAACGTTGACAAGACAGACGACGAATGTATCACCTGATCGACTAGTAGTGATGCAAAGTAGAGAACCTGTAACCTTGAAAAAAGAAAGAGTAGTTTCTATTTCTTTTCCTGTCGCAAGAGAATCCGAAAAGCCTCAATTTCCTTTTCTATTCGTCTCATTTTGATATAACTTCTCTCCGACTCTGTTTCTGATTGTTGGCTTATAATTTCCATACTACTTTTAGCCACATAATGCTTTAATCAAGGTCATTGTTTTCTTTTTGGGAAAGATGCAAGTGACGGGAGAGGAAAGGAAGAAAAATGTAACAGAAGCTGATGAAAAATGAAAATAAAAAAAAAGGGTTACAAGACAACCGAGGAAAAAAATTGAGAGCATCTCTTTTCCCTAAGTTATTGGTAGCAATGTTTAAACAGAAAATTGATATTTATTAAAAAAAGGAGACCAGAGATTAATTTTTATTTTTTTACTTTCATGTTTCAATTTGTTTTTGTCGAAATTCATATCAGCGACGCATGATTTTTTTTTATTTAATAAAAATAAATTCCTGTTGAAGGCCCTGATGTGAGATAATAGAAATTAAAATAAGGGACACCTTTGACCTTTTTGCTTTATGTTTCGTATGTGATGTTTAATAATGATTCGGAAAAAGAAATATAATTTTAAAATGGAGAGTTGAAGTAAGACGAAAAGAGATAAAAACAACGTTTACAAGCAACCTTGAAATCAAATCGCATCAAAATTAATAGAACAATATGGTAATTTTTTTAAGCATAGCTTAGATGTGGCACAAGGCAGAAATTATGGGGCATCCAGAGAGGAACGAACTCATTACTCAGTCGTAATTGTTCTATCAAGATAACGTTTCTAACTATTACACCATGCCAAGGTACTCAAGAACAATATGTATGTGTATGTATATATTACACAATACAAACATACAAACGTACACACATGCCAAATGCAAAAATATTTATATGTGCACTTTTTAGTTTCATGGACCAAGGGTTGCCAAGTTTGGCTAGCATTGTAAGTTTGATATTCTTTGGGTGCCCCACATTTTTAGCCTTATGCAAGACCAAAGAAAGTTTTATAAATATCAGAGTTTATCAAATGTATTTGCAGAATTTTAATCCAAAGCTTATCTCATACACATCTAAAGACAATCTATTATTCAATGATATTATTATTATATAATCAATATTATTCAACAATTTGAATATAATATTATAAATCCTTTGACTTAGATACAAGTGTTGAGCTTTTGGACATTTTGAGGCATTATTTTAAACTGGGCTCAAAACCACTGAAACTATTTACAGAATTTGGGAAGTGGGAGGAAATCAAACAATATTTTGCCATAATACCCAAGACTAGTTTAAGCATTTCAAGAGTGATGATTTATCCACTGCAATAAAGCTAAAAAGTGTACAACCATCAGTTGCCATTTATGTGAGACAAATTTGCTGACTTTTGCTCTATGGCGATATACTTAGATATTTACTAACTTGATATTATTCTTGTACAAGGTCATAAACAAGGATCACTCAGTAGTGATTAAACTCATTAAAATAATAGCAAGATTAATTATTATTCTACAGTGAGATGCTCAATATTTTTATACTAGTATTAAAATAATATTTTTATGTGTAATATTGGTGATTCAGTGGTTCATCATGATTTTATAGCTAGTATTAAGCCCATGAATGAGCATGTAGAACTTAATTATTTGGACTAATATGTTTGTCGTTTCATTCATATTTTAACTGGTTAAATCTTTGGCCATCTCCAGATATTTGTTGCATTGGAAAACTTTAAAATAGATGCTTTTATTTTATTTAAAATAATGAGGATAGATATAGAAAATGTAATATGTCTTCACACACACAAACGCACATACACACACACACCATTTAAGTACAGACATTAAGTTTAAGGCTCCAAATTTTCACCAGTGGATTGTCCAAGAGACACATGGCATAGTGGATTAAAGTACTGGTTATGCAAGTACAATATCACTTGAAACTGCTAAGAAAATTAAGCATAGTAGGAATTGTTTATTACATTTGGCAACAGTTTTCTAACACATTCATCTGGTTAATATGATAAATGAAAGAAGAAGAAATAAATTGAGAATGGTATTTCAATCTATGTTTATATTTATAAAATTAATTTATTTCTAAATATATTTATTTGTAAATTTAGGATTTGGGATTCTGTTTGTTTTTGGTGATGGCTGATAGTAATGAATTTAAACACTGAAAAGAAAAGACTGAAAAACTTTCTTCTTTGAAGCTTGTACATGAGATATTTGCTTCAAATTTACAAATACTAACACTTTAATTTTTATTATATCATTAATTCTTAACTTCTATGGCTGGTTCAACTAGTGTGTGTTTAAGTTAGATAATCTAGGATTTTGAATAGTACTTGAAGCCTGCTCCAAAGAGAAGTGTCATTCTTTTCTTTTTTCAGTCTTTCTCCAACAGATGATTTACTGCCTAAAAAAAAAATATTTATACTGGCTTTATACTGCTATGTTGGTCATATAGTTATTTGAGATTAATTTTTTTAATCAATTCACCTCAGGTAAGGCAATAATGCCACTAAGTAGCAAGGGGCCACTGGGAGTGAAAGAGAGTGTGAAGACTTTAGAAGGAACTGGAAACCCAATCCTGAACAGGAAACATGGGATAAATCTCTACTCATGTTCAAAAGACTGGAGAGGAGTGTGAACTGGACAATAAAGAAACCTATTTACTCCTATTGAAGAAAAAATAAACAGTAAATAAAACCTCAGAGTTTAGGCTGATACATTAGAAGTATAGAGTTGAAGTAGACTTTAGAAGGAAATGGGAACCCAATCCTAAACAGAAAAACAAGGGATAAACCTAAACTTGTGTCCAGAAAACTGGAGAGGAGTGTGAACCAGATGATAGGTGAACCTATGTACTCCTATTGAGGAAAAAAAATTCCAGAGTTTAGGCTGAGACATTAGAAATTTCAACCGAGAGTAACACTAACTGTTCAGTTAATTAATGCCAAATGTTTGCTGTATGGGAACAGCTAATTTCAACATTACCATTTCAATTTTAAGTATTTCTACAATATACAGACTTTATATATTAAATAAATATATGGAAGATGTTTACAAACTTATTGTTTATGAATATATTTCTTTTTACATAATATATATATTTTTTCAAATCAATTCCTTCCAAGCAAGACAATAATGCCACTAAGATGCAAGGGATTACTGAGAGTAAAAGAGAATGAGAAGACTTTAGAGGGAACTGGAAACTTAGTATTAAACAAGAAATGAGGGATAAACCTCTACTCCTGTTCAAAAGACCGGAGAGGAGTGTGAACCAGACAATAGGTGAACTTATTGAATGTATTAGAAAGCTGTTAATGCAATCTATAAGATGTAGAAAATATTTCAGTACATGAAATTGCAAAGATTAAAAAAAGTTTCATCCGTAATAATGTGAGGTAAATTATTTCTATTTCTGATAGATACTGAACTGTGAAACATCTTGCTTCTAGTTGAGTACCATAACATTTGACCTCCAATATGACATGATTACCAGGTTTGTCCTGACGTAATTGCTGACAAAGGATTATTTTGCAATGAACCCAATTCGGCAGTAATAAATCATCTCACAATGGTGTACAGAAAAAAATTTAAATAGGCTGGTGATTGTCATTCATTTTGAAAAGAACTCACCATTGTTGACTAACTTATGTACTTGAACAGCATATACAGAACTGTGCCACTTGCTTGATAGTTGCTTTTCAAATGATTTACTGAGATAAGTGTAACATTTAATCTGCATTTGGCTGACCCCTTTGTTATTAATGCTAAAACTTGCAGTATACAAATAAACTGTTGAATTTAGAAATTGCATACCTTAAAAGGTGTGTTGGGCAATCTGTCTAATGCTTTCTATGATTATCCCATCAACTATCTATCCTAAAATTTAACTGTACTGAATTTTTGTTACTATTCCATCACAATATTTTTATTGTTGTAATAATTATTTATACAATGAAATTATATAAATAGATTATGAAGTGGATTAAGTCTAGCAATTATTTAATATATTTTCTATTTATACGTTATTTTAATAGATACAGTTTATTTAAGTAAATGCTCTTTCTTTTTAATTAAACAGTATTAATTACATTTACTGGCCTGAATGTCCAAGAAATTTCATAGAAAATATGTGTTCTCCAACAGGAACCGAACTTGTGTTCTATACATAACAGTAGTGGGTGAGTGTGTCAACATACCTAACAAAGTACATCTCTCTTCAGGCTAGTTGTTGTTCTCCTAGATTGGTTGCCACCCAAGACTAAAGAACCTAGTCTGTCCTGCTATTTAACCAATTGGGAGTGGAATAGAATTCAGAGCTTTTTCAAGAGGATCTGTGTGAAGGTGAATATAACAATCTTGGTGAGAATTCAAACTTTTCTCTCTCCAATCTGCTGTTACATTATCCACAAATCCACATGTTCTGGAATATTCTGTGCTGAAGGATTCCACTTGACTCTATCAAAACTTTTGAGTAAAGGGTCCTCCTTTACCTCTACCAAGGTCAGATAGGTCATCAGATGATCCCTCTGTCTTGGTCTGGTCAAAGCAGTTTGTCATTTGTTATTATATGTAGCATGAATATTTCAGAATAAATATATCTGTTTGTGAGTTCAAATAATACTCAACATTCTTTATCAGTGCTCTTCAGTCTTTGTTAATGATGAAATAAATATTTCTTTAAACAATGGATTTGTTGACTTTGTTCCTTTTGTTCAGATGACCAAGTCAGATAGAAAAAGCCTTATGACAATTTAATCCTATGAGGAAACTAAATCTAAGTTGCAAAGAATATATTGATAAATACATACAAATATATACAAATGCATGTAAATTTGTCCACACACACACACACACACACACACACACACACACACACACACACACATATATAACAAATTCATATATGTTCTTTTTTTTAATCATTTTATCCTAAGTAAGGTGATAATGACACAAAGATGCAAGGGGTTACTGGGAGTGAAAGAAAATGAAAAGACTTTAGTGAAAAGAAAGAACAATGCACATTCTTACACAGGTACTCATGTTTCCCTTAGTGAAAATAAGTGGAACAGAGAACAATATCAGGTAATTAAATCACTTTGTTGTAATAAGTCTTTGGTAATTACAAAACCTGATAAAGGCTCTGGTGTTGTCATTCTTGATTATCAAGATTATATTAACAAGATGATGACTATTCTTGGGGATTTTTCTAAATTTATCCAGTTAGGCCCAATAGATAAATTTGATTCTACATTGTCTATTGAAGCTAAGTTCCAAAAACGTCTAGTTAAGTAGGTCAAAAGTGGGAAATTGCTCACTGACACTTCCAATCATTTTAGACCCTTGGGTTTTATTTTTCCCCATCTCTATGGTCTACCCAAAACACATAAAGTTGGGGTTCCATTAAGAACTATTCTGTCCATGGTAGGATCTTCCCAGCATGGCATGGCTAAATGGCTTACCTCCATATTACAGCCAGTTTTGGAACAGTATAACTCTTCCTGTATTAAAGATTCGTTTGAATTTTCTGACTTTATGCAGTGTTATTTGTTGATGGATAAATTTGTGTTCCTATGATATTTCCAGTCTAATTACCTGCATTCCTCTTGCTGAAACTATTGATATACATGCTGATGCCCTATATCATAGTCAGTTGTCTCCTCTTGTTATTCCTGAGGATGTGTTTGTCAAACTGATGAAATTTGCCATGATGTCTGTTGAATTTAGTTTCAACAGCATCATGTATAAGAAAGTTGATATTGTTTCAATGGGTTCCCCATTGGAACTCATCTGAGCAAACATCTTTGTTGGATTCCATGAAGAGAGTGTGTTATCTAAATTTAATAAACCTGATGTTTACTCCCATTACATTGATGACACTTTTTGTCTCTTTGATAACGAGATTGAAGCGGACCATTTTCTTTTGTCCCTGGATAATATGCATTATCAAGTCTATGGTAGGTACCCAAGTCTATGGAAAGTGTCAGATGTTTTTAAGGATGAGGATGATCACTCATCTTTATCGCAACATTAACCCATTAGCCTCCTTAGTATCATCAGCAAACTCTTTGAATGTATAATCAACAAAAAAGCTGTTGAACATTTCAGCAGGAAGAACATCCTAAGTGATAACCAGTATAGACTTTACTTGGCTAGATCCACAGCTGATGGCTTAACTGCTATTACTCACAGAATCAGTGAAGTACTAAACAATAAATTCATCAAAAGAACCATCAATCAAGATCTATCAAAGGGCTTTGACAAGATTTGGCATTGGTGGGGTGCTATATAAACTCTCCAGTTATGGAATCTCTGGAATGGTTTATTTCAATTATCAAGTCCTTCCTAACAGATTGGTCCCTGAAGAACATTGTTATAAACCAGTTTTCAGAAGGTCATGAGATCAATGCCTGTGTTCCTCAAGGTTGTCTTCTTTGTCCTATCCTCTTTGTTCTCTATATTAATGCCTAAGAACAGACTCCAATCTGTAGTGAATATCTATGAAGATGATCCAACAATTTATAGGTGCACATCCAAAAATCTGGATGATCAGAATCTGGCAGCTGATCTCTTCTCTGACCTGGCCCAGGTGGTTCAATGGGGCAAGGACTGGTTTGTAAAATTCAAAACCAAACTAATGGCATTCCACTATCAGCAAGCAAACCCTGAACTTTCATCTATCTTGATGTAAAGCTTCTTGCTTTGAATGCCTATTGGGACTCAAGCTCACCCTTGACCTCAAATAAAACTCATATATACAATCTATTGCTAAAGTTGCTGAGAAAACAGTTGTTTCCTTGTACCACTCCAGTAAGTAACTGACGCATCCTATGATACTCTATCTTTGCAAGCATCAGATCAGATCAAAAATGGAATATTGCTGCTATATTTGGGCTGGAATGGCCCAGTCATCACTTGTCTGTTTTGATAGAGTTCAAAAGCATCTACACAGCTTTGTCAGTGAATTATTTCCTACTCTGGAATCCCTTTCCTGCAGATAAAATGCTGTAAGCCTCCCACTACCCAATCACTATTTCCACAGCAAGAACTCTGATGAGCTAAATTACTTTATTCCACCAGTCCTGACTTTTACAGCTGAGACCCACCATGTTATGTGTACATGGCAATGAATTATCCCCAGTCCCTTTGTAATCCATTAATAAAAAGGACATTCTAGTTAGACAGATTCTTCCCAAGAGTTGCTACTTTATGGAATAAACTCCTCATAGGACTTTTCCCAATCACTACAATCTTAACCTCTTCAAGTCTATGGTTAACCATAATCTTTCCTACATAACCCAATAAACTGCACTTCTTGTCTTCTCTTATGCTCATACAACATCCTACAGTAACACTCTACATTGAGGGGCTCTTGGGCTTTGTATTGGGTGAAGATTAGGAAAAAAACATCAGTTGTATATCCAGCAAGTGTCTTTAAAAAACATCTACAGACTTTGGTTGTTAATCTCTTTTTCACTATGTACCATGTCTATTAAGGACAAGGGCAATTATGGCACACCACAGCCTCCTGCATTTTATGACTCAGTAATTCTTGCTCCTACATGGGTTCACTGTCATGCCATATAATTTCAGTTTCTCTGCCTCCCACAGGTGGCAGATGCACTATGGCATTTAGTAAACATAATAATGAGCTTAAAGACACAATAAAAATACAGAGAAAATATTAGATAATATGAAGTGAAATACTGGATAATGTTGATTACCCTAACCCTAACCCTGCTATCTTATTCTGGTATTGGTAAAAGCATCAAACGTAGTGCTTATCACATGCAGGATGACACATAAGTGAACAAGTAAAAATTAAACATTTCAGCATATATATATATATATATATATATATATATATATATATATAAATGATAAAAATATAGTTTTATGGTATGTTATATTTATGATTTAAAGTGGCCAATATTAGAAATAGAGCTTATGTAAATATAAAAGTTGATACTGTGGTCAACATCCACCTGCATCAATCTGTTTCATGCTTGAACGCAATCTTCAGTCCTGAAGATTATGCTCTAGTATAAAACAGACTGTCACTGCTTGATGTTGACCTCAGCGACCACTTATATATATATATATATATACATGTATATGACTGCCATAAAAAGACAAAATTTATATTTATTACCACTCATGATAATAGGTAAAAGATAAAACTGAAAAAAGAAATAGCTAACCGGTTTCGAACCCTGCTCAACAGAGCTAAATCGAGATTAATAAATATAAAATTATCAATCACTAAAAAGGGATGAACAATATGTATTGGGGAAAAAAATATTGCTTAGATGGAAATTAGTTGGAGGCCCAGTATGAAATCCTTCTGTTAGCACAGAGAAGGTTTCAAAGACAAAATATAAATGGCCTCCAACACTTTCAAGTGGTAATTCGAGTGGGACTTGCTAAGAATAGTAAATGAGTCTACACTGAAATTAACAGCATAATTATGGCTATCTATTAGGTGTTCTGCAATGGAATACCCGTATGTATTGGTCAGAATGTCTGAAGGAGTATACATAAGATTGCAGATCTTTGTTGGAACATGTTGCTTTATTCTAACATATAGCCTTTGAGTTGTTCTCCCTATGTAGTGTGAGCCACAACTACATTTAAATGAATAAATTAAGGAACTATTATGATGTGAAGGGAGAACATCCTTCCACATGGATGGAAGGACCGGTTTGGCAGAAAAGACTACATGACTAAATATGTATATATTTTTTTGTCTAAGGAAAATGGTCACATGAAAATGATGCAAACTCAATTAATTTTTATATATTGTTTGAATACCCCAAATTTTCAAGGGGTTAATGAAGTTTTAGTCTCATCTATATATAATTTATTTTAATATTGACTAAGCTTTATTGAGTATAGCACTATGCCAAATGGGTAGAGATGAAGGAATTATATTGATGTGCACTGCCTTCCTGCCTTAAAATCAAACATCAGGTGTTGGTGTTTGAGCACAGAAAAAATAAAATCATAATTTCAAATGTAGCTTTTCAAAGCACATGGTGTAGCACAGTATTTGTACCATCATTTTAGCCTGTCTTGTGGTTTCAGTAGTTGACCATCTCCCAACTCTGCTAATATTGGTTAATGTTCAATTTGGAGTAAGATTTTGAAAGCTGATTGTCAAAGCAGGCATGCATGTCCTATATACTTAGTTGATTAACACAACATAATCTTCCTATTTGCAATTAATTCAGCCATGGGTTTATGGCATACTAAGACTAGTAAATGAAGTTTTCACCTATGTTCCAACTTGCTTCTCACACATGACCCATTTTCCACAATGGTCAGGTTATCCAAATTCAGCTAAGGTTTATCAGTCATTGAAGATCTTGAGAAATTTCAAGCATCTTAGATTTTAAATGCTGTAAGATTTAAATTTTTTAGCTAAATGGTATTGAAGTGTAGTTCCCAAATATTGAGGAACAATGAAGGGATATGTGAGCATGTACTGAGTGCTATGGATAAATTGTCATCTAATTTACACACAAATGAAAACTCTGACATTTCATTTTAACATATATTTACCAAAATTGCACAAAAATAACTTGAAATACTAAAGAGTAAATTCATTTAATAAAATATTATTTAATCTTTTATTCTCATTCTTTTATTCTCATCTATTCTGCAGTCTACATCTCCATAAACATCGTTATTGATATTTCATTCTTTTATTCACATATTTGCATAATCTTTTATTCTCATGTATTCTGGAGTTAGGCTATTGGTCGTCTATGGAATCTGTATTAACATTAGCCAATCAGGCACTTTAACTTCGTATATAAGACTCAGGAGATCTTTAGTGAGTATTTATTGGAAATTGGTGGGGTCTTACATACAATCAAATATACTACATATATTAAGGGCAAATATTGTAAGCGAGTGTATTTAAGGTAAATGTCAGTCGACTAAGAAGAAAAGGTCACCTTATAATAATCCTTTTCGGTGGCGTTTAGGTGAATAGCGAAGGGAAGAGTAAAGCATAACCAAGACAAACATAAAAGAAGAATTAATCAAAGAGACGGCAGAGACCTTTTCATTTCATTGTGGTAAAGAGAAAATGAAAACGTGACATGTAAAGCAGTATTCATACCCACACCAGTATCTAAGCTGCAATTCAGAGCCTACGTTCAGGAGAAACAGAAACAGTCACTTTTAGACCTTCCTCATCACAACCTTTTTCGCAAGCATTTTCAGGGCTTAATCCCTTGTCGTTATGTTAGCCTCTCCCGCAAACCATTTATTCAAGCTTTCCACCCGTTCACCCGAGTCTTATGTCTAATTCCAAGATTGTATTTCATTAAATACTTCGGCTGTAGGATTGAGGTATTTGCTACACGTAGTGTCTTACAGCTCGTGAAAGACTAAAGCGGCAGAGACCCACTAGAGAAATCCAAAGAAAACACGGAGGCCAGTTAAAGTCTTCGAGCACACGCACGGACAGCTGTGTCGGCTGTGATTCATATAATCCAGCGCCGTCTTTATTAGAAAGGAAAACCCCTTTGGTTCCAGTCGTCAATGGCATCACTACATCACACATCTTCGTTTCTTGATAAAAGAAATGAATAGGTACTTTACCTTTTTTTTGAGAAGGTATACAATTACTTTAAAAGAGAAAGAAAATGTACACAATAATAAAATATATATCCCTACATGAGAGTATATAATGTATTTTAGTCCAACTTGCAGTTTCTCTCTTTTCTCTCTCACCCATTGTTATTTTTGAAATGAACATTTTTTATTCTTATGTTTGGTGTTGGAATTGCATTAGTGAAGTGATACGAAATGTACAAATTGATTTGATTCTACTTAAGTATTACGATGTTCAGAAATAAATGGGTAACTTGATTAGCTAAATACATAATTGCCGAATTTCTTAGGCAATTTTGCACGTCGCTGTGAATTTCAACTGACTGATCGTGGAGCAGTGCGTGTTGTCTGTGATTGACTGTGCTGTATTTCTTTGAATGATTGTAGTTTGCGCGACCGAATCCATTCCGTGAGGGTCTTCCACTAGTGTTTGCCTATCATCAACTGATTCAACTGTATCTTCAAGCGGAGTTTACTCCGCTTGCACATATTTAAAGATTGTGCGATTTGGTGGTCGACACGTACTGCAGTTTTCGTACTGTCCTTTGGATGACTGTGGTTGGCTTCGGATTGAAGAACAAGTAAAGCTTGTTGTGCTTACGTTGTTTAACAAGCAGGCTGTAACCTGGAAGAAATGCGATGTTTGAATACGGCGCCTTTAAGAGATTTGATTTGCATTTGACTTCATCTTCTTTGGCGAGGGCATCATAAAAACGGGAATGAACATGAAAAGAAAATTTTAGGATGAGGAATGCGTGGTATATAGATATTTATCCTCTTTTCTGTGAGGACTTCGATCGGAGACACTTTGATTGCATTGTGGTGTGTAGCCCTGCATTGGTGGAAAAAAAATGAGGTAACTGCATTTTTCAATTCTATCCCTCCTTCTCAGAGAAACGATTGAGGAAGTTTGTCTTACCTTCTTCTTTTGCCAAACTGACCAACAAACTCTCGCAAAGTAATTCAGCTTGTGATAATTGTTGCATTTTTTCCGTTCAGCAAGATAAGAAGTATAGATCTGCGAACCAGCACTATAGTGGCAAGCTGTATTGTGAAACCTATTGAAGTCATACTGAAACGTGTAGCGATGTCAGGGGTTGGTCACTATTTTTTCGATTTTCTGTTTCTTCCATTTCGGTGGTTGCTGCTACCTTGGAGAGCCATGGTGCATTCTCGGTTTTGCTTTTTTATTTCTGCGACTCTAGGGTCTGTGATTTCCATGGTCCTAGTTTCATTTAGAATCTGTTTTAGAGAGCAGTTATCTTGAAGAGCTTTCCTTCAAATCTTGGAGGAAGAACAGCTCTGAATGATCTGTGCGTGAATTTCACTTTTGGCGTTGTGAAACTTGCAATTCGCAGCCAGCGTTCGTAGTCTGGTGTAGTATGCCTCCATATTATCAGCTTTGCTGGGTCTGCTGAAATTTGAATATTTCATAAGAAATATATTTTTGGAGTGAAATATTCTGAAAACTGCTCATATATACATCCCGAGTTTGCGCAACCTTTATTAGAAAGGTAAGTCCGGTTGCAGTAGTCAATGATATCATTACATCACACTACAGTTTATCTGGCAAGTCATCAAAATTTTTTAAATATTAATGGTCTGATGATCACTTAAGGCTTGAAACTGAAAATCACCACGCAGTATTGATTTCTGCGTCCGCATTGTTTATATCTAAAAACGCTTTATTTTCTACAAAAATATAACAAAATTTAAAGGTATATAAATGTATATTTCTTACGATAAACGTTATTTTAGTGGGTACTCATGTTTGAATTGTTATCGTTGTTTTTTATTTATTTCCTTAACCAGTGAAATTAACAACAACGGGTCTAGCTGAAGAAATCTTACTAAAGACAATTTGTACCTTCCGACAGGAATTCTTTAGAAGCATTTTCACTGATGGAAAATGCATACAGTTTCGATTTTATTTTTTATCATTTTACTTCTTAATGGCTCACTTTGATATCGGTAAGTTGGGAAAGGCCTTATTTCGGCTCATCAGAAAGGATGATTGAGGAAATGAAGCCATTGGAAAAGAACAAGAAATAAATAAAGAAAAAGTAAAAAAACAAAAACAAAAAAAAACATAATGACATAGAAACCACAAGTAAGGGTTCTTCTGTGGCAAAATCCATGTGGTAAACTCAACTAGTAAAGGAAACTGGGTTACTGGTTGAGGCCAATAAAATGATCAACTCTATGAAAGAATTTGTGATAGTCTGCCGGGTGTAGGTATTAAGGTTCAATAGCCTATCAAAGATACGACCTTTGCTCATGTAGAACATTCTGTTGCTCGTATCAGAAGATTGTTTGGCCCTGATAAAAAAGATCAACTGACAAAAAGCATTTTCGGTTGGAATATAGAATAGGACTAGTATAGCAATCTAAGAATTCCCTATGAATTTCCTGGCCTCATGATCAATAGGAAACCCTTCAACGACATTTTTAAGTGTCTGTACGTCGAGAGCCGGAAACTCTCGGTCATGACAGAAGACCAGCATGTTAACGCTGCAGAAAGACTATTTGCCACTTTGTAGCTTGTCTGGAAAAAAGACCCCTTCAAAACCTATTTCCACTAACTCGCCTGTGTCACAAGTACCTTTAAATTATCCATTTCCTCCTATACAATCACTTTCCCTATTCCCCTTCCCTTACCAACACCTCTCCCGAAATAGATAGCAAAAGCAACAATACAAAAGAAAAATATGAAAATCTACAGACCGAAGAATCTTCTTAAATTGCAAAACAGCTGGGTTTCGCAAGAGAAGTGTTGCGAGTCACAAAAAACTTCCTGGAAGTGTAACGCTTTTTGGCAGTAGTGCGAATTGGCTCGGCAGACGGTACATGTGAGGAGATAAACAAACCCTTTCAAATGTCGCCTCCAGTGGCAAATTGAACATTTTAAAGTAGTATTTTTCCGGAAGGATCTAAGTTTTTAGTCACCTTTCACTATAAAGTTAATGTTCCTGAGGTAGATCAGCGGTTTATCCCAGGATGACAGCATCGAAATTGATATGAACCAATGTTTCAGAGTATAAGCCACAGCGTCCTCACCATCGGCAGGTTTCTCGCAGTTGAGTAACGTCATTAGACCGATCATGGAACACCGTAAGCTTTGAAAGAAATCTTATCCTAATGTGGTGATGAAATGTCAAGAAAGTTAAGAAAAGCGTTCCAAACAGATCCACCAACATGACTTACCATTGTTCGCACAAGATTTATGTTTGCAGCCGAAGGAATTCTTCAAGGCTCAGCCGAGGAAAGACTAATGAAAATGCTTTTCAGTTGGACAGTTGGGCCGTGCAAAATGGCGACTGATCTGGTCGACGTTCAAATGGAGAAGAATTAGTCGTAGGTATTGGAGATGGTGCTCTCAAGCTTTATTCTTTACTATCAATACCTCTGCACCCGTGTACTAAACTATTTGAGTTAGAGAGAACCGTGTAGCAATTTTTTTGAGTACATAGCAAGTTTTGTTGTTCACATCCTGCCAAGGGTGATCTAGGATGGCGAATACTTAGACCCGTTGACTTACCCCATGGTTACAACTCCAAAGCCGGATGTGTACACAAGATGGTGATATTGCGGATTCTAGAAAGAATTTGAGGAACATGCATTCGGATGAAAACATAGATCTTGTGTCTTTCATTTCCCGGAAACGCACTCTTCACGGCATAATCTCCAAAACAATTGCGAATCACGGCACTTGGGCATTCAACACAAAAATAAATAATCATGGCCGGCTTACCATCTTATATATCTCTTACCTTGATATGCAGAGTTGTTACGAGACAGTAGCCGTCACTCTTTCCATACATTGTTGGCCATAAGGTTTTTGGCTTAACAATGCATGTGTGTGTGTGTGTGTGTGTGTGTGTGTGTGTGTGTGTGTGTGTGTGTGTTTGTTTCGAAATGAGTGCTCTTTCCATCGCAAATGTCGATATGCTCTGAGAAAATTCTTTCGGGTGAAGACTGTTTTCTTTTCTAAAACAATGCCTCTTTTGAGAAAATTATTATATCATATATTAATAAGAGGGAACGTGCGAAACAATTTGTACGAAATACTCAGCCTGATGAGAGAGAGCATCGCTACCTATGGCCTTGAGGACTCGATTTTAAATGTTTCAATAATATTTTACCAGTGTATTTTGGAGGACAGTATTTACATTCTACTTGTAAAATGTTCGTAAAAATATATATGCAAAACATTTCGAAATTTTAAGAAAAGAGTATATAAAAATAATGGGAGTTAAGATTACAACACACACAATGGACTTGTGTGCTTCCGAAAGCATTGACTTGGAAAACGTCGTTTTAATAAAAAGTGATTATTTACTCAAAGATGATTTGAAAGTAAGAGGAATTTCTCGGCTAAAATAAAGGGAGGAAGATTGTTATTTGTATGTGGACTATTGTCCTCATCTTTGTTGTTATTATCACAAAGTTTCGGACGTTGTGCCCTCTGGCATTTGTCAAGTGCTTGTTAATCCTGAAGGTTACCCGGATTGACAAGCATCTGATGAAGGCCAGAGGGCACAACGGCCAAAACGTTCTAATAATAATCATGATGACAATAGTCCATATGTAAATAATTTAACTAATGATAACTCCTCACCGAAGAAATTTATACAGAGGAATTTATACACGTAGAGAGGATTATAAAATCATTTGAAATTCTGGTTTTGACCAATTTCAACCTTACAGACACACACGCGCGCATATATATATATATATATATATATATATATATATATGTGTGTGTGTGTGTGTGTGTGTGTGTGTGTGTGTGTGTGTGTGAGTGATAGAGAGAGAGAGAGAGAGAAAGAGAAAACGTGCTTACTATCAGAGATAGTGCGTTCATAGATATAGACAGTGTGAATATAGGAATCAACACTATGTTTCACGCATCTGTGCCTGACAATCACGATGTAGACTATGCTGACTTTTTCTCAATCTTTCTATCTCTCTATCTGATGGTATTCTATCTCTCTCTTTATATATTTTTAAGTACAAATTAGTTTAATTCTACCCATCTATTTTTATATGTTAAATGTATGCATGGATAGATGTGTGTTTTTTTACTTTTTAATTTATGTATGTATATATATATGTATGCATGTGTGTGTATGTATCTATCTATACATATACACACACACACACACACACACTCACATATATATATATATATATATATATATATATATATATATGTATGTATGTATGTATGTATATATATATATATGTGTGTGTGTGTGTGTGTATGTATTGATATATATATATATATATTTGCACACGTATATGCATGTATGTGCGAGTAGATATAGATATGTTGTTGTGTATGTGTGTATCTACGTAAGTGTTTTTGGGCATACAAATAATAGGTCCTTACTAGATTAAATATTACATTTTATATGTTTATGTTAAATTTGTAACCTGTAGGTGATAATACTCGCTTTGTCAAATTTTCTTTATTACAAATCGGTTCTGTTATAAATACCCTTCGTTTTTAGTCCCCCCCCCCCAATCATTTTTCCCTTTCTCTCTCATCTTCTGGATTTTAAGTTTAATTCATATCGTTTTTTATTGTGCGTAGTGTCACCACAAATGTATCCACACTTTTCCGGTGTCTGTTTTTTTTAAATTTTAATGTAGGTCAGCGAATCGGTAGCGAATTATGTATCGAAAAATATTTCATATTTATCTGTATCTCACTCATTTAAACCGTTATTTAACTCCTCTCTTTAAAACTTCTCACTGTTAAATTTTAATCCCCATCTTCTATTACACCTCTCTCTAGAGCTTTCATACATCTTCCTCTCACACTTGTTTCCCACTCCCACACATAAACTCTCACTAAAATTTTGTTTTTATACCAGGAATTATATTTTCCGATTTCTTTTTGAATTTTTAGGTCGGATGAATTGGATCGTGATTACGATTCCAATGTAATAAATTATAACCATGGAATATTAGTGTCTGAGCTTATATATATATATATATATATATATATATATATATATATATATATATATATATATATATATATGGTATTCCCAAAACGTATTGACTCATTTTTCAGCCGATAACTCACAAATTATTTTTCTAGGTGTAACTGATTTAAAATAATGTCTGAAACGATAGTAAGCTTTGAAAAAAGACGCAAACTTATCCTAAAGTGCTGCTGAAATGTCAAGAAAATTAAGAAAAGAGTTTCAAGCAGATCCACCAACATGACTTAACCATTGTTCGCACAAGATCTATGTAATCCTATTTATAGGAATACATAAGAATCTAGGAATTCTTCAAGGTTCAATCGAGGAAGGACTAATGGAAACTTGTCATCAGTCTCTATGGAAATCTGTTCAAGTAGCACCGTCCAACAAATTTATTTTTCAAAAGGCACGGGATATTAGGACGTTTTTATGGTAAATTAGGGGCATTGGATCCGAAAATGTACTTGATTGTATTGAATTAGCTCATCAATAAATTTCAATGATTTAATTTTCTCCAAACATGCTAGATTTGCTCTGTCTTCTTGTTGCTTTGTTTATATTAGGGGAGATAACTCTACCAAGAAAGAGAATTCTTCACTTTGAGTACAGAAAATTACTTCTGGACTGAATACTTCCAGACAAGGAGAGTAGCAAGATGACCTAGTGTCTCTATATTTCAAGTATACAAAACTTTAATCATGAATTCTAAGCGTAAACTTTGCCACAATGACCTTGGCGTTTTCTGTTACATATGTATTGAATATGCAGTAAAAGAACACCATTTCAATGTTCGAGATTTCACCAAAAGAGCATATCAAGCTTATTTTGGTGTGAAGATTGAGTATCAAAATTAGTCATGGGCTAATCACAAAGTTTGTAAGAATTGTAATGAAACCCTTCGCCTGTGAACCCAAGGTAAAGTCAAGTCAATCAAGTTTGGGGTAACAATGTTATGGCGAGAGTCCCAAAATAATCATGACGATTGCTATTTTTGTATGATGACCATGTCAGGATGGAACCGTCACAAGAAGTCGTGGCACTATCCTGATATTGAATTTGCAAATTGCAGTAGTGTTCCCGTTTCAGTTTCTACTTCCTTGCTTGATCTTGATCAAGATGATGCCACTATGAATATTGCTGAGGCAATGAATGAAGCTTACAACTGCAGCAGCAACAAATGAAGCTTACAACTGCAGCAGCAACAACAGTATTAGTATTTATCATTCGTATTTGGGAGATTTTCAAACTGCAAAAGTGAAGCTTTTCATACAAGGATAGCTGAAGGACTTGGTTAGAAATTTAGCTTTGTCAGAAAAGGCAGCTGAAATGTTTGGCTTCTGTCTCAGTGAGCATCATGTTCTTGACTCTGAATCTAAAATAACATTTTGCCGTTAGAGAGACGAAGAAGTTGTTCGTTATTTTAGTGAAGACGACGACTTTGTGTTTTGCAACAAGCTCCAAGCCCTTCTTTTAGCAATAGGACTGCCTAAGTATAATCCAACTGAGTGGCGTTTATTTATTGACAGCTCTAAACGAATTTTGAAATGTGTATTGTTGCACAATGATTTCAAGTTTGCTTGTATCTCAATTATCCATTCAATGATCTTGAAGGAGCACTATAGGATTGTAAAGATTGTTCTACAAAAACTGTGTTATGATGAACATAAGTGGATGATACACATGGATTTTAAAATGGTTAATTTTTTGTTAGGGAAGCAAGGTGGTTTTACCAAATACCCATGTTACCTTTGTTTATGAGACAGCAGAGCCAACGAGCCACTGTGAAAAGAAGGATTGGCCTATTCGTGAAGAGCTTGTAGGGACGAAATTGTCATAAATGAAACGCTGGTTAACCATGATCGCATCCTCCTACCCACATTACATATCAAGTTGGGCTTAATGAAACCATTTGTCAAAGCATTCGATCAAGATGGCGCATGCTTCAGTTATATCTGCTCAGAATTTCCTGGTCTGAGTAATGAGAAACTGAAGGCAGGAATTGTTGATAGGACACAAATAAGAAAAGTAATTAATGATGAAAATTTTGTCTCCCACATAACTGAGATTTAGTCTGCTGCGTGAATTTCTGTTTTTCGCAGTTGTGAAAGGGTTCCTGAGCAAAATGAAAGCACGAAATTATTAGGAACTAGTTGAAGTGATGCTAAAAACCCTCCGAGCTCTTGGAACAAGAATGGGTATCAAAATACACTACCTCTTTAGATACATTTGGACAGATTTCCAGAAAACCTTGATGGTGTATGCGAAGAACAGAGAGAACCCTCCCACCAAGACATCAAAACTATGGAGGAGAGGTACCAAGGCCGATTGAACGCTCACATGATGTCCGATTACTCCTGAAGATTTATGCGTGATTGCACCCAGAAATGTCACAAAAGGAAGTCATATAAGAGAAACAATGCAATAACCTAGACAGCTTGATATTATGTCGAATAACTTAAATTACATATTTTTCTAGTATACTTTTGGTGTGAAATTTGATTGGAAATTATATTTTTATTTTATAATTTTTCATTAATCTCATTAATGAGGATACGACTGGGAAATGTTCTGGTGCTTCATTGTTCATTGTTACAATAGTAGCATGCTATAAGGAAATATCACATTTTAATTATTCATATACAGTCAGAAAACTTAAATAAAAATGATACATTTATTCAACATTGATTCCCAATTAATAGCCTAAATAGCATAATAAATGCGGTTTTATTGAACTATTCATGCACCAGTAACACAGTCATCCAATTAATATCATTGTGTACAGATTCGCAGACACAACAAACGAATTTCAGCAGTATCTTAAAAACTAGAGCCAATTGGAAAAAAACAATGTTCTCCTCGAATGCAGCGATCCCAACATGCCCCAGAAAACAGTTTCACCTAATATGCCAAAAATATTTTGTTAGCCAGTATTATGAGATAAGCATTTCAAAATTAGGTGTCCATTGTAATTTGAATCACGCTCATTTGAAAAGATTTTTATTCTAACATTAGTCAATGGAAATGATCCTGACTGTGAGAATCCATCTTATATAAAAATGGGTTTAAGCAAAGAGATAGCATTGAATACCCAGCATCAGCACGTTCAGCAGACTTTACACTACCGGATTCTTTTATTGGAATACGTAAAAAAAGAAGGTTTATCAAACAAAATCGGCCACAAACAATAAATTGAAAGCAACTGTTGAAAGAGAATACCAAATGAAGTGATTCATGATGTTGGCAATTTCATTTTTTAAATTAGATTTATCTTAATCGGTATTGCATTAATAAATATTCAAAGTATGTACATTTTTCATTTTAATACCTTTAAAATATTTAATACGACAATGTTAAAATATTTAAAAATGATTCTTTTGAAAGTACAATAAGAAAACTTGATTCCAAACATGCAAGAGAATAAACAAGACATTTTGTTCTGAGATTTAAAGAAAATACTGGACAGTACAGATAATGCTCTAAAAGTACTACTACATATCCTAACATCATACACCTACCACCTTCTTTACCACATAACTCAGTATACAACATGGAAGAACTAATATAATATCGAAGGCCATTTACGGATGACTGAATCGGCTATGATACCAAATTGAACATGGAGAGTATAAATTCAGGCACAAATATCAGCTGGAAGATTTGGTGAGATTAGTACACTGCTACTGATGAACGGTTAGGAGAGAAGCACAAATCAAGTACAAAAGAGGGTCAGCTGTTGACAACAGTAATATTGTGACTAAATCAGTACTGAGAACGAATGACGTAGACAAAAATTCAGTGAAGCGATGTATAATAACAATACAATCTGAAAATATTTACAACTTGAACAACAGTTACATATATCGGAACATGCAGTAAATAAATTAAAGCTAGATACATAACATCTGGCGACGTGATATAACAATCAGCAAAACATCTAATATTTGGGTGTGTAACCATTGTAAACGGCATCACAAGTAGCTAATGACACTCTATAAAGGTAACGAAGAAATTGAACTTAAGGAGAAGACGGATTTTATGAAGAGAAAATTGAAGGATTTAAAATAAAACTTAAAACTTATATATAATTTTATAACAAGATCAATCTTGACATAAGGCTAAATAAGTATAGCATTAGGAGAGGATCAGAAGCAATCTCCATGTTTTGCGAGATCTGGACACTGGCCATTGTACTAGCACGTGTGTGAAATTCTGTCTTCTGTCTAGGCCCTAACAATGACCTCTGATATTGGTAATAGACAAGTATCGCAACCACAAGGCAGACCGGTTATTTTCAACTTGAGCAATCTTTACTTTCATTTTTTTTTTTAACTTGATTTACTTTTACTGCCTTTCAGCTTGTTCAAGACGATTTCTATTTGCTTTCTTGTAGTTGTCAACAGTTTCCGGCAAGTACGAGTAATTAATTACACAACTCGTCATAAAAGTAATCATTTCTTTCTTTCTTTCTTTTGCTTGTTGCCAGGAAGAGACGCAGAGATGAATGATTTCCGACAAAGTTACACTACATTCAATTCTTGGGTTCCTGTCCTCAGGCAAATTCGATATTTACCCACCTCCTCACAAGAGGAGGATGTGAAACACGGCCAGTTTAATGTGAGATGGGTACACGTGTACATGAGGGCAATGACAAAAAAATAAACTGCCCAATTACATCAAGAAGCGCTCTGTAGACGTTAGAATGCTGGAACACTGACTCTTTTATAGAGGTCTGTTACAGATCATTTCACTTGTGTAATGCGTTCGATTTTTACTGCTGTGTCCTAGTCATAGACTAAGCTATACTTAAATAGCGTCAACACCCGCTCGAGTCGGAGCATCGGGATTATCATTCTTTCTTGTTATTGCCTTTCATCCCTCGATGGCGGTAACGGAAATGGCTGTGAAGGCCCAGACTACTGATGAAAAGTTGTGAGTAGGATTCATGGAGAATGTGGGTGGTGAACGCGACTGGGCGAGTCGGGCCCTCCTGACAGCACGTCGCAGATTCTCCTCATGTAAACGGTTGGACTCGAAAAATATGACCATCACGAACTCTCCGACAACCTGTGGACGCAGACTAAAGGCTTCCAACTAACCAAGCCTGACCTCGTCGCCCGCAGGAACATCGCCGCTGGACTTGCTGAAGGGTGATAGAAAGCAAAGTCAAAGAGAGTTTGACGAGGCCATTCGCATAAATTTGATTTTGGTGGACAATGTGTGGCAGAGAAGCCCACACACTTGGCAAGAAACACATCCCCTCGCGGCTCAATTGGGGATTGAGACAGTCGAGAGTTAGCAAAACTGGTTGCATCGGTCTGTCATTGGTCTGTTAAGGTCCGCCTTGATTACGCCAGCCCGACGGGCGCTGTTCTCTTCCGCCGGTTTGGTTGCTGAGATCATGTAGATCTTTGCTTATTCCGCCGTTGGGTTCTTCGGGAACTGGTCGCGTTCACTCTGGTCCCTTCTCCTCGATCCTAACTGCGATGGGTGGCCCTACGGGTGTTGAAACTCCAGACGGCTTCGCTCTTGGGATGACTGGGGAACGCAAGCCCTCTACTATGACAATGAACAACCATATATATATATATATATATATATGAAGAAATATAGTCTTAAAGTGTGCTATATTTATGGGATAAAGTGTTCAATATCAGAGATAGAGCGTGTGTAAATATAAAAGTGAACATAGAAGTCAACACTTAGTCTGTTTCATGCTAGATGCAATCGTCAGCCCTGTCAGACAGACTGTCGCCTCTAAGTGTTGAATTCTATGTTCACTTTCATATATATATATATATATATATATATATATATATATATATATATATATATATATATAACATTGGAAGTCGGATCTCATCCACTACAACACACTATATATATACATTACGTGTTTTTTGTTGAGTGAATAGCACACTGGATACATCAGTATTTTGTATTAAACGTAGATCATCTTAGTATAACTATTGTAGTGCTGTGGTGAGCAAACTCGTTTGAACACCAGTTCGCTAGTGTAGTCAGTTCAGTCCTGACCGAGCAAACCACAACTGTTGTACTGTACCAGACACAGTTTAAGTTAGAATAACAACAACCACATTTCTGAACTAGTTGAACAAAACTGTTGATCGTTGTGTTATGGATATTTACTTTGTTTCGTTTGGCACCGGACAGCACCGCGAGTATAGGGCACCCAATGAGAATCGGTCTCACTATAATAGTAATAGTCTGTACGGAACAGGACCACAACTCTTTAAGAATTTGAAAATTACAAAAT
Source organism: Acanthosepion esculentum (assembly GCA_964036315.1). Classification (NCBI taxonomy): domain Eukaryota; kingdom Metazoa; phylum Mollusca; class Cephalopoda; order Sepiida; family Sepiidae; genus Acanthosepion; species Acanthosepion esculentum. The sequence goes on from OZ038491.1 coordinate 20,993,082, forward strand.
ATGAATAGACATGAAGAGCTTAAATAGATATGAAACCAATTAAGGAAATCAGATAATATGTATATGTATGGTCAAGAGTCTGTGCATCTATAGATAGTGTACTGAAAGATTTGGGGGCCGACCAAAGAGTAATTCTAAAACGATCTGATGGTTGATCCTTTAGTCAGATTTTGGGAAGTGAACCTTTCAGTACGTCTCCTTAGGTAGAAAGGAGCTGACTTAGAACCATTTATTAATATAAATGTATAAAATGGGATAGATATTAGTAGAGAAATAATGAAGAAACTGTGATAAATACGAACGACCTGAAACAAGTCGATATTTCCTAAGTTTTGCTTCGTCTTGCAAAAAGACTCAGTAGGAGGAAAAAAAAACAATGATTAATCTCAGTATATTAGTTTTCGAGACAAGCTTGTTAAACATTACGATACAGCAGGTGTTCGGGGTAGATATTTAATTGGCTTAATGTAGTCTGACACAAGGTTATAACAATGAGGAATCGACTAAAAGACGGATTCACTCGCAATAGTTTAAAATAATAACTTTAAAACGAACATGCTATTGCAGGCTAATGTAGACAAATGGTGTTAATACTCCTGTCTTTTCTATATCTTCCGTGTCCACAAGCTCTTCACTGTTAATGTGTACAGTTTGGTACCATAAGCAGAGGTGACGACTGTGTACCAATTTATGCTTGAAGTAATGTAAATCTTTCTTTCGCAGCTTTGAATTTATCTTTAGACAGTTATCTAACTTTGTAAAGGTGAGCACACTGTTACCTCCATCGATGGCATGCCTAACTTTTGATCGAGATGCCACGGAGATGAGTGGCATGTATGGGAGATTCGATACCCAGCTGCTGATGCATGACATAGGACATTTACGAAATAAAACTAAGCATTAGTCAACCTGTTGAGTTAAATCACACGTGTAGAAAATTCAATTCTCCGTGGTTCTGTAGTATTGCGTATTTTTGGAAGGATTAACCAAAGAAAAAATAAGATTTTGTAAACAATTTTGTGTCTATTATTGAATAAATCACTTCTAATGTTATCTCGTCTTTAGTCTTTATTGCCATTAACCCTAATAGCTGAGTGTCATTATTCTCCTTTCGCTACTTCATTCATATTATTACCCGATTCACTGGATAACACTTTGTTACATTCTTCCGAAAATCAGGACTTCTGATTCACGCTAAACTAATTTCCACCACTGGCTGGATGTGAACGTTCCGAACACCCAAAACAACTAAAATTCCGTCAACTGCGCAAGGCTCCGCACATACATTCCGTTTTTACTCACACATTCAAGATAAAAATAAGTAATAACAATCTAGAATTTCCACCCAAAAGCACCCACTCCCGCCTAAAGAAACAAAATAAAAACCGGAGTCGATTTGAGCCAAAACAAGGACATGGAAGCCTATCAAAGGAACATTTTCGGCAGTTGTACGGCAACTCGACCCAGGTTCACAGAGTTCGTCGAAAAGCGACCTCCCATCTTCAAGAGACAGCTCGCCAAAGGCCGTCGCTCCAGTAACTCACAACTCATCCTTCCTTTCCTTCTGTACGCCTCTGCAGATGCCTTTTACAACTCCACTTACCTCCTTTTTTCAACGAGAGACATTTACACCGTGTTGTAGCATACTTACGGACGGTAATGGGTATGTCCCCATTCACATACATACTGTAGTAAACACTGTATGTTGGTCTGCAGTTGGAGATTCGTCCCCAGCTGTGCTGGTCAAACTATCTGCCCCCGGGCAGAGAGGACCCCCAGACGAGGCTATGTCGAAGGGCAGAGTCTCGTCTCGTGAAACAGCTACCCGACTACGGGGAATTTTTGACCGAGACAACGGGCTCGGATACCCACATTAAATTTGGCCTTGTGCCACATCTGACCGCGTGGGGCGGTTGGTAGATATCCTGCAGTTAAAGATTCATTGTGGAATTCATTTGACTCACTTTTAGCAGTTGACTTCTACGTGCTGTTGGCGAATCTTATATGTGTTGTTCTTGTCCTAAGTATTAACGTTCATTACCAACCTTCGTATGATTGTTTTATTCAGTAACCTTCCCTAGGTTACAACACACCGATTTATCATTTTTTGTATTTTACGTTAATACAATTGTTTATTTCTTTAAAACTTCGTTGTTTCTTGTTTGTTCTGCCACCATACGCTTAATATAACAACTTGAATCTGTAACCACTAAAACTTCGCTTTTCCACTTGCTTGGGACCATCATTAGCGTATGTATTTACAATATACTTATAATAATACAATTAATCTATAAATAACGCACTTCATTCAAACCTGACCCATGACTATTATTCTTCTAGATTTTCACTACGCAAAGATTAAATACCAAAAGTAATTAAAAAATGGTTACATTATAAAAAATGTTGACCAGTCATTAGATATTATATTACCTATTTCTGATGTTTTTAATAATAGTAGAATTCGCGGTCAGCATGAAGAAAATGGCGAAACCGTTGTCTACATCTTGGCCTACAAGGTTAAAAACACATTTGACGCTAATATACAAACGTGAATATTGTTTAATTTTCCCCCTCGAATAGAATTTGCCTTATCACTATAAACTTAACCATTAGTAAGAATTAAATTTTTCACAAATTTATTTGATAAATATCACGATTTATATAAAGCAATAGCGTTTATATAAAATCAAGTTTTGGCAAAGAATGATAATTCATAAGCTCGTCTAGCCAACCATTTCACTTGCGTAGTGAGCTTCTTCCTTACTTGGCCCCCTAAAATTGTAGTCTTGTGCCAGGATAAGCTAAACTTAGTAAGTATGGGATTCTCAGTGTTAGCTAAAGATGGGTCATCTGGATTGGGAAATCATTATATAATAATGGCACCTACCATGGAGCTATGTTTAACATTGTAGTCTTTTCCACTAGGGTGCAAGAGTTCAAAATTCTCGGGTGTCACAGACTTATAGAAGCATAGATAATACCTATAAGAAGCATACCGTCATGGAACAGTTGTTAGTAAACCAATCTCGTTGATCATTACTGACATAAATGCGTGATTCTCACTGAGTACCTTACATTGAGACAAGCTATGTTCAGAAAATGCTGTTTTTCTGAAAGTAATTAAATCGTACATAACTTTCGTATTTGTAAAATAAACTATTTTCCATTGATTGCTTTTTGTATTTTTTAATTCAAAATATTTTAGTGTCAGCGTTTGATACAAATGGCACAAAGACGGGAATGTGCTTGACACAGCCTTTGAAAGTGGGTTTGCTGACTCAACTATCTTTTGTATTTACGAGTAAAAGGGGTGCGTCAAAGTTAGATAGAGACTGAGGAGGAAGAAGAAACAAACACAAGAGAGAGAGAGAGAGAGAGAGAGAGAGAGAGAGAGAGAGAGAGAGTAAGAGACGGGAAGAAAAGAGACAGAACCGGAGAGAGAAAGAGGGAGAGAGAGAAAGAGGGAGAGAGAGATGGGGTGGAGTAATAAAGAAAAATTATGTGATTGTTTCATTATTGGATAATTTTTTATAGATATTATTTGAGAGGATGAGATAATTTTGCGCAGTTGATACATTTTTTCTAACTGCTATTCTGTATCTCTTCAGGTATTTGCTTTGATAGTTAAGGAGACAAGAGTTAATACTTGTCTCTTTTTATGTTGAAGTAATAAAATTTTGATGATTATGATAAATATGAAAATTAAAGAGAAGTTTTTTTTTTAATTTTTTATTGATGCTGAGATCGTAAGTAAAACTAAATTGAGAAATTACTTCGGCTTTTGTTACCCGATCAAGATATTTTCCCAGAAGGAATATATTGACAATGTATCAGATATAAAGAGGGTTTGTGTTAAGAAATATTTTCGAGGTTTGCGATAGAATAGTTTGAGAAAGAATTTTCCAGGAGAGCTCTCATAGCTACGCCATCAGTTTGTGTGCATATATTTTCCACATTATCATAGAAGAGGACTTGTGTGGTAACATGCTAGCAGAAGTTTGCCTAGAATTATAGGTTCGATTTTAAGAGGCGGGTAAGCGGGGAATTTGTTTGGTTTGGGTGAAATGTAGAATTTGAATAAGCTTTAAGCTTCGATGTTGAACCGTTAATAATATAAACGCTACAATTGTTCTCTTTTTACCTTCTTTTCTTGAAAACAACCAAAAGATGGTCGAAAATACTCGGATTATAACACATAATTTCAGCAAGTTACTTTACAAGCTGATCCGGAATAGCCCAAATATCAAATATATTTTAAACCAACAAACAATATTCGGCAGAACAGAAAGTTCATTTGTTCTGGACTTGTAATAATTCATGACTCAGGCTGGCAAATATCGTATGATTTTAATTCATTATTTTCAAGTAGTTTTTATAAACACGCGTACAGTAGCACGAGAGAACGAACGAAAAAAAAACAATACCACCGGTGAGGCAAAAGAAAAGAAGACAAAATTGTAAATATAAAATTCTTTTGTATTTACCGATATAGCGGATGCGAGCGAAATATCTTTGTGAGGGCGAGGTGTGGCGATTTTGAACGTGGAGAGAGTTAGTAAGGGCTGGAGTAAAATCTGTGACCTTTTGCCGACCATGAGGGACGAGAAAAAAGGGAGGATGGACTATACTGTGACCAGGATACTTTAACAAGGGGTCTGTATTAAGTTACAGCCTACTTTTTTGTATGCCAACTGGACGCTAGTTGGAAACTTTTGTACGAGGCCGAGTGTCATATCCTGATACTAAGGTTTTTGGAACATTTTGACCGTCCCTACCTAGACTAAAAATAGCCAATGGCCACACAGTCCTCTACTTCCGAATGGACATTACACTCGCTCCGGCGCCCCTATTTCAAAACCTATCGAATGCAATATTTCGTAGAAAGCTGCTGCTAGCTATTTGTCCTGATGACAACCATCTTCTCTTATTCATTGGTTAATTCTTGCGGCCAGCTATTTGTCCTGATACCAACAATTTTCTGCTGTCCACTGGTTAATTCTTGCGGCCAGCTATTCGTCCTGACGTCAAACAACTTGTACCATAACATTGGTTAATTTCTACGGATAGTTTTCCGTCCTGACGTCAGCCCAGACTATTTCAATGGTTAATCTACGTTTTGAACGAATTTCCCCAAATTTTATTTCAAAGGGGACTTAGGTAATATCTTATTATTTAACGACTAGCAACCACTCGACATCAGACTAACTACGTCAATAGTTTTCCCTTTCGAACATTGTTTTATTTCCAGTCAACCTCTGTTTTGCAAGAGAACTCTACTGACATTAATTCAAATATCGGCTCTTCTCGTCGAATTAGGTGCATATCACCTAACTCATCAAAATCGGTCAGTATCCTTCATTTTTGCATCAATCTTTGGTTTATCTTTCAGAGTAAGCAATACAGATCTGATGCGTTAAACCATTTATTTCGTACTCTTCCGTACATGAACTTTATCTTCTACCAATTTGATACATGTACTCTTTGTCAAAGTTCAATTCTGAATTTGTACTGTACAAAAAATTGTATATAAACTTTTATTACTGTCAACTTAACACATGAACATTTTGACTACGTTCAAACATGAACTTTACTTTCCATGTACTATCTCGTACATGATACATTTCATTCTTCGATTGATTCTAAGGATCTTTGTTACGTTCATATATGTGTATAAATGTTATTGTAAAATTTCTTTCAGGAAGCCTATTTCAAGTTATTATTTGTTACGTGAATTTTGTGTTAATCTTGTTCCGTATGGGACTTTTGTCATTTTTTTGAGTTGCCATCTTTTGATTCCGTTTGATTCAATCGGAACATTAACAACATCCTGCATCCAATTTAATTTATGTGATTAAATTGTATTTTATTGTAAATAAATATTTTTTTACAATATTAATATAAACTCCTCGTTATTGTTGTCCTTGTTTATTGACCTGTCAGATCCACCTTTTATTCTTAATCTTAAATGTTTACGGGCCTCCTTTGATTAATCAAGGTGCACAGGCCTCATCCCCACTTTGGGGGTCAGCAACAATATCATCAAAAAACACCAGGAAATTGTCTATATGCTACATACATGATTTGTTGACTTCACCGCTGTATATGATCGAATCAATAAAGACTTCCACTTTTCATCCATTAGAAAGCATTTCCGAACGTTTGACTGCATGTGTGGATCTGATAGAACTATATCGGTCCACAAATTCGTACATGGTTGGTGAGGACCACAATATCGAAACATTTCAAACCTCATCAGGAGTTCGAAAGGAGGAAATGGGAGCTTCAATCTAATTTCTTTCTCGATTATGCACTGCGCATATACGAGCACAGATGTGAAGAGCTGGCACTGATCATTTAGGTAATCCATTACTACATCCGAAACGAATCTTCGAATAGGAAACAACGTTCCTGCTTTGCCTCCTGAGACCAATGAACGGTTAACAAACAACACTATAAAATATTTACAAATAACTGCATTAGGATCCACAATTATTTGCTACTCAATAGTCTCTAGAATAATTTTTAAAATAACCGTTACCACCAACCCAAATAACATTAAAACAATGCAGTAGACTTTCTACACATAATGCACAATTGATCAGCATTGAGCACTTTAATCCGTAAATATAGCATACCACAAAACCATATTTTTATCATATATATACACCTATATTTATATATATTTTGTAAACATTAAATCTTATTAAGAAGAAATACATATGTGAATCTGTTTATGCGTAGGTAGAATGTGTCCCTGAAGACTCGTATGTATGAAGTTGTTTGCTTCAAATGACCAGCAAATCATGAGATAAACAAAATGTAGTGCTTATGTCAAAAAAGATATTTTTTACTTTAAAAAGCCGGGTTAAACGCTAGAAAATTAACTTCTGGAAGTGTCATCAAAAGTGTGTGGATTAAAATAACTTGAAAATCTTCGTACAGGAATATGGGTTAAATATTAATTCAAAAAATATACGGTGCAGATATTTTTCTGGTAAAAGCCATTTTGTATCTTTCAAAACTTAAATTCTACTTCAAAGTTTATTTTCTTTTTACTGTCATGTCTTTTTAGCTTAGCAGCAGGCATTCTAAAATAGCTAACGATATCGCAACTAATTTTGCCAGTTTCTTTGCAGAAAAAAACATCTTTAAGAATATACCACCGTATCAGACAGCTCATAAAATGAACAAGTCAATTAAATTGTCCCTATAACGGACTTATTCTGTTAGTGAAGCAAGTATTAATTCGTGACCACTGACAATCCCTTTATTCATGATTTTCAATGTATTTCCATCATAAAATCATTAACAATCTATTTATATTATGCATAAATAAACTTAATGCTTCAGTAATGATTTTCTTAATTCTTGGCCATTGAAATTTCGTCTCCTTTGCTATGATAATTTTGTCAAGCATTTTTGTGTATTTCAATAGTAAAAGAATTTTGAATAGAAATTGAACTACTAAGGTAAAATCATTACGAATTGGAAATTAAAATAGTTTTATTTCCAGCACATTCCTGTCGTAAAAGTTCTCTGCAATACGTTATTCTCCTAGTAATGCTTATCTTAATTCTTGACCACTGACAATCCATTTATTCATGATTTTCATTTCATAACACACAGATTGATTGTTGAAACATGCTAAAACAATTTTCAATCAAATTTACAAAATTTGGCTGCGAACATCAATATTCCCCTTCGACCAGAAGCATTAAGGTTTGTACATAAAATCACGAAAACTTAATGGTGAAGTGGTAGACAAATGGTAAAGTCCGTGAATAACGAATAGAAAATGTATTTTTCTCTGACAGCCAGAATTTACTTTTTTACTCTTATTAGAGTGAATACAAGTTTTGACGGATTTGTTTAATAAATCTCACCGGTGATATCATGAGTTACATAAACAGTCCAGAGGATGTAAGAAATAGAAATGCCATTAAGAAAAGCAATATATATATATATATATATATATATATATATATATATATATATATATATATATATATATATATATATATAAAAAAAATAGTAAAGCTAAAACATAGAAGAAACTGGAAATTATTTATGTTTGCAATTTTAACGATATACAAAGCCAGAAATTACATTCCCTGTGAACGTCCTGCGTATGAATGTAAATCTATACTTTTATGGGTTTTTGAATTTGTGATATGTAAGCATGTATATAATTCCCAGTAATATAAATGCACTGATTGAATTGTATTAGGTAAAATTTTCATTCGGTTTATAATGATAAATATATATATACATTTTTTTAAAAATTCTGGAATTAAATTTAATGAAGAACAGATTTACGATTTTGTTCCATTATATTTTGCCATCTTTCAGGCAGCTTCCTAGTACCGCACCACTCAAAATTTCTTAGTTTTCTCAGAAAAATGTTCTCGGTAAATTTTGCCGTATTTCAAGGAATTTAATTTTTTTCATTAAGTGAATTCTGTAAAGACCAAAAATAAAATAGTAACAAGATCTGGTGAATACAGTGGAGGAATGAAAACCTTCCAGCCAAGCTGTAAACATTTTATTTAATTACAGAAGGAAGATGCAAGTTAGTGTTATCCAGATAGAATATTACGCTCTTTCTTTTAACTAATTTTGAAAAGACCGTTTTCACTCTGGTTTTGCCTTCAGATGGTCTAATTAGGAGCAGTATTTATTGGAATCGTTTGCTTTGCTGAAAGAGCTGATAGCAAGAAACTGCCTTCCAATTCCTTTATATACACAGAGGCTCATCTTTGGATGAAGACCGACCTTTAGTACACGGTTAATTAAGGTTGTTGGCTTTACGATCGCTTACATGGTACCTTTGCATCGTCCGTCATTTTTTTTCCAAAACAGAGCATTTAAATTAGGTCGAGTGAATTTTGTATCGCTTATGTGGACGCCACAAACCAAAGCGATTCCCATAACAAAGTTAGTATAAATGATATTCTGTAGTCGCGTTGCGTATTTAAAGTAGATTGACAATCTCTTGTGTCATATAATGATGATGATTCTCAAATAATCTGAATTGGCCTTTTGACTGTGGAACATCGTTTATTGATAAATCTCAAGTATTAAACAAACAATTTTGTCACGTTCGATCCTTTACTGTACCTTCTTCATGAACTACACAAATATTTTCTTTGCGTTTCCGTTTTTACGCTTCTATAATAATAAAGCGCAGTGTACGTCCGTCCGTTTTTCGATCTCGGCAAATCATAAACAACCTAAAGTAACAGGTAGTAACTACTGTAGTTACACGCGATTAAAAATTAAATAAATAACCCATTTAAAGTTAAATTTAAATATCGAACATAGTGAAAGATTTAAAAAACAATTCTTTATTAAAGGTTTAACTTTAATTCCACTTTTCGTCGCATTTGCAATTGATACTGTCTAATTATTAAATCGTAATTAAATCTTAAGCGGGGCACGGTACGTTGCTCATATGTTTTTTTATAGCACACGTACTATGACGTATTGGAAATATTACATACTTCGGGTTCCCTAATGTCTTTTAAGAGTGATTTATGTGAAGGGATCATAAAGAATGGTTATTTTGCGTATACGAAAAAAGATTATACCGAATTAAGGTGTTGAATAAAGATAAAATAATTTTATAATTTCTAAATTCTTATAACTTTTACGTACATAGGACGCTGATAGTAAAAGGCTGACGGCCTAAAAGCCCTCCGCAGGATCTACCTAAAGTCCGCCCGAAGGCGGTTTCCAGGCTAGTCTTAAAATAAAATTAAATGCCGAAAATTTTGCCTATTTTCTTTCGTCTTTAATACTATAAAGAATAATACGTTACTTTTTACAAATTCAAAAGTGTTTATATGACTCCGCTGAAACAATACTATCTTTAAATACTGCTAATACTTTCATGACAAAAACAAAAATAAGTTTTAGTGTCATGCAGAGGACGCTTGTTACAGCGCGAAGGTAAGCAAGCTAATCTCATTACATCGTTGCAAGTGAGGAGAGTGTAATAAAATAAAAAGGCCCTATCGTTTGTAAATACTATTGTTTATATAATACAAGGTCCACTCAAGGTAGAAGGTTACTGAATGAGGTTGTTTTAAGGGCTTCAGAATAGGAAGTAAGAAGGATAGATTAACGGTTGACCTTTGAAGATCGTAGTGATCAAGGAAGCATCGTCTCGTGAGTCTTCCACAAAGTAACAATTCTTTGGAAGAAGCTGTCCGAATCAAACTTCCTTCTTACCAATGGAATACAAAAGGAATGAAGATGATATGTAGGTGACATAGCGAGTTCTAGCTGTGAAGTTATAGACTGGTGGCGCTAAGGAATGTAGCTCGTCTGAAGATCTGCCATGAAAATAGCGATAGAGTTGCGAGGTGCTAGCAACGTTCCGTCTGTGGGAAAGGGATTGTAGGGTTGAAAATAATTAAACGCCCAGAAGGCCGCTTTTAGATACTATCAAAGGAGGAAAGTTAGCATTGGGCAATTCCAACCCAGATATGGCAGTAATATTTCATTTTTGGTTTGATCTGAATCTTGTAAAGATAGGGCATGGCAGATTTAGTTAGGTGCTTTCTAGAACAATGCAAAGAACCGATCATTTAACCAGACTCTTTATTGACGGGTTGTATATAGATCCATTTGAGGTCCTGAGCGAGCTTCAGTTCTAATAGATGTTCAAGACAAAGAGTCTCATTGAAAATACAGCTTTTCATCATGACAGGAGATAATTCAGGATCTGCTCGGTGATGGTGAAACGTTACTCGCTTGGTTTTTGAAGCATTGAATGGTATAAGCCAGTCCTCCACCAACCACTGAGCTGTTTGAGGTAGAGCATAACATGTTAGTTAACAAACTAGTCCAGATACGCTGCAAACATGGCGCTGTGTCTGTCTAATCTAAGTTCTGTAAATATCTATAGTGAGTCCCAGTCAAGAAAGACCTGTAAAAATGAAAATACTTTCGATACATCTTAATATAATAATAATAATAATAATAATAATAATAATAATAATAATAATAATAATATAGTGAAGTCATAGATTGTGTTTTCAGATGTATATATGTAACAAGCTTTGGAGTAAATGACTACAAAAACATACAAACAAAAACAAAATACTTTTGATTTCCATATATGTTCTATAATTTTGAGAAAATATTAAATAAAATAGCGCTGAAAATAATAAATAAAATAGCACTGAAAATAATAAATAAAATAGCGCTGAAAGTGCTCATATTTAATCATTGGTGATCGAGTGAATTATAGGATGGAAAACTATCAAAACTATCAGACGAATTGCAAGAAATGCTAAATGACCTGAATATGTAAGATTTCAAGGTTTTAAAAACGCACAGAAATATAACAAAAGTAATATTCATATATAGTTTTAAGGTATGCTATATTTATGGGTTAGAGTGCTTAATATCAAGGATAGAGCACATGTAAATATAAAAGTGGACATTGAAGTAAACATCCAGCGGCGACAGACTTTTTCATGCGTAAACGCAATCGTTAGTCCGTGGTTGTCGCCGCTGGGTTTTGACTATACTGTCCACACACACACACACACACACACACACACACACACACACACACACACACACACACACACACACATATTTGTTTTCATTAGTACTTGCCACATGGAATAGTTGAAATATTTCTTTGCTTCAGTTTACTAAATGAAGAAGTTTCTCTATGGCCAAGTGCTTGTAGAGAGGGAGAAGAGAGAGTTGTGGGAGAGTGAGAGTGCGATACACAAATCAATGAAAAGGGGTTGCTTGTGAAGATAGCGAGACAATAATCGTCGTAACTCCTCGTCATGTGGAAACAGCTTGATCGAGATTGGAATTTCACGCCTTCTTGCCAATGGCAATGGACACACCGCAGTTTGGAAATAATACCCTCATGCACGCAAGTGCACACGGAGCAAGTAACTCGAGTAAATGAAAGACAAGATACCTGCCCAGTTCCAGTTAGTCTAGGTCATCTCACTCGACATGTGAATCCTGGCAATATTGTGATAAATTTTTCTGACATGCAGAACAAAAAAAACAAACTCTTTGCCCTTCTCTCTCTCACTTTTTCCATTGTATATATGTATGTATGGATGGATGGATGTATAGCCAGTGCCATGCCAAGAAAATTCAAAATGTGTGTTCGAAAAAAGATTTCGATGAATGGGTTAAAAGATACCAAATGATTTGATAAATCCAAACTGACACAGCTGGAAGCTCGGAGAGCTTTAGCTGACAGGTTGAACAATGTTACTTTTGATGTTACATGGGAAGTTTATAAAATCCAAGTTTATCAAGTTGGAGCTTAACTATTGAGTTTCATCAACACTCTCTTCATCATTCTCTGTTAAGCAGTTCATCAGAAAACCTCACATCTATGGAACGAGCTCTTACAGAATACAAAGTAATCCTTTAGTGTGAACTCAGAAAGAGAAAAACAATTTATGGTGTAACATCTCGAAAGAAGTTCAAAGTGCTTCTGAAAGACATGACTCAAAGACTTTGGATAGTCTTTTGCTTCAAATTTTTGTTCTTAACACATGCCCTCTATTAAGGACTCCGGAGGCATAGGAAGATGAGCTGAACGTTTTACATTTGAATTACTATGTGTGCTTGTTGCTTTATGTGTTCTCTAACATTCCTATTGATGTCCCAAGTTACGAAATGAAGTATTATCATTATTCCATTAATATTTGAACGAGTATCCTTGTTGTTATTTTGATCATTGCATTTCAGCAAGTGTGTTATTCAGGTTTCAGAGAATTGTCTAAATTTCAGACATGTCATTATTACATTTATCAGTATGACTAGTTTCTTAATCTTTGATATATATATATATATATATATATATATATATATATATATATATATATATATATATATATATATATATGTGTGTGTGTGTGTGTGTGTGTGTGTGTGTGTGTGTGTGTGTGTGTGTGTATAGAGAAAGAAACAATTATATATATATATTTTTGGAGTGAAACGATATATATTTTTTTATATATCAAGAACAATTTTAGGGGGAAAAGTATCACAAAGCGGAAGACATTTTCGTGTGAAGCGTTTCGTCCTTTAAGACTTCATCGGACTAAACTGATATTTACGTTGGTGCAACTACACATGCGCACGAAGGAGAGCGGCGTGCTATGGATTTTAAACTTAATTAAAAAATGTTTTGGGTCTATAATCTAACCAATTGCATTTAAATTTTTTTTTTTTTGTTTATATTTCCATTACTTTAGTTATTAAATATCTCACATTGTGAAAATAGAAGATCTGCTAAGAAGGATGATCTGTTGTCAGAAAGTGGACGCAAATTTACCGTGGATGATTTAGCAATTCAAGCTCTTTCTAAACATTTTCGTCTTAGTATATTGTTTTAATTAGAGTAGCATTTTTAAAATCAAAATTGTGGCCAATCTCATTGAGGTTAGCAACTAATGGATTTAATATATTGTTTGTTTTGTAAAAGATCCCATTTGTGTTCATATAATCTTTTATTTAAAGTCATCGAAATTTCTCCTGTGTATTTATTGTGGCAATTAATACTGTTATAGAATAAATTCTCCCAAAAGTTTTAGTTTATTATTTTGTTTTGTATTAATTAAGTTTTTATTGTTTTGGATATAGTTGTGACACATTTTATGTTGAGTTCAGATAAATGCTTTGCAATTTTAGTTGTGATAGAGTTAGTAGATAGAACTATATATTTTGATTTTTTGGCTTTGTCAGGAAGGACCGGTTTCCTATTTTGAAATATTCAATAGAATCCAATAATTATTTTATTTTGTTGTTATAATGAGAATAGAAATTTATGAGATCATTTTTATTAGGTGATTTGCAATAGACACTGAGTTTTAGGCTACTAAACTCGGTGTAACATGATATCTAGGAACGGTAAAGTATTGTTTTTTTCTATTTCATAAGTAAATTCTATCGTAAGTTCTGACGTGTCTACAAGGTCAGGTAAATTAGTTCCACGGTGATGTGTTAATAGAGCGTCATCAATATATCGGAAGTATGTTGATTTTTTAGGTAAAATATTTTGGAAAGGACCAGATTCAAGAAATTCTAAGAAAATACATGCCAGCACCAAACAAAGAGAAACTGTACACAAAAGTGCCTGAACAAACGTTTGCAACAGTGATTATCTAGCCTCTCAAGCAGACAGGGGTACGCAGAAACAAGTAACTATTATTATTATTATTATTATGTAAGATTTTAAAATTTATTTTTATTCTGTTCGAACCAATTTTCTGTCTTTTTTTATTTTATCCAATGTCTTCTGAGCGTTTTCGGCGTCAAAAGTTTTTACAAGTTGATAGGGCTGAGTCTGTAAGTATGAATTGTGTGTTTTGGTAGTTTCCGAGTGTCGCATGTGTATATGTGCTTGTATAATTGAAAGGTACGTTCTGGTCACCAGAGGCAAAGTTACACTTGAGGAAGTGTGAATATCACATCAACTGAAATATTCTGGTAAAAAGAACAAATCAGATTAATGAGAAAGTTTAATTGTAGAATTTCAAACAATGTTTAGGAAACATTTTACACACGCAAATACACACACACATGTGTACTCCCAATTGCACATGCTCATCACATATGCACACATACACGCATACAGAATCCTACACATTCACATATACACAAACTATCAACCATACAACGTTTAGATTAGCGATTTGAACTGTCTGTTTCTTTTTAGAAATATGAATTTTATATAAAAAAATTAAATGAGAAATCAATAAAATTTTTTTCGATTCATTTCGTGTCTGATTATTTTTTCGTGTGCTCTCAGATGCAAAATTAAATAAATGAATTAATGAGCACATATGCAAATGTAAAGATGGGTTCGGCAAGGAAAGAAGAAAGGAATGCGAAATTTCGTTCGATTCCGATCGATGTAATCTCGAGAAATATTGCTGGGGCGTGAATACGTATTTAATGTACTTATGCAACGCAACTGCACCTGGGTTCGTTTTTGTTTTTTAAAAGAGAGGAGGAAGTAGAGTTGTAGAGAAGTGAAGTTAATTCCGGTTGACTACTGATATATCAAGATGCGGTCGACAACAGCAGACACAATGGTAGCAGTTGTGGAATCTTAAGAGACGACTACTTGGTTTAACAGTAACACTGTCATCTTTTTCTTCTTCTACTTCTCTCTTCTTATTCATTTTTTAATCGTATTTCTCTTATCTTATTTCTGTTGCTTTTTATTGCAAATCTCAGATCGTCATTCAACGATCGTTAGTAAACTCTTTGGAACGGAAAAATAGCCTGCAGCGAAATTGGAACACACGTCCATCATCCTCGGCAGACATGGAAAAAATCTTGTCTCTTCCGAGGATAACTTTTTGGAGCAAAAAAAAAAATAATTCTAATAAAAATCGATAAACTTCTATTTTTTAACATTTTATGTGAACCGGCAAATAGCCAAACCCCAAGGTTTCCGAATCAAAGAAGCCCCACATGTACTGATTTTTTCAGATTGTTGATGCATTCAGGAGAATAATGAGGATTGTATTTCGTGTGTACACAGGCGATATCTATTCGCTTATCTGACAAAATCAGAAACGCTGAAATGTTTGTTTTATTAAAGCTTCTTGCTGAAAAACGAAAAAAAAACAACATCTAAACAATAATAATGTCAGCGTTAAACTCCATTTTTCATTTTACCTTACCATTATCATTCCCAGTAGCCCTTTATAAACTGCATTTAACTTTTTGGAATTTGAATCAGATTTAACAAATATTAGACAAAGAACTCCAACAAAACAAAACAGACAAAAAAAAACAAAAAAAAAAAAACAAAACAAAAAACAAAAACAAAACAAAAAACAAAAAACAAAAACAAAAACAAAAACAAAAAACAAAAAAACAAAACAAAAAGGAAACGGAAATACTGATTATTTTTTTTCATATCTTCTATTTTTGAAAAGACGCACACACATACACACACATTCTCTCTCCCTCTCTCTCTCTCTCTCTCTCTCTCTCTCTATATATATATATATATATATATATATATATTTATATATACCAAATTTGCCATTGAAAGTAAAATTCCTGTCAGAATACAATGAAACGCAGTCTTTTTTTAAAATGAAGTTAGTTAAAATAGCATCTTATTATCATTTAACAGCAAACACAGAATAAATTTATTGAACAACTGCATAGCAAAACTTTTATGTTATGTTTTCTGTTATGTTTTTCATCTCAAATTAACTCATTTGTTTTCATGACAAAAACATGACCAGAAAAGGGCTTGTGACTTTAGTTTTGATTTTAAGTGCCTTTTATTCTAAAATATTTGTTAACCAAGGCGCCTACCTTAAGGCGTTAGTTCATAAATTCATATCGCAGGACCATTTTAGGAAATTCGGGTCGAATCAGTGTAAGCTAAGTTTAGTAAATATGAACTCAAGCCTTTGCTAGCTGAACGCTTGATTTAAAAACAAAAATTTAATTTTTACACTGAATTATGTCCGCTCGTGTTTCGTAAACATGGGGGCAGTGGATTTCAGCTTATATCCGAGCCGCTTTGAAACGCATCTTCTCCCAGTGAGCGAGTTTGTCTCGGTGTCTGACACCCATGTGGCAGAATCCAGAAAAACAAGGACGCTGATTTCCCACGAAAGAAAATTGATTACATCCTTCTTGACAATTCCCCAGATCGCATCTTTATATGTGTCGAATTCAATATTTACCATAAGGAAAGGTTCGTCCACTCAAAGAAAACTAATGAAGAAAGAAAATGATGTCATGACTTCTCCATCGATTACGAACTGACCTAGAACGTGAATAAGCCTACATGTCTTCTTGACATAGCTAGTCATCACACAAACACTCTAGACCTCTTTCTCACCTTTTGCCTTGACGAAGTGTTACCTCTCTTGAGTAATTCAGATTAATAACAGATCAATGTAAAAACAGATGCCAAACTGTAGGCATCCCCCGATGTTCTATTTCATACGGTACGTCGAAGCTGACAGGGATAGATACAAGATTAGAACCTCCAAAACAGCTTTCCCCATATCCAGATGGATACTTTCTGAAATTAAAAGTTTTACCCGGCACAAATGTATCAACAGAAGTCGAACAGTCTACCTTGGTCCAAAATGTGTTGCAATCATATCTTACCGTAAAAGCTACTACCATCCATATAAGAGGAAACGATGTAGTAGAAACCTTACTGCATTCATGACTGAATAATTGGAAGAAAGTTATGAAAAATGAAAAGAACCGCTATGCGCAGAGTCAGTCCAAAGCCTAAATTGAAAACAAAAACTTGGTTTCCGTTAGTTCAGGAAAATCTCAAACAATTTTCTGTAAAAGCAAACCGTCAACGACTACTATTATAAATGTTCCTAAGTTTATCTCACCCTCCTCAGATAGAGCTAAACTCTTGCCTCTAACTCCACTTTAGACGACAAGAGCCACCCTCTACCCGACTTCCCCTATATCACAGAACAGAAACTATTTTTATATGTCTATTTCAACACGAAAAGTTTCAAGAATCATCAAAAGCCTTGAAAGTATGAAGCCTACTTATCTGGATAAACTCCCGGTGTTGATGACCCAACTGTCATAACAGACAGAATCAGCAAGACACTTTAAAATAAAGTCACCACGACAGCGATCGCCTTAGATATTTCAAACTTCTTTGACGAGGAGGTGCGGCATACGAGTCTACTACACATACTCTCCAGTCAGATCCCACCTCTCAGGTAGGTATTTGAAGATCGTTATCAATTGTCAGGGTTCTGAAGCTTGGGATCAATGCAGGCATTCCACAAAGCTCACTACTCGGTCCTATGTTCTTTCCCCTTTGTATTAACGATCGTCCTAAGAACATTGTTATATCGTTAGTAAACATATATGCAGATGATATCACAGGTTATGGGTGCACTTTCGAAAATCTAGATGAGCAGAGCCTGGCAGCTGATCTCTCATCTAACCGAGATCCCACAACCCAATAAGGAGAAACTGGCTGGTAAGATTCAATCCATAAAAACCAAGCTAGTAACATTTCATCGAGCAGACACGAATTTTCAACAGCCAGAATGACTGGTTTGCACATTCTTTACTTCGAGCGTCTATTGAGATTGAGCTTCATCCTAGACGTTAAGTGGAACATATATATAATCGATCGCTGAATACGCTGGAAAAATGATTGGTTCTTTATACCGTTCTAAAAAGTGGCTAATTCCTTGCTATGCTCTACCTTTACAAAAGTTAGATCAGACGAAAAATGAAGTATAGCTGCCATATCATATTGGATGGAGGTGCCTAATTTTCCCTTTCCATTTTCGACAGAGTCCAAAAGAATTTACACGGCAATGTAGGTGATAGATTATTTTCCACTCTACAACCCTTTTCCATAAACACAACATCGTTAGCCTAATGGCAGCAAATGCTGGATAATCTCTTCACAGAAGAAGATGAAGAAACTTGAAGCAACAGAAATGTGGTTCTACAGAAGGATGCTGAGGATACCATGGACCGAACATATGAGCAACGAGGAAGTTCTAGAGGCAACGGCAACAAAAAAGACACTTATATTTAACATCAACAAGAGACGGTTGAAATTTCTGGAGCGCATAATGAGGGAAGATTTGATACTCACAGGACAGGAGAAAGCAATACACAACATGGCAAGCTTCAGTGAATGGACGGCGAAGCAGCGTTAGGGTTAGATGGGAAAAAGACAAAAGTTATTAAGAGCGACAAAATGATCGCCAATGGACTGAAGGGACACGGCATATAGAAGAAAATTGCTATTTCTATGGAAAAAATTCTGACGAATTACATTCCTTAGTTCCACCAGTTCAGACCTTTACAATTAAGACTTACCATACCAAGCACACGAAGTCAAATCGTCTTCATTCCTTTCGTATATTCCATTAGTAAGAAGGAAGTTCCATTCGGACTACTTAGCTGCTACTTTAGGAAACAGACTCATGAGACGATACTCATCCGATAACTACAATCTTAATCTCGTCAAGTCTGCAGCCAACTGTTATATATCCTACATATAATAATCTACAATACTTACGTTCATAAAACAAAGTCCCCTCCCATTCACTAAGTGAAGAGTGGCTCTTAAGCCTTGTATTGGGTGAAAAATAGAGTAAAAAAAAGTGTGAAAGATTTTGCGAATTTTGCCGATGTTTCGTTTTGGTTAACTGCCATTGGTGGGAACTGATTATAAATTGATTGCTAAGTAAAATTTTATCGCCATTAAGTGAGGGTTTATTGCAAGAATGAAAATTCTATTTGATAATGCTTCTTGCTAACGGCAGGGTGGGGTACAATCCATGAGGTCATGGATGCCAATTGTCAACAAATTACTGTGCTTCCTAAATGGTGAGTGCTGTGTTCACGTGGTATGGTTTTGGTTCGCTGTAAACACGTCATCAGACGCCATGTACCTAAAAAAACGATTCGTTATTCTATCCGAATAATGTATTTTCGTCGGGCCCATGTTGTCCAGAATTGATTTGAGGGGCATTTTTGAACATTAAAGAGACGAGATGGAGAGGTCTGTTTGCATGGAAGATCCTCTAGCCAGCAATATTAGGGAAATGTAGACATCTGTTGAGACAGCATAACTTAGTATCTGTCAAGTTTTCTGACCACTTCTAAAGTCAGCGCATGAATTGCTGCACTTCGCAGAGCTAGAGATGGCCCTAAACGATAATAAGTATTTAACACATATCTATCTATCTATCTATCTATCTATCTATGTCAAGAAAATAATAATAACTTATTGTAGCAGTGAGGAGAAGCTCTCGCTACTTCGATGGATATTTTAGTAAATAAAACTAATTTATATTGTTTTATTAGAAACATATTCTGAAATGAATAAAACTTTAACCATTGGTCTTAAACTTATTTTCTCCAGTATATATATATATATATATATATATATATATATATATATATATATATATATATATATATATATATATATATATATATATATATATATTCAGATCAAATGCAGATCAAATATGGTTCGGAGTCCGACATAATAAGATAACGAACGTTTCCTATTTGTTCTTTATCTTATCATATATATATATATATATATATATATATATATATATATATATATTAGAAAATTTAGATTTGCACCAATGAAATGTTCACCACAACAAAACGACCTCAGTACTTTTGAAAATGACATAACTAACAAAATAAAATATTTGAAAATAAGTAAATGTAACAATAATTTTCAAAAAATACTTGAAAAAGATCAAAAAATGATAAACAACCCGAAGAAACTATTTATAAAAGCAGATAAATCCAGGATAATCTATGAAATGGAAACCAACAATTTAAAATAAACTTGTTAACAAAGAAGTCACTAAATTTTACAAAACAACTAATAATCAAACTGTGTGGGAGTATATACTATATATATACATATTCAAACGACAAAGAAACATTCTATAAATCCAACATACCATAATAATTTATACTCTAAAAATAAAAAATAACTTTACCATTTAAGCACTAGTTTATTAATAACAAAGCACATACGTAAGTGTACAAGTGCCTGTGTACGCGCATTTATTTATATATATATATATATATATATATATATATATATATATATATATATATATGTATGTGTGTGTGTGCGTGTGTGTGTACGTGCGTATACCTATATACGTAAATGCATGAATGTTCTCGCGTGTGCGTATGCACAAGCGTATAAATATAGACATATGCACATAAATTCAAACCGTAATAATAAATAAAAAATTAATCATAAACCTAACCTCCTGCAATTAATCCTTAAAACCAATCAAGAAAACGAAATTGGAAGAAAGAATTTGTGGAGCCCGTATGTAAATTACCTTGCCTTTTTCCATCTTGTTTTAATGCCTGCCTCATTCTTTGAATTTTATTTTATTTGTTAATTTTTTGTTGTAACTTGCTATTTTTGATGACTGGAGAATGACTATCAATTCCTCGGAAGAAGGCAAAAAATGGCTAAGAAGAAAATGTGAGATTGACCCCCCCCCTCTCGTCCTGGTACCATCAATAGCTAGTGAATGATTTCGGCCCCTTCACAAACACTCACACACCCATACTCACCCATCCCATCTCATTCAAAGTGCTGGCCGAGGAAAGCCGATAGCAGCCATAAATTTCTCCAAAAACCATTGATAAGTTCGTCCGTAGTTCAGGATTAGAAGGAAACATTTGTAGAGCCCATACGTAAATTACATTGCCTTGTGCCATCTTGTAATTGTAGATGTTTAAATGTCTGTCATTCTCTGAATTTTATTTTATTTGTTAATTTTTTGTTGTTGTTTGTTGCTCTCGGCTGTGATATTTGCACCTATCCTTCATTTTGTCGTGTGTATTTTATTCTCCCTATTTCTATTAATTATCAAACACGTGGCTGAAACATTTCGAAGGTACTGATGTTGCCAGATGACAGATATTAATTTTTTCCATTACCCAGTCCTTCACTCAAATCGTGGACTTCCCTATTCGTTTCCCTAGCCAAACAGAACAACAGGCTTCTTTACTGGATCTATTTCTCACCTCCTCTTCTCATTCTTGCCGAGCTTCGCAATACTGCCCTCTTGGTAACTTGGACCACTCTGTGGTAGCTACTAATATCTCCTTCCAAGCATCCGTTAAACAGGAACCTCCTATCCATAAGATCTCTTTTCGTTACCAGCACGCTGATTGGGATTTTCTTCGTGTCTCCCCTTGGATTGACATCTTCAACCTCCCAATTGAAAATTGCGCCACCCCTTTGTCAAAGATGACATGGACGCTTTCATCCCTTCACGGAAATACCAGATGAAACCGCAAGCCTCTACATGGTTCACGTCAGCATGCTCGGCCGCCATAGCACACAGGAACCATTAGTTTCGGCTATACCAGCATGATAGCTATCGTCATAACAGGTGCCTATTTGCTACTGCTCGTAACAAATGTAATGAAGTCCTCGAAGTAGCTAATTCCTTGTTTGCTGAGAGAATGAGGCTTTAAAAACTTTGACTCTCGTGATTACTGGTTTCACTGTAATAAGGTAATAAATAAGTGCAAGTTATCTATTCCCATGCTTCTTCAATCGATTTGAGGTGTTATTATCCTCTGCTGATAAAGTTCAATGCTTTGTCTGTAAATTCTCCTTAAATGCTATTCTTGACTCATCTGGACTCATCTGGAATATCCCTGCCTAACTTCCCACTTAGAACTGATTCTCTGCTGAGTGATATGCATATAACCCCTTCCATGGTCTCTACTAGCATTTCTAAACTTGATCCCCACAAAGTATGTGGACCCAATGGTATACCTGTAACAATCATTTGTGCGTGTGTTCCAGAACTGGCTCTTGTTCTCTCTAAACTGTATAATAAATGCATCACTGACTCCTGCTGTCCTGACTGCTGGAAGTCATTGTCTGTTGTTCCATTTTTAAAGAACTCTGCTGAACTGTCCGACACTTCTAACTATCGGCCTATTAGCCTTCTACCCACTTTTTCGGAAACTCTTAGAGGCCATAATCAATGTGGAATTGGCTCATCATCTCTCATCGCAGGGCCTTTTCTCAGACAAGCAATAGCGTTTTCGTTTCTCCAGGTCAACTGCTGATGTACTAACGATAGCGATGGGTACTCCTTTGGGAGCACTCATGGCCAATATTTTTGTAGGGTTTCATGAGAAGCAATTGTTTGACAAGATTTCTAAACCATACTGCTATTTCTGTTATGTTGATGACACATTTTCATCTTTTTTATCGCATAACGAGGCAGATAAGTCTTTTCAATATTTAAATAGTCTCCGCCCCTCTTTACAATTTACGATGGAGGCGGAGAATAATAATATGTTACCATTCCTGGACGTGCTGACTGAGAATACTCCTACTTTTTTCCTCACCAGCGTATATAGAAAGCCCACTTTTAGTGGGCTGTATCTCAGTTGAGGGATCTTGCGCTCCTAAGTCTAGGAAAATTATCCTTGTTAAAACACTTACTCATCGTGCATTGATGATTGGTTCGGAGTGCAACCTTGATACCGAACTTAGGGAAATTGCCAATATCTTTCTCGCCAACGGCTATGCGAAAGATTTTATTAAAACAAACATTAGTCTTAAAATTTCGAAGTTTAATTAAATTAAAACATTTGGTCCACCTAAGTGTCCCATTTACATGAGATTACCTTGGATTGGCTCCTTTAGTCAATCTTGCACTGATAAGATCTCCTCTACTGTTATGCACTGCTTCCACTCTGTAGTAGTACGGAGCATCTTTCTACTAGGAGTGCTTCCCCATCTGTCCTTAAGGATGTTTTGCCCACCAATCAACAAAATTCTGTTATTTATCATTTTAAATGTCGGCGTGAGGCCGACTATGTGTCAGACTATCCATCAACTGGAGGTGCGGATGGCGCACGACGTACCCTGGCTTTATACGTAGACATGCGATCCATTAGCAACTAGGGAATAAGGCGCATGAGTCTGCCATCGGGGAGCATTTATTGGGTTCTGTAACTTGTGGGACCAATTATTCATCAGATTTTTGTCTGTACTGCACAGGTCTCGGATGAAACACCATCTTAACATTTGGAGGCGGTTGTTATCAACATGTCTCGTCCGATTCAATGTAAGCAAAGGGAGCAGAAACATAAACTGGCACGCATCGGCGAATTTTTGTCTGGTTCTGAGCAAATTTAAATTGTTTTTTTCTTCCTCTTGTTTCTCTTAATTCTATTACAAGGAGGTTTCCTTCCTTCCAGTAGTTTTTATTAATGCCGACGATTTTTCTTCTGACGAAGCGTCAGATGAAAAGGTAGCTTAAAATTTCTATTTTTAATCGTGCTGATACGTTTGTAGAGTTTTTTTTATTAATAAAATGTTCCCTGTTATAAGAATGCTGTAGATTTTGCATATATATATATATATATATATATATATATATATATATATATATATATATATATATATATATATACGATTTGGATACAGTGATGAACCTACTGGAGAAGGAATTATCTTTAATTTCTCATTTTATGAGCCTTCCCAGTTAGAGACTTGTATCTTGGCTCATGGTTTGGATTTTTTTATTCCGTTTTCGATGCCTGACCGTGAGAATGTTTTCTCAGAGTTTGAGGTTTTATTTGAACAGGTTTGTAGACTTGTCCCATCGCTCTGTTGAATCTCTTAGCAACCTTAAGGCTAAAAATAATTATGCCTATTCTTATGCTGGTTCTTCTGTTTCTTCATCAGAGTCCAAATGGGGAGAACAGCACCGCCGGGTAATTAAAAATGTAAAAAATAATTATAGCCTGGTTATTACTAAACCTGATAAAGGTGTTGGTGTTGTTCTACTGAACTATTCGGATTACGTTTCAAAGATGTGTAACATACTTGATGATACATCAAAATTCTTAAAATTAGGTCCAGTTGAAACCATGATCATACTGTTTCTATTGAATCTAAATTTCAAAGGCAGCTGTTAAAGTGGGTCAAGAGTGATTTAATCTCCTCTGAAATTTCAGAGTTAATTAGACCCACTGGGTCCATTCCTCCCCGTTTGTATGGGTTACCTAAAATCCATAAGGACGGTGTCTCTTTACGACCCATTCTGTCCATGATTGGGTCTTCCCAGCATAAAGTCGCTAGTTGGCTCTCGACAGTGCTACAACCAGTTTTGTTGTACTTCAGTACTTATTGCATTAAAGATTCCTTTTCCTTTGCAGAAATTATACGTAGTTCTACTGATGGTGGTTTCATGTGTTCGTTTGATATCTGCTCCTTCTTTACCTGTGTTCCCCTGTCTGAGACAATTGAGATGTGTTGCCATATGTTGTATCGTACTTCTTTGTCTCCTCCGGATTTTCCTGGGAGTGTATTTGTGGATCTCATGATGTTCGCCACCGTGTCTGTCGAATTTAGTTTTGATAATATGTATCGGCAAGTCGACGGTGTAGCGATGGGTTCGCTTTTGGGTCCAGCTTTAGCGAATATTTTTGTCGGGTTGCATGAGGCTTCCTTATTTTCTTGTATTGGTCGTCCTCTTATGTATCATCGTTATGTGGGTGATACCTTCTGCCTCTTTAATAATGAGGCTGAAGCCGACTTGTTTCTCACCGAATTAAACTCTGTCCATCCCGCTGTTAAGTTTACCGTAGAAAAGGAGTCCAATTCTTGTTTTTCCTTTTTGGATGTTCTTGTTCATATGATTAGTGACAAGTTTGTGACTTCTGTATTTAGGAAGGTTACTTTCTCGGGACTTTATACGCGTTGGGACTCTTTTTATCCCAGACAACGAAAAGTTAATTTGATTAAGACCCTAATTCATAGGGCACTTATGATTTGTTCTGATAGCTTTCTCTGTGGTGAAATTGATTTGATTAAGATGACACTTTAAAAAAACGGATATCCTTTGGATGTTTTGAATTCTGTTATCCATGATGTCATCAATAAATTTCATAGGGTTATATCGAATTTTGTTAAAAAATGTCCAGTTTATTTGCGTCTCCCTTTATTGGTTCAGAGGGTGGTCTTTATCTAGACGAATTAATTTTTCGGCTAATGTTCGGGTAATATTTGTTACCCATCCTGTTTTCTCTTCCATTCGTAAGAATGTCCTCCCACCCCAACATGTTAATTCTGTGATCTATAAATATAAGTGTAGTTGTGGACTCGAC
Organism: Acanthosepion esculentum; assembly: GCA_964036315.1. Taxonomy (NCBI): domain Eukaryota; kingdom Metazoa; phylum Mollusca; class Cephalopoda; order Sepiida; family Sepiidae; genus Acanthosepion; species Acanthosepion esculentum. Next base: position 21,018,771 of record OZ038491.1, read on the forward strand.
TACATAGGGAGGAGGTCCCAACGTTTGGATCTGAGAATAAAACAACACTCACCCCCCACCCAGGATTTTGAATCCGGATGCCAGGAAAAGTCAAATAATCAATACTTCTGGCTCGGCTATTGCAGAGCATGTAAAAAATAGCAGGAATTGTGTTTTTGATTTTAGTGCGGACTGTTTCTCGATTTATCACCTCAAGGTTCTAGAGTCCTTGTATATCAGATCCCGTGGGCCTTCCCTCTGTAAACAGAGGGAATGCTTACTGGGTCTGAATGTTATTGGTCTCTAGATTTCTTGAAATTCAATTTTTCTCTCCATCCGTTATCATTAATATTAATTAAATTTACACGCTTATTTTTTATATCCCAGAAATAAACTTGATAAAGCTGGGACGAAACCGGTTGTTCATTTTTAGCTTTTTAAAATGTCATATAAATTTAACTATTCCTAGCTATCGTTAAATTTTGTACCATAAAAAACTTATTTAAATATATATATATATATATATATATATATATATATATATATATATATATATATATAAATATATATATATATATATATATATATATATATATATATATATATATATATATATATATATATATCACGTAAGCATTAATACCATTAGTATAATATATATATATATATATATATATATATATATATATATATATATAGGGGACAAGGTAATCCGTGATAAACTAACAACAAAAACAACAGGATTTTCCCAACCATGTAACAACAAAAGAAGTTTATGCTGCAACCACGTTAAACACACGAATTCATTCACTAGCTCAGTCACTAAATCTACTTTCAAAATCTACCACGACTCTAACTGTAGAAGTCATAACATAATTTACCTCCTAGAATGCACACTATGCCGGAAACAATATGTAGGGAAATCTGAATGGCCCTTTCACTACAGAATTAATAATTATCGCAATCGAATTAAGTCGACTCCCCATGAAAAATTATTACCTGTAGAACAACATTTCCGCATAGAAAAACACGACTTCAAAACCCATGCCAATTCACTATAATTGAGAGAATAGAAAAGCCCAAAGCAGTTTACATACGCTGTTTCCAGCCGGGCTAAACCATAAATTTAACACTATAGATAGTAGTAACACATAACCCTACAAATCAAAACCTACCCACATTTCACACCCATACAAAACAGACATGCTTAAGGAGGTGTTGAGGCCTCACACTTATACACACACCCACACGAATATACACATTTACACACACCATACTCACTCACTTTCCTAATGAGCCAAATGATAACACACACCCATAGCAATATACAAGCTAACACATATCATACTCACTCACTCCCTAAAAACTAAATAACACACACACACACACACACACACACACACACACACACACACACACACACACACACACACACACACACACACACTTACCATCCCCTCTCCAGGCACCAATAAAACTGCTGAACTAACCGATGGAAAGGGAAACTAGCATGAATCCATCCAGCTCTTATCTCAAAGGACAACTTAAAAGAGACTGTTTGACCAACACAAGGAATGTTAATAAACTCATGTTAAAAAGATAAAAAAACAAATAAAAAAACAAATGAACACTACAGACAAAAGTTCATTTTCTCCATCAAGACATTCATTTCTGTAGTTTACTGCTACAGCAAGCAGAAACATTTTTTTTTCTCCCGATGATGGCCATGCTGGCCGAAACTAGTCGAGGAATCTAAATGAAATAATAATAATAAAAACATAAGAATATTAATCTACAACCCAGTATGTCTGAAGATTTTAATTAATTTTTTAATAATTTTTATCGTTCAATATATATATATATATATATATATATATATATATATATATATATATATATATATATATATATAATATTTATCATTTAGGCATTGATATCAATTATTTATGTAAAAACCGAAATACAATTTCCCTAGCCCCCATTAAGAAAAAAAAAGGAAAAGAAACGAGAACGCTCAAAAATGAAAAACGGTGGCATGTGTAGGAAACATAATAATTGGTCGCAAATGGCAACTATAGAAAGAAAATAGGGAAAGGGGGAAAAATAAAAAATTCTAAGGAGCGGGTGTGAAGAGTGGAGAAAAAAAAAATCAACGGAAAGGACAAATGATCCATTTCTTATAGCCATAATTTATTAGTATATAATGGACCCCCTCCCTCCACAGGTAATTACCTTATTTTGCTTATTCAGCTTTAATATTGCTATGTATTGCCACCCAGTTAGTATTATTTATATGTTATATAGTTGTTCTACATATTTCATTTTATCTACAGGCCCCTTCAAGAATTTTCCTGAATTTAAATAAAAAATTTTGTTAACTTTGCGTCTGATTAATCTACTCCTCACTTCAACGCACTTTCATCGCCTGAAGAAGTACAATTATAGTATTGAAACATGAAAGCTTTTGTGTAGCGATTTCAAAATGTTTTTATTATAATCTCTTATAATAAAAAAATAATAATAATATATTGCTCTAGTTTGTATTGAGCACTTTTTAAAAGTAAATGCTACGAACAGTGGATTTTTACTCCATCTGTTCTTTCTCTCATTTGTAAATATATATATTGCACTAGCATGAAACAGACTGTTGCCTCTAAGTGCTGACTTCCATGTCCACTTTTATATTTACACACGCTCTATCTCTGATATTGAGCACTTTATCCCATAAATATAGCACACTTTAAGACTATATATATATATATATATATATATATATATATATATATATATATATATATATATATATATATATATACAAAGGGTGCGAAGGCCAATTTGTCGGAATTTTATATTTTTAATTTCGCGCATGTACCTTGTTTGGTTTTGATATTGTCGACTGCTCAATACAGTAGGGTCAGTTGGGCACCGTTTGTGATAAAAAGAGCATCATGATGCAAATAAGTCTGTTGGAAATTTGGAAACGACATGCAGTACTGCTTGGCATTCGCACGGGAAACTTCAATACGAACATTTCAGAGTGTTTGGGTGTCAATCTGAGGACAGTACAGACGATTCGGAAAAACATGAATGAGTCTAATTGTGATTTCGAATGTACAGCAGCTCGGAAAACTCAACTTTCTGATAAGAAAAGAACTCCCGAATTCGTTGGTGAGCGCCTTGAGGAGGTAGTGCTGCCCTGGGTCAAGAGAGTGGTTACTGGAGATTCTGTCTGGCAACAGTACTCTGCAACATACCACACAACCAAGAGAACCCAGTCATGCCTATCGGACAGTTTCTGCGACCACATCACTCCTTACATCTGGCCACCTAACTCCCCAGACTGCAACACCCTTGATTATTATATGTGAGGCACAGGTGATCGCGAGACCAACAAAACGCCTTGTAACACAAAAGATGGACTGACAATAAGGAATATGGTAGCATTCACCAACTTAAACAAGGAGATTGTCCAGAAGAGTTGCATGAGATTCCGAAATCATCTGGGGGCTGTGGTTGAAGTCAATCTAACACTGAATACAGCGACCAATTGCGTACGTATGTACGCAACTACACATGGATGCGCATATACGCCCACACTGTTCATATATGTTTATATTTGTGTGAACTGCAGTGCGTGTATGTATGAATGGCGTTCCGACGATAATTATCCCCCCCAACTTCCATAAAAACACCGATATATGCAACCATATATAAATCCAAAATTTAAAAATTAATCAGTTGGTCTGACGATCGCAAATAGCGTGAAACCCAGGGTCACAAACTCACATCAATCCAACTATATATATATATATATATATATATATATATATATATATATATATATATATATACTACCGCGCAAAATTTTCGGGCATTTTAAAATATTGTAAATTTCTAAAAACTGCCATCTTATAAATGGATGATTTTTATTGTTATCTCTACAGACGAATTTTTCGCCATATTGGAGTCATTTTCACACCTAAACATCATATTTTTTAGAAAGGGTTCTGAATGAGGAGAGAAGATGCAAAACGATACCCCAAAATAACCTTGCAAAACTTTTCGCCCATCTTACCTTTTTTGTTTTCTCTTTTCTTCTACTGCTAAAAGGAAAATTTTTTTTTCGGAACAGGACCGATTTTTCCTACATATAGGGTTAATTCGTACATACATTTTTTCATTACTTGAAATCATGGCTAAAATTTCCAAAGAAATCATGATGAAGATAGTGAAGATAGTCAAGAATATGAACCAGCGAGTAATCGCTAAAGCACTTGGAACGTCAGGAAGCGGCATTTCAGAAATTTTCTCGAAGATTCAATATACTGGAAGTGTTTTAAACCAACCAAACTATGACCGCCTTCGAAAGCTGCAGCATAGGATAATGCGGAGAGTCATCAGGATAGTAAAAACTCAGTGAAAGGAGATAGACAAACAAGTGATGGATGAGAGTGACTTGTTCAATTTGGTGTCAGTAGATAACATGAAGTGCGTCCGTCATGAACATGAAGAGGTTCATTTCAACGAAGAAAACAGCTTTAAACAAAAAAGCTGGCCAAAGTGCTATGAACTGTGGGATGCAGATGCTTTGGATAGGATCACATTCAACGACGAAACTAAGATGGACCTGAATTCTAATAAGTGTGAATTTGTAAGAAGTCCCACAGGAAAGCGAAATGATCCAAGTTACACAACAAAACATTGAAGCTTTGTGGGTAAGTGTCTGATGCTTTAAGGCTCTATAAAAAGGGATGGTTCAAGGAAATTTGTTTAAAATTAACGATTGCTTAAATAGTACCAAATACTTCCATTTAATACCAGATTTCGGAGCTCCATATGACACATTGCATGTAATACAATGGAGACTGATTGATGAATGTGTCACCGCATTGAAAGATTGGACAGATTAGAGCCATGGATCAAATGTTGAAAGAACTAATGAGTGGAATTTATCATGAGAATCCACGCGATCTTGAGTTGTGGGAGCCCAACCACAGGGAATGGTATCTAGTACCCGTGAAAATGGCGAAGGATTTGTACTCATCCCATCCCAGGCGTATTGAAACAATTATTCAAGCTACAGGAAGCCACACAAAATATTAACAATGTGCATCAACTTTCTGAAATCAATATTATATAATACATTTTCCTTTGTGATATTTTTCTGTTTTAAAACACAGTATCTACCTTGGTTTATGTGAGGTGTCTGAAATTTTTAGCACGGGCATTTTATAGTGTCATTTCTCATTTTCCATGCCCCTTCAAAACCCTTGCTACAAAATATGATAATTAGGTGTGACAATGGCTGCAGAAGGGCGAGGTTTCCTTTGTTGAAAAAGTGGCGTGAAACATCCACTTGACAAAGCTGGTAATTATTATAAATTTACAATATTTTAAAGTGACTTTTGCATGGTACTGTGTATACTTATGTGGTGGAAAGTTCCCGGTTCAATCAATTTTCTAAAATCTGACAAAATGACCAAAAATCAGAATTTATTTTGAAATCTCTTCTTAGTAGAGCCGACTATTCTTCAGTATACACACTGCCATTTTTTTCTAATTTTTTGTTATCTTTTTACTAATTTTAATGAATTATCTATCTATCTATCTATCTACATGATATTGTAATTATACACACACACGCGTGCGCGCACACACACACACATATACATACACACATATATATATGAACGATAATACATAGTGTTAAGGTGTGCTATATTTATGGGTAAATGTGCTCAATGTCGGAGATAGAGCGCGTGTAAATATAAGATATAAATGTGAACATTGATGTCAACATCGCGTGGGGATAATCTGTTTCATGCTTGAAGGCAATGTTATTGAATGTTGCCTTTTTAATTGAGTCCTAATTGAGATAGGGTTGGGTAGATGGCATTTAAACACACGCGAAAACTTACCAAACTCCATACACAACATACTAGTCGTAAATACAAGCAAATAACATCGTCCACACGTAAAAAAGATTAAAAATAATGGAAGCACTAATAATAAAACTGGAAAACCCAACATTCAATAACATTAACTATGAACATGGCCACAATGTGCTGACACTGTTTTGAAAATAAAAAAAAAATCCTATAACTTCAGACACATACATAAAAAACCCATACATTCAGTTAAAAATAAAAAATAAAAATCGTCCTTGATAATGGCTAAAAGAATAGTCGAATACGCTCGGATATGCAGAACTTTTGAACAGTTTTTACACACTGTGTCCAGAAACGTAAAACACTTGTACAAACACAAGAAAAATTAAATAAATAGCTTAATCGCAGTACTTTTATTGGTCGTCTTTAACGAAACTATATATATATATATATATATATATATATATATATATATATATATATATATATATATATATATATATATATATATATATATATATATATATATATATATATATATATATATATATATATATATATATATATATTAGTTAAGTAGCTTATCTTCCGACTCAGAATTTCGCAGACATAAATCCCCAATTTGTTCTATCTTAAAATTAAAAATATATTCGAAAATATAATACAATATAATATAATTTCAGAACCGGAAATTCAAAATATTCGTGTATATTTTGCAAAAGATTTAAAATCTCTAAAAGCAGTTTATTTGTACATTGCAATAAAGTTCAACCACATTTCCAACTTCAGGTTTGCATGCGCAATTTCCTTCACCCCCTTAAATTTATGTAATTGTTATTTTTTGTTTTTGGTTGAAATGTTTGTCGAAGCGATGCAGACGAAATCCATTCTTTGCCTTAATAGTAAAACCCTAATATTTTAGTTATTGATTATTTTCTCTCTGTAAACAGTAAACAGTGTTCGATCGTTTTTTTCTGAGTTTTGCAACATTTCGTTTGCAGCATACCAAACGGTTCATTTATTGCTAATGATTACGTTTATAATAACCAAACAATTTTTTGCTCGAGAAAAAAATGAAGTAATAATCCTAGTTGTGTTTTAACGCCAGCAAAAGGTGAATGTTGTATATGTTGGCCAGATTTCATCTCTTCGTTGTCCACTGACTTTACTAACACTTTACATCTCTCCTGCTTAGTCTTCGTCATTTTATGCACTAACAAATTAAATGTTTTTGTTGGTAAGAAAATGTGTTAATTATACGCCGAATGTTGCAGTTGAATGGAATATTTGTTTAAACAAGCTTCCTCCTTGATTTTTAAACTTGTGCAATTGATTTTTAAACTTGTGCAATGAAAATGGGGAAAAACATATTGCCTGTGATCTGGAAATAATGCAAACATTACTAACAGAATAGGTCCATTATATATACAATCAAAATGATAAAGATTTACTGTATAAATTAATTGAACTGAGGTTGAAAATAAATTACGTACTACTTAAAAAAATACCAAACAGACTACACAAAAGTTCCAAATGTCATCATTTGCACAGTGATAGGGAAATTTTAGAATAGTTTAATTTGACTTGTTTATTGGTTGTGCAATCAGTCAAATTCAAAAGTTAGATAAATTTGATTGCATGAAGTGATGGGAAGGGACATTGGTCAAGCGTTTAAACAATTTTCTTTTCTTGTTTGACTTCGAAAAAGTCTGACAAATAATAACTGGCCATGAAAAACAGATTTATTATGAAAATAAATACAAGGAAAATAAAGGTTTAGATGCAGAACATCTTTAAAAATCTCAGTGTAAACGGAAACCAATTGGTGGGGAAATACTTTTTTGTATTTGATACGATTCAAAGGGAATTGATTTTATTATGAATTACTGGAATCTATACAAAGTAAAAAATCTGCAGTAAGTAACTCGCATGTTGGAACAAAAAAATTCCTGAGTAAATAAGTCAAACGTCGTTTTTTCCGTGGCATTTACAAATGCAACGCAATAGACGATCATTTGGGACAGGAAGGGTATTTTACGTTTTGGTTTATTCTTTAGATTTATTAGCTTCCAACTTGTTTTCACTCGATACAACACGAGTCGTATCGTCAGCAGTTTCAATAAATTGAAGAGATTGAAATATTTTTCGAATCAGAAGCGAAATCAGTCTTTTACGATGATTTTAACTTGAATGATTAAGTTTCAGAAATACAGATGCTGTTGACTGAATAATGAAATAAGAATTCATATCAAGTTACACGTTACAAAATAAAGAAACGACTCAAACGCTAACGAGGATAAACGTTCCAAACAAAATTTAAACCGCGTTGTTACTTGTAATACACTGAATTAAGCGAAAACGGTGTCCCCCCAAAACAACAAACCAGTTTCCCAGCATTCGACATATTTTAGGCATCGAATTTCAAGTTAATAGACTAAGCAGACGTCCATCAATCTAAATCGATCGTGTTCTTTAGGTTGCTGAGAAACGATCAGATCAGTATGATTGATTTCAACCTAAACGCTAAAGTGCTTAACAAAAACAAATGGCTCTCTCAATTGAGAGAGAGAGGGAGAGAGAGAGGGGGACAAAGAAGGAACCTTCCAGCTGATGCAGACATTTAATTTGGGAATCTACGAATGTTAGGGTAGACACATGTAATTATAACTTTTTGCAATTTCTCCGTAAGAAAATCACACACACACACACACACACACACACACACACACACACACACACACACACACACACACACACACACACACACACACACACACACACACGCACGCACACATGCACACACACACACACGTGTGTGTGTTTGTGTATATTAAATGTAGGCATAGTGCAGTGTGTATATATCTATAAATATACGTGTGCTTGTATATAACATATTTTACCAACCACAAGCCGGGAAGCTACATTTTAATCCTAGACAGCACACTTTGAATTAAAGACTCATATGTAATTAATTAGGTCATTTATATATATATATATATATATATATATATATATATATATATATATATATATATATATATATATATATATATATATATAAAATTTTACTCCTATCGTAAAAATAACGGAAATATTTAAGTAAATTTACAATTGCAAATTTACTTTTAATTTCTGTATCAGTAATCTAGGATTTTTATTTATACAATTATCCCTACAGTCGCTTGTAAGAAAGAGTTTTGTTTTAACCTTGAAAATAAAACTACCCAAAGAAAATGAACACGAAACAAGAAATAAAAAGGGAATATATTAACAATGTGAACTCTTCAATTTATTAATGAGATATTCATATATTGGCGTTAAATAATGTTTCTTGTTGTAATAACTTCGCTATATTTAAAAATTTGCGCTCTGGAAAAAAAGCACTCTCTTGGTCAATGCTTGTGCTGTTGTCAACTTCAAACTGAAGAAAAACAAAGATTTAAGAGGTCAGATTGCGTGACCGATAAAACACATTGTGTTTTATATTATAGAATAGATCCTGATATATATATTTATAATCATCTAAAAATAGGCACTTACATAGATTCGCTAAAAAATGAGCATGAAAAAATGCCCCAAATTTAATAAAAATAAAGTTTTATGGGCAAAATATTTTTGTTATTAAGTTGAAGAAAGACAAAAGGACTTTTGATTATTAAATTATTAATTTTTTTCTTTTTTCAGAGCATTCGAAATTTTGGTAAGAAATTTTTTATTGTTATATTATGGACACTATTGTGTTAAGAAAAAATTCGATGTATAATGAATTTTTACAAGAATTTTTTCATTTTTTCAAAATTTGAATTAGAATAATTTATAAAGTTTTAAATCTTTTAACTTTCTGTATTAATTTGTACCGGTTAGATGATAATATCATTAAGTAAATACTATATTTGCTAATCATAAATGGAAAAGCTTACTACAATTCAGTGACTCCAATATTTAAAAAAAAAATTGAATTTTTTTTTGTGTGTGTATAAACGTACTGACTTTTGGTAAATACGAACGTTCATACACGACATTATCAGAAAATAAAAGCCAAAATTCAATAAAACATTACGGAGAACATTTTACTAAAATTTTAAAATTACTGGGTAGTTAAAAATCATATAAAAAAGGCGCTAACTCAAGTATTTTTTAAAGAAATGTCCACCGTAGAAAAAAATGAGATAAACTTCCGTCTGTCAATCAAGCAGTCAAAAACTTAAATAAACAGATACTTCCGTGTTATAAAAGTTTAAGAAACGTATATATCATTTTTTAAAGTTTTTTTTTAAAATAAAGAGAATTACGTTGTACTGACAGATGGCTAAAAATGGCGCTAAAATTTGCGATTTTTAGTGATTTCGAAGCAAAGACTCCTTTCAGTTAATTTAAATTAGTTTATGAAATACAGTAAAATATTTTGCTCATCAGAAATATTAAATTGAATCTGTTAGCTTGAAATTAAAACTAATATACAAGCTTCAATTTAAAAGACTTTTCATTTTTAAAAATTCATTTTAAACCTTAGGTATCGCGTTTTTTGTTTGGGGTACCAAAAGGTATCTATGTCATTGGCGACTCTAGTACTCCAACTGAACATGCATAACCCAACTATCAAATCTATTTCAAGTCGACAAGCAATATTACGGCAAAACAGAAAGTTCATTCGTTTTTGACTTACGAATTAAAACAGACTGACAAATTTAAGTCCGAAATATCACGAATAAAAACATCCCGAGTGGCTTTAACCCACTGTTTGTCAAGGAATATAGCTTTGTTTAAACTTCATAATTTTAAATGTTGACTTAAATAAATGAGCTGCTTATTAGTCGTAATCGGTTGAATTCAATTTAGCCCGGTGAAACTAATAAACAAGTTTCTATTCATCGTTCTAATAGTCGATCTAACAAATTTCTACACAAACTACTAAGAATAATTAAAATTTCTAATGTTTTAATCTCCTATTTTCAAGGTATATAGCTTTGTTACAACTTCATGACTTAAAACCATGACAAATAAATTTTTCGCTTCATGATGCTATATGAACAAAATTTAATGAGGTCAGTTCGGGCTCATTGATTAACTCGACCGGTGGAACAAACTCTAGCAAAAAAAGCCTTAACAGCTAACACTGTCTAATAAACAGCTGTAAATATAAACAATGTTTCCAGTTTTCATTCTTTATTTAGTGAATCATTGATTTTTAGTTTATAAGAAATGCATAATACTTTTAGCATTATTTCATCTAATGCAAAACAACAACAGCAGCAACAACAACAAACAAGTAAACTATATTTCATGAATAATAAGTGACAACGTTATTAATTATAGTTTTAATAATATTTACTGTATTAAAATATTTATTTCCTTTTTAAATTCATTTCTACTATAAATTAAAGAAATCAAAATATTACTTATATTTTATTTTCAAAATTACTTTCCTTTAAATCTTTTCAACAAAATTTAATAATTTAAAATAACTAGTACTACTAATTACTATTTAATTTTTATGCCACAGACAAAATATTACCAAAATCACAGCCCTTTATATATTCAAATAAAAAACATCTATTTAATATTTTACTTTGTTTAGTAATATACGAAAAAAAATATCCATTGATTTTTGTAGTGATTCAGAAAGCAACGCAAACTTTTGATCACAGCCAGAAACAAAAGTTGTGAGTTTTTGTCCATCATATTTTTTCAGTAGTGCAAGAAAACAATGTTTATAAATTTGTTTTCGTAACTTTTATTCTCGTTATAGTTGTCTTTTCAGCTTTGTGTATCAGATTATCAAATTTAAATCAGCCACCCAAAATTATCCGATTTAAAAAACAAATAAATTCAGATTGATGTTTCCGAAATCAAACCTTCCTCCCACAAATGGATGGCAAATGAACTACAAATTTATTTTGAAATTTTGCATCCCTACTCAAAATGTTTGATTGCAAATCCTACGTAAATGAGTTCATGTATTTGTATAATGACAATGACTTTTAAATCAAGCTCTGCCATTTTAGTGTTACTTATAGACTCAGTTTGTTGCCCGCTCTGTCTGAAACTGTTTAATTTATACAACTTTTCCTGACTAGTTGCAAACAAAAGAAGCTTCTCAACTTTGGAAAAAATTCGATCATTCTTAATATGTACAGTGGCTCCAAAAGTTTTGTCTTCCATGGAACACATTTCCATTCAGAAACAGATACTTGTTGATTTAGAAGGAAAAGAATTCCGTGACAAATTATTAGAGGAATTTGCTATAAAACCAAAACGCTTGGAATTCATGTTTAAATGAGATAAATTGTTTATTTCTTATAAATATTTATACACTTTTACTTTTAATGTATTAGTGCAGTGTATGTTCTCTGTAAATGCATTGCTGATTTCACTACAATATTTTATGATAAAAATATATTAAAAATTAAAAAGAAAGAAATTTTGTATATTTTAATAGTCCCCACTACATTAAATAATTTTACTTATTACAGGTCACTGCATTTTTTGTTTGTTAAATACATGTAAATAAACTGTAGATCATCTATGATAGCCATCCTGTTTCAAATATCGAAATAAAGAATTTAAAATCATTTGCTCAAATTATTTTCTCTTAAAATATAAGACAAGTTAAAGAAATTAGTCAGCTATATGCCAAACCCCTTAAGGTGGTTGCTTTATTCTGAAAGAATCTACAGATAAAAACAAATTACCATGTTAGACTTCATACAATGGCATGTTGTCGAGTGATACCGATACATGTACGCTCAGATAAATTTCTTTAACTGTAATTAGATTAAATTGTATTTAGTTGCTTATATTCTTCTACATAATATGATGTATTCTAAATTTTCTTGAAAAATATTGTATTCCGCCCGAGTAGGTTTGATGATCTAGAATCGCTAGTGATCTCTAACTGTATTTGAAATCTGAACCTGATAGAAGATCAAGATAATATATTGGGTCTTTATTGGCATTTCTAGGGTTGCTCATCTGTTAATATCTTTTTGATTGTCTGCAATGATGGTAAGTAAATTAGTCCCATCTGTCATTGCTATTAGCTTCGTTCATGTTTAGGTGTACTCACTGTTGTCGTTTTACACCAGACTTTGCTTAGCTTAGTAAATAACTACTTTAGTCTTTTTTTTTACCGAAGTCACTTTAGACAGCGTTTGTCAAACTGAAATTTGATTTATGTAGGTATTTATTGTATAAAAAATACAATTGTGGCACAAGGCCGAAAAAGGGGAGAGGTTGAGGCTGAGGCTGATCTTCACTATCTATCTTATACCTAGCTAATCTGATTCACGACCCATTCACTCATTACAATTTGCCCATTCACCACAAAAACTCGTCCATCACCAATCAATCCTCCATACACCATAATACCGCATCCTCTCAAGGGGGATCTACAAAACGCGCCACATACCAAAAAAAAAAAACAAAAAACAAAAACAAAAAAACAAACTGAAATTTGATTTATGTAAAGAGCATCAGATTGAAAATCCGCATTTCAAAAGCGCATTTTTAAGCCGTTCATTAAAAGCAACAAATTTGCGTTTTGTTTTATTCAATGGATCCTGCGAAGTCTCTTTCAGGCTTTCAATTGGTTTGCTGTGTTATGGCCTCTAGGAAAAACTTAAAACTGCCACAAGTAAGTTTACATTTTTACTAAAGTCATCAGTACTATTCTTTTTTAAGTAGCTGGATTGTATTTTACAAGAAAGATAAAACTATTTCTTCATAGATAATGTCCATCATTTTGACAAGAGGCATTATTATTCTATAAATTGTTTCACTCATTGAATTCATTTTTTATGGTTTTCTTGTTGCTACAAAGTTCCGACCCATTCATCCTACAGCTTTCTTCAGGTGTAAAATCAGTAAAGGAAAAACGTGGTTCCTTCACCACAGAAAAAAAAAGAAAGAAACATGAGGCTAACAATAATTGTCATCTTTGGGGGAAGACACTGCCTGAAAATAAATCTGAAAGGAAATCAGCTACTTTCTAGAAAATAAACTCTCAGAATATCGAGGCTACGGATGAAGCCATTCATACGAATTCTCTCTTTTTTTATATGAAATAAGTGGAATTCTCAAGAAACCATGAAAATTTAAAGAAAAATAAGGTTCGAATTGGTCAAATTTGAGACTGATCACAATTGGTAGCAGTTCAGTGGATTTATTCACCGGTTGAACCCGGTGAGTGTTTAGAAGTTGCCTCGTATTTGTTTTCTTCTTTTCATCTTTTCTTCTCAATCACAACAGTCCGACAGAGGAACGAGTATTAAGAACACGATGTGTGTGTGTATTTTTTTGTTTGTTATAACAAACATTAAAAGCAAGTTCATAAAAATATTTCAAGTTGCTTTAAATTGAGAGAAGGTCTTAATTGCTAAAATTAAGCACTGTTAACGATGAGAAAAATCTGAATCTCTGTGTGCCATTTCTCTTCAGGTCAAGATGATGGTCCTCCACAGCTTCTAGTCTTCTGGTGCTAGCAGCAATACTTTCTCATTTACAACTCCATTTTGTTTTTGTGATATTTGTCCATTTTACCTCTACATCGAACAAAAAGCAGGCGAAACGAATATTCCTTCGGATATTGTAACTTTCACATGAACCCAAACGAATGAAGCTTGACGAATACAGTGTAGAAAGGGCATTGGAAACAAATTTGGTAATGTAGAATGATGACTACATAAAGTGAAGCATTTGGATGCGTGTGCGTGCAGTGTGTGCGTGCGTGTTTGTGCGTGTGTGTGTGTGCGTGTGTGTGTGCGTGTGTGTGTGCATGTAATGAAGTGAAGGAGATAGAAAGAGAAGTGAAAACATAAATATTATATATTTGTGTATTTTCTATTTGTTTATATTAGGTTGGCCAAAACGAACTTTCTGTTTTGTCATAACATTGAGAATGCTTAGTTTCACGATCTTTATTTTTAAAAAATCGCTTTTAATTATATTTTTCACAACTGTTAAAGCATCGTGCATTAACGAATTTGTCAAAATTGGCATATTTTTGTTTGTTGATCCTAAAATTGAAAATGCAATAAAATTAGCAACAATTTCGGGATGTCACACTTTTACGTAAAAGGATAAAGATACAACTCAAATGCCTTCTGATCTTAAGCAGAGAGATGAAGAAAGACATCTTGATCTGAGATAGAGTGAAGCGATAGTCTGATACGAGGTACATATACGATACCATATGCAAATAAAGTCCTCATAATTTGATGGGTATTATGTTAGTTAATAATAACTGACATCGTTTCATCTAAAGACATTAGAATATTATTATATTTATATCATATTTTCAGTTCATGTTAAGCATCGTTTAACAGAAACCGTTAATTACGATACCCCCTTTAAATATTGGCTTACCAGATAATGCCGTTTGATTAGGTAGCCTACTCTTATCTATCTATCTATCTATCTATCTATCTATCTATCTATCTATCTATCTATCTATGTGTGTGTGGGCGTGTGCGCGCGTGAGTGTATGTGTGTGAATATATGTATGTGTGTGTGTGTCTGTGCATATATATATATATATATATATATATATATATAATACGAGATAATGCCATTTGATTAGGTAGCCTACTCTTATCTATCTATCTATCTATCTATCTATCTATCTATCTATCTATGTGTGTGTGTGTGCGCGCGTGAGTGTATGTGTGTGAATATATGTATGTGTGTGTCTGTGCATATATATATATATATAATACGAGATAATGCCGTTTGATTAGGTAGCCTACTCTTATCTATCTATCTATCTATCTATGTGTGTGTGTGTGCGCGCGTGAGTGTATGTGTGTGAATATATGTATGTGTGTGTGTCTGTGCATATATATATATATATATATATATATATATATATATATATATATATATATATATGTATATTTGTGCATGTGTCTCAATGCAAACATAGATATTTTAACAGAAATACAGATTTTTATGAAGACAAAACCTGCGCAACACAACAGAAAAGATTTGTCATTCTTTAAGTAGCAAAGCTGACAATTTGACAGTTTCTGTTCTGTAATTTCGAAAAGGAATTTTAACATAACGTTCGTATCTATTCTTTTTATGCTATCATTTATTTGATTTAACTTTGACAATATTATTTTCGTTCTTTTAAGAGTTTCCAAATCTGGCCGGGAAACATATGCTCTTGTACACACGCACAAACTCAGTGTTAGATTGACGCATAAATTTCTAGCATCGACTTTGGTACAATTTGAAGGAACTCGTAGAAGTTTCTTTGAAGTTTACTCTTAATTTTTTTTATTGGCTGTGCAATCAGTTAACTGTAGTGTGTTGTTTCCAAGCTTTGGGCAATATTTACCGTCAGTTCCACATAGATTTATGGAAAGGGACATTGATCAACATATGAACAATTGTTTTTCTCGCTCAACGCAGGAGAGCGTTATTATTGGAGAAGACGGCAAAGATAAAAAGATTAGGAGAAAATTCAACAAAGGAAATTGTAGCTTAACACACGACAGTTATCTAGACTACGGAATCTTCTCTGTGAAACGTTCTTCTCTGTGTTTAGTTAGATTTAAATGGAATGTTTTATTACGAAATTGCTGGAACTTGGATAAACTACTACTGTACAATACTACAGAGAATAATTGTTTCGTCTGAATGACACAGTGAAATATAGAAACTTATTCTGGATAAGAAAGTCGACCAATTATTTTACTGCAGGACATTCCTAGTTCTACAAATGCCAGAGAGCAAACGATGATCGATGGAAATTTCTGCTTAAACAGTTTTCCTCAAATTGATAACCTTCACATTATCACTTGTTTGCTTTCATACAACACTCATTGCGTGGTCAATGACGTTAACAATTTTAACATCTTGAAAAATTCCTGAAGGAATTAATTGAATCGTTCAGTAATGATGGAATATGCACTTTAGTAGAAAGGTGGCGTCAGTTTCATAGTAAGAAAGCGATAATATGTTGATGACTGAGTAATAATGCTATGAATTTTTATGAAAAGATTTTACAAAACCTTGCATTATCCTAATATAAAGATGCTATACAATAGGATGTTGTGCCCGAATAAGAATAGAAAGCACATATTCGTGGATGCACAACATATACAATCCCTTAATACTGTTGCCTACTTGGAGTAGAATGAAAACACACAGGTAAATATGGCAGCAAGCAACTTTAGGAAGCTTTTCATCGATCGATGATAACGTAAGATAATCTTGTTGTTGAATTCGTTGGTTTGATTCTCGCTGAGTGCTCTACAGTTGTAGTCTTGTGTCAAACTAAGCTGAGTTTAATAAATATTAAAGTTGGGCCATCAGTTTCTTTCGGCAGACTATTGGTGGTAAGTTCGATTCGATCTTCATTGGGAACTCTATTATTATGTCGCTGTGTCAAACGAAGGCACACTAAAGTTGTGCGAAATTCTTAGATGAAGAATTGTTAATATTAATTTTGTCTAGTTTATCTTTCATCGTATGTGTAATGCTTTTATCGAAATGCGTTTTAAATTCTTATTAAAAACTATGTATTCTGCTACTATAACCTTATACCATATTAAGCTGATCTGTGTAAATATAACAATTAAAAAAAAACTGCTATAGAGTAATGGCAGGTAAACTAATTTCGAAATCTATTGTAAATTGTAGGCAGTTCAGTTTTCACACGGTGCTTCATTTTTTGAGCTCGTGTCCAATTTTGGGGACCTTTCACTTGGTTAAGCTTACAAAAATATCTACTTATATTCCAAACATAGAGCACCTGTCTTAGCATAGTAGTTTAGTAGTTAGTTTTACAGATCTGTTGTTAGTAGAGTGCGTTCGATTTTTCTCGAGTATATCTTTATTTTGGGCCTATCATTCTAGGCTAAAACTTAGACGATAACACTACAAAGTCAAGGGCACCTGTTGTGCGGTTTAAGACATTTTACACCCATTGTTTGACAATAAGAACAATCAACGAAAAAAGATAATTGCTTAATGGTCTGCTATTAAAACCGGTTTTCAATTGTATATTAAGCACCTTTGTTTTAAAAAAATTGCGCACATTAATATATAAACACAAAATTGTTCCGTTTGCTTCAAAGTTAGATAACAGCAATGTCGGAAGGAGTATAAAGTCTTTGAGAATTGCTACTTTTTTAATGCTTTTATATGACATTCTTAGTTTTGTATGTGTCTTAGAGAATAATAAATTAACCTTTACTTACGGTCTTTCTCATCAGAGCAGAATTATGATGATTGTAAAGGAAGAGCATAGCAAAATTTAAACAATAAATGCAACGGAAGTCACTTTGTAGAGTGCTTAGATATTTTTTTTAGCTACGAGCAACTGGACCAGGCTTCTCTTCAAAACTATGCAATTCGACATACTATGATAGTCTCTTGCAAGGAACTTATTAACACATATTTGTTTAAATCGTTGGTGAAAACAAACAGAATCAGCGATCTATTCAGATCTATTCATATTTTTCACGCGTCCTTTGATATATTTTCTTTTAATTGTAGGTTGGTGCATTTTGAAATTTTTATGCGCAATTTTTTTTGCAAAGATCATGAATAGCCAATTATTATTGAAGAAAGAGTTACAAGGAATGTGGCGAACCGAGAAGAGTGGCGAGAGGAGAAACTTGTCAGCATGAGAGAAAGAGATAGAAAAACAAGGAGGAAGGGAAAGTAAAAGAAAGTAATGGAAAAGAGAAAGAGAAATGAAGAGAGTGTGCGATAAAACAATATCGACAACATGATACGAAAGTTAATGAAAAGGATGGAAACGGATATGGAGAGAAAAAGACAAAAAAAAGATAGAACGAGAGAGAAAGAGGAGAAAAAAGAATGCATATGACAAGATTGGTAGATTAAAAAGGAAGACAAAGACATGTGAGATATATATATATATATATATATATATATATATATATATATATATATATATATATATATATATATATATATATAACACAAGAAAAGAACGAAGAAATGAATTGAATAGTTATGAAGAAGATAATAAAGTAATAATTGAGGCAAAGGAAAAAGAATCTTCGATAAGAAAGTGAAAAGCAAGAGAGAGAGAGAGAGAGAGAGAGAGAGAGAGAGAAAATTCTAGAAAAAGTGAATAAGAGAGATGAGAGGGTGAATGAATTAGAAATAAGAGAGGGAATGGGGAGTGAACTACAGAGATAGACAACTAACCGTGTAAACAAAAATGTGGAGTACATTAATAGGAAGACATTTATTGACGGCATTAATTTTTAATCAAATTTTCTTATTGCCATTTATCGAAACTTTCTCGTTTGAAAAGCGTGAAAAATGTTTGTTTGTGGTGATATTTGAACTCGCATCTTAAGAGGTTTTTAAGTAATTCAGTCGCAAATATCCATTGCTTAAAGAAGAGTCCAATTCTACAGTTATATTGTTAATCCTATCCTCCGATTTTTTAATCCTCTTTTGTTAAGTATCATGTAGTAGCAGTAGGTCCTCCCACTGAGACATCATATAGCAAATGGTCTTTCATGTACGTGTGATAAAGAATAATATTGCTCACTTTACTTGGAATTTGCTGTTTGCTACGTTGTAGTCGTCAGGGCTTAACTCATACTCTATCCTTTTTAATTCAATAGGGAGGTACCGCTGAGTAGACTGGATTAACTGGAGCTGATCCCTATACTTATCACCTCAGTCACAAAGGACCAGGCCGGTTATTAGGAACACAGTTAATAGTCGGAGTAGTAGAAATATTTCTTAAGTTGTTTGAATTTTGAGACGAAATGTTTCCGTCATTAATTTTTAACTAATTTTCTTCATCTGATTGCTGTTTTCTACCACAACTCTGGGTCGATATTTATTATTATTTCACCCACAAAAAAGCAATAAAAGCCACGAAGATGAAACCGTGAGTAAAAGAAACAGAGAGGACAATAAAATAAAACAAGAAGACAGAAGATGACGACTGACATTGAATTTAAAATTTTGAAGATCGTAGTCGACAGGAAAGAGTTAAAATTAACAAGCCGACCGTTTCTTGCCCCGAACAACAGATCGAGGGTCATTTTCGAGATCAGTTGCCAATTTGATCAGACTTCTTATTAAGACAGGAATAAATAGTTGTGTCATCAGCATAGATACCGAGCCGAGAACTGATGACATCAAGAAGGTCGTTGATAAAAATAAATAACAGAGTGGGTTCAAGAATAGAGACCTGAGGGTCGCCCGCATTAATGTTAAATGATCTAGAGGAGTGACCATTCAAGATAACTTTCATTACACAATATTTGACCAACAATTTGGGTATAAAGAGCGAACAATATGTTGAAGTAAACTATAAAGTTAAGTGTATAATGAAAATATTACGTGTATGCAAAAGTTTATTGTCTTTTTAAATTTTAAATTCGCTAATTATTAAGTATGAAATATATTTATTAATCATAATATTTTCATTGACTTTCTCTGACCTTACGCCAACATTCAGAAAGTTTTCCAATGACATTTTCATAAAGCGATTATGTCTTTGATTCGGTAAAGTTATCAAAGGCATTTTAAGTTTTAGACTAAACGATGCTGCATTGATCAAAACAAATGATAATCCATATCTGGTGAATATGCTGAATGAAGAAGAATTTCCTATCACAGTTCCATTATTTTAAATGGAGGGAGGGTGTTAACTGGCGTTGTGATGCAGCAGTATGACTTTCCAGATTTTCTGTTTTTGCTCTACTCTGTGTTGCAGCATTTAAACTCCAAAGGTCTTGACTAACACTCTGCAGTAACAGTTTCATTAAACTTTAGCAATTTTTAATAGAGTATTTGGGTTTGCAAATCTGTAGGTAGTGTAATGCTTAGCGACTCGGAACGCGCACTAAGACTATCGAGTTTAATTTCTGTTGAGTTCGTTGCATTTGTTTTAGTACAAATTTTCTTGGAAAAAGTATGAATCTATCTTTTCACCACCTTGCTAAATATTCTAATAGCAAAATACTGACTAAATTTTCTAGTTGTAGTTGGTAACCAGTTTAGGAAAAGGACAACTTTTAATTTAAAACCGTCTGTGGCCTTGGCGCAGTCCATACAAAATAATCATAGGAAATTATTTGGAGTTCACAACTGCATTGCCGGGTGATCAACTATAAACTCGACTGAGATCGAAGAAGACTAATATCCCACTAAATTCAGATCAATTAACTTCTTCCGAAAAGTTTTTATTCATTATTAAATAATGCTGTTGATGCCACAGGTTGACATGGATCTATACATGATTTTCTACCCTTCGGGTTATTGTAGTAAAAGATTTCAATTTCCGAGGACAATCATTCAACAAAACATTTTCTCACGTCTGGCAACAAGTTAAACGCAAGAGGTTTCCAATTCTGACAGTTCATGTGGAATCAGTTTTACTAATTTTTGAATCTTCATCATACTTTTTAAATCTTTTACAACTGTTGAGTAATCATCACCAAGATTTTTATTTAATTCTAATATGAATCGAGTGGGTAATCAATCAGAAGATATTGCAAGTCATCCCTTCTAAATTCTCATGGTCTAAGTCAGTGGTTCCCAACCTTTTTTACATGGCGGCACACTATTGAGTTCTTTAAATTTTCACGGCACACCTATCACAAAAAATAAATATTTTCCACTCATAAAGATTTTTTGCAATAAAATAATAAAAAACAAAGAATATTATATAAGAAGAATTTTTATTCAGATAAATCAACATATCCTGTATTCAATATCGGGTATAAAATAATAATGGTGAATGTCAGTGGGACAGTTGTGCATAAAGTTAGATTAGCCTGAAATTGAAAAGATTCAAAATGGTTAGGAAAAGGTAAAAAAATGTTTGGGAGTTAGGAGCATTACGTAAAACCTCGCATAGTACAGTTCTGTGTTGCAACTTTTTGTCTTACAACCTGTGTATTTAGGAATCGTTTTGGTATCGAAATCGGGTCTGAATTATTCAGCTCCGATGCCGATTCCCGATACATTGAAAAACTCCTGATATTCAGATTAATCATCCCATGACTAATATAAACCATAATAACGCTTACCAATTAGTATGCGCGAGACGTTTAGATTCCAGAAATTCGGCGATTTTGAATTGAGCGGTGTCATCATGATTAAGAAATTAAATGTCTTTATTAAACAAAATGAAATTAAATGGCTTCTAGGTATTATCTCTTCGCGGCACACCAGTAATCATTCCGCGGCACACTAATGTGCCGCGGCACAGTGGTTGGGAACCACTGGTTTAAGTAGTTTATCCTCAAACTCATCTTTGATAAACACCACAAACTATTCACAGCGAAGACTGTTTCCATCCGAACCATCCCCGCAAACTTCATCAATCATATTCTTCGCTTTTGTTGATGTTTTGCTTAACTTGAAAAGGAACATCATCTAGTATCGCTCGTGTATCTTATATGACGCCATTTTCCTTTATTTTTTCCTTCAATACAGGATAAATGGACACTGAATGCATAGCACACAAAGCCAGTTTTTTTTATTAAACCTCTAGTTTTGAAAAAGAGGATACTGGGAAGATTTTTACACTTAATACTGCTTCTCAGAATTAAAAAAAAACTTACTACTACTAATAAATAGTAAACAAATAATAAAGCATGAAGATTTGATTCTAGAAAGGTAAAAATATTAATGTAGATTTGTGCCACATTTCCACTTGACATAAAACGAATTCGAATGTTGTTGAGATTAATATACAACTGTGACTATAGGACTATTTTTTCTTTTCACCTAACACCAGAATTGGTTGTGTCACTTTAGAGTGAATAAAAATTTTGACGGATTTAATGAAATTCTACACAGAGCTATTTTGTCTAGCTTCTCATTCATCTTGTAGCATTTTAGCAAAATGCATATTTTACGACCATTAAAGTAAGAAGAGGGAATCTGAAATAAAAAGTCGCCTTCGACGAAACTCAAACTCTTTTCCAAATCCGTGGAATATGGATATTTGTTCCATCCAATTATTCACACCGTATTATTTGTTTACTGTCTAGTAGTAGTAATAGTAATATTTTGTGAAAACATCATTAAAGTTGAAAGAAAAAGGAATAAAAAAATTCATAATGAAAATAATTTAACACGAAATTCTGATAACTTTAAGCTCTTCATTTATAGTGTCAACGATAAATGATTTTCGTTCAATGTTGAAAGTAAGTTTAGATTAGTATAACATAAGAACAGATATAAAGAAAGGAAGGTCATATTGCGTCAAATTTCAAAGTGGAAAATGCCACCTACCCTGAAAATTAGAGGAATGACGTAACGATCTCGCCCCGACTTAACAGGACCTAAAAGATTTATTCTGATATAGGGCCAAAGTGGGTAGGAAGATTGTATTGCGCCGATTTTCTAAGTAGGGGAGGCTCACCTCAATTCAATTTCTATATTATTGGTTACCTTTACCATTGAGCCAATGTTTTAAAAGCTAGTACGTTAGATATCAAAGCAATTGTTTAGTGAATGCAGCTTCTTTGTTAATGATTTTAATATAGAAATAGATTGCAAATCTAAAAAAGAAGGATTATCATTGGTCAGGAATTAAGACAAATGTTACCGAGAGAATAGTGCTATTTTATGTATAATATAAAGTCATTGCTAAATAATTTTCTCTCAACGTGCATAAAAAAAGAGGGATTAAGAGATGTATTCTTTTAATAATACGGCTGCTATATTATTCTCAATAATGTTTTTGGATAAAATATTCTAAATATTTACTATGCTTAGTCTGGTATGATACAAATCCTGAGATTGGGCAGAATTGGAGAGAAGAAGATACTGTTGAAAATCAGTATTTAAAACTTTGCCGTTTTACAAGGCTCGAGCAGTGGAAAATATACAATAAAACCAATCACATTGTCCATTCAAAAAACATTCTCTTCAAATCAATGTGTCAATCAAGGTAGTGTTATGGTGAATTTTGGATCGAAATAATGAGCTTTCTTCGCACTCTTTCCCATCATCAGATATATGAATATCTTGTCACTAGTAAATTGAAGGGGGAGAGTAAGGGTGAGTAAGCACTTAGAGAAAGCCACTTTGCATTAACAAGTTCAGCACCCAGTCAGTAGTAACACAAATATCCGTCAAACCTATTGTCAATCTTGTTTATTTAAATCAATGCAGAATATTTATTGTAACAATTTTAGCACATATTTCAACCTGTTATCCATATATATGCCAATCGTTAATAGTTGTGCCGAGAAATTAGTCTTTAAATACGAACTATACATAGGTACACGCATATTTCTTTTCCCATGCATTGAGAAAACATTTGTTAGATTTAAGACACTATTTAAATCTTTGTGTTGAATGAGAGAAAGAAGAAGGGGTAAAGATAGGAAAGAGTAGAAGTAAGAAAGTGAATACTGCTAAGGCAGGCAAACAGAAGAGACATTAAAGTTGTTGTATAGTCTGCTTGGTTTCATATTCACTGAAGCAAACGTGAAATATAGGTTAAGGACTTATAATAAGCAACATGTACATTGAAAGAGACGCTTGCTTGACTACGCAAACGTGTCTACAATAGGTTCAGAAACAAACTTGCCTATACATTGATAGGCGCATATATAACATAGGCTAAGGCGCGAAATAGATAAATAAAACTCTGACCTGTATCTGCCGAGTTGACACAACCAAAACAATATGGACTGGAGTTCGAAGAAACTCTTTGTGCTAAATTCACTAAAAATTATTTGAAATATCGAATCAGGAAATTACTTAAGTTTTCCAAAATATTTACATGAAATTAATTCTTTTAACAATAATTTCATTAGTTTATCGATGCCGTCCAAAAGAGGACATTTAAATAATTTTGCGATTGCATTTTTATTTATAAAATATTAAAATATAAAAGTAAACAAAATGTCAATTGACCTACCGTATTGTCACCTTGCTATAAATGGAAACAATTAAAATGAATGAAAATACTTTTATATATATATATATATATATATATATATATATATATATATATATATATATATATATATATATATATATATATATATATATATATATATATATATGTGTGTGTGTGTATACCACACTTTAAAGGTTATTTTCTACAGAGCCAATCGCAAATTCAGAATTATTTTACTTCAGTATTTCTTGTATATGTGGAATTGTTATTACGTCGCCATAAAAGTGAACTATTACGTAATTAACTCATCTGATGTTTGTGTATGCATGTATATATGTGTGTATGTGTGCATGTGTGTATTCAAATTCTACTCGGTCCCCGGTCCTTCTGTGTTGGAATCACGCTATCTGACCGAAAAACGTACATAATAATATTAAATGAGAAAGAATTGGGAAAAGCTAGAAAGAGAACGAGTGGAAAAATAAGAGTGGAGAAGGAAAAGTAGGAACTAAGAAAGCCAGAGCAAACGAAAAAAAAACATGAAAGGAAAAAATAAGTATTTATATAGAGATATTGCAAAAAGGAAGACAAAATAATGACAATATATCTATATAAGCAGAGACATGTTACCACCTGGATACCCAGAAACAACGAGAGAAAGATTGAAAAGGTATTAATATTGTGCATAAGAAAAATGAGAGGATCAATAGAAAATATTTATATATTCTTTATTTTTTATTTGAAACTAACGCATGTCTGTATAATATGGCGATAAAAATATGGAAGGGTAACAAAGATTGGAAGGGAAAAAAGAAGAGAAAGAAAGAAGAGAGATATTAACATTCTTTATGGAGAGATAGATCAAAATAAAGATAAAAACGGGGATACAGCAGAAGATATTTGTGCATTCCTTATTGCATTTTTGTATATGAAACTAATTCGTATAACATTTTGTTAAAACCACAGACGACCGATGAAGATTGGAAGATTTTGTGCAGAATGAGAAAATCCAGTGAAGGTTGAGAGAAGATCCTATGTATGAGATAAGTAGTTATTTTATTATGAGTTTCATTCTTATTGTAAGTGAAACATTATAGAATGCAAAATGACTTGGGCGAGAGAAATGACAAAAAACAGAAGTGCCCCACTTAATCATCAAAGTATTCCATAGCTGAACTGGTTATAGTGATATCCATGAATGACCGGCTCACGATGTGCAGGAATGAAGTTCAAGTCTCGTTGATAGCTACTTAAAAAAATAAAACTACCTGAAATACTCGGGGAATTTATCTATCTATCTATCTATCTATCTATCTATCTATCTAAGTGCTATCGATCTCAATGTGTCTCATTGACACATTCTCTTCCGAAAAACATATGCACAAACACAGAAAGATATATTTATTTATATATATACGTGTGTTCGCGTGCGCGCATGTATATGTGTGTGTGGGAGAGAGAGGGAGAGAGAGAGAGAGGGTATTGAAAATTAGAATATATATATATATATATATATATATATATATATATATATATCTAAAGAAGCGATGTTTTTTTATTTACTGATCCGACGGATTTTATTACTTACACTCTGTCTTTTAGTGAATACTCATATTTACTAAATAGTAAATTTATTTATTTTCGTATACTTGCCTGATTATTCGAGAAATCTTATTTAAGAAAATATGCTCTCTCAAGCAAGATTCGAAACTGCGTCTCCCTGAGCGGAGAGAAACCGTCGTTAGAACTGACGTGATTTAGACCGTATCGGCCACGAAGTGTGTCGATGATCAAGAAAAGTTAAATCGCGCCTTATAAACGCAGTATTGTAAATAGGGTATCTAGTTAATCGGTTCGCTAATGTTTTAACTGCACTGGGCAAAGAATATTAATTTGCCTCAGTTCTTCAAAATAATCACTTTTTAATGAAACTCATATGCCGAACTACTTGTTTAAGATATGGAAATTTCTTAAGAGATTAAAAGTGTTTAACATTTACTTAACTGGCTACTGAGTGCTAATGTCTAACGTCTTTAGTTGAAATCAGTTTTTTCTTCCTTTGTTAAATAATTTTAAAGTAAAAAATAATTCCAACACGGTATTTCGTAACAAATTTATTACTATCACATGCACTTGACAATGTAGAAATATTTAGTTTAGTGGGAGAGTCTATGTGGCTTAGAGAAGATTGTAGTGCGACAATATTCAAAACGTGGAGGTTCTACTTGTTCGTAACACCCTCATTAAATGTCTTGACTTATGATACGAGTGACAGGGTGGAAGGTGCAATGACCTCAACCAGCACGGATCCCGGTTTATACAAGCTCTTGAGGAATCATACGTTGACTGTTCAGTTTTCTCTATTCATTTTTTTCTATCCAAATGTATAATCCTTTACAAATCTGGCAACTATGACTAACCGTCAAACCGTTGGGGTCATGCTTGTATCAACAGGCTCATTCTGTTAGTCCTTCAACTTTTTTTTCTACAGTGCAAAAAGAAAAAGAAATCTTTTGTGGCAGAGTAGGTAGGAAATGTTTACTGCTTGTTAAACCAGTGCCCCTTTTCCAACTCATCAAAACTAGTTAGTTTTTATGAGACATGTTAGTTACTAACAGTCTTCTATTTAGACACAATCAAGTGTAATAAAAGGGTACATTTCTGGATCACTTTTTGTGTGCTTAAAAATACTGTTTATCTGAATGAATATATTACTTTTTAAAATTAAAATATATTACTTTTAAAATTTACTTTTTTTACTAGTAAGTGCACGAGTCTTAGAAACCGCAAACAATAAATTCGCTTCCTAATCAACAGACTTCCTTAAAATCTTCATTCAAATGAAAACATTATTCACGTCTGTCAGAAATTGTAGTTAAATTTTTCGCGTTTTAACAGAGTTCCGTGGCCGGGAACAATTCTATGAGCCTATATTATTATTATTATTATTATTATTATTATTATTATTGTTGTTGTTGTCGTTGTTGTTGTGTTTGGCTTTTGCTTTGTGTAATATGAGTTGCTTCCAAGACTTAAAGAGGCAATAAGTTTTTTTTTGTATCAGAAGATGCAAAGAATGTGGTGACATGAAATTAGAGAGAAAAATGTAATTGTTGCCCCTGAATGGAGAAATCTTCGCAAGATATGAGAAGAATCAAAGAGTAGGATTTCTTGTAATTCACACATTTTACAGCTGCCAGGATTTTTATCCATAATAACAACAGGTAATGATGTTGTCTTCAGATGGCACATAATACTTATTTGTATCTCGAGGTACTTATATTTACTTAGTTTCTTAAACGTTTTCACAGCTCATTACCTGGGGTAAAATAAGTGCGCGTAAATATATATGGTCTCTTCCCAAATTCGGATGTTAAGTGATACTTAACTTGTACAGTGTTTATATTGTTTTTAACTTTCAAATAATCTCTTTTCAGTGAGATGGGCAATTCCACATATTGAATTTCTGTACCTTGTTGCGGGAGTATGCTGGTCGAATGTTTATGTCGGAAAACACATGTCTCCTGGTATATATTTCCCAGAAAACATTTAAACTAGTGAATTGTTTGTGTTTGTGTAGTTTGGTGTAGGAGAAAGTCCTAGAGAAAATGAAGTGAAAGGTGCTTACGTGCGTGCGCGCGACTGTGCGTTCCCTAGTGGGAAAGTGTTTTCCTCGTTCGATTTACATCTTACCGTCCCTGCGTTAAATAGGAAAAAGAGGATGACAGAGAATGTCACTGCCTATTTATAGGCTTAGTTAGCGTCCGCTAGCGGCGGTTTGTTTTAGGAAAGTAAGTGAGGTAACTCCACAACCTTTGTTTTTCGTCCCAATTATAATAACAGTAGTTTGAAGTATGACATTTTTACCATTTTAATTTCTTGATCTTTGTATTTACTTAGGCATATCTTTTAACGTAGGTACCTCCACGAAATGTAAACAAATCAGTATAGCTTGACAAGAAAGGCCTTAAATTTGACGAAAAAATTTTTTATCTGCTTAAGGATATATATCATTATTAAGAAGAAATACCGAAATATTTTTTGAGTATTTTTAAATTTTTTTTACTCATTCTTAGCATGTCCGAAATTTTAGTTAAAAATCTTGTTTTTTTTTTTCAGCAAAATTATCGAAAAAAAATCGATATCAGCCATATTTTTAAAATTTTTTAAACTAAGTTAAAATCCGAGTTTAAATTTCTTTTAAAAATAAATTATAGGTTGTTCAAAATTTTTTTAACGAAAATTATCTAATTTAAAGATTATTTAATATATTTCTAAGGAAACTTTTACTTACTTTCTTCGAAAAAAAATGTGGTTTAAAATAAAGGGAGGCGATCTTAACATCTTTCGCTATTGACAGGCAATGAGTGATGTGTTGTCATCACATATCGTCAGCTAACGTGAGATCCGAATGATCATACGGAAGGACGTAAATGACGTCACGGTAGCCTCCTAAAGTCAATACATATCTGCTTGGTAAAACATTTCTATCCTAAGTAAAAATCATCACAAACATATCAATAGTTATTTTGTTACACTCTGCAGCCTATTTGCCCTGAAATAAATATTGAAAAATAACTTATGTCATCATCTGAACAAAATATCAAGGAAACTTTTGATCTGCACTCCATGAAACTAAGTATTTCCTGAAAGCAAAGAATGCTCTTTCATTTCTGAGTGAAATTGGTTGGTGAAATGAAAATGATTATAAAAATTTTTTTCTGGGCATAAAATATGAAAAAAAAATAGTTAAAATTACTATATCTGAACATTAGAAACCAGTTTTTTTTTTTTTTGCATGTTTTTTATTTGAAATCAGCATTGAGGAAAACAGTGTTGAAATTAAGCCCCAAAAAATGACTTCGACATTGCTGGGTCAAGGGCCAGCCAGCCAACAATAACAAGTTGTCACCACCTTGTAAAAAAACTCAATTTTTTCTTTTTATAATTTAAGTTTGAGAAATGGCTTGATGTATTTTTGTTTTTTAACACATTTTGAGCAGGGTGATGACAATGAATTTTTATGAGCTGTAGACAGAATGTACCAAGGACTCGGAGGCAATACTGGATAGTTTGTTTGAATTCACAATGATCACCGAGATAGTTATATGTTGTTCTTTATGTCTAGAAATGAAACAAACTAATAAGGAGCAAAAAAAAAAAAAAATTGTAAATTTATATAGTATTTTGATAAATAAATGATGATGACAAAAATTAAATAATATCAGCTATTGCTAGGTAATTTTCTTTTCTTTTTCTTATTTATATGAAAAATATGTAAATGAAATGAATTAAAATCTCAATGAAGACTATTAAAACTAAATCAAAAAATATAAAAAACGAAAAAGAAAAAAAAAAATTGTCGAAAAATATCTGAGTGCGCCAAATTTCAGTGCTCGGTTGGATATGTTATCTTTCTTATTTCATAACAAAAAAAAATATACATGAATTAAAAAATCTATAAAAAGAATTTCACAAATTCAAGAAATATATTGAAAAAGTAGCTATATAAAAAAATTAAAAATAAATCAAATGGTACAGTATGAAAATGAATCGTAATTGAAAAATTGACAGACGGCTCACTGAAAGAAAAAAAGTGAAAGCTGTAAAACAACTTCAAAACATTGAAATTGCAATGAAATATGTAAAATGATAAATGAAATAAATGGTATTTTTAAAAATGTAGTAATGTTGATGGTGAAAATGGCTTAGGATGATGTTCAAATTTTTGTAATGAGTAAAAACCGCTAATTCAAAATGCACAACATTTGTCTCGCTAAGAATTTTTAACGCCATTTAAACTCAAGTCACATGACCTTTTATACTTTTGTTACCTCTCATACATTTTAATAACAACCGTTTTAACTTTTTTTTTTAAGACAAAATTACATTTTTTAAGTACGTGTGGAGTTCGGAGTAGTCAAAACGATACAATTTATAAAGCACTAAAACAAGATCTATATCATAAGGGCATTTAGAAAATCCGACGCGGCTTGTAAGTAATTTTAAAATATTTTACCAACTTAATGTAAAAAATGTATTATAGTTAAATAATTAAGAAATAACTGAATAAAAAATTTATTATTCATCGGAAAAATTTTTTGCTTTCAGAAAATATTGTCCATATTAATACAAACAACTAAAAGCAAATAAAAGCATTTGAAATTAAATAATATATTTGTTTTATTGAGTTTTGTATATTACAGTTCAAAGCTATTTTTCAGGTACAAGTGGAGTTATTACAAAAAAAACAAAACGTGATTTGCATTCTTCAAAGCCTTGTGCTTTTAACTATTGTAATAACTAAATCCGATGCGAGCGAATTTCTAGAGTTTTCATAAAATTAGTTATGGTGGGGGGATAATAAATATAAAAAAAATATTTCTGCCATGACTATAATAAAAAAAACATATTTATAATAATTTCGATCATCTGTGAATACTTTCTGAAAGTTTCATTAAGATCCGACAATTATTTTCATTTTTGCAAGATTTCCAAAAATAATGTGTGTCATACAAAAAAAAGTGATAAAAATTGTATATGTTATTTCACTGGTGACCGTGACACAAAGATAAACAAAGTTTTTTAATCAAAATTTAGAATATTCTAAAAAGAAGGAAAAATTTTTTAAAAATAATGAAAAAAAACTTTGTTCTTTCCTCTTCCACATAATATAAGCATTTAAAAGATAAAATTTTGTTTTCGTCAAGTTTGGCGTCTTTTTAATCATGCTTATGCCATTTTTTTAGCGATATCGTAGAGGTACCTATTTTAACGGATATATATTATCTAATGCCATAGCCATAATGTATTTATTTGTTTGTAGTCTTTAATCATGCAATATTTTAAGTTTTATGCAATATTTGTCATTATGAATAGTTATGTCCTAAATAATATTGAGCTCATTGCTTTCTATGACTTGTTAAGCATGATATTCATACCACTTTTCAATATGTGGTGCACTGTAATACTAACATATGATCCATATATCCATCATGACATCCAGTCTGATAATAGAATACCAAGCACATTTATCACAGTCAAATAAGCGCGAAATGGTAACAAATTTGGATAAAAACAGTAAATAATCTTTTAGGTGTGGCCCAGTTAGAAATATCTTAAGTTTGTGACTTCCAAGTCGACTTGGCTGTTGTATTCTTCAAACTTAAAAAAAAACAGCCTCTTGACACTCAGCCAAAAACAGAGATGCACAGTGCGACATTCGTTAGAGGACATACCCAGTCTTGTTCTTCAAACAGACTACGAATTCATTCGTTCGTATGAGACACTTTCTTTTGTATCTGCCTGCGTCTAATCTACTAAGTATAACATAGGTTACCATGCTACCTTGTTCGTCCAGCTGTTGCACAGCAAAGGGGCATAATTTTCCTCTACTTAGATCAATGTTAAATGGAACATATGTAATAGATATTTTTGTTTTGATTTCCAAGTTTCGCATGCATATAAGGCGATTTATAGGACAATCAATCAGTTATGTGCTTAGGCGATCATGTATCTTTCGATAGATGACTGACGAGGCAGATTTTTCCCCCAGTAGGTTGCCATTTCTTTCTGCGGTAAACCAGTTGCCATCCAAGGCTATAGAACCAGGTCTGTCCTGCTACTTACATATAGCTCCTTATTTATACCTCTCCCAAGGGTATTAGCACGTAAGTGAATGTAATGGATCTGACTGGAATTCGAACACGGCTCTCCGATTCCTCAATTCGAGCCACTATCCATTATTCGACCGTGCCTCCTGGATAGGACAATAGAGTTATATAAATTGAGCTTTACTTGGAGACTAATCTTATTTGAAGACCAGACAGCATGGATTTTTTAATGACCCCACTAGCTTTTCCAATACGATTTTTAATTTATTTCATTATATCACTAGAGTTAGTTGGAATGCTTCAAGGTAAGTGAAATTATCAAGTTCCTTAATTGTATAATATCATCATCGTTTAAATTCGCAATCTTTTTGATTTTTGTTTTTTCAAAACTTTTCCTCAATCCAATCTGCCTTCAATGAGTCTGTCATATTTTGCATTTCTCTAAATTTGTCAGCTTTTAATTTAAATTGACGATTGCGTTTAGCATGAAACAAACTGTCGTCTCTGGATGGTGACTTCAATGTCCACTTATATATTCTACCCCTGATATTGAGCACTTTAACCCATAAATATAGCATACCTTAAAACTATATTTTATTATATATATATATATATATATATATATATATATATATATATATATATATATGTGTGTGTGTGTGTGTGTGTGTGTGTGTGCGCGCGCACGCGCGTGTTTGCGAATGTATTATTGTAAACCATTTCTTTTTGCAAAGTACAGATCAGTTAATCTATTTTCCTACTAATGTGTACCAAACTGTGGTTCGTGCATTGATTTCCTCATTATATAATCCATTACTATGAAGAAGAAAAATGGTGATAGCATGTCAGCCTGCTGTACTCGTGTCTTAACTTCAAATAAATCTGTTACTCTTTCTACTGTTTTGACACATCATTGTGAATTGATATAAAGCTCTTGGAATGCATATATATTTTCCTTTTGAAAGTATCCATAATGTCAGTGTATTATTATAAACCAACATTGAATAATGGTAAGAGCATGCTTGTAAATATCTAAATGTGTATTTTTTCTAAGTACTTTTTTTCTTATTTTTTATTTTAGTTTAGGAGGTCTTAGCGAATTATCTTATAAATTTTAATTAAGTCATTCATTTTAGTTGATTTACTAATTTTACCTTTAAGTACTGGAAATGGCTAAACTGCTATGTTTTTTCTTAAAAAAGTATCTTCATTCTCTGCCCTAAGATAAACTCCTGGATTATTCTCCTTTACCTGAGAAAAATGTTTGATGATAATTTCTTGACATAATGAATTAATACTGAGATTTACTAAGTTTAACTTTGTTAGGTACAAGGCCACACTAGTGAAGCAAACAGTAAGGATCGAACTCGACATCGTTATTTACTAAGCTAATTTTAGTTTTGGTTAAAGGCCACAAGCATATGGCATCTGGTGTGGACTGAACTCGATTACTATAAACTTGAAATGTCAGTGTGTTAACCAAGATCTGATGCTCTAACGCTTTGCAATAAGCCAGGATCGACTCATTTGTCGTATTAGCGAATTTCTATGCGAGTTTTCCAAGAATCGAGTTAGCAGAGCTATCCAGAAATAAATGACTAACTCTTCCGTTCAGACATTACTCTTTGCTTCTGTTGTCGAGTAAACAAATTCAACCTCATGCATATCACACAAATGGAGAGGGTTAGGGTTAGGGTTAAACCAAGTAAATCAACTAGGTTTTTTAGGTACCAAGACACAGCCAGAATGCCATAAAATAATGTAGATCATAGTACCAATCAACCAATAAATGATAGTAAATTAAACCAACTGTACTAATTTCATATTACTTGAAGACTAGATGTACGCTGTCAAGTTATTCTCGTTGCCTTAGAAATGCTATGAAAATCTCAGCACAGTACACCGACGATCTACTAGGTGATAGAATAATTTCATTTGATTAAAAAGGCCAATAGAAATTCAGTATTAAATTGTAAACATCACAGATGATTGAATATAATAAATACTTTTTCTACCAACGGTTTTTGCTTTCTTCATATTTACAAACATCTATTTAGTATAGCACAAGGCCAGATGTAGAAAGAACATAGAGACATTTAGTCTTTTTTTTCTTCCACGTGGGTAAGTTCCTGTAAGACTAGGAAATCAGAATTTAAAATCATTACTTTTACCTAGGACCAAACAACATTCTGTTGCCCCGTTGGAAAATACTGTAATATACTGTAATACTGTATATATGTTTGATAGTAGCTTGTGAATTGTTATGGTCAATGATCATCTAGTATAATAGTTGGATGAGGAAAATACAATTCAATTTGCTTTTATTGTGGGTGGAATTATTTGATTTATTCGGATTCTGAATGAAGTGAAAGAAAAAGAGAGAGAGATATAGAGAAAGAAACAGTGAGAGTGTGAGAAAAAGAGATCGAAAAACAAATTTTCTTCTGTAAATCGTCTGAGTCAGATAAGAGATAGGTCTTTCGTTTATATCATTTTGGCGGACCACTTCCAACCGCACTAAAAAGACACAAGAGGAAAGGAGCTCGTTAGCTGAAATGTCGCTCCCTCGGTGCCAACTGATTGCTTTATACGTTGCACGGTTAAAACGACATAATCCTAACGAGTACGTGACTAGTTTACGTCTAATGTCTTTATTTAATTACATTGTGGCACCCCAAACTTTTGTTAAGTCACCTTGTCGAATATATTACAATGTGGAACTATTTTAGCCTTTAAACAAACTACGTAACTGATGGCACTTATAACCGTTCAGTACTAAGAATCAGACTCTCGTGTGAAATAGAAAATTATTTACAATATTCAAACCATTTCATTGTTTTATTTAACTGTTAATTATTTTCTAAATGTGTTATGGGACCTTACCTATAACGACAGAGTGAACTCTTTCTGACACTGAACACTGCGCCTCTCAAGAGAGAGGGGAGACGGAATCGAGTCGAGCCAATAGTAGTTCACTCCAAACCAGACTGACAGTCATACTAACACCTTCCACATCTTGTATTATTATTCTGTGTAATATATCTTTGTTATTTCTACTCTTGTGTTCGTGTTGTTCTTCCTTGGTCCTAACCTTGGACCATAACAGTGGCGACGAGGATATTGAAGAAACAAAGTTCTACGCGGAGAATCTAAAAAACAAAAACAAAACGTTTTTGCTATCGGTCGTCCATAACAAGAGGCGACGGAGGTATTGAGAAAAGAAAACAACTTCTACGCGAGAAAAAAAAAGATAAAAAAAAAGAAAATCTTTTTTGGACACCAACCGTAACAGTGGTAACGAAGACACGAAATTTACCTGTCAGCCGAAACAGAATCGAATTCTACGCAGGAAAATTTTTTCGTACTAAGATTCCAGAACAACAGGCGACAAAGACCTGAAGTCTACACAAAATTACGTGTAAACATGGAAGACTTTAAGGCAACCATATTGGAACTAATAAAAATGCAATTCGAGCATCAACAAAAAAATGAGGAAAGACAGACTAGGCTTGAAGAAAAACTATTGGAAATTCAATAGAAAAACGAGGAGAAGCAACTCATACTACAAGAATTACTACTACAGGCAATAACAAATAAAGGACAAAATTCTGGAAATGAAACGGCATTCTCGCAAAATGCTATATGGAGCTCTATCAAAGACTTCACTTATGCACCGGACGAAGACAAAACATTCGCGGCTTACTTCAGAAGATATGAAGATTCATATGAGTTTGATTGCGGGAATTGGTCAGACGCGAAAAAAGTACGTCTACTACTGAGGAAACTAGGGTCAAGCGAATACACTAAATTGGTAGACTACATCCTACCGAGGAAAACGAATGAGTTGACTTTCAAGGAAGCCGTGAAACTTTTAACGGAATTATTTAGTCCGAACACTTCACTATTCCACAAAAGGTGGTAATGTTTAAATGTAACAAAAAGGATAGCGAAGACTATATAACATTCGCTTCCATAGAAAACAAATACTGCGACGACTTTAAGTTATCTAAACTCAGCCCTGACAATTTTAAATGTTTGATATTCGTCCAAGGCCTGGTTTCGACTAAAGATGCGGAGATCAGACGGAGAATTCTAACAAAACTTGAGAGTGAACCAGAATTGACGCTACAAAAATTGGCTGAGGACTATCAGAGATGTATAAGCATAAAAAAGGACTCGAAAGATATCGAAAAGTCTGGCGTCGCTCACATACGAAAAATACAACGACAAACACGTTTTTCTCCCTCCTCAAAAACAAGCCAAACAAATTATTTTACTACAAAAAGTCAAATGAAATCTCAGAAGAAACTACCACCCAGTCCATGCTATCGCTGTGGGACTTTGCATTGGTACAAAGATTGTCCATGCCGATATAAGACTTGTCTGTCGTGCAATAAAGTGGGACATAAAAGTTCTCATTGTAGAACAAAGAAA
The DNA here is from genome assembly GCA_964036315.1 of Acanthosepion esculentum. Classification (NCBI taxonomy): domain Eukaryota; kingdom Metazoa; phylum Mollusca; class Cephalopoda; order Sepiida; family Sepiidae; genus Acanthosepion; species Acanthosepion esculentum. The sequence goes on from OZ038491.1 coordinate 21,055,556, forward strand.
GGAAACAAAAGCCGAGTAAGAGTCACTAGAACTGACCAAGCGGACGGGATAAATATACGAAAATACGTACAAGTAGAAATGTTAAACAAAAAAGTCAGATTACAATTAGATTCCGGATCAGATTTAACCATTATTAGCTTACAGACGTAGAAGAAATTAAACAAACCGACCATGTTGAGAACAGATATAATAGCCAGGTCGGTAACAGAAGATAAATCAAATTCGAGGAGGAAATTATCACAAAAGTGACGTTCAACGGTATGACCAAGAAATTAAAGATGTATGTTCTAAAAAATACGGAAAATTTATTTGGAACTGACTGGATGCAGAAATTTGACCTCTGGGATTTACCGATAAATACGTTCTGCCAAAAAGTGGAAAGGTTATCGACCGAGGCAGAGAAACTAAAGGAGAAATTAAAGGAGAGTTTCCCCGAAGTATTTTCAGCCGGCCTCGGGAGGTGTAAAAAAATGGCGGCAAAAATCGAACTAAAAGAAAATGTACAACCTATTTTCAAGAAGAAAAGAAATGTACCTTTCGTATCATTAGAAAAAATAGACAAAGAGTTGGATAGACTCGTGAAAACCAGTATATTGACGAAGGTGGAAGATAGTCAATGGGCCGCACCTACCGTTTACGTGAAAAAGAAATCGGGTGAGATACGAGTATGCGCTGATTTCTCGACGGGATTGAATGCAGCGATTAAGGATTATCATTATCCTCTCCCTAGTCCAGAGAAAGTTTTCACAAAGTTGAACGGAGGAAAATTTTTCTCAAAGATAGACTTGAGCGAAGCATACCTACAAGTACCAGTAGATGAGGAAAGATCGAGGTTGTTGTGCATAAACACAGATAAAAGATTATATAAGTTCCAGAGATTACCATGCGGGATCAAGGTTGCGCCGGCGATATTTCAGCAAATAATGGATACTATGCTAGGCGGACTGGATTTCACGATCGCATACCTTGATGACATCCTGATAAATAGCAAAAATATTGAACAACACTGGGAACACGTTCAAGAGGTTTTCAACCAGATACAAAATTACGGTTTTAAGGTAAAGGAAAATAAATGTGACTTCTTTATGAAAGAGATAAAATATCTGGGCCATATTATTGACGAAGAAGGAAGAAGACCAGACCCAGAAAGGGCCACGGCAATAAAAAAAATGCCGGCTCCAAAACATTTAGCCGAGTTACAAAGCTTGGGTTTAGTAAATTATTATCAAGAATTTATTCCTAACATGCACAAATTACGCGCACCCCTAAACGAACTGTTGAAGAAGGGAAAAGTTTGGGAATGGTCATATGAATGTCATAAAACTTTCGACCAAATCATTAAGACTCTAACAGCAGATTTATTTTTAGCGCATTATGACCCAAAATTGGAAATAATAGTCGCGAGTGACGCGAGTGCCTATGGTGTTGGGGCATGTATACGTCATAAAATGCCGCATGGGACACTAAAACCCATCGCGCATGCATCAAGAACGTTGCTACCAGCCGAACAAAATTATTCGCAAATCGAAAAAGAATTGTTGGGGATTATTTTTGCGGTTACGAGATTCCACAGATATATTTACGGTAGATTTTTCACCTTACAGACGGACTACAAGCCGTTATTGACAATATTTGGATCAAAGAAAGGTCTACCTGTCTACACTGCTAATAGATTGCTAAGATGGGGGACAATTTTATTGAACTATAACTTTAAATTGAGTATCTTCCATCAAACAAAATCGGGCATGCAGATGGTCTTTCGAGACTAACACCAAAGAAAACGGAGACATTAGACGATTCCGTAATTGCAGCTCTACGATATGAGCAAGCTATCAGATCATTATATAGTACAATTCGAAACCTCCCCGTCACATTACAGGAAATAAGAAACGAAGCAGTGAATGACGAATTTATAAAGGAAACGAAAACAAAAATTCCAGGAAAAGATAAGCATATATCGGACAGTTTTTCGTTATGTGATAATGTTCTACTATATAATGAAAGAGTAGTAACTCCGAAAACGCTACAAAGGCGAATCCTCAAGGATTTTCACATGGGCCACTCAGGAAAGAACAGGATGAAAAAGTTATGTGTACTGGCCAAACATGGATCAAGATATTATGCATATGTTGGACAAATACAAGGGCTTAGCAGCCAAGGCACCTCCGATCACTCATAAGCCATGGCCTAAGATAGATCGACCGTGGTCGAGAATCCATGTAGATTTCGCAGGTCCATTAGATGGTTTTTACTACTTGATTGTAGTAGATAGTTACAGCAAATGGCCAGAAGTATTTCGTTGTAGAAAACCTGCTTCTGAGACTACAATAAATTGCCATCACGAGATGTTTGCTCGTTTCGGAGTGGTTGATTGTCTAGTAACCGATAATGGGACACAATTTACTTCTGCGGATTTTCAAGAATTTTGTGAAATTTTTCAGGTGAAACACATCATATTCTCGCCATATCACCCAAGATCAAACGGGCAAGCGTAGAGGTTTGTAGATACATTAAAAATAGCACTAAGGAAAGCTTATGACGTACCAACAGAAAAGGCTTGACAACAATTCTTGCAAGTGTATAGAATTACACCGAACAGTACTACACCATCGGCATTATCGCCGGCGGAAGTGATGTTCGCCTGAAAAATTAGATCGGTATTCGACAAATTACTGCCAAAACAGACAAAGCAATCACCAACGTCATTTGTACCAAAAGGAAAATTTAACCCAGGGGAGAAAGTTTTTTTTTAATGTTCAAAAGCAATACATCCTATTGAGGGCCAGGTACAATAGAGAAACGAATCGGGAACGTGATTTACATAATTCAGGGTCCGAAGTTCTCGCATAAAAGGCACTTAAATCAGATCAGAAAGAGGCTGTTAGAGAATTCTAACGGTCTATCCCAGGAAGAGGAAGAAGTAATGGACACAATATTTGACACATTCAATATGCAAAGGCCTCAAGCAATGTCAGAACCGCGGAAATCAGCAGAAAAAGAAAATTTACAGAGCCTTTGATGATTAATCCGTAGAGGAAAATATTAAAGACCCCTGCGAGGTAAAAGCTTTGGGAGGTGGGTGTTATGGGACCTTACCTATAACGACAGAGTGAACTTTTCTTGACGCTATGAATACTGCGCCTCTCAAGAGAGGGGGAGACGGAATCGAGTTGAGCCAACAGTAGTTCACTCCAAACCAGACTGACAGTCATACTAACACCTTCCACATCTTGTATTATTATTCTGTGTAATATATCTTTGTTATTTCTACTCTTGTGTTCGTGTTGTTCTTCCTTGGTCCTAACCTTGGACCATAACAGTGGCGACGAGGATATTGAAGAAACAAAGTTCTACGCGGAGAATCTAAAAAACAAAAACAAAACCTTTTTGCTATCGTGTTCGTGTTGTTCTTCCTTGGTCCTAACCTTGGACCATAACAAAATGCTTTACCCAATTTTTGAGGATCAATAGGCTGGTCTAAAGTGTTTCTGGGCGAATCAAATAGGAAAAGGTTGATTTCTCAATTCTAGTTTTTCTTTGCACTTTATTTAGAGATTTTAGTCTGTGAGATTGATGCACAGTGCATATCGCAGTACTCTGATCCTGTACCAGAACATAGTATTCATACATCATTACTACTGTGACGAGTTCGATCCTCACTGATTGCCTCACATCTGTGGCCTTTAGTTTGGTTAATTAAAACTTACTCTATTTTATAAAAAAATGGACAATTTTCCGTTATTCTTAAAATATCGGTATATAATTTAGAGAGACCTTCGTCTTTATTTCATCTCAGATATTCTAGAGATCTAGAGAGGATACAAGAGAAAGTAAGGAAACGTGAAGGGGGGAGAGAGAGAAAACAAATCAAAAAGAGGGAAAGAGCAAGTAATAGACAGAGAGAGAGTAGAGAGATGACGAATGAGAGAGCGAGAGGAAAGAGAAATAAAACAAGAAAGAGAGAGGGAGAGAGAAATGTGAAAGCGAAGGATTATTTCTCTATTTTGTTGTTGTTGTTGTTGTTGTTACTGGGATAGAAAACGTCTTCTTTACGGTTAAGTTCCTCGCTAATAAAAATAACAATTTCTGGAAAATCAATCAGATGCTTCTTACGAATATACGTCATTCTTGCGCTGCTAACTAAAAATCGATAAAACCAGTTGGGTAAGAGATATCCACCCGTAATGCGTGATCGAAGATGAATAATAAATGAAGATAACACACCTTTTTTGTTTTGCTCATTTTTTTTTGTCGAGCACTTTTACCTGGATTCTTGATATGATAATCTCCTGTGATCACCATCCATTTTGTTTTTTATATCATGTTTATTTAACACAAAAGCTAATTGAATACAAACTAGAAAAGCAAGGAACAAATTTAATAAAGGAGAAATAAGAGTGAAACAATGTATTGGAGACTGTGATCGGAAAAAATACATCGACAAATTTTCTTAGTGTTTTTATTTGTGATGACTCAGATGAAAATGAAAATCTCCTGCACGTAATGAAGTCGATGACGTATTTTCTGTGATTTTGGTTTTTGGTTTTGACTTTTTCATTTCAAATTATTAATATTTCCTCGTTGTTCTTCCACACCATCACACCAGTAGTGTTTCGTAACTATTGCTGCAGATCAAGTGACAGCAAATCTCCTCAAATATTTTTCGCATTCGTAAGTATTCTTGCTAATTTTGGTAAGATACTTGTCTGGATTGCTCTTCTTCAGATTAATAGATCTTCCAGTATTTTTACAAGGCTCACTAGGACTGTTTCACCTGCTCCACTAATGTTGAGTACTACTGTCACCATCACAATACATATATTTTTAGTTCGTTGTTGTCGTATTATTATTATTATTATTCGCACGAGTAGTAACTGATTGTTTGCACCATATGACAATAAGTCACCTCGTTAATCCAGGATTTCCCTCAGTATTCTAGCGTCTTTAATGTATAAATCGCCCTGATTTTTCTAATTCCTCCAATATCTTGGTAATTCGAGACTATTCTTGGTGCACCGATATTGACATTCACATCCCTGCAATTTCTTCCGCTCTCAAGTTGAGAAAGCTTTTCCCTTCTTTCAATTTAATCTGTGCACACAGAAGCCATATGTTGCGTTCCGTGACGCTAGTGGCACTTCAGACCTTCAGACTTCATAGCAACTTCATAATCTGTGTCAACAAAGGACGGTTGTTTTTTCATATTTGCTTTATTATACAAGAGTGACAGACATGGAAGCATCGATTTTAGGAGGTAGAGAGAATAATATTTTTAGAGGAACGCATGTCCACTCTTTGGCTTAGCATTCAGCCACGTGCGGACTAGCCTTTCTAAGGAATTTGGGTGCAAAAAGCGTTTCAACTTTTCATAATTCTTGCGGCACGCTATCATTTTGGTCTTATATTCAAAACTTAGACAAAGGCAATCGATCAGAATTCTATGCTCTTGAGTTTTATGGCCAGTAATTTGCTGTCCTGCTCCGGCTTCCTCAGCCTGTAACACATATTTAAAATAGTAAAAAGACGACCAGCGCCATAAATATTAGCTTGAGCAAAAGGTTTGTTTTGTATTAGGTGCTTAGATGGCATGAGGAGCATGTATTTTTTCTAACTTCTGTGAAATTACATTTCAATGTAGTGCAAAAGCTGCCATATAAAAAATGGCGTATTTTTCGTTATTGACTTTAACATTAATCTTGGAAGAAAATAAGAAACGTTGTCAACTTTTTATGGATTGTGAGGCTTATAAATAAAGTGCTATGATTAATCGAAGGTGTCAAAAGTGGTGATTTCTTTTTGAACAGTCGGGAATAGTAGCTGTGGTTGATAGCGATCAAATCAAACCTGCGCACATTTATCACTATTTCTCACGGAACACGTAGTGACCTCTTACGGAACACATAGTGACCTCTTACGGAACACGTAGTGACCTCTTACGGAACACATAGTGACCTCTTACGGAACACATAGTGACCTCTTACGGAACACTTAGTGAGCTCTTACGGAACACATAGTGACCTCTTACGGAACACATAGTGACCTCTTACGGAACACTTAGTGAGCTCTTACGGAACACATAGTGACCTCTTACGGAACACTTAGTGAGCTCTTACGGAACACTTAGTGAGCTTTTACGGAACACACAGTGACCTCTTACGGAACACTTATTGAGCCCTTGCGGAACACCTAGTGACCTCTTCTGGAACAGATAGTGACCTCACGCGGAACACATAGCGACTTCTTGTGGAACGCCGATTGGGAAGCTCTGCTCTAGTTATAATGCTCTAAATTTTCAAATAATGACCTGATCTTCACATGTCTACAAAAATGATTTCACATCTGCAAATGTTTAGATATATTTTGAAAATATATCTCCAGATGTTATATGTTTCCACACACACATACAAACAAACACACACGCACACACACACACGTATATATATATATATATATATATATATATATATATATATATATATATATATATATATATATAGTGAAAAGTCATATTTATATATTCAGTCATTTTCTGGTGGCCAAAATATGAACAAAGATCAATTACAATTTCAGCAAGATGCGTAACATAAATGATCTTTATTTTGCTCAAGTATGATCTCCATTTTTCATTCCACGCCGACATGATTCGTACAACTGTCTAACAGGATAATATCGGCCATGTCATTCCATATTTTCATCTTCTATACAGGGCGTTATTTTTATCTTTTCGATTCGACTCTCTTATTTTTCTCCAGTTTGCCTTTTAGGCATTGAGTGTTTTCTCTCTTAAATTATTTTCCTCATTTAAATAGTTTGTTATCAATGCAATCATTTGTCTTCCACTTATAAACCCCCAAAAGTAGTTGTGCCATTGAAAACCATAATGTTCACACTTGATTTGGGTTTGTTCAACTTCTTTAACAGACTATGCTTCATGTGGCTTCAATGTTGGTGTCTTTCGACTTTGTCTTCCAATTCCACTTCTTGGAAGAAACATTGGGTGGATAGTTGTCAGTTTTCATATAGTAAATCTTCCTTTAGTTTTCCGGGGACACTCCTGATAAGTTTTGCCCGATGTTGAACTCTTCCTTTTTTAATACAGAAAGAATGATTTGGGTTGAAAGTGAAAAAGGCTCCAGAATAAATCGACCAAACTGTTTTAATAAAATATCCTTGATGGAAAAGAAATAAAATGAATTTTGTATAAATGAAGACACCTGTGAAATCATAATACCTTTAATTTGTGAACAAACAAAAAAAATAATATATAAAAATTTGGAATAAAAATATTCTCCTATGAAATAAATGCATTTTCTGATTTCACGTGTTTCATTCCTTTATGCAGCACTTCACAATCATTTAAACTCACTTTTCTGCTTTTGTAACAAACACAAATATACAAAATTTGGACCGTTATTATGGGGTGTAAAAAGAACTGGAAACTGCATTATTCTTCAAGTTATAACATTTTAATAGTTGTGCCCAAACAGAATCTCGTTACATTGTGCCATTCATACGTTAAGAAGTAAAAACAAAAAAACAAACTCAATCCCCAAGCAGAACTAAGTTTATCCTTTTTATTTTTTATTTTTCCAGCTTTATTGATTTACTGTTTGATACAATTCTTTATTAAGCCTTTTACCCGAAACCTAAGGTAAAGGATGATTTTTAGTGATGCGTTTTTTGAAGTTGTTATTATTATTATTATTATTATTATTATTATTATTATTATTATTATTATTATTATTATTATTATTATTATTATTATTATTATATTATAATATCTGATCTGTTGGCTTTTTGACTGCGGTCGGTATGTATGGTGAAATCCCATAACATTAAGATTGGAAGTGGTTTGTGTTCATACAATTTTTCTGCATGTGTAAGGTTATAATGTTGGCACATCTTCCAATCTTGGTATTTCTTTACACTATCATTCCTTTAGTGCTAGAGTACAACATCCATATATTAGATGGTCAATAGTTTCCTAAACGTTTGTGCAAAAGAAACATTTGGGATTTGTCCTATTCATTAAAATATGCGTCTAGTTTGTACTCTTTTTATGACAGCTTTCTTCAGCTCCTGGCAAGAAGTTGCACACTTTCAGTAGCTTCCCTACAAAGCCTACTCAAGGGTAAATCAGCCGTTCTATGAATAGACTACCTGGAATTTGTTCTTAAAGCCTGTTCTTTCGGTTTCCATTTTCAAGAACCAGTTCCCTAGCCACCTCTATGATTCCAGATCTGCCACTTCTTGAGTTTCCTATGAAAATGCCCCGTGCATCTCCAAAATCACCTTTTCCTTCAGCGCACCCTTTATCATTCACTCCTGGCTATTCTGTAAGTACTCATGCAGGGACTTACAATCTGATGTCGCACATACTTCAACCTTTATCAAACCTATTTCCTCCTCTTTTGTGGATAGGTAAAACCTACCCACATTACTCCTAGGATGCAAGCACCTGTTTATGGCATTTTCTTTGTGTACATGTTTGCTCGACCCTCTTTGGTTCATTCAACAATGCCCTCATCATACTTCACAACCACGACTGCCTAAGCATTGATACATGAAACCAAATTTTTACTACTGAACTTGGATCTACAGAACTTCTTTACACTCCAAATATACCTCACTTGTATTTGTGATTTCATCTTGTCATTTAGAGTCATGTCCATCTGTAGAACTCTAAGATATTTATAACTACTGCCATCGACCTCCTTCATAGATTATCTTTTGGTGAGTTCGATCACTGTGCTATCTACCTTTCTTCCTCTCTTCATTTCTAGCGCAGCACACTCATTAAGTCCAAATGACATCCTGATATGCTTGGAGGAGATCCTAACTGTGTTTATCAAGAAGTCCAACTGGTCAATAGTTTTAGTATATAACTTAAGACCATGCATGAATAACAGTTGATTGGCAGGCTATTCCTGATTGTTTGCATGCTTTAGATTATTATTATTATTATTATTATTATTATTATTATTATTATTATTATTATTATTATTATTATTATTATTATTATTATTATTATTATTATTATTATTATTATTATTATTATTATTATTATTATTATTATTATTATTATTATTATTATTATTATTATTATTATTATTATTATTATTATTATTATTATTCAATTGTATCTTTTGCTTCATATATTATAATGACATATAAATATTGAGCTTCTGGAAATTTTGAAGCATTACTATAAACAGGGACTCTCAGTCATTGAAGTAACTCGCAGAATTTGGGAAGTGGAACGAACTTAAAACAATATTTGACCGCATTACCCAAAATTGGTTTAAGTGTTTTAACAGTTTTAACTTGTACATTCAAAGTAAAGTTCAAAAGTGAATAACAATTAGCTGTCGATTATCAATACTTTAAAACCGAACCACCATCATTCGACAACTTTCAGAAGAACTCGAATCATCGAAATATACCATGTATAAAGCATGACATACGCGTTATAAAAAGCTTTACATCACGAAAACGAAAATATTTTTGTTACAACCCAATAATATCCTTTCTTTTGGGTCGATTGACGTAAACTTTCTCAAAATTTGCTGATTCTCTTTGAAAAATTTTAAACGCCATTTGCTTATCTGTTTTCATTTGACGTGCGACTTATCATCAGCGGAGCTTCGTAAACAAAACGCAATGCTGAAATGATAACGAGTGCAAGTGTTTGCCGTATCTTTGCCGTTAGTGATTACAGCAACAACTTTATAGATTACATTGTCAACCTGGAGCCGTTTAAGTAGGAAACTTCAACGGATTTAATCACAACAGCTTTATTTAGCGACTTTAATCAATTCAGACACTCACTGGTCGACTGTTACGGTCTTTATCTACGTGTGAACTATAGCTTTGCCGCATGTAAGTAGATACACCTGAATGAACCCAGGTATAATCCCAGATTTTTGAATGCAAATTTGCAAGGCACTCTCTACTTGATGGATAGGAAAAGTAGAGTCTTCATTTTAGCATCATGCATGATTATGGCGCGTTTCTGGACTGTTCATGTTTTAAAGCATCAACCAGTAGGATTCCCCCAGGGGAAGTTCACCCTTTCAGTGGGGGAAGGAAAATCTTTTACTATTCTTTGTTTTTTATTTACAGAATTTGGAGCCCATCATGAGTATCAAAAAACAAAATCAAAACAAAACAAAACAAAAAAACAACAAAAAACAAAAACGGTATGATGAATCTTATACTCAACATGGATTCACCCTGATCTTTTATTGAACTTTTTGTTTATTAAATTAAAATAGCTCGGCATTCTATTGAAATTTTTTTTTTTTTTACTGAAGTACGATGCTTCAGTTTATTTCATTAATAATTAGTTATGAAGTAAAACCAATTACTGTCAAATTATTCAAGTTTAAAAAGCCATGGAAATTTTCTGTTGCTATAAAATTCGTAAGACGCCTCAATAAAATTAATTCGTGTAAATGTATATGTACAAATATGGAAAAGAATGAAGATTTTCATTAATATATGCATATTATTTGGAACGCACCTTTTGAGTTGGATAATCTTGGAAATGGTGAATGAAATTCTGACATATGGTGAAAAGTGTGCATTCCGTAAAAACGGTTGAGAACCACTGATTTAAAGACTGTTCCTTAATTGTGCTTGTGCCTTAACGAGTTATATTTTTCATTCGTGAGATTGGAGTTCAATTCCGAGTAAAAATCAGGATTTCGAATATTAGTTGTCAAAATACGCGTGTGGCATCATTGGAATATAATTAACGTAGCAGACGAGAGTTGTGCTGGCAGTTGGGTTTGTAACATAAAAAGGTAATCTTAGTAGATATCAAGAACACCCATACACACACATACACAAATACACACGCATACATATGTGTGTATGTGTGTGCTGTCATAATTTATCGTTGCTTACAAACAGAAATATTTAAAAGAAAATATTTAATTCAATTTAATAAAACTTATTAATGAACTATTGAAAAAATTAAGAGCAAATTTTTATTTCAATTTAAAAAAATGGGAATGAAGCGCAACAATCCATTAATGGCCCCCATAGAATTCGGTTTGAATCATAAATTAAAATATAAATCCGGTATTAAGTGCATGTTTCTCAAAAATCCGATACTAATTATAGCTTTTTCCTTTGACCCATTAATGCTCATTGTTCTAAAAATGTGATTTAATTTAAGAAATAAATTAAGACTATTACATGATAATAAAAATAAACAACGTGAAGATAATGCTGGTAATATGAGTGTAGATTTGTGCTCCGTTTTAAATCGATTTCTGACTGAATTGATTAAGACATTGTTGATAAAATACGATCGGGTCGGTAGTATTCGTCAACCTGGGAAGGCCGTCAATCTAAGATAAGCAAAACGATGATTTTAAACCTCCGCTGTCTTGCGGTCATACCCAAACCTGGCAAAGGCTATGGAAGTAAATCCAGACAGAAAATCTGGAGTTGAGCCTCGAAAGCGGTTGGCTATCAACTCTGATAACTTTTCGGCAACTCTTGCAACCAAGCAGGCCCCAAATGTAATGCGCCCTGTATTCCTTTGGATCATGTTTGTACGACCGAGAAGGGATGCATATGGTAAAGGGTGTCGATTGGAGTAGATTTAAAGTTAAACAAATCAAAACAAATATTTACTTAATTTCGAATCAATTTAAATTTGTGAGAAAGAGAAGGATAAAAGAAAAATTTAGTTGGAAAATATTTTTGGGACGTCAGTAACACACACACACACACACACACACACACACACACACACACACACACACACACACACACATACACTCACACACAAACTCTAAAAAGCAAAAGCACGTGGACCAAGCATAAAGCATTGACAGACAATGCTCACAAGTCTTGAAATAATGATTTCCGAAAACTCGCGAGTGTTTGAAGTAAGCGAGATTCTGATTTTCTCCCAATCCTAAATTTTCTCTGGAGAGTTAACATCTCGTTCGTACAAGAGCGCGTAGCAGAAAACAGGAGCGATCGATATTGCACTGGAATATTGGCGTTAAAATGCCAATTCCGTTAAGAACTGTGCACAATCAGCTACTGAATTAAGAAGCGAGAATAAAAATGCAAAAAATATAATAGAAACGAAAGAGTTCCACTTGCCGTGAATCTTTGAAAAGTGTCATAACACATTTGGCGTTATTTTGGGTTCGAACAATCAGATTTGTTTGAAGCATTTGTTCTAATAATAAATATTTAATGACATTTATAAAATATTGTTTCATTGAAGGATATTCACAGATAGACATAGATTAACACATTAATCAGTCATGTTATGACATACTGAAATAGGAATCAAATTGTAAGCTTGAATGTGGTTGGTAGACTGAAAGATATAGTCAGAAACGTATGCATAGACTTTAGAGTCGTGCTTCACCAATATAATAGGAAGGAAGTTGAAGTTTTTCCCAATGAAGACTCTAGAAATTAAAATTCATTAAATGAGGCGAATGTTTTACTGTGAAATGAATAAATATTATTAAGCAGTCAAAAACAATAAATTTAAGTAATTGCTTTCGAACGAGAAAGAAAAATGATTAGAAAATCAAGTTCATGACAAAATCGATAATTTCTTGTTAATGTAATAAAATCTGTTAAACATCAAATGTGTAACTCATAAAAGATTTGTTGTTCTATTTTACCTTGAATTGCAAAAATCATCGGAGAATTTCAAATATTTAATTGTATCTCAAAGTTAACATATCAGTATTTTCTCTAACTTTGAGAAGAGTCGTTATCACACACTAAAGTATGAACCTCTTCTTCGTAGATTTGTTGTTAACATTTTAACCAATTCTACTGAAAAATGGATAAGCTGAAACGTTGTTTTAACAACAGCAACAAAACAACAACAACAACAACAAATCTACGAAGAAGAGATCCAGTTCTTCGATGATTATTTTTCGCATAAAACACATCAGCTTGCAGGTGCAGACACCAAAAAGCGGAAAAAATCGAACAAGAAGTATTAAGTTGCTATATTGGAAGCGAAATGTTCACTCAAACTCGAACTTATCAGTAATTAGAAATCAGTTTTCTTGGTCGAGGTGAATAAATAAATAAATAAAAATAAAGAGAAAAATGCACGAAAATGAAAAAAAAGAAAAGAAAAGCACTTTTAGTTGGGAGAAATGTTGGCGATAAGAAACTAGTGTTTTGAGCACAAAAGGACAGCGTAAAATCAGTCGAGTAAAAGAAGTAAATTAATAATTCCAATTGTTCAGAAGGTGATGCTATAAATGTGTAACGGAGACAGGCTTAAAAGAGAGAGAAATAAATTAACAGAGGAGAAGAAGAATTTTAGTTCGATTCGTGATTCTTCCACGCATTACAAATTCATCGTCGATAATCTTAAAATGACGAATTGAAATACACCCATATGATCGACTGGGCTATCGTCCCTAATACTTGGCTGTTACTTTTAAATGAAGGTTTAGCTCAAATAAAATGGAACTCCCTATTTTTTCTGTACTTTGTGTTAGTTCCGCTGTCATCAGTAGAATATTAAACAAAACAACAGTTTAGAATATCAACAAATCTCTCTCTCGACCTCTCTCTCTCACACTCTCTCTCTAGATTATCTACTTAGTTTGACTTAACTCTAGCGAAGCTTTGGTTATCGCGATGTGACCTCTTCCTCGGACAGTTACGACAGAAAATCACATTTGTAGCTTTCTGTGGCTCTGGATACTCGCAAGTCACTTGCTAAGTGGGAAATTATCCGAATTTAATCGAGAAATCTGTTGGCATCTAAAAATGACATTGAAACTGTAGGTAAAACTGTTGTATTAGCTGTGTGCATCCGTATATATTTATATTCGTTTCGTCAAACAACGAATTATTAACAAAATTCACATACACAGAAATAAATATATTCACTAAAATTATATTTTTAACTAGCCGAGGTACCTGGGTGTACATGACGGTAATTGTATAACCGCACCCTCCTGTCTAGAAATGTCTGCCTGCATCCCCACTTGAATGCATCATTCGTTGGTATACTAAGTTACTACCCCTTACCTCATCTTTTTTACGGTATGTCTTTCGCAAGTGTTTGATTGTTCTTTATAAAGGAATTGCATCAATAAAACCTTCTTCTATGGTCGTTGCTCGGGGTTGAGTTGTTTCAATGTTTTATATATTCAATAATTTCCTATAGCTGTAATCACTTTCAAATAGTATGGCATTGTTCAAAAATCAAACAAAAGCAGGGATGAATCATATGAAGAATCAATTGGTCAAATGGCAAAAGCCGATTTGGGACCTAGATTATCGCAGATATCGTCCACTTAAATGAAATAATATAAGCAAAACATTCACGCAAGACAATTTGTGTATCATATGTAATTTACATGGCAAATTTGGAAAGCATTGAATGAAAAACCAGGGTTTTATGGCCGAAAAAAAAAACGGGCTTTTTGGACATTTTTTTCCTGTTTTTCGTTATAAGCGGGGAAGCGAGCAGGACTAAAACTTCACTATCTTATTGCTAGCATGATGGTAAGGTTTTTGCGACATGTTTGACGAAAACGGGACGAAAATGAGGAAGTTATTCAAGTTTTTATTTGAAGTTGTATGAAAAAACTCGATTCCTTTGCAATGTTTGTGTGAAGCTTTTGTCGCAAAACAACTATCAAGTACACTACATAAACCTCGTAACACGAGCTATATTTTGCATTAAGTGCAAAGAACATCAGATCATCCAATAAAAATGTTGTTCGCGTGTAACTTTGCCTGGGTTTTTGCCAAAAAATTCTACCCACCTTCAGTTTTATCAATTTTTCTGCCAAACCCGGAGGCCTGGAGATTGAAAAGTTAGTCATGAAATAGCTTGATAAAATTGCAACGTGTGTGTACAATTTCATCGAAATCGGTCACGAAATAGGGACGTACATAAATAGCATGCACCCACAGAGACTGAGAGGTCTGATTTTTAGATATATAGCAGCCATACCCAGCTGGTCGATCAGAAAAAGCGTTCAATTAGAATGGAGCAAGAACAGCATCATGTTTAGCTGTAACAGAGTCTATCTTCTTCAATTTCTTTAAAGTACTTTCATTAAAAATATTTTGAATTAATGCAGTTACTGATATAAGAGAAGTAGTCTGTATTTATTCAATCGATGAAAATTGGTTGAAAGAACAACGAAAAATAAGAAAGAAACCAGTAAAAATCACCATTTTTTTGCTATTTACGCGAGTTTTCACTATATGGGTGTACTCAATTTTCAAGTTAAATGACTGTTAAACAATCAACGTATTGTTGGCTACGATTGGGTGAAGTTTCTATTAGATTGCTTGAAAATTGAGGGATTTGTTAGTTTAAAATTTGTGTTGAAATCGATTTTTTGTTTTTCGCAGTTTTTCGTTAAATGCAGTGGCGTAGAAATAAAAATGAGGTATCTTTGAGCTCTTCATGATGTAGGTAACCTATATACCGAGGATGAATGAAATTGGAGGAAAAAAGTTGAATTTATCGATATTAGATCAGCTTTATCGATTATTGATTTTTAAAAAATATTGATTTTTTACGCTAAGAACCTATCCCTTACTTTGTACAATGTATGTGCCCAAACACATAGATAGATAGATTGATAGATAGATAGATAGATAGATAGATAGATAGATAGATAGATAGATAGATAGATTACGAAGTAAAGGTGTACGAAGTAAAGGTGTGTTATGTCAGTGTATTCCACATTGCAAAAAGAATTGCACCATTAACATTCATTAACGATCGCTGAACGCCTTCTGAGACCAAAAAGTGGATATGAGCACAGTTAGGCAATGAATAATACATTTCAGAAATGGTCAAGTGATGTATTATGCTACATTCTAAGCACTACATCCAGGGTCTTGTTCGGCACTAGTGGAAATGAACAAACAATGGTAGCGAACAGTGTTCTGTAGTTAAATAAATTACTCTATCCTCCGCTGTCATTATATTTTGTGTATATGTTGTGTTTTCCACAGATATAAATAGGAAGCATTATTTTCGAGCGTCTCTCATCTGCACGCGCACAAAATAATAATAATAATAATACATCATCAGAGTCGTGGTCGAGATTACAGTCATCGTGAACTCCATGATCTTTCGATATATATATATATATATATATTTATTGCCCGGCGTAGCACATACTAAGCAGCCATCGAAAGATCATGGAGTTCACGATGACTGTAATCTCGACCACGACTCTGATGATGTATTATTATTATTATTATTTTGTGCGCGTGCAGATGAGAGACGCTCCGAAAATAATGCTTCCTATTTATATCTGTGGAAAACACAACATATACACAAAATATAATGACAGCGGAGGATAGAGTAATTTATTTAACTACAGAACACTGTTCGCTACCATTGTTTGTTCATTTCCACTAGTGCCGAACAAGACCCTGGATGTAGTGCTTAGAATGTAGCATAATACATCACTTGACCATTTCTGAAATGTATTATTCATTGCCTAACTGTGCTCATATCCACTTTTTGGTCTCAGAAGGCGTTCAGCGATCGTTAATGAATGTTAATGCGTGCAATTCTTTTTGCAATGTGGAATACACTGACATAACACACCTTTACTTCGTACACCTTTACTTCGTAATCTATCTATCTATCTATCTATCTATCTATCTATCTATCTATCTATCTATCTATCAATCTATCTATCTATGTGTTTGCTTACGTATGCATGTAATTATATGACCGTAAGCGCACATACACGAAAAAAAGTAATTTCCTACAGCGATATATTTTTAGGACCTCTGACCTGAGGAAAAACATTTTGACCTTACAAGGTCGAACACAACATGCCGGATGAAAGTGCAGAGGGAGACGGCGGTGGAAGGACACACATGCACCCAATCTCACATCTCTCTCTTATTTCTAGTTTCATTCCCACTTTCTCACAAAATCGACTACACACACACACACACACACACACACACACACACACACACACACACACGCGCGAGAAAAAGTCCAGACTAAGAACGGTACTGTTTGCTAAAACATTTTTTATCCAACGCCGCATATCGATTTCGTGTCTACCGATTCGATTAATGCTGTTTTTGCTTTACTGCCAAGTTCGAGAAGCCAACGAGCTGAACTTCAGCATGTAAACTACTCGTCTCCCACCACACATCGCCTACCGCTGGGTTTGCAGAACTTCCCTTTCCTGGGAAAATCTTTGCTCGGAAGTTATACATTTTTCCTTGATTTAATGTATTACTTTGCAATTTCCTCTTTCTTTCTTCCCCCTGCCGAAATTCTAAAGCGTTAATCAGCTATGTAGTGGGATAATTTTAGACGATTACATTTTAAAATACAAAGGCAGTTCCGCGTCAATCAGTAAAATTTGATTCCTTCATTACAAAAATAACCCCCAAATATTGGCTGACTATAATTTCCAACCCTCAAATTGGAATAGTTTTCAATCTTTTATTATCGGCTTAGTCCTTGTATAATAAAGTGTTTTCATGGCACAACATCGCATAAGTTTCAGGTCACTCTCTCTCTCACTCCCTCACACACGCACACACCTACGCAAGCACCCGCGCACACACAAAACAAATACTGATAACTTCTATCTCGAGGATGATACGAAGCCAGACACCCCTCAAGCAGAGACGGGCGATCAACATACATAAATACTTTTGGTTTCTTTCTAAGTCTGTTTATATCTACCTATTATTCTCTAACAACGACATTATAAATTTACACTATTCATTATCTAGCTGTATGTCAAATTTACATTTCTACATTACAGTTTTAAGCAGGTTTTATAACGTTTAGGCACCTGATTAGAATTTAGAATTTTCCTTTTTTTGTTGTTGAGTTTTGTGAGGTTAAATCTTATGGAGGTTAGGTTTTTTTTCAAGACAATCTGCTTATATATTGAATATCTATCTATCTATCTATCTATCTATCTATCTATCTATCTATTGTTTAAATAAGAATATTTTGCTTTAGGAAATTAATCATGTCTAGAATGGAAATTTACTGTGTATTGAGACAAAAAATTTGCTTAAGCTTAGTTTAGTTGAACACAAGGCCACACTAGTCGGGTACATGTGAGAAACGTTGTTGTTCGTTTAGCGACAGATACCATGAAAAAGCTACACAAGGGTACATATAATGAGGACTCGGTGAGGATTGAACTCATAAGTTCCAAATAAATACGACATTGTTCATGCTTTTTATGTGTTGGGTAATTTCCTTTTCCTTGCATTGTTTTTTCACAATGTTTCGGTTGTCTAACTTCTAGTTTTCTGACCTCTGCGCCGACCTTGTGACCTTCCATTGTACTCGTTGAATTTTGTTGGCACACTCATCTCTTAAGTTATGTTTCTGAAATATCATTGGTACATTGAAAGGTCATGAGAACATCCCAGAGGTCAGAGGACAATCTTAAAAGCCCAAAGAAGCAGGCATCCGATGTGCCAATTATGTGGTAGAGAGCTGCAAGGATCGATGGCATTCTAGACTACAACGTATACATGGAAAAAACCAGAGCTTTGTCGCTCAAAACGTTTTAAAATCAATACAAAAAACGTGAAAATTAATTCGAAAGAAGTAAAAGTGAATTTATCGATATCAGATTTTGGACGTTAGTGATATGGTAACCTGATATATATATATATATATATATATATATATATATATATATATATATATATATATATATATATATATATATATAGTGGGCTCTGTACAGCAGGAATTACCTAAATTGTTGTCTGAATAATTGCATCAGGTCTCAGATCTGTATTCTACGTTTTGTGTTTCAAAATCATTTCAGTTCTCTAACTTTATTAGTGATTCTTGCCCTTCAATAATGCTTCTGTTTTCTAATTCTCTTACATCCAATAACCCCTTGTGTATTAGTGACTTTATTGCCTTACTTGGAGTGAATTCGATTAAAAAAAACGCATGTACATTGACTGTTGATTGTGACAGAAAAGAAAATTTTACATGTTTTTTATTCATTTTTTCTAGTGTTTTTACAGTTTTTCTTTTATGAGGACTAAGGAAGCTATTTTCAAGAGGTTCGTTGTTAGTATATTTCTTCTTGTTTATGTTGTGTAGAAATAACAGTAAATCTAAACAATGCTGGATGAGAATAATAGTAATTCTATGCTGGAGTACCGTTTAAACATCACCAACAGATTCTGCTCAGTTTTGAAGTAAGTGAGATTGATTCTCGCCTCAAACTGCTTTATAAATAAAGGTGCTTCTATTATCTTTAAACATCTTTTATAAGTAGATGTTCTTAGAAAAACAGTGATATCTACAAGGATTTTTCTTGCGGGGTTGTGTTTGATTGTTTAAGTTTTTCTTTATCTAATTATCATTTGTTTGCCATTTTATGACTTAATGATGTTGGCATCTGGCCAGTGTATTACAAAAATGATATTGTTTTGCTTTTTTGTTGACCGATTTGGTTTTTACGTCTTATCAACCCTTTGTGGGTTATTTAAAGCCGAATCATATTTTGGATTGTAGGAAGTTGCTTGCAGTAACCGTTGTCGTCAAGTGGTCCACCATCTAAGTATTGACCGAAATCGACGCTGCTTAATTACGGTCTTGTACGGGACAATGAGTTAGTAGGTAATATTATGTGTCTAGTTTTATTAGTTTACTTATTTTAGTTTCGACGGAACTATACATTCGATAATGTTCTGTATTTATTTTCACATAAGAGTAGACATGTATTTATTATTTTTTAATCTTATAAATTATTATCTTTAATACAATCAATTGTTATATTATATTCATTAATCTTATTAAAATTAATCTAATAATTATTCTTTTCATAGAATCAATTAAAAACAGAAGAAAGTGCAGTTTCATTTACTTTTATACACTACATTACACACTTGTTGCATAATCGGGGATTCTTGCACAACTCTTATTCAATGAAAAGTTTTTGGTTAAGTACTTTGATCGAAGCCTAATAGATATCTTACTGCTTATGGCTTTGAATTCAGACTTATCCTTCTTCTAGGCTGGTTACCAATCACGGCGAGAGAGCTCAGACTGCTCTTTTATTTAACCCGTAGCGTGGAAGGAGAAGAAACGGATTCCTACCTTTCCCAAGGGTATTTGTGCGTAAATGAATGTAATGAACTTAACTGGAATTCGAACTCTGTTCTCCGCATTCTCATCCTGAGCCGCTATCTATTACGCCACCCGTACATTTATCTGTTTTATATAAATTATATTTTACCAGCCTTTTCAGCTACCTCTTCTTTGAACGAGTCTGTGCCTACTGATTTTTCTTAGGCTTGTTATTTTTTACTTTTCCTTCTGTGATCTTATAAATTATATTCCTATTTTCTACAATGTTAGAAAACGTTAATTTTATACGATTACTAATATGTAAAATACATAGTGTAAGAAAAACTAATATTTTAGTGCAAAAAAAAGAAAAGAAAAATATAAGTAAATTGTAATAAAAAATAACGAATAGGCTATTTTGCCAGTAAATATAGTGTTATATTTGAGATCGTCAGCGCAGTGGTTGTGTGAATTGTGTAGGTAGGACTTGAAAAACATAGATTCTGAGGTCTGTGTCTGTTATCTTCAGTGGGTGAACCTGACGTTTATTGGCAAGAGAACCATGGCCAAGGGCAAGTTTTGGATTTTCAGACTGTTATGCCTGAAGTGATTAAAATATTCAGAGACTTCTATATTTCTTTTAATAATTGATGGTGAATAAATGATATTAACTTGTGTTTTAACAATTGAGGGTGGAAAAGATTTTAAATTGTCTTAACAATTTATGGTAAAAATAAATAAACCTCTATATTAAATCTGTGTGTTGTTATTTTTAACATCACCTGCCTTCATAACAATATTTACCGGGACTATTTTATCGTGACCGGTAAAGTAAGCTTATGAGCATACAGGGGTTGGACAAAATAATTGGAACAGGTGCAAATTCCACTTCTATAATTCAAAGATCTATTATATTAAGAACTTTAGCTAAAACTTCGTAATTTCAGTTTATATCTATGGTAAATACGTTTATTTATCTAATTTAATGTCTTTGTCTTATTTATTTTTAGAATTTAGTAAAATTTAAGCTAAATGCGTGACCTCTCCGAGTTTGAAAAAGGACACATTGTTGGAGCTCACATGGCAGGAGCCTCGATCAATAAGGTTGCTGAACTTTTTTGTTCTTCACGAGCTACCATATCAAGAACTATGACGCAATTCGAGAAATAGCGCAAAACCTCTAGCAACCGTAGCAATTCGGGCCGGACTTTCAAACTTACTGACAGTGACCGACGTGCATTGAAACGCAGTGTGGTAAAAATCATCGGACTACTGAGGTCAAAGTGACTGCTGAGTTGAATAATCATCTGAATAGTCCAGTTTCTACCACAAACTGTTCGTCGTGAGCTCCATAAGGCTGCATATCATGGAACAGCCGCCGTAAGGAAACCTCTTCTCTCCACTCGCAAATTTCAGAAGAGATGGAAGTGATGCAGAGATCACAATGCCTGGTCTGCAGACCAATGGAAGCAAGTCACGAATCCAGTTTTTCTCTTTTCCCAACTTCAGAGTGAGTTTACCTGTGGATGCAGCCCAAAGAAGCTTACAACCCTAACTGCCTTCTTTCAACAGTGAAACATGGAGGTAGATCAGTGATAGTTTGGGCCGCCATATCATGGAAATGTCTCGGTCCAATAGTTGCCCTGCATTGTAGAATCAACAGTAAAGATTACCTGAACATTTTGGAAAATCATATTCATCCAATGGTCCAGACTTCATTCCCTGATAGTTACTGCAACTTCCAAGACGATAATGCTCCAATACATACCGCTCGAGTGGTTAAGAATTGGTATGAAGAGCATGAAAGTGAGTTAGAACACATGGAGTGGCCTCGCTAATCTCCAGATATCAATATTTTTGAACATTTGTGGTGCATTTTGCAGCCTCTATCCTCCACCGTCGTGTCTTAAAGAGCTGGAGCAGGTGTTAATGGAAGAATGGCTGAAAATTCCTCTGGATGAAGTCAGGAAGCTGTATGATTCAATTCCTAGACGTATTAAAGCTGAATGTGAGCCTAAAGGAGGACCAACTCCATATTAAATAAATTTTCTTTGAATTTAACGAGTGTTTCAATTATTTTGTCCAACCCCTGTATCTGTCTATTTTACTGGGATCAGCGAAATAGACTCTTCCTAAAAATAAATACATTTCAGTTTTCCAGCATTTTATGTGGTCGGGCAATATTCTCACTCCACCAAGATTGTCGGCTTAAAGAGGTAAAGTACAACTTATATTTGGCATTAATCGTTTTATTTTTACGGGTTCCACTTGCGCAATTATTAATAGGGTATAGGCGTATTTTTAGAAGATGTATTGACTTCATTAGTACAACATACTCGCCAGTAACATTCAAGCCCACTGTTTATGCGTCGGTTCATAACGAATGAATACACGATGTTTATGTTTTCCCTTTCTTTTTCTATTTTATTTGCACCTGACACTAAAGCTAAATCATGTTTCACAATAGACAAGTACAAGTACTGCTCCCTGAAATAATGAGACAGTTGAGAGAGAAAGATAACAGTTTAATCCCACCTCATTAAGATTAATGCTAATCTCTCAAACGAACAAAATATACCAACAACACATGAATCTGCCTGTTGTCATTCAACAAAGCCAAATTAAATCAAAATACCCTTTAATCCGATATAATTTTAAGACCCTGCTATTATATTTTATCATTAATTTAGGGGCAGATTTCAATGAGTCATTCATTTTCGGAGGAAAATTCAAAAGCCTGATTGAAATGTTTTGTTTTCCTTCGATTTCAGTAAGAGAGAACTATTACTTTATTTTAACACGTTCAATAAACATCCAGAGACGTTTAAAAGAATATGAGTCCTTGTTGTCATGAGGTAAATTTACAAAGCTCTGACAGATGGCCACTGTGGTGGAGCGCCCACTGAGGAAGGTAATCGATACGCTCGCGGATCAGTCAGTGAGACAGGCTTGCGAACCATCGTGCACAATGTGGTATAAACGCCTTCAGTAGTGTGAATATGACAACAGTGTGTTCGATCTCTTCGTGATGCGAATTCACTTTAGCTTTATACTAGACACAGCATTTAGATGCAAAAGTTTTTACACTTGTTGATAAAATATATCATTTCTATAAAATCTAATCATCGAATAAGTATTTCTTTGGTTATTTTACTATGACTTGAACTTCCAGGTAAATTGTGTATTCTATCATAAAACAAAGATTTCGGTTTTGATTGAATTCCTTCAGAAAATATTCAATATTTTTTCGAATCTCTAGCAAGGCACAGAATGTTGTATGAGGGGCAAAACAAGTGTTGATGTGTTAAAAATAAAGAAACCGAGTTTGAAGAAAACAATGACGAGTCCAAAAAATGAGTGACCAAGCAAAAAAAAAAATCAACTTTTTGAAATTTTTGATAAAAATATAAGTGTTCGACAATGTGAATTCAGAAGTCATATTTGTGATTATTCTGGACTGTAATGGAACTTGTCGCATTCACACTGATGAAGTGACAAGTGTTAACAGGTCGTAAAAGCAACCAACCAATCACTGATGAATTATGAGGTCAGATACAGACCTGAATGGATGGTAATGCTCAGAACAGGACATAAAAAAGTGAGGAACTACTAGAATAAAAATAACATTAAATTTATTTCTATTTTTAGAAACATTAAAATTAATGGTCAGTACTTAATACGACACCATTTAGCATAAATTACAATCTCAACCTAACGTAAGATGGAGGAATACAATTTCCAAATTGTTCCATCAGGCGTGTTTTGTCATTGCCCTTAACAATTTAATTCAAAGCTTCTGTCGGTCTTTTGGCTTTCTGTTATTCAAGCGGATTTTCAATTCTCTCAACATAGTCAGGGTTTTGGGAGGGTCAATTTTGTGATATGCTAGTGTTTCCATCCGCGGAAAAAATTGCTTTTTTTTAAACACGTGATAGATGTTATCATGTTGAAATATTTCAAATTCTACATAATGTTATAATAGGTAGGATGTTAGCAATACATTTTTTCACGTTGATGAAGTCTATAGATCATTATAAACTTTCTTGAGTCATGGCTTTTGTTGTAGCCGCAAAATATTAGAATCCCAACCATCAAAGTTTATAGTCTTTGTTGTATTTTTGGAATTGTTTCTTTTGTCATCCGGTCTTTGGACAAATTCTCTTGCATTAAAATGTTTGGTTTTACTCCTCATCTTTAAATATCCTCATTGCCCAGTTTTCATTATCCTACAGAAGACATTCTTTTGCCAACGCTTATCTTGTTCGCTGTGTTTTTTCTTTTAGTGACATGTTTTACTGCATTGCATTCATTAAGATTATTTCTGCACATCATCATTTTTATATGAACTGGAACTTCAATCGTTATGCTTTTTTGATCCATTACTTGATGAGACATTAACTTTAGGTTGGATAATGATAACCGAACTAGTTTTCTTTGGTTTACCCGTTTTATTTTGATAGTCTACCAGTCTACCTATCCGAAATGCTTCCAAAATATTCATGCCTCTTCTTGACTTCCATTACCCAAAACTTTTGAACGACTTCCAACAGTTTGCTGATTGAAATAACCATAAAGAGATGAGTAAAAACTCAGATATTAGATTTTCATTACATTGTGCATAACATGAGGTTGGAAACATGAGGTTGCATTAACCTAAAATTTCACTCACTCCCTCATTCACTCCCTCTATCTATCTATCTATCTATCTATCTATCTATCTATCTATCTATCTATCTATCTATCTAATGATTAACCAGCATTTTCTTGTGTACATATTTTAGGCCAGGATACATTCTACACCCGTTTAAATTACATCTATCAACATTAGGCTGAACGCACACGCACACACCAACATAAAGAAAGACATATGCAATCCATTGCATGCACATATTGATGATAACATTGAAAGTTGTTTTGTAAACGTTTCATTATCGCACTCAACAAGGGAAAATATCAGCAACGGCTCGAGAGAAAAAATGAGATTAAATGCAGCAGGTTTTCATCTACTATTTGTATTTGTTTTTCGAAAATGTTTCCCAGTCACCATTTTAGTAATAATAACTTTCTGGTATTTTCTTTTGAAATTATTATTATTATTATTATTATTATTATTATTATTATTATTATTATTATTATTATTATTATACTCAGGTACAGGGTAGGTACAGATGGAATAAAATTTCTATAATCAAATACACTATTCTTAAACGAGTGCTCAATACCGAGTAGAGCAAATAATATTTACTCTGGTGTCTTATCAAGTGATCTTATCAAGATCACTTGATAAGACAGTGGTAGTGTTGAAACAAAATTGCAATTTTTGTAGTGATGTTATAGCATGCATATGTTATAATTTCGAATATATATATAAAAAATAGTTATAATTTCGTCGAATGCTGATTTTCAAGGCATAAAATACTCCTTAATTGTGGGATTTACTTAACCTCATTCCTTCTATTTGACCTTGTGGTCTACATAATTTCACCGGCTTTTAGTGAACGATGTTTGAAATCATGTAAAAGTATTTTGAATGCTGATTTTCAAGACAGGCTTGAGTTAGAAGATTTGTGCAACGCAGTTTTTTATGCCAAATAACACCTCTTCTCTTTTGGAATTGTGCTAATAAAATACCATGAAAATTACCATTCATGAATAAGCGAATTTTCTTCGACATCGCTTTTATTTTGATTATTCAGAGATGCTTACAAAAGGCGTTAAATATAATCTATTCTTGGGTTCAATCCTTGGATTAGGCAGTATAGAAATATACACCAGCTAAACGAAGTAGATCTACATTATAAGGAATAATTAATATTGGAATAATTCCCCAGGAAATATATCACACCTGACAGGTACAGTACTTGGGAAAAGAATACATTTACAAGATGATTAAAAAGATCAGTTCAACATACATAGAAAGCCTCCAGATGCAGCAAAAGGTACCTGAGTAAGACCGAAGTGTACATCGGTCGGAATATTGTGTTAAACAGAATAAAGATTTGGAAATTGTTTCCAATAAATCAATACATAACATTAAATTACTTCAATATTATTCATTCTGTTTTAGCCTTTTTTCATCTTGTTACTTTTTAGCGGATGAGGCTCACATTGAGAGCACTGGTTTCCTTCCAATGGCCGAAGTTAAGCATCAATGAATTTGTTTAGTACTCACATGTGTAACCAGTCAAGAACCAATACTGTCAGCAAACCGTCTGCATACGGAGAGAAAATGAGTCCAGCAGATATACAAAAATTAGAAAGGTGTGTAAGACAAGGATGTGTCTTCTCGCCGGATTTATTTAACACATACAACGAGGCAATTTTGAGAGAATTAGTAGCCCTACCAGGATTCATCATTGGCGGTCATAATCTTAACAACAAAAGATATGCAGATGACACAGTATTGATAGTAGACACGGAAAGAAAACTAGAAAAACTCCCACAGAAGGTAGCGAAGGAAAGCAATAGGAAATGATTAAACATCAACTGCAAGAAGACAGAAAAAGGGTTTCTTAGCAAAAGAATGATCCCACAGTGCGAACTGCAAATCGGAGATACCAAAATACCAAAACAAATGCTGAAATTTAAATAACGGGAAGATTTTTAACAGAGGACGGAAAGAGTGTGGCACCGAAATCCAAACACGCATTAGGATAGCCAAAGATGCATTCAAAAAAGTTAAGCAGAGTTTTAAGAAAATAGAAAAAATTCACTAGATATAAGGAAAAGAGTACTAAACTGTTACGTGATATCTGTCCTCCTGTATAGCTGTGAGTACTGCACAATCTCCTCAAAACTGAAGAAGAGAGTTGAAGTAACAGAAATGTGTTTCTACAGGATGATGCTGTGTATACCATAGTCCCAACATGTGAGTAATGACGACGTTTTAGAGAAAAAGAAAACAAAAAGGAAACTCATAATTAACATCAGGAAGGGATAGTTGAGGTTTCTAGCGCACACAATGGAAAAAGAGGGCTTGGAAAATCTGATACTCACAGGACAGATTGAAGGCAAGACAGACAAAGGAAAACAACATCTAACCTAACAACATCTGGCGGAACAAGGCTTAGAAAAAATAAAAGACAAAAGTTTATAAGAGCTACAAAAGACAGAAAGTTGTGGAGAGCGGTGATCGCCTACGTCCTGGGGGGACACGGCACATAAAGAAGGAGGAGTTACCATATATAAACAGGTATATGTGCCGGGTTATGCAAAGATGAGTACCTAACTCATCTTTATTCTAACAGTCTGAACTGCCTGACTATATTAATTAACAAATATGTTAACTTTTTATTTCGATATTATTTTTAGTTTTTTTGTTCATCACAATGAAAATCCTTTCTCAAACAGAATTTGAATCATTTAAAGATTTATGAACTCCTCTAGCCATAAGCTTCTGTGACCGATTAGTTATGGCGTTATGCATGAAAGATGTGCTCTCCGAATACAGTTTGCGAATTCAAGACTCTATTTCTTTATTACTATTCCACGCTAGTTTAATGATTGGACAGTATTCGACTTCGAACTGTGATAACAAGCAACACTTTTGAAGAAGAAAAAATTGCCAACAATTTAATGTAAAATTAATATGAAGAAAATTCGAGTACATTTAATGAATATAGCTGATCCGAAAAAAGTTTCATTGGATTGTTCGATTTGATAATGAATCGTTTTCAGTTGTACCTTTTATTTCAGGTGTAATAATGGCGGAGAGAAGTATTAAGATTCTAGTAATTTTGAAGCATTATTTTAAACTGGGCCCCAAAGTTGCAGAATTCAGGAAGTGAAAGGTAATTTCATTGTACTGCTCAAATCGGTTTAAATGTTTTAAATGTTGTGCCTTGTCTTTTGAAATAAGGCCAACATGTAAACAATTATCAGTTATCGGTTATGATTTTTTAAAAATGTAGAGGCGAACCCGACCACCGACACTCGAAAACTTTTTGAAGAGCGAAGATTATTGAAAAATGCGAAATGTAGATTAATAATGTATGTATGTGTAAAAATGGTAGCCATTGTAAACAAAGATAAAAAAGTATTTTATTTATGATTATATATATTAGTATATTTTCTGTTAATCGATCATGATCAATTAATAAAAAATCAGTATGGTTCTCATGCTTCCCAGTAAATGAGATGTAGGCTAAAAATAGCGAAAGCTATTGAGGGTTAAGGAAAGTTACTTTAGGTTTAGCAAGGGCAGCATTCAAGCTTAACTCCTTCTTTAACTAAAGGATCCAAAATAAAGAAAAATTATTTTATCTTCGAACTTCAACAAATGCAACCTTGAGAGATTAAGAACTTAAAAGGAAATAAAATGAGAACAAAATTAATTTAACAATAACATCAAAATTAATATAAAATTTTACAATACAAAAGTAGTTTTCTAAGCAGAATTATTAAAAGAGACGGGGATGCGTTGGTATCGTAATTGTTATCAGAGTGAAATCAGCGAGCTGAGTTCAAATTCGGATCTTGGCAGTTGTGTCCACTTTTGCACTAATGCCCCTGAGAAAAGCATGAATCCATATCTTCTCCCCGACATCTATCAGTTAGATAGCAGTGTAGACTTGGCTCTCAAGCCTTGGGTGGCAACCACTCTAGAAGGACTACTATGAATACAAAGGACGTTGAGAAGACAACGGGAAGTCACACCTGAATTTTCCCCCAACAAATCATAGTAATTCGCAGATAATGAAAGAAAAGGATTCTGTGGAGAGCTAAGATCCCCCATGTTCTGAAAGGATTATGCTACTTTTAAAAGATTGCAAGAGAAAATAAGAAAATTCCTAGATGACACATTCAGTAAAATCCACTTATTTAAAGTTAAAAGGCTGAGATATAAAACACACGTTTCGATAACGTTCCTTTGATAAAAAAGAGAAATGTCTTTTTAATCATTTCACCCCAAGCAAGGCGATAAAAGCCACTAAGATGCAAGAAAGACAGTGACGATAATAAAGAGCAAGAATGAAGGAGATAAGAGATGCCAATTGACATTGAAAGTGTTGTCAAAAGATGGCAAAATTCTAAGTGATTAGGAACAATGCACATGACTAATAAGATAACTGTTGTTCTCTGTTAGTTTAAAATTTGGCTAACAAAATATGTCGCTTGAATGGAGAAAAGTGATATCTTTGAATAAGTAATAATAATAAACAACGAAAAGTGCCTTTTCGTGAGGTTTCTCAGAAAAGACTTATCACCTTGACGAACGGATGTGAATAGCGACATGTTCTGATTTACAAATGTTTAAATAATCAAAGCTATAGAGCGCGACTAAATGTCGCGATTTTTTTAAGCAACAGCATATAAAATTGTTTTTAATAGATTATATAAATTAACTACATAATCTACGTACTTGAAATTTGACAGAAAGTTATCTTGATATTTTTTATGAAGAAGTTGTTATTAACATTGAAATGTTCATTTATTTGTAAAATTGTTGGATGTCGTCAATGTGAAAATAGTCATGTGTTTAAAAATGTTAAATTGATGCAAACAAGAGCGAGCGTAGATCGAAATTCTTTTGATACATCATAAAATCTTTCGACTTAGCCGGTTACAAACAAATCTAAGATCACTTGAGAAACAAATTTAAAATAAAACATCCGAATAATTGCTTGTGAGAATAGCAGGCCGAATATTTCTTGTTCTCGATATTTATTAAAAATAATTTAATACTGCACAAAACCAACTTTAAGTAGGAAGAATGTGTTGCGCCATTTCTCTAAGTGGAATGAGGTTGATTACTTTGAAAAATCAGCGTTTTCTTCGGCCCAAACAGGAGTCACTAGCGTTGATGAGATATATGTAAGTAATAAAGACACCAGAATGGGAAAATTGCACTGTACCAAACTCTCAAGAGGAGAAAGCTTTTTTGTCTTTGAAAGCAGCATTCAAAATATTAGCGTTCATCTGCGTTTAAACACCGATCATTGGCGTTAGTGAGAAATAAATAACTACTAATCTACCAAAGTGACAAAATAAGTTTAGCACAAGGCCGTAATACTCAAGCACTCAATGAGGGTCGAAGTCATTACACTTACAAACTAGTTTGCAAGACGGACTTGCTAACCAAAGTCCTACACGTTCTCTTTATAAATAGAGAAATTACGAGTAAAGGAATTTTGCTTCCAGTCCAGACACATAAGCACTCAGTGAGGAACACATTAAGCAGCAATAGGCGGCGAGACTAGATTTTTTAGAGAAATATTTATTAGTCGATGTAGTTATTGCGGTAGAGACAGGCTAAAAAAGAGTTAGAGAAGAGAAACAATACCAGGACTTTAAATAGAGCTTTAAAACTTAAACATTGAGCTTGGAAAATGAAGATAACATTTTCTGATTTGATATCATAAAAACTGAACTTAATTTATTTTCTTAATTGGTGCGAATTGAAAATCTGACGGGTACTAATCTGACGAGTACTAATACTAAAGGTAAAATGTTAAAATAGATATTTTAATTTCTTGCCTAAAAAGTAACCTTTTTTTTCATGTAATCATGAGCCAAAACATTGGTTCGCAATACGTTGACAAAACATCTGTTAGCTGATCAGGCATCTACAAGACCTACAAAGGTTTCCACTGCAATCTGGTGCTACAATATTAATAACAAGCCTTTTAACTGTTGCTATTTACGTGATAGAGATTCTACAGAGCAAACTTGTTGGTTTAATACACCCCAAAGGGTGTTGAATGAGATTGAGATAAGAACAACACTGATGTCTTCATGTTCCTTAAACAATTCCTGTACTATTTCAGGGCGTATTGTAATGTTAAAAATTCCCGCTGCGGTTGTAAAAAAATGTGGTTGAGAAGGGGTGTACTTAGTCGTCAATGATTTTGAAATCGATTCCACATGAATAGTAGGATCCAGTGTTTGCAATGTTGCACAAACCATTACGTTGGTTGTTTCCCGACAGTGCGTTCCCAGGATGAGGCACACATACTTTGCCTTTCATGTTATTCGAAGGAAAATGAGATTCACAGAACCAGACGACCTGCTTCCATTTATACCCACTGAATAGGCATTCAACGATGAATTTTGGTTAACAAGCGTACCACACAGCCCCATAGGCAAGAGGTACCACACTGCCTCATAGGCAAGAGGTACCACACAGACCCATAGGTAAGAGGTAGCCAGTTGTACAAGTTGTAAAGGTTTTTTCACTTCACTACTTCTAGCTGTGAATTTCGTTACATTTTAATGAAAACTGAAATCTCATGTAAAATTTCGAGCAAAATGGGACAAGGGATGAGTAGCCAAAATTTAAAATCCATTCCACTGGCTGGACATTTGTGTTTCATCCAAAATCAACGCATTCGATTCAAAAAGTTCAGGAAATATGAACCGATCGGAAAAAAGCCAGGATTTCTAAATAGTCAATCCCATTCCACTTATGCAATTGAAACAACCCTGACTAAAGGGTGGTTGATTTTACGACATTTAAAGCCTTTAGTTATTTAATGTCGAATTTTGTATGGCCCACCTAGTGATGATCAGATTCACTATTTAGTAGTAATGGTGAAAGAGACTGGCCTTATTAATCATTACCTAATGCCGAGACACCCTTGTATACAACCCCCAACTATGCTTAATAAATATCTGTAATCATATAAATAATGTGCGATTATACTTTTGTCTTCGAAATGGCAGCATATGTCCTTTTGTTATTGTTTTTTGCTCCAGTAGAATTGAACTTGTCGGCAATAAAACCCAAGAAATTTTCATTTCATCTTGTTTTCTGTTGGTTCTATATTTTTTGTTTTTCACGTAATATCTTCCAAGCCAAAACCCCCAAAGATTTTTCTTTCCAATTCACCATCTGCCAATTTTTCTTTAAAAAATAAAAAGTAATATCTGGAAGCACTCGACAGAAATATTGCTCTTAGAGTCGATATTTCGAAGCCGATGCAAGTAAAAAGTTTATATTTTTTTTCATATTCAACTGCCTGAGAGTAAAAAAAAGAAGTAAAAGGAAATAATAAAAAATAAAAGCTATACTAAAAACCGCAACAGTTTCCGTTGTATCAAAGATTAAGATATTGAGTTCTTTTCTCTTGTCTTTGTTTTTTCCTTCTAATTTAAAGAAGCGAAATTTAATATCTTCATTTCTTTTTTAAACTTTTTTTTATTGTCCTTTTCCTGATCTTTGCGACTCGGCTTACCGGTTATATATTAAATACAACTTGCAATGGAATTATTGAATTCATGTTTGTAATTCACGAAAGAATGTTTATCATCTAAAATACTATCAAGTTGAGAGTATTTTTATTGCCATCTGCCCGCCAAGGCCGAGACGTAGGGGACCAGCGCTTCCCTTCCCCTAGCTTCGATTTTTCCTGCCATTCTTGAATGGTGGTAGGATTATCAATAGAGACTTTTCTGTTGAAAGATGATCACTGAAAAGAGAGATTGAAATGCGGTCGGTCGATGCAAAATTTTATTGAGCCTTCACTGAAGAAATGGAAGTGAAATGACGAAGAATCAATGTCGGAGTATAAAGGAGAACTACAAGCACACACACACACACACACACACACACACACACACACACACACACACACACACACAACCACATACAAAAAGTCATGTACATAGACACAACACATACATGGAGAGAAAAACACATATATGTCAATAAAACATGCACACATACGCTTATACATACACGGCATCTATTATAACGTAATGGATGGCAAATTAGTCTGGCAAGCCTGCTTAGTTGTGTAGCGAGTTCGATCCTCACACATCTATTGCATTCTGATATTCTTGATTTAGTTTAGTAAATATTTATCTATATGTCTGTCTGGAAATTATGCCGCCATTTAATATTAACGAAAAACAAAAGCAACCCCCCCAAAAAAAACACAAAACAAATATGGTAATGGCGCCTTACTTCTATTTACACCTTTTGTCTCAGCGTCCTACTCACTTTTCAAAATATTCCACACACTCATCTGTTTAGATAACCATCATCTTCCTTCTCTCTAATCTCGTCCACGTTCTTTCTTGTCAACGGCAAGTCTAGCTTTGGAAAAAGTTAGAAATGATCAAAAATACGATAATGCGATGTTTTTAACAAAAACTTCTAGACAAGGTTTGAAGAATCTTTTCGCTTTGTTATTGTGAATGAGACGGTCACACAGTACACAAGCTCTATCTATCAACTAAGTAAACCTATTGAAATGAGATTATGTTGAAAATAAACACTTGTTGTTTAAAATAAAACCATTCATCTTTAGGCTACGGACTTATGAATGTACCCATGTATATAAAAATATATATTCAGTTCGTCATAAAATACCGTGGGTACAAATATATATTTTAACAAAAAAATATTTAATCTGATTAAATGAAAAATATGAAAACAAAAATTATAAGAATAAATTAAGATTTATGACATGACATACTAAATATGGTCAACTCTTTAAGTTTCAAATTCTTACCAAAATATTTGAAAATTAAGGGAAAATATTATCGACTGATTCATTCAAACTCCTCCTTTTGTTTGTTATAGTCATTACGGTTTAGCCGTTATATCGTCTGACATTTTTAGGTGTTTGTTGAATTTGATAATTTTCTGGAAATTTTGAAATGAGTCACAGAAGTAGATTATTCTCGTCCAGTTATCCAAGTTTTTCTTTGTGATGCATTAGGATCCATTTAAGTGTTGCTGACCTTCACTCTCAGAGTTATTTTTTAAATGTGAATTGCATTACAATGCACTGCCACACACACACACACACACACACACACACACACACACACACACACACACACACACACACACACACACTGTTTCGCTGTATCACAGTTTTTCAGTATGGCTAGACATTCGATTGCTTCAACCGGGATCGAAACCCGACCGATTTGGTATCAGTCAGAGATTTTACCCCAAGGAAGGGAAATTTTAACGTTTTCTATGCGAAATATGTCAGTGGCCCGGAGAGCTCAGTTCAGTTCGATTGAAGAGCAATGCGTTATATATATATATATATATATATATATATATATATATATATATATATATATATATATATATATATATATATATATATATATATATATATATATATATA
Organism: Acanthosepion esculentum; assembly: GCA_964036315.1. Taxonomy (NCBI): domain Eukaryota; kingdom Metazoa; phylum Mollusca; class Cephalopoda; order Sepiida; family Sepiidae; genus Acanthosepion; species Acanthosepion esculentum. The sequence continues at coordinate 21,089,726 of OZ038491.1, forward strand.
TATATATATATATATATATATATATATATATATTGCAGTTTCTTGCCGAGATTATTTATAATTATTAGAGTGATTTAGTTGTGGTCATGACATCTAGAATATTAATTTATGCAGTTTGTGTGGTTGAGGGAAATGCAAAATATACATATATATTATTTATTATTTTATTCAATTAATTGCTTTATGTATTTTTCTTTGGTTTTAAGTTTGCGAATGAAGTTTATTAGAGTTACAGTATGAATTTTTTTCGGCTATGATGTCCTTCTAGCAACGCAGTAACCATAAATAAACCACAGTGTTAACTTTAAATAAAAGAAACTCGAAATCCCTTAGTGAACTATATATATATATATATATATATATATATATATATATATATACATACATTACATTATATATATAGCAGTGGCTTTTGAGCTGAAGATCGCATAGAAGCGTGCCATTGACAGTTACCATGAAGTTTTGATTCCCTTGTCCACATTGCCTATACATAAGCACTTTCTTTCTGATATTGAAAATTCTTCCCTTATAAATATAGCAGTTCTTCCTTTGATTTCAATTTCTTGTTCGTATTTTTGAGAATGTTTTAAACGGTCTACTAATGCTTGGCACAATTGTCATATTGAAATTTCTCCACTTAAAACCTTCTGTTGAGGTAATTTCCAACAGTTCAATCTTAGTTGACTGCAAGAACAGCATCAGGTGATGGCTATTTTTTTCCATGATCATAAATTTCCACGAGAAATTTAAAAAGTAATTGAAGCAAATTAAGAAATACAGCAAACTAATTAAAATTTACGAATTTTTTTTTAAAACAAGGCAAGATAATTAAAAAGTTAAAAAATATGCCATACAAATTATAAAGGGATGAAAATTAAAATGAAATTAAAAAGTAATGCAAGAAAATTAAAAGAAATACAACAATCAATTTATAAAGTAAGACATGCAAATAAAATCATACAAAGTTAAAAATGCTGCATAGAAATTAAAAATTAACACAAGCAAGTTAACAAAAATATGATAGATGAAAAGTCAAATAAATGCAATAACCTTAAAAATATTGCAAACAAATCAAAATACAAGGCAAGCAAAAAAACAAAACAAAAAACAAAAATCTAACAACCAAAAATCTCCGGAAGCAAATGAAAAAAAGTAAAGGAAGCAAATTAAGCAAATAAAAATGCAAAGTAAATTTAAAAATGACGTCATGCAAATTAAAAAGTAAATTAAGCAAATTAAAAAATGCAAGGAAAAATTTAAAAATATAGCGAGCAAATTTCATTGAAATATTAATTATGGCGATACTGAAAACATGAATAAACATTTTCGGTTGAAAGTTCGTACTCAAGAGAAAATTAACTCTAAATACGTTTCAGAGTAAATTTTATCGTCAAAATATCTGGGCCATTAATAAAAAGAAAGTTATAAATATTGTTTACACTCCATAGAAACTGAGATACTTGTGAAAAGTGATAGCGCATAAATTTATTTAGCTGTAAACATTAAAAATCTGTAATAATTTGCGTTAGAAATTTTTTAGCTTAAAATACCTGATTTTTTAATAATCTACATAAAAATCAAATAGTTATTGAATCTTTAAAAAAGTACCATATTTACTTAATAAAAAACTAAATTAAAAAATAAGTTTCCATTACAAATTCCGCATACGAAAAAGACATGGCGGGCACACGAATTAGAAGCAAAGCGGACGAATAGTGCATAAACAACGAGTGCCGAGAGATGATTGAGGATTCGTAAATTGGCAGGAGACTACAATCTATGCATCACTTCATTCACGTAGGATTCAGCAGGTGATAAATTCAAACGTTGCTTTTCAGAACATTTCTGTTTATATATATATATATATATATATATATATATATACTTGAACACTAGTTGGTTGAATCTGCTGGTACGAAACCCACGGATAGAAATGTTTGACAAGTTTAAGAAGAACCAGCAGAGAGACATGAACAGAAGAGAATGCAAAATCATTTCTTTTACGTGTGTTACGACCCGAGATCGAGAGATTGGGGGATATTTAGAGAGAAAATAATAAAAAGGGACAGACATGAAGGGGAAAGAGATTTTGCGTGAGAGACAAGAAGTGAAAGAGAAAGGAAGGTCAAACAAGAGAGAAAGAATAGAAATGGAAATATAGGAAGGAAAATTAGAAAAATACATAAAAAAAATACGAGGGAGTTCGAAATAGATAAACAGAAATCATTGGGATAACGGTAATAGAAAGAGTATTAGATTAAAAAAGAGGCGTGCGATATGAAGAAAAAAAGAAAGAGACAAAGAAAGAAAGAAAGAAAGAGAGAAGTGAGATTGATAGAAACTAGAAAACTAAGTGAGGAAAGAGTTCAAACTATAAAGGGATATATATATATATATATAATATATATATATATATATATATATATATATATATATATATATATATATATATTGAAATTATAGTTTTAAGGTGTGCTATATTTATGGGATAAAGTACTCAATATTACAGATAGAGCGTATGTAAATATAAATATAAAAGTGAACATTGAAGTCAACACTCAGAGGCGACAGGCTGTTCCATGCTGGATGCAATCGTCAGGCGGTCTGACGATTGTATATATATATATATATATATATATATATATATATATATATATATATATATATATATATATATATATATATATTGCGTATATTTTGGCAGCATGCTTTCTTTAAGACACTAAAATCTTGACAATGAATATGAAAAGAATCCAACTGAAAATAAGTAGACAAAACATGTCTAAAGTATTCAATGAAACATGCGATCGTATACAAATACGTATAAATATTTCATAGTGTAAGCAAAAACAGTGCTCAATGTTAAATAACGCAGCTATTTAATATATGTGAAATATACATAATATCTTATATTAATTGCACACCTCTGAGTTTCATGCAGAAGCAATTGTCAAATGGCGGAATTATCATTTTTATTTTAATTTTGGGTAATCCAAAATAAAAATAATAATTCTACCACTGGACAATTGCTTTGGAATGAAACTCGGAGCAGTGCAATTAATGTAAAGTATGTATATTTCTTATATATATATATATATATATATATATATATATATATATATATATATATATATATATATATATATATATATATATATATATATTGTTTAAGATTTTTTATATTTATAGGGAAAGTGTACTCACTGTCGGAGACAGAGAATTTATGTATATAGACAGTATAGATCAACAGGCCAAGCCTGAAAATCAAATTGAATTTATATCTATCTATCTATCTATCTATCTATCTATCTATCTATCTATCTATCTATCTATCTATCTATCTATCTATCTATCTGTGTGTAGTAGATAGAAAGGAAAAATAAAAGCAAATAAGGAAGAGAGGTAGGGAGCATGGATGTATAAACGAGGGAGAAAATGGATGACTGTAAGAGTGTGTGTGTGTGTGTGTGTGTGAGAGAGAGAGAGAGAGAGAGAGTAATATAATAGAAAAATTGAAAAGAAAGAAAAACGTGTGAATAAGAGAGAAAGGAAACAAATGTTTGTGGGTGAGATGAAAAAAGGTGAAAAATATTACGGTTAAAATTTAACATATTGAGAGAGAGAGTGAAAAAGTGAAAGAGTGAGAAAGAAACAGAGATAGAGAGCAAAAGGAAGAAGATAGAATAAATTTGACATAAGGAAAGGTGCACAAAGAAAGTAAATGTGAATGAGAATGATGGAGAGATAGATGAAAAATATTACATAAAAAGGAAGATACTAAGAGAGAAGGGGAGACAGAGAGAGAGAGAGAGAGAGAGAGAGAAAGAGAGAGTGTATTTATATTGAATTTATTGTAAAATAGAAAGAAGCTAAAAATGAAGTATGAGTGATAAAAATGCAGAAAATAGAGGAAGTTCGCGATGCTTACTGATTCTGTGAGTATCAGCAGCAGCAGTTCGCAAAGCAACTTCCGATGTTGTCGCTCTTTCCATCATTGTTTCGATCGAATAATGAAAGCAAAATATTTCGTATTTTTCGGGCTAGAATTATAAAGTATAACAAAATGAAATCAAAGTCTTTTCTTGTCATTTTTTATGACTCATTTATTTCTCAGTTTTATTTCATAAAAATATCTGCTGATTCAAATATCAGTCAAATAACTTCATTTTCGGTTTATCTTATGATTAGGGTTGCTACTCGTTCCGTATACACAGAGTATGTCCTGTCCTGTGTGCTGTCTGGGCTGATTTTATTAGGACGTCTTAAATGTTCTGCTTTGAGTATTTTTATTCTCTTTCTCTCTTTTTTTTCTAAATTGTTACATTTTTTTATTTAACCAGATTTAACTTGTGACCAATCCATTTTAGCATAACAGTAAAGTTGTTTTATCTCAATTTGCATATTTGTAACTGAGAAAGCATTTGGATTTCAAATTGAAGTTTTAATTTCTGACAATGTCGAGATGTAGGTACTGCTTAATAAAGATTTCAGATAGAGTGTGCGACAGCCAGTATATAAATTTTAAATCCGGTAAATTTAATTGCTGTCTGACAAAACCTGGCATAGTAAAACATCGACTGATAGTTATTTTAAACAATCTGTATTCATTAGTGATAAGTACCGCCCGACAGTGTCGGACACCTTATAGAAATTTGACTCAGCTGTATCTACCCATTAAACATCGTCCGGCATTGTTCCATAAACACTAGTCTGATATTGCGAAAGTGATTTCTACATAAGTAGAAATCGTCCGAAAAAGGTCCGATATTACAGCTTGATTACTACCAGACGCTGTACAATAGCACTTTTAAGCATTTCATTCCTATTGTACTTATTTAAAACTTCCGGCACGACTCTATAATGCCCAATAGTCTCTTTGATGGTGAAACAAAGTGGAAATTCGATCTCTCCCATATTAACAAATCCATTTGATGCTATTATCAAACTTTTTTTAAAGTACAGGCTGAGTATCCTTTAAATACCGAAATACCAAAATCCGAATGTTTTTCAGGTGCTGACATGACTTGCCACAAATAGAAAATTTCAGAAAGCACTTGGATGGTTCCTAGGTGATGTGTAGCTGTTATAAGTAAACTCATTTTCCCTGGGTGGGGGTTCCCTAGCCCAGCTACGTAGCCTACGTGGCGCCTGTTTTTTGTTAGCGATCGTCACAGCAAAACCTTCGTTCGTGGATTACTTACCAGGTGTTTCGTGCTCAGTAAAGATATTATTCAAAATGTCAAAAAGTCCCGCATTTGTATATTTTTTAAGTAGTGATCATGTTTTTTATCCACTTACAGAACGTACAAAACATTATTTTTACGGGAAATCTTAATTTAACCACTTAAAAATCCGTGTGAGCATTACATGACTAGCGTCATTACCTGTATTTGTATGTACACAAAATTTATTAAATTTTATACAAAACTATTTTCAGTGTATATGTTATTCACACTTATATGTATAAACTGTTTCATGAAGTGTAAAGGGATCTCGTGTTTTTGCTTGGATTCCATTTCCAAGCTGCCCCATTTTATAGATGCTATATACAAATAAAATAATCTTTATTCCAAAATCCGAAAAAATCTGAAACTGAAGCACTTCCGCTCCCAAGAATTTCTGATAAAGGATTCTCAACCTGTATTAACAACTGAGGTAAAAAAAACCCATCGGAATCCTCTTCTTTTTATTGAAATGCTGGTAATCGTATGTCTCGTTCAGTGTTGTATCTCAACTCCTTTGTATGTGTGGGGGTGGGGGTAACAAAAATAATGAATAAAAAATAATCGAAACTTAATTATCTTTCCTCTTTGGGTCATGAGGCAGAAGTACACATCCTAGCAGTATAGAAATTAACTTTCATTTATGCGAAAAATCACATTGTTTTGTTTTGCCAGAATCCCAGACACACGAATGTCATCACTCCGACATTTTCTTTCATAACGTCCTTATTTCTTTCAAAATATTTATGACGTACCTTTTCTTCGAAACAGCATTCATGTCGATCACTTTCAGTCGAAAAGTTTAGTTTCCTTTCTTTATTTTCATTTGTTTTTCAATGGAGAGTAGATAAAAAGAGAACAAGAAAGAATGAAGGATAAACCTGTGCAAGATTAACTTTAGACAGGCTTTAACAGAATTTCCCAAATGAAAATCTCCAGGAAATGACAAGGTACCCAACATTTGGCTCTATCATCTGTCATTAATCCATAAAAAGCCTTGCCCAAACTTTATCAATGCTAATTAATAATCGTAATGAAATTCCAGAATGGATCACTGAAGGTATTACATCTCTCCTGTCAATAAAGGGTGCAACAGATGACCCCCATATTTATAGGTCAATAACGTGTCTGTTCACCAAATATAAATTAATCACGTCTGATTGTACTTTTCTCTAGAACAGAAAGGATGGCGAAGGTGCTCATATCGTTGCAAAGATCAACTATTGATAAATAAAATAAAAGGTAGAAATCTCAGCACATCTTGGATAGATAACCGTAAAGTCTTTGATAGTGTGCCACACTATTGGATCATTAAGGTTTTGAAAATATACAGTCTCCTCGCTGATAGTAAAGTTCTTTAAATATAGCATAGAACTGGAAAACCGCATTATACCTAAATCACATCAAAGGCACTGCCACTTTCAATTGTTTGAATATCCGACTATAAGATTTTCAAGATGACGCCTTGTCGTCTTTCTGTTTTGTCTGTCCATAAACCTCTCTTTCATATAAATTAAACAGTGATAACTATGGATATATAATAAACAACAAAATATTCAATCACTTATTCTACATGGATGATCGCAAACTTTTTGGCAAAGACACAATGAGGTGAAAGTTTACACTACTGTAAAATATTTCAGTGATGACAACGGTATGGACGATTTTGTCACAATGATTGGAGGACTGGAACAAGAAGAAGCCTATAAGTACCTAGGAATCAGTGAAGGAGATAGAACAAAAATATACACAAATAAAGGAGAAAGTAAGAAAAGAATGCTACAGGTGTTTGATATGGTGTTAAATACCGAGTTAAATTCACATAACACAATATTAGCCATAAACGCTTGGTTGTCTCTGTGATGCAATACAGTTTCAACATCCTTAACTGGACAATAGCTATTAAAACGAGAAAATTTCTCAATTACCACCGTATGCATCACCCTAAGGCCGATGTTTATTGTCTGCATGTATCTAGATCCGAAGGAGGCAGAGGATTATCTCAGCTAGAATTATTTTATAAAACTACAACAATCGGTCTTCAAAGATACTTAGAAACTACAGAAAACTGGATGATGATCTGTAGCAAAGAACATGAAAGAAATAAGAAACTTTATTTTGTAATAAAGGAAGCCAACATATTCAAAGTAGAATTTCAAGTGGATAAAGAAGTACAAGTGAATCACAATACACCTACTGCAGCGGCAAATAACCTAAAAAAAGATGACAGAAGCAAATGCAATGGAACAAATATAGAAACGATGGCAACATTAACTTTTTCATGGCCAATACTCTGCCTATGCCAAACGATCTGGTGTGGACAAATCCCATGTCCATCAGTGGTTAAGTAGTGTAGGTTGAAAAGCTGAAACCGAAAGTTTTATTCTTGCTGCACAGGACCAATTTTTTTTGATTAGGAATTACCATGCAAACATACTGAAAATTGGTTATCGCGAAATGCAGATTCCGTGATGAATATGCAGAAACAATTGGCCATATTGTATCAGGTTGGACAGTATTAACGTCAACGGAATATAAAACTCATCATGACAGGATGGGTCAACATCTGCACTGGAAATTTCCAAATTTTACGGGAAGAAAAATGCAAGAAATTGGTACGTACACCACCCAGACCCGATTACAGAGATAAGGACATGTAACAATGATAGCAGTCATAACAATCAAAGCTAACCGTCCAGACAAAGTAATCAAAGAACAGAAAAACAGAATGTGTGCTTTCTTATTGACACGATAGTGCATGCAGACTGTAATATATCTTTGAAGATTTTCAAAATACAATGATCTTGAAATAGAAATTTAAAAAATGTGGCACATAAAGACATCAGTAATTCCAATTGTTGTTGGAGGCCCTCGCTTTGATTGGAAAAGGTTCTAAAAATCATTGAAGGGATCATTGGTTGCTCATGTTTTAAAAATACAAAAAAATGTTCTTACAAGTACAGCTCACACCCTACGTAGGGTTTTATCAATGTAAAATGTGTGCTATTAGGTTAAAAAATATTCAGTGAAAATGTCATGATGCCATTTCTGATATTAGGTTTCTGGTTGAGGCCCGCAAAGAAATGAGTATACAACAGAAATCAAAGGAAATAATAATAAGGCCTTATTATAGCAGCACAAGTCCAATGTCTTCCAGTAATGCGTACAAGGCTAAAATCAACAAAGATGGCTTAAATCCCGCTGTTGCTTATGCCATAAATTTGATGAATCTGTTGACGACATAGTATCAGGCTGCTCAGCCCTTCCTGAGAAAGAATACATTATTAGATATGACAAGCTAGGGAAATATATTCATTGGCGCATCTGTTCGAAGTATGGTATTGAAGTCCCGGGTATATGGTACGAACACCAGCCGAATGATGTCAAATAATATAAGAAAATAAAGTTTTCCTGAACAACAAAAGGGATGCAGAAAGGGCCATATGCATGCATGGATCAACTCTTTATTAGCAAGATGATACAGGAAAACTGAAAGAATTCACTGCTTGGATAGATTACTAAAAAGATTTGACAGTGTCCCCCATGGATGAATCATTAAAGCTCTACAGATTGAATTTCATCCAAAATCATTGGATTTATTAGAAACTAGTATGACGATAAACTACATCCGGCAGCAAGGCCTCTGATCAGGAGATTGGAGGTTTTGAGAAGCGTGAAACCACTTTTTAATTGCTGTTGTTCCCAGGTCCATCCTAACCCAGTATGGAAGCATTTCTTAGAGACCCAGCTATGGGAAAATAGTGAGCCTACCAAACAAAACCAAAACACCATGAAAGTATAAATATATATTTTTATAGTATAATACATTTTATATGTAGTTGAAGGCATACAATTGCCTTCAAAATATATTTAGTTGAAATCGTAAACTCGTCTTCAAAATATTTAGATTTCGGCATTAAGTAACCCATAATGGTTGATAAGCCGCTAAACAAAATTAACCAAGCAAGCAAGCAAGCAACGAACAACCAGTCTGCATGCATGGAAGACATCCATCATATTTAACCACACAAACGGTGATGTTAAAATAAATAATATAAGCATCAACTGCGGGATATACAAAGGGTAGTCGCTTTCCCACTCCTCTTCTGTCTTGCTCTTTTCCCTTCTCACCAAATTGATCAACGATTCAAACAGGGACCACAAAATCTACAAACATACCATTACCCCCACCCCCTTTCTACATGCATACACTCAAACTTTACGCGATCTCAACTATCTCAAATTCCTACTGGAGATAGTAAAGGATTTCAGGCATCGTTTAAAGCAGTAAAATTTGTCAAATCTAGTAATAGAATGTTAGACATCAACACTTATATCAATTTACAAATACTTAGGAAATGATGTCATATAACAATAAAAAATGAAGGAAAACATAAGGAACGATCACTACCGTAGAGTGCTTCAGTCAGAACCGAACTCACCGAATAGGATAGACGTAATAAATTCGCAGGCAATACACGTTATTACCTACAGCTTTCGCATTATAAAATGGAGCTTTAGGGTTAAGCAACTAAATAAAGATCGCATGCGTCACCCTGAAGCTGATCTTGATAGAATATACTTCCTTGAGAAAACAGTTGGACAAGGACTGAAAAGCTTCACCATCAGAACGAAACGTCCCAAATGTGTATAGATAAATCTTCTACAGTGGCATTTTCACTAATAGACCCCGGAGGAAGCTTGGTGATTAGGTACTTAAAATTACTCTCGGGTAAGATGATACCACACAATAATAATTGTTGGTTTCAATCTGATAGGAATGATTCCAAAACACTTTCCCTTCCCATATTTTTCTTAAAGTACTTTCGACCTCCTCCGGGACAAACCTAATGTAATTGTAATTTTTGTGGCGATGATTTTTGTAAACACACGATTTTGTAAATACGTTCTGTTATAATTTTTTTAAAAATTAATTGTTGTGGCTACGATGTTTTGTGAACAAACAATCTTAACTTATTCAAAGATAGGGTTAAGCGTTATCTTTCACTCATTTACACACCAATTGCCTCCAAATGTAATCCTTCACTTCGTGTGGCCCCGGGCCTTGTAAAGGCTGAACCTCACGTTCCCAATGCAAGATGGGTAACGAGAGATGGTAAATTGCAACATGATGTTAAATGTTAGTAAACTCAAATGAATTTTAAAACATTGCTACTTTACTCGTAATAAATTTTGATCAATATTGTTTGGTTGCTTTTGATGTAGAGGTTTTCGAGAATTTGAAAATTTGGTTTAATATTTTCATAGTGTAGTATATTGGTGTTGTCATCAAGTATTTTCCTGTATTGCGGTGTATAGGAATGTGTCTTTAAATGTTGTGAGATAGTTGTATCTATATATATTATATATAGGAAATGATGTAAGATATACTATTTTCATCTAAGGAATTAATTATAGACATAAACATATGATTATGTGTATAACCGGCTGTATATAATTAATAAAAGGTACACTGTTTAAGGGCATTTAAAAAAAGACACAAGGTTACATATGCAGAGAACACTTTGACTATCAAACTAATAACAATAATGAAACATGTTTGTCTATTATCTCTCCTTTTGTCTGTTTTACTTCCGTCCTGGGTATGACGATAAACTACATCCGCGTCCTGGGTAAGACGATAAACTGCATCCAACAGCAAGGCCTCTGATCAGGAGATTTTGAGGAGCGTGGAACCACCTCTTAATTGCTGGTGTTCCCAGGTCCACCCTGACCCGGAGTGGTAGCACCTGTTAGGGTCCCAGCTATGGGCAAATAGTTAACATCCAAACTTGGGTCAAAATACTATGAAAGTGTAAAAATAGGATTTAATACCAGAAATACTTTACAAAAAGATATTACCAGCAATACATTTTTGAAAAAGATTACTAGCAATAAAAATTTTGTCAGAAATTAAATAACCCATTGAGTTTGATATGCCGTAAAACAAATCAAACCAAACCAAACCTGCTTCACTTTCTATGTATGTATGTGTGTGTATGTGTGTGTACTTATACATATTTGTATTTACACATTCATATGTATACAGGCACGTAATTATGCAATCTTGATCAAAGACATGTTAGTTGCATTTATATGTTAAAAAATATAATCTTCTAACATCATTAAATATCTCTTTCTGTTAAATTAGGAATAACTAATTTACAAACACTATCATATTTTGGCCTTCTTTTGTTCGTTTACAGGATGTTACATGAAAATGAATTTTCCTCAAATACAAAATGGCGAACATCTGCTAGTTTATAGTAAATCTTATAACAGCACATGACCAGTTTTCTACTCCCAGAAGCTACTTTTGAAATAATACAGTAGATTTAAAATGAGACGGAGTTGAAATGGCAAGAGTTTAATATTTCTTATTTTCAGATTAGTTTTAATTGTTCATAACCATCAAGATAGAACACGTGATATATACAATTTTAATTATAATATTAACTAAGAAAACTATCAAAGATATTTTTCAATAAGTTTAAGCACCGAATGTGTTAATTGTTACAGTCGCTGTTTTGGCCAAATCGCAAACTTCGTACACACCTTGTGCATTATGCCTGTTTGAATAAATTGTTTTTCACGTGGTTAGATTTCGAAAGCACAAACAAGCCAGTTTTGTGGGTCATATGATTCGGCTGGTTGTGAAAAGATACTCCTTTAGGGAAACATACAAAAGATATTTGGTTGTTTGGTCTCGTCGAACCGAAACGAAAATTTTACATAGTTTTTATAAGTATTCATAAATTAATAACTTCAACAATACACCTTTCTTTTCTATTCTTTTATATTCAATACTTCCTTTATTTTAACTTCGGTCTTTTAAAATCTATCTATCTATCTATCTATCTATCTATCTATCTATCTATCTATCTATCTATCTATCTATCTCAGTCTGTTCATATCTACATACCGATTTATTTTCGTCTCTTAATATCAATTTCCACATGTTCATATCAATTCATACCTGTTTATATGTCATAGACTGCAAGATTATAAACAGGATTCCGATGGACGATTAAATAATTTTCGAAATATAATTGTCTCCTATTACTCGATATATATATCGCACATTCCTATAAGAGTAAAATGTAAGACTGTTCATCTGCCTCGCTGCTTACTGTAGGGGGCGTCAAGAGAATATAGCAGACTAAATTGTTTAGCTTTTGTTGATAATGTTTTTAAATCACTAGAGTACTCAACATTCTTTAACTCACTACGAAAGTAAAGGTATTAACAACAATTTTATATATAAAAAAAGTCCTGCAATAATCCAACAGAAAATGTAAAGATTTTAAAAGGAGTGAGGGAAGGGCGATACAAATTTAATTAAAATAATATCATCAAGACTTGAAAGTATTTTCTGGAAAATCAACACAGAAGGGATTGGCGTAAACATAAAAGAAGAATATTTAAACCACTTACAATTTGTTTCGCGTAACTGACTCATTGGATGAATTACAAGGAATGCTGAATGATTTCTAAAACAAATTCTCAGCGTAGGTTTAAAATTGAACATAACTAAAACAAAATTAATGTTCACTTGTAGTGTTCAGAAATGTTCATAAGATTTGTAGATGAAAAACTGGGAGATGTCCAGGAAGACATAAGCTATTAAGAACTGTTGACAACATTAAAGGAAAAATACAAAAATGAAATAAAATGAAACATAACGATTAGTTGGAAACTATTTAGTATGAATAGAGACATTATGAAAAGCAATTTGCCAATACACATACACATACACGCGCGCGCGAACACACACACACACATATATACACGCACACACAGACACAGACACACAGACATATATATATATATATATATATATATATATATATATGAATGAATTTTTTTATCCGACGTTATTTCTATCCTTGTTTTTTTTTAAATTTTCTTAAATCAGTTCTAATCTTTTACTCATATTATTCTGGAAATTATTGCAATATTCTTTAGTTTAATTTGCTTTCAGTTGGTTTGAACTGACGCTATTTTTCTATTTTATTTTTGCCTTGTTTTTGCATGTTTTTAAGGTTTCATATGTTTTGAGATTAATGTGTCATTTGCATACATTTTTTTTAATTAAATGTTTTATATAAAGAGCATCCTTGCTTCAGAACACCTTTTATTCTTATGTATATTTGGGGGGGGGGTTTCCTTTGGATCTTAAAATAACTTGGTATATTAAATTGGCTTGTAGACAGTTACCATCTAATGGACATTTAGACATTATTCTGGAGCTATAGATGAAATTTGCATGCATTTGTGGTGTACTTGTGATTTTCTATTGTTGATTTTGTGATTTGTAGCTTATTTTCAGTACAGTTATAGTTAAACTTTACAGCGTTTCCATTGAGTATTTTGTGCAGTTTATTTGGTTTTTGGAATTGCTTGTCTTCGATCTAAACATACATTTCTTCATTTCAGATACTCGGAGTAAATCTACTTTCCTGTGTCAAAAAGAGAAAAACAGGTGTTTAAACGCTGACTTATATTCGTATCAGTAACTTCCTAACGTCGAGTTCCTCAAAGTTTCGCAAAAAGATTTGCAAACGACCGCCTATAATTGGCTCAAAGAGGCTTCTAAAATAATTGTATTGAATTCGATCTTTACTGAGTGGCTCAGAATTGCAAGGTTAACTTAGTAATGCTCTTCTTGTAGTCTTCCACGTGGCTGTGATCCGAATTTCAGCCCAAGGAACAAAAACAAATGCTAAAATTTCGAATCACAAAACGAATTAGACTCGATATAGCGCCATTTTTCACAAATTTGAAGTATATCATCTGAGTATATATATATATATATATATATATATATATATATATATATATATATATATATATATATATATAGAGAGAGAGAGAGAGAGAGAGAGAGAGAGGAAAGTGAGAGAGATACTGTGAGCACATAGAAATCAACTTTGCATGGTTGCTGACGATTTCACACTTCTTGGTCCGAATATCGCAAATAATAATAATAATAATAATAATAATAATAATAATAATAATTACGGAGATAGGACCTGTTACAATTCTATGGGACTACACAATACACACTGACGGAACAATCAAAACCAACCGCCCAGACATTGTTATTAAAGACCACAAACAAAATAATTGCTACCTTATTGATATGGCAGTCCATGCAGACTGCAATGTATCTTTGAAGATATTCGAAAAGCTTTCAAAATACAAGGACCTTGAAATAGAAATCTCAAAAATGTGGCACGTGGGAACATCAACAATCCCTGTTGTAGTTGGAACCCTTGGACTGGTTGGAAAAGATTCCAGTAGACTAATTGAAGGGATCCCTGGAAGTCCATGCCTCAAAGAGATACAAAAAAATGTTCTGACAAGTACAGCCCACACTTTACGAAGGGCTTTATCTATGTAATTATTATTATTTTTTTTTTCAGTGGAAAGTCTCATGATGCCATTTCTAACCTTAGGTCCCTGGGCGGGACCCGAAAGAAATGTGTAAAACCCAGATATCAAAGAAAATAATAATAATAATAATAAAACTATAAAACGATCAAAATACAAGGACCTTGAAATCGAAATCTCAAAAATACGGCACATGAGAACTTCAACAATTCCAATTGTTGTTGGAACCCTCGGATTGATTGTAAAAGATTCCAATAGACTCACTGAAGGGATTCATGTTAGCCCATGCCTTAAAAAATTATAAAAACTTGCTCTCACAAGTACAGCCCACTCCTTACGAAGGACTTTATGTAAAATATGTGTGATTTTTTTTCAAAAATGCTCAGTGGAAAATGTCATGATGCCATTTCTTACCTTAGGTTCCTGGTCGGGACCCGGAAAGAAATGAGTACACAACAGAAAATCAAAGGAAATAATAATAATAATAATAATAATAATAATAATACAACTGAAAGACACCTATCAAGATACGAAATATAAAAATTCGAAAAATTGCTAGAATTTAACGCATTTGATGAGCTTCAGAAATTTGATCAAATAGATAACTACAGCGACAATAGTCTATAAATAAATAAATAAATGTTCAAATGATCTATCACTTGACTAACTCCAATGTACAACCGCTCATCACGTTCAGCTACTTGAGAGTCAATAATATAAAATGATTAAATAAAATAAATTAAATATATAATTAAATAACTAACTTAAAATAATTAATTGGTAAGCTTGCATTTTACGATGTCTTAATGTCTCTATTTGCAGAATTATATAACGGTTGTTGAATTTGCTGTGTTTATTTTATGACCTGTAAATTTAAAAATATCGCTCATTTTAATTGCGTTCACATATTTCAATGTTGTCACATTGTTAACGAACTGTAGCGTGGTGTGTATTACAAAACTTTGTTTGGTGGAGTATGAATATGATATTTGGTAATAATTCATTAAATTTATCAGACCTACTGAAACTGTTGAGAAGTGTTACGTGAAACTCTGGTGATGGTCAACAGATAAGTTTCTTGAACATTTATTAATTTATATATATATATATATACATATATATATATATATATATATATATATATATATATATAATTTATATATATATATATATATATATATATATATATATATATATATATATATATATGCACACACACATACACACACACATACACATATATATATTACTTTTAGTGGATACTCGTAAAGTAAGTAGACGCTATGTTTTTATTTTAAATAGTATTTATTTTGTCGACCTACCTGCACACTGGAGAAAACGTATTAAAGTCGACTGGATCAGCTGAACGAAAAATCTCATGTACTAAATAAATCGATTCGATGTAAGAATCCTAAATTTGTTGACCAGACATCCGCATTGCAGTCAATATGTATTTGGAAAATGATTGATGAGATGAATAATAGTTGTTCCTTTGTTTTTCTTTGTTCAACCCGGATCCTATGAGTCTAGTGACTAATCTGGAATCAATGGAAAGAGGGATCGAGCTGTCGGGTCAGCAAATTAATGATACACATTAAGGCAAATGAAATTTAAATTGACTTGCATTTGAAAGTTATCAGCGAATATATTTGCAAAATTTAATCACACTTTAAATTGCACAGATTTGAAAATAATCTGTGAATCGTTTTTCGGAAGTGTTGTCAGTATTTCAACTTTAGATAATGAATGATTAGATCAGGGGCATGGCCAGAGATGAAGTCAAATGTAGCCGACAATTATATATATATATATATATATATATATATATATATATATATATATATTACAGATTGATGCCTCATATATACATTTAGTTGGATGCGGAATCATCGATGTAAGGATCAACATGATTTACCTGCCATCTGGAAAGGTCTTTTCCTTGCACTTCTTACATGAAGTCAGTGCATGCAGTGTGTATCAACAGAGGATTTGGAAAGAGTCTGCCAAAAGCAGGAACAGCGTGCAGAGAATCATTTTTTTCTAACTCCTCCAACATATAATCGCTTCTATAGCCAACTGAGCTATCATCAGATGGGAGACAATTTCGTTCGTTCTGACATGCCTAGCCTTCCATTTTATAAACGAGAATTTTTCCCAACATGATTTAGCGCTTTGAATCCTCACCGTATTTAGTTAGCATTGTTGATTAAATTGTTTTTAAAAGTGTGGGTGTATTTTGTATGTTAAATAATAAAACTTTAAATTTTTCCAAAGCAATTAATGAAAATGTATTGTACTAAGCTACACACCCTAGTAAAACCAACTGTACTTTGTACTCCCTTACCTGTTTGCACGTCCCCCCAAAATTTGGTTTCGATCAGTCAATATATGGTTATTTTAGAGGGTGTGACGGACGGACGGACAGACAGACTAACGGACGTCACAGAAATTTATATATACATGTTGCGATGAGTAAATTATCGTGCATGCGGATTGCTTGTTTTCGATTCTGTCAACTGCACAGTAGGGTCAGTTAGGCACCGTCTGTGAGAAAAAGAAGACCATAACGTAATTCACTCCGCCAGAAATTTGGAAACGGCATCATGTACTGCTTGGCATTCAAAGTGTGTGGGTGTCAATCTGAGGACAGTGCAGGGGATTCAGCAAGAGTTAGATGAGTTTAATAGTGATTACGAAAGTGTTTGGAGTGATCACTAGTGATGATGACGCTGTGTGTCTATTCAACTTCCTACAGGGCCTCAGACTCAACAGGGAGGCCTACATCAAGTACCTTGAGGAGGTAGTGCTGCCCTGGGTCAAGTGGGTGGCTGCTAGAAGACCCTATATCTGGCAACAGGACTGCATCATGGCACACAAGTAGGAGAACCCAGTCATGATTGTCAGACAATTTCTGCGACCACATCACCCCTTACTACTGGCCACTTAACACCTTAGACTGCAACCTCCTTGGTTATTATGTGTGGGGTACAGTTGAGTGAAAGACCAACAAAACTCCTTGTAACACCAAAGGTGCAATGAAAGCGAGGATTTTGGCAGCATTCACCAAATTTAAAAAGAATACTGACCAGAAAAGTTACAAGAGATTCCGAAGTCGTCTGGAGGCCGTAGTTGAATAAATTTACTCTTTCGTATTTCAAGATATTTTTGTATAATTTTGGTAAATATATTTGATAAAATGAGATGTCAGTGTTAGTTTCATTTAGACGACAATTTATGCATCGCACCCTGTAGATACCTCATTTCATTTGCACACTTCATTATTGTTTTACTCGTCTTAATCTCTGGCCGAATCTCTGATGTGAGAAATTATTATTTACATTCGGACTATTGTCCTTATCTTTGTTGTTCTTATCACAAAGTTTTATCTGTTGTGTCCTCCGGTCGTCATCAGGTGTTTATCGATTTGGGTAACGAGACGCGATATCCCTAGACATGGGTAGGGGAACGAGAACAATCTACCCCCATAGATAAAATAAAGGGTTCAGTTTAGTTAGGTTACCCAGATCAAGATACATGATATATAGGATACACCGACCAAAACGTTGTCTTAATTCATCTTATTATTGTAGCATTTTATCATAACGCTATAGTGATATATACTTTTCGTTATTACTATCATTTTTTGACTTGTTTGAGTCTTATTATTTTATTAAAACACTCTGTGTCGATACATTCTTCATTATTAATATTATTTTATTACAAGTTTGATTCCATCTTAGCATTGTGGCTGTTTATGTAGATAATCTGGGTAAATACACACTTCATTATTTTATTATGAGTTCGATACCTTTTTTCGTGTTGCTTCTTATCTAACCACCCGATGTCGATACAATTTCACGACTGCTGTCAAAAAGCAATACATCTGAATTAACGAAAAAGCAACTGACAAAGCTTGAAGAAGTTTCCCATGCACAAAATATTTACTAAAGATAATAATGATTTTAAAAAATATAATCTTTTATACAAATAAACACATAAACATATTTATAGGGAATGAAAGAAATATTTTTGCCTATTGAAATCAAAGAAAGACATCAACGAACCAAATTAAAATCATAAACAGTAAAAAGATTTGAAAATAACATAATTATAATGGGAATTTCTATAACGAAATAATCAAATTAGTCGATCTTATAATAATGAAGCCTTTTATTAGAAAGCAGCAGATATTAGGTATAATATTGAAAACAACGACCTGAATGGATGAAAACTCTGGTAAAAATTAACTGTTTCATGAGGATGTTTTCGTGAAGTTGAAAGAAATAATTGATGAAATTCCTTCCGAAGAAACCTGATGTGAGGGATATGACAGCGACATACTTTCTTCAGTCAATTTGTAGTAATATCATCTTGAAGAATTATTATTATTATTATTATTATTATTATTATTATTATTATTATTATTATATAAAGAAATATGTTAATATATTTGAAGGATGTGTCAATTATTATTATTTTTATTAGTATTTTTCAACTTAAATTTCGATACTTTTTATCACAGCCAATCAGACATCATCCAACGGCCATTAGTAAAATGTAATATTGTCTTAAATTCTATTATTAGATGATTGACTGGTTAATTTATTTTTTAAGTCCACTCAACCCTTAAAGACGAAACATATGTTGAATTGTAGGAAGTTAATTATAGTACCCCCATCTAAGAACTGACTTAACAGGAACCGGAGATTTCAGCATTTGATCGGAGGTAATTATTAGATGAAACATTGTCAACCATTATTAATTTTGGACTAATATTTCTTTCAACGTCATTTTACAGGCTTTATTTACAATCATAATATCAGATGTAATAATAAAATTTCTTAGATGAAGCATTGTCAACTATTATTAATTTCAGGCGAGTATTTCTTTCATCTTAATTTTATTGACTTTATTTACAATCTAGTACTAGATGCAATAATAGAATTTCGTACATGAAGCATTTTCAACCATTATCTTGAGTTTATTGGTTTTATTTACATTCATTGTGTAAAATAGGGACCCACCTATTCTATCATTTAAGCACCGAGTGGCAATGGCTCTTCTTTATTTTTCAGCGCTCTTCATTCTGTGGCTGTACAAGGACTGTCTGAGTTGCGATGAATAGCAACTAAGATTCATTTGAAAGAAATACTAGATAAATATTAATAATGGCAAATGAAAGTGTTATGAAAAAACAGAGTTAAAGATTTCAGTTCAAGTGTTGACATTCCATTATCGATTCCTGCGCCTAAACTACAGAATTATGAGAATAATTTAAAGTGGCACAAATCTCCTTCAATATTTCATCTCAACAGCGATTCATGATGTGTCATTCTATTATAATGACGATTGGCGACGACTTACGCAACTCTCTCTGCCGACGGGAAAAAAACAACGTGTTCGACTTTGGGCAAAATGTCACTGGGCGATTTTTTTAGTTAACAAATAAGACTTTGTTGTTAGTATATCATTGACTCTCGGCAACAAGATCTCGTGAAAAAAGAATGAAATTTTCTTTCAAATTCTCGCATCACCTTCTCTTGAAAGGTTATTAAGGTAGAAAGACGCAGAGGTCATTCAATATCACTTACAAAGGAAAAGAATGAGACAGTTTTATTCAATATCCTTATTAAGTTATGCGAGAAAGCAATATTTCTTTGTATACGTAGAAAATGAAAGCCTTGAGAACTTTGTGTCGTTCTAATTATTTTCGTTTTCACATCACTGGCATCTGCTGGATTTCACTGTAAATCAAGATAAAGGAAATCTAATATTCTAGTAGTCACTTCAGTATCTATCTATCTATCTATCTATCTATCTATCTATCTATCTATCTGTCTATCTATCTATCTATCTAGTCTCTTCATAACTTTAACAATCTATGTGAGCGTATTTACATATATATTAGAATATTCAGAAGCATTGATTTCTGCATAGTAATTTGTATTATATCATGAATGAAGATTGTGAGGGATTTCTATGTCCGTTCGTGGTTAATGAAACCCATGTGGGACAGGTAAATTTTTACACGTTCACTGCAGGAGAGGATCTGAAAGCCAGCGTGGATATCCAGCCTTGCGAACCAAGTTAGTTACCTGTCCTTCCATGTCACCTTGTCGACTGTCTCTGTTTCTCATTGATTGTGCGCGAGTTCATAGGAGATAAGGGCCTTTTTCAAGGTGTTCTTAGATGTCTTGTGTCCCACTTTCTTCTCACCTACAGACTCGTCCACATTGTGGTCAGTCCATTGTAGTTGGATCTTTTTCAGCAGAGCTTCAACACTTGTGACCTTGGTTAAGCCATTGTTAGTGATGAGGGTGTTCCTGTGTTCTTTTGGAATATAGTGCAAAGACAACGCTGATAGAAGTGCAGGTGTAGACGTAGATGGCGCGATATATATCCTAGGATTCGGCACCATAGAAGGGTGGGAATTACTATGACTTTGTAGAATCTGTTTTGTTTTTGTTAGGTTACTCTTCTCCTAAACACATTTGTATTGTCTCTCAACAGTTTTAATAGCCTTGGTCAGTCGGATGTTTTTTTTTCTTTATCGAGTTTGGTGTCGTAGTACCAGCTTTCGAGAACCGATGGAAATGGAAGCTGTAAAATGTTTTTATTTGGTGCCGGTTGATGGAGAAAACCTGCCCTTTTAAGGATCATTTCTATGCGAATGAGCTTAGTGGCTTTTGTGTTGCAGGATGTTACTTGCTGAAGAATCACTTTTGAGTGAGCGTCGTCTGAAAACAGGCGCCCTATGATTTTCTGGACCGAGATCTTAACGTGTGCTCTGAGGTACTTTACATTGAACAGGTTGTTGTTTGGTTTTGGTGGGAGAGCCGTGCATAGGTATATTGTTTCTTGTTTCAATATCGTATTAAATAATGATGAAAACTTAAAGATTTTGTTTGAGACGCAAAATTTAATGATGGCGTAGAAAACGGACATACTTAAAATATGCAGTTAAGAAAAGAGAATACTGACATTTAATACAAGAAGAAATCTGCGGGGTAAACTGGGTTTCGATCCGCACTTATAAATATTTAATCGAGGAATAATAACATAAAAGTATGTACCGACTTAAAAAAGAAAACACAAATATACTGCATTAGTAATAAAGATTTTCGAATATGAAGTCTCTTCGGAGTCATTCCTTCTGCTTAGACAGGGGAGGCTGCCATGATTTAATGAAAATTGTCTGAAGTACTTTGAGATTGAAATATATGTTACTAATGTAGCGTATTTGTGTTTTCCTTTTTTTAGTTCATATGTACTTTTATTATTCTGCTATTATGACATCCCGAGATTATTCGTGATTGGTTGGCTGCACATCTAGGATTCGAATCTCTCTTTCTTTGTATTTTTGTATACCTTTTAACGTATTTTCATGTTATTTATACCAAATATTTTATATTTATGCATAACAGGGTATATAAAGGACAGAAGTATTTCCCAGTTGGCATATCTTGATGGTTGATAGAAAGAAAAGTGGAGGTATTTATATTGCCACATTCACAAGGTTTCGCCGTTGTATCCTCAGGTGATATATGTTGGCATTTCCAACCGAACTCTTTATTTAGTCCACTGTGGGAGGATTGTTTTAATTCTACGTGCCTTGCCTTTTTGTATGTCTCAGTTTCAATTAATTCCTTTTAGTAACTAAATTCTCCAAGATTTTGTTCTCTTTGCTGTGGCTAGGTATTGAACTCACAACTCTTTGGGTTAAGTCACTTTTTAGATTACTCAACCAACGTTTTTATCCACTGTCCTTGGGGACACCAGCGAGTGAATTTTTGAGGCTTATAAACCTAATGTCTCATAACCATTTTTTACCAGAGTTCATATTACAATTTCTGTTATTGTTGTTTTTCTCTAGCTCTCTGTATTCCTGGTTCCCATATTGTATTCATATCTATGCTTGGCTCGCTTAAGAGATGTTTGTGGCCTAGCATATGCGCTGATTCATTAAGTTTTCGTATTTTCCAGTAATATTCTCTGTCTATTATTTCAACTTCATCACACTGAATGTGGTGATATCTTTTCCCTTCATATATCACCTGAAGAAGGTCGATGCATAAAACCGTCGAAACGACGTGAATATGACAATAAAGATGAGAGCAGCCGTTCAAACGATGCAAATTGTGTAAATAGTCTCAGAAATATAGACAGATATTAAAAGTGTAGGTGCAAACTACTTTCCTTCTAGAATCGTTAGTTCTATTATCAGCTCTGGCAGACTATATTCTCATAATCTATTTTTTTCTTTTAATTTTGAAAAACTGAAAATCGATATCATGACATTTACTGTTATGATGACCGCAGACACGAGGCCACATACAAGCGATGTTCTTCCCTCGTTTAAATGTGTCTATCAATTCTTAAATGTATTTAAAATCTCATTTCCAAAACTGAAGATCTTATGTAGTGTCATAACGTTTGGACAATATTTATATTTATCAGATGACGACAAGCGTTCTCTTGTCCCTAAATAAAAATGGGGAATAAAAAATTCTTGTCTACGATATTTAATCAAACTTCCGTTAATGAAAGATTGCTGTCTAAATGCGCACATAATCACACACACACACATACACACACATACATATACATACGTATATATATACAATTAGCAATAATTAATTGATATCAGTTACACGTGATGGGAAGATTTCAGTTGAGTTTTTAATTAAACTCTTTAGCGAAGCAGCGAATTTCTCATTTGGAACGAAATGAAGTGTTTTGCAGATTTCATTTCGCGACAATTGGTGGATGCGGGGTGAAGAGAGGGTAGCTGAGTAAGCAATAAATATTGAATTGAATTGAATAATAGATTTCCTTACCTTCATCTTTGAGATTGTAATCTCAGAAAATAATTGCGAGTCATCTGGAAATCGCAATGAAAATAAAAGTGTCAAAACAATAAAAGACAAAAGAAAATGAGGCTATTAATGAGACTGCGTTGCCATGGAACAATGGTTAGCCTCATTACTATTGTTGTGAATTCAATCCTCACCAAGTACTTCACACTTTTTCATTTTTTATCGACTATTATTAAATAGAGTGACCGACAAAATACTTCCTTGCTGTGTAACATATTCCAGCTCTTTTAAATTTGAAAGCGTACTTTCCACTTCCAATTTTAAGTTTTGAATAAAGACTGGCATTCTGACTTTCAAGCCGAGGTCTTTCAGGTCTTTCACTATTCCATGTTTTCAAGCTGTCATATGCTTTCTCCAAGTCGAGAAAGACGACTGCTAGAAGTTTTAAATAAATGCTTCTCTTGTAAAGGTTTCTAATAGCACCAGGTGGTCAAGTGAACTTTTATTCTTGAAGCCTGATTGAAATTACGTTATTAACCCACTGGATTCTTATCATCATCATCATCATCATCATCATCATCATCATCATCATCATCATCATCATTGTTCTGCAAAAGAACTGGTGAGGGATATTAGTCTATAGTTTAATGGTTCATTGTTGGAATTTTGAGGGTCAGGTTCGATGTTTGTGTGTTTAGGTATGGAGATCACTGTGGTCTGTTGCCAGAGGTTGGGAACATTACCACTGAGTCATATTTCGTTGTATATTCCTAAGAGATATTTGAGAGGTACTTCAGGTAGCTGATTCAAAAACTGGCATTGGAGAAAAACCAAGCCATTCGAATATAATAAAGGAAAACGGTTATGAAAACTCTGCAGGGAGGAAATCCTCATACTGCTAGAATAAATGTACAATGAAACGGTTGTGATGCAAAAGACAGACTAATCAGAAAAATTGGCTAGCCCATCTGAGGATGGTATCAAAGTAAAAAAAAAATCCAACTCTGAGACTCCTGACTACTGAATAAATGCATGGATTAATTTACAACAACTGACATTACTGTAAGCTACCACACATGTGCAACCTTCCCAAAATTCATAAAAATGGTATTTCACTGAGGCACATAGGCAATTGTCAAGCCCAGTCTGTCAGCCAGTGAGCAGTTTCTCCATCGTTATAATCAACCCATGATCAACAAATTATCCGTTATATGTGAAGAAAGTAGCCCACTGTGCAGAGACCCTAAAATTCTCATATTTATACCAAACTTGAAATTTGTGAGCTTGAAAATTGTGAGCTTGAAATTTGTGAGCCTCTATTCACTAAGGTTTCAACAAAGGGGGCTCTATCTGTGGTTCGAACAAGTTAGAATCTGAACCCTCTTTAAGAGAGTGTACAATAATCTGATAACTAATAACTAATCTGTGTGCTAACAACATGAGTTTGTGATGTTATCTCAAGCAATGATAAACATATAGATGGGATACTTCGAGGAAATTTCTATAGATATACGAACGCCAGCACTGAAATCGGCCATGTGTAGATGACACCTTTAACCTCTAGCTCCACCAGGAAGGCAAGCAAAGTTGGATCACGTGGGTTCAATAAAACCTTCCATACAATGGAAGTATAAGATAAATTCATCTGCCTTGATGTACTAATAACTAGCACAAACAGTATATCGTAAGCCAACATTTCAGTTCACTTCATCTATACAGAGTATCAAGAAAGGAATTTTGTCTGCTGTCCACAATATTGGGCCGAACTCAACTGATG
The DNA here is from genome assembly GCA_964036315.1 of Acanthosepion esculentum. Taxonomy (NCBI): domain Eukaryota; kingdom Metazoa; phylum Mollusca; class Cephalopoda; order Sepiida; family Sepiidae; genus Acanthosepion; species Acanthosepion esculentum. The sequence goes on from OZ038491.1 coordinate 21,114,934, forward strand.
GTCAATATTAGAAATGACATTCAAGGTAACAGCTATTTGGAAAGCATAACATGAATTTCCATAAGCAGGTACAGAAGAGTTAAGACGAACAATATAAAAATCTGTCAATGTCTGTCTACCACACATAATTAGTAATCTGAAAAGTTGAAGAGGATCTACAGTTACTGTATTTAAAAGCAATTCAAACCTTCGGAGATTTCACCCTAACCAAGCCTCCTTCCCATATCCAAGAATTCTGTATATTTGATCTCATGTAGTTTGACAAAGAAGAAAAAAGCGAGACCAGTCGCCCACTGGTGAAGGAATATCGAAAGGCCATATTCCGAGAAGAGATGTTAGCATCAGGCATGGCTGATCATGCATGGAACACCCTTGTGGAATGAATTCAAGATAATAGGCATAGATTAAGACTGGGTAATAAGACGCCTTTAAATAACAATGTTAGGCTTTGACGACTTCCTTTTGAGTATAATATTAGGCTTTGACGACTTCCTTTTGAGTATAATATTAGGCTTTGACGACTTCCTTTTGAGTATAATATTAGGCTTTGACGACTTCCTTTTGAATATAATATTAGGCTTTGACGACTTAGCGTAAAGATGAATACCGTCTGGTGTCCTTCGATTAAGAAAGAAAGGACACTCAAATATTCCATTCTGTGAACCGATATTAATTTTAAAGATTCAAAATTACAACACTGGATATTCCAAGGGACACTTGGCCTAGTGGATTAAATAATTGGTTATAAGTTCAATTCTTAGTTCGGACAGTGGCTTAAAGTTCAACTTTTGAGAATGTTACCCAGTATAACAAGCACCTGAAGAAACCGGTGGCTACAACGACCGAAACATTAAGACAATAACATTTTTATAACAACCAATATAAGTATATTCGAAGCGAAACGTATATAGTAGTGATGATTACTCATCTAAAAACAATTCCTTCATTTGATTCTAACTGCTCTCATATCAGCGGGAATTTTTTGTCAGTTTGATAAATTATTTATTGAGTGATATTGAAGATAGAAGAAAATTTTCGGTTTATTTATTTAATAAAAATAAAATGCAAATTAAGCTAAAATCAAGAAAATTTGCAGCTTAAAGAATAAATTCTGTGAATGATGGAACCCGTTAAATTGGTTTGCAACGTTTCATGATTTCTGTAAATTATTTCAATACTCCGTTTTTTAAAAAAAATTAAGAGTTGCTAGAAATTAGGTGATTTTTAATAGCGTAAAAGGTTTCGATTGTGCGCCTTAAGCAAAATGAAAGACCACTAATACTAACTAAAGACCGATTTTCATCTAAAGAAGACAATGTATCTGGCAGGATTGTGATTTCTCTTCTCTGTGTTCTTTTCAGAGAAACAAGAAACTGATTCGAAAAAACTACTGTTTCTAATGAAACCAACCGACAGTAGCAATCGATGAAAAGTGAACATAAATAGTTAACAAAAAAGGTGCAATACTCCATTAGGAAAACGTTAAGTTGCAGATTTCTTTGATGACTAGGTAAAAATTGTTATTGGTTGGAAAGTTTTCATGATTCCGTCATGTGCACCAGATATTGCATATATATCTAATTACCATTTTTTCTATCTTTAAAGAATTATCCTAAAAAGCCGATTCTCTGGAAGACTTGAAAATCTGTTCGATCATCTTTGTTTAGGAAAATAAACAGTTCTGGGAGAATGGAATTATGCAATTGTCTGAAAGAGGGTAGAAGATGATAACATAATACATGAAATATGTTGCTCAATTAATACCGCAAAAATCTATTTTATTTTTATTGTATAAACTAAACGACGTTTTGTGTAGATTTACTGTCATTAATAGACTCATATGTAAGGGCGTTTTGGTTTCATGTATGTAAGTGAAAGAATGAGAGTCGATGAAGCTGAAGACAGTCAGTGTAATAATTATAACTTTTGATTAATTCGAACTTTGTTAGTTTATCTCACGGCAAAAGAGAGGTAATTGCAGCTTCGATCGCACTCATTGCTTGATTCGTGCCACAGAATTGAAATTAAAACACATTTATTTCGCCATTCATTTCTTTTCAATTATTTCTGTATTTGGCATCTTGATTGCAATCTGCTATGACATTTTGTCCCCAGGAATTGTGGACTCATCAAGGAGAAATGAAAGATGGAGTTGTCGCACACAAACAAACGCACATACAATGAAAGACATGCACATATAAATATACACATTCACACGAATGTCCATCCACGTATACATACGCACACACCAATACATATTTTGTTACTGGCATACCACGATAGTTAAGGGAGGAGAGAGTTAGTGGGTAAGAACATGGGTAAGCTACTTTCCTTTAAATAACTTATCGGACCAGGGAGTAGCAGAAAAAAGCTGTTACACTTATTGTCAGCCTAGACAATGACAGAAAATATATATAGGATGAGTCAAAAGTAGCGACCAGATTCTGGGAAGTCATGTTCTTAATATTTGACTTGTAGATTTTATTCATTTTCTTAGTCTATTTGTTTTGTTTTTCCTTAACGATTTTCCCTGAATAAATTTAGATAAACATGTTTTTCCTTGATTTCTGACTTCTTGTACACTCTAATACAAAATAGCAAACAATTGATCTACAACGAAGAAAACAGAAATCAAACGCTAGTTTTGATTCAACCTGTTTGTCGTGCATGGCGTATTTAGGTAACACGCTTTCATTGATAAAAATTAGTTAAAGATGATTGGTAAGGATTTAAAATATTTAATTTTTCGTGTTTATGTACAAGAGATCTATATCTGACTTGTAATTGTAAATATCGAAATATTTGTGATTTAACGCTTTCAACCATATTTCTGGCTATTTTGAAGACCAGGGAAAACTTGATGTTATTGAGCATTTTAAAATATTCAAAAATATCTTTAAATTATACTCGCCATTCGTGCACTGTGATAACGTTACACAGAAGGTGACATGCAAGAAGATCTATATGCAGTTTTCATTGACCTGATCAAGAGGTTTGATACTTTCAGCAGGATAGCCTTGTAGACGGTCTGGATTTGTTTATTTCATGACAGTGTGACTGGTCTGGTGCTTTCTGGAGGAGAGGCGTCTGAGCTCATTGAGATTTCCAACGAGGGGTGTTTAACCTCTTTCTCGCCTGTGTGTTCTCAATCACAGTGTCAGTGACATAGAGGATAGAGGGCACACCAGGTTTTGACGGAACGGGCTTCTCTTTGACCTTCATCGACTCAGTGCGAAAACAGTCGATCGAGAAATTGATCCATGAGGCCCTCTTTGCTGATGACTGTCCTACTGGAATACAGAGAAACTGCCCTCCAGCTCGTTGTCAGCAGGTTTACCTTACTACCTGCTGAGGAAAGACAGAAGTGCTGTTCCAGCCCAGCCTTCCCACAACAGACCTCCATCTATCCATATTCATCAAGAAAACATAGCTGAGGACCGTGGAGGAATTCAAGCACATCGAATGTGTCATTTCTAACGTTGGCTCCCCCGACAAAGAGATCTACGCTAGACAAACTGTGAACTCGTGTGTTGTACAAATACAACATCCCGACAGTTGTTCTCACAAGCCTTCTTTAAGAATGTGAAACTTGGACTCTTTATAGAAAGTGCATGAAACTGTTGGAGTACTTTCATAGGCGAAGCTTGCACTCTGTCCTGGGTAAAAAAAAATGACAGGATAGGATCACCAACCATGAGGTCCTAGATCAATCCAAAAGTAACTTCTCCATGGCGAGCTCTTTAAGGGAAACAAAAAGCATGTTAGGCCATTGAAACGTTTTAAAGACTGCGTCGAGGCCATCACCGCCCACGCTGGAATAACCCCCAAGCAATTTAAAAAGCTGGATGGCGTACCCTGGCGCGCGAAGCAACAGAAACATTTGAAGCAAACCAACATGAGGGCATCAATGGGAACCGTTCAAAAAGGAAGGCAGTAGTAGAAGCAACTAAACCTCCAGGCCAGTTTCCATGTCCCCATTGTGGACTTTCCCGCATTGGACTCTACAGTCACCTTCGAGTTCAACCCTGCACATAAATGTCATTGTCAAACTCGACAGCCCATCAGTATTGTTTGCGAGTACTTGCCATATCCTAGTGAGTATGTTTACATTTAATCTATTGTTTATTCATATATGCACAAATAGCATGCTGATAGATCAGTATAAGCAAGTTATGAAATAGGACGGTAGTTATATATCCAACATTTGATGTTATATCCTCATAGGGGATACAGTTCATGGAAAATTCAAATGAATTCGGGATGTCATTAATATATTTTATCGGGTGGGAGTGACGGCAAGCATTGTCAGTAAAGATAATATTAAATGTTTTCAGTTTTTTAAAATAGTCGACTAATCTCATATATATTTATTCCAATAAATACATAAACTCTTCATAGCTGTCTCATCTAGTTTATAATTTGGTGAATATGGTTGCAAAAATAAGTTTATTGTATTACATTTTGTTTTTGTCATTATTTATGCTATTATCATATAGTTTAGTTTTATTTGCCTGTCGACAGTATAACTGGAAATTCATTATTTATAAATATTTATACAACGTTGTTGGGTTCGTTATAAACTAGCGTATAAGAGGAGATAAATTGATCTGAATTAATCAACATTTTAATATCAGCTATTTTATATCCGTACGAACACTGACTCTTATAATTAAGTGGCAGGAATTTAAACGTGTAGGTTTTGTATCGAAGGTGGTAAACGCATGGTAATTAGAGTAAACTAAGATGTCTATAAAAGGTATCCTATTTCCAGTATTAAGTTCATGAGTGAAATGGAGGGGAATGTATATTCAATGTGTGTGTGTGTGTGTGTGTCTGTGTGTGTGTGTGTGTGTGTGTGCGTCTTAGAGCTGAGATGGTTGTTCACTTCTTGTTCACATTAATGCCTATATTCAATATTCAAATTCAGCTACAAGCTGTACTTATCTGATCTCTCTCTCTCTCAAATATGCGTAAAAATACGCACACAAACACGCGCGTGCGCGCTCGCACGCACACACACACACACATACACACACAGACACACACACACACATATATATATATATATATATATGAAGACTGAACTGTACTGAAAGTATCCGACCATTTAATATAAACGGCAAAAATACCTTATGTAAGTCATTGTGCTATAGTCCTCTTCAAAGTAATTCATTTGGGAGCTTCATATCCCATCATTCCTTCCACTTATTAAAATAGTTTGCAGTATCAAATTTGAAGTGACCCGTAATTTTGTTGCCTTTTCTAACCCTAAAACATTGATATGATCCATAATGGTAGTGCTTTCAATATTACGTCACCGCTGTATTATTCTAAGTCCTTTAGGTTGACTATTTCCGTAAAGGAGCCAACCTCTAGTTTACCTATCAGGTTTATTCAATGTACCTCTATATTCATAACTAAAAACTACTGATTACAAATTATTAGTCATTAAGTCTTTGTTCAATTTATACGTTTCACTTTTTGATTTTTACTTAAAGATGGTCGTTTGATTGTATTTATATCACCGGTCAATGTTCTTAATATTCGTCATCTCTGTTTAAATTCATAAAACAAAATTCCCCAAGTATTTTTACGGGTCAGTAAATTTTCTCGTTAATTCACCTTTTAATTTTTCTCAAATCTCTTTGTCGGAAATTATTAAAATTGTTTCATTTCCTGTTCATGCCAATGTTTTCAATTTCTTTCTTGATTGCTCTCTGATTTCTGGTCAACATTTTGAAAGTAAAAACTGTCAGTTTAGGAAAGTTTAGAATATATAGAGTGTCATTTGCAGAATAAAATCTCACCCCAACGAATAGGTTATTTAAAATATATCTGATAAAAACAGATATCATCAGCTGAAAATCCATATGGTATATTAGGCATATTAGTATATCTTGAAAAGTTTACCAACATTGATTGTTTGATACTTATTGAAAAAAACTGACATAGTATCTATCTATCTATCTATCTATCTATGAGACAAACGGTTGCCACTTGGTGCAGACCTTAGTGTTCATTCTTATATATATATGTTCACTCTTATATATGTAATTATCACGTTTGAGTGATTTATTGAGTATACGCTATAATATATATATATATATATATATATATATATATATATATATATATATATATATATATATATATATGTGTGTGTGTGTGTGTGTGTGTATGTGTGTGTGTGCATGCGTAAATTTGTAACAAAATGCAACACAAACGGCAAACTTGCACTTCCGAGAAAAAGCAGTTATATGAATAAAAAAATTGCTCAACGTACCTTAAAAAAATAGGAATAACAAAACAATTTGAAATTTCTAAAAACGCAGTTAATAAAAAATCCACTATTATTATCATTATCATTATGATCATATGCAATAATTTAAATTTTTTCGTGAAAAAAAGTCTAACGTAATTGTGATAGTTGTGTAATAAATGTTTGAATTAATATCTTATTAGTGTTGAAGATGCAATCACTCAAAGGGTACAAAGAATCATAAAAAGATATTGCTATGACACAAAGGTGAGATCCAGTATTATTATTAATGATTAGGCTTTTCAACAAAAAATGACAAAACATTTGTTAACTACGTGGTTAGAAAAACATTTGTTAAGAAATATTAATTCTATTTAACTCATTTCCGTAAAAAAATATTACGTGTGAAGTTGAAACGACTTTAATATGGTTGATCCTGTTCTTTTATGACAGCTATTTTATATCACTTTGGTCATTTATATCCTTTTTGTTTGTCAGTATGTAAACAAATAAAATTATGACTAATTATGTCTAACGTTGTGGAAAGGAATTTTATTATTAAATTCATAAGTAAAATTCAAAGTAGAGTTTTCCTGAAAAGGTTTCATTTTTTTAAAAGGTTGTCTAGGTTTTGTTCCGTTAATATATAGAACATAGTTTTGACAAAATTTTTAAAGATTTTATCTACTAAGTAGGACACGCATAGATAAAGTAGGGTTGGTAGGCGACCCTACGCTGTCAGTATGCGTGTAAATGTTATCAAAATGGCCATAAAAAGGTACTTATATGATACAGGTTTACGAAGAAGTGTTAGTTTCTAAATATGACCTGAATGTGCGACAGCTTATACACAAACTGGGAAAATGTAATAAAACAAATGGATCTTATCGAGCGATTGCAGTATAACGTTTGAGTGATTTATTGAGTATACACTATAATATATATATATATATATATATATATATATATATATATATATATATATATATATATATATATATCTGTGTGTGTGTGTGTGTGTGTGTAAATATTCTCAGATACAGTGTATCTGTAGATGAGACAAAAGGAATAAAAAGAGACAAGAGGAAAATTTATTCTTAGCCAACGCGTTTCGTCTTCTGAGGGATTTTATCAATGATAGCTTTGATAGAGTCTCTGAGAGGACGAAACGCATCGGTTAAGAATAGATTTTCCTCCTGTTTCTTTTTATATACACACATATATATATATATATATATATATATATATATATATATATATATATATATAGATAGATAGATAGATAGATAGATAGATAGATATATAGATAGATAGATAGATAGGTAGAATGAGAGATAGGTAATGCTTTTGTCAAGTACGAATTAAGGTCTCCGGGCTGCTGGCGTATTTCGTATAGAAAAAAAGTTAAAATTTCCCTTCTTTTCTGCCGTGCGACTATGGCCTAGGGGGTAGGATATCTGACTGACTTCAAGCCGATTCCTGCTTGAAGTAATCGGATATCTGGCTACACCGACAGAGCTGCGAAACAGTCTGTCTGTGGATGACTATATATATATATATATATATATATTAAATAAAAATAGTAAATATCGATAAATAGGTTCTACATTCACATTATCTCTCTTAGTCGTCTTCGTCTACTTGTCACATTTATCTTATTTTCTAGATATATAAAATCCACGTCTAATATAACGCATGTAACAAGATATTTCTCCGGCAGCATTGCGCTAACTCCGTGGGTGGATTTCGATCTAATCCTTCACCACCGATGTTCCAGTTTGCATTTGAACTAATCCAAGAATCGATCCAGTGAAATAAATCTTAAACGCAACAAGCAGAAGCGAACGTCAGTTGCATTATAGTGGTGGTGGTGGTGGTGGTGGGGTAGAGAATGACTACAAGAAAAAGTCATTGCTGCTGCAGACTGACACAGATTGAAATATTGTCGATAAAAACGGATGTTATTTTTCAAGTGCGAGAAATAACAGACCTCCAGACAAATTTGAATCAGAGGAATAGAAACGATTTTTGTAATAATGATGTTAACAGAAAATTAAAAGTTCAATTTATTAAAAACAACTTTTTATTGCCGATTTCTGTAACTTCAAATATTAAATGCTGAAAATTTGAAACTGAAAATAGTTTAAAATCACTTCCAAGAATTGGTGCGTTGGTATTTTATACCAATTTATTTAAAATATTCGATTTATTCTTTCTTTCTTTCTCGTTTTTTTTTTTACCATCCAGCTATTCTGATAAGAGAAGGCTGATAGATTTATACACAAGATTTACAATTCCGCGAATCAGACAATGTGTGTGTGTGTGTGCGTGTGTGTGCGTGTGTGTGTGTGTGTGTGTGTGTGTGTGTGTGAGAGAGAGAGAGAGAGAGAGAGAGAGAGAGAGTAGAGTATTTGAGTTGAGGCGGAGAGGGCACTCATTATTGACGAATACTTGGTCAAATGTCAAAAATGAAATATTAACCGCAACTCCCGTTGCTTTTTCATCAGTTGTTTGACTTTTGCATAAAAAAGTATCTCTGAACGGAAAGAAATATCAACGACCTTGATATTTCTGACTTTGTTTCAGGTGACTTTATTTAAATTTCTTTGTCCTTTCTTTCTTTCTTTCTTTTTTTCTTTCTTTCTTTCTTCATATTTCAGAGGCTCTTCAATGCCCTTCATTGTTCTTTTGAACTTCACTCTGTCTTTGACTGTACCGAGCTTTTTTTCTTTTAGTCATCGGTACTTGTCACTAAAAGAGATGGGGAGTGGGTAACAAATATGTTTGGACACGCACGCCTCCATCCTGCGAAATTTTATTACATTTTTCTTGATAGCGCATCCGAAATCGTTTAAACCCATATAAATATATTTTATTTATATAAATTTTAACGATGAGAACGCCTACTGTAGAGCAGCGTGTATCAAATCAACATAGCAGATACCATAACTCTAGTGCATCCCATTCTAACTAGAGACTCTAAAAATATGACCTTGTGCCAGCTTCAGCAGCTTTTTATAATTATACAGTGTGGTCACTTAATTGAAGGCATAAATACACAAAATTTAAAATAATAATTTTTTTTTACGGAATTTTTCAAGAATAATTATCATATGTAAAGGTAACGTCTGTTTTCTGTCATTTAAAAATGTCCGTTTTAACAACAATCATTTCATTACCTTTATTCCCATTCTTCTTCAAATTATATTTAGTGATAAACATCATCGTCGATTAGTTTGAGCACATCACTCAAAATTAACTTTCATACTTTATTTCTCGATGCTAAAATTAGTTATTTATCCTAATTTTCTCTTCGAACTGAAGTAATTTAATAAACCTGAGATAAAATGTGCGTTCTGTCTATGTTTATGAGATGAGGCATTGCAATTATTTACACTATTTACATTGATCGGGTAGTTGTATCTCCTAATAGAAATGAAAAAAATATGGGGACCAGTAATATGGAGTGCTAGAAAAAAACAATAATAACAACAAAATTGCAATATGAGCTCTGGTAAAAAATAGTTACTAAGACATTAATTTTAGTCCCAGAAATTCATACGTTGATGTCGTCAAGGACACATGGTTCAGTGTTGGTTGAAGTAATCCAGTGATTTAATCCAAAGAGTTTTGTGTTCAATACCTGTGAACAAAAATTTTGAGAGTTGAGTTAAAGGGAGGTTAATGATACTGAGACACCCGAAAAAGGCATGACAAGTGGAGCAATCTACCCGGTGGATGAAATAAAGGTTTTCAGTTCGAAATTCCAATCACCTGAAGAAGGCTGAAACGTCATAAATATAGCAATACAGATGAGGACAACGGTCTGAACAATGTAAATAATATAATTACAATACCTCACCCAGAAATATAGACAGATATTGAAGGATTGTACGGGCCCGATATACCAAAAATATGGCGACAATTAAAAATGTCCCACAAGAAGTTTGCACGAATGTTGAACCATCTAACATTCCTACAGCAATTAAGACTCGCCCCTTCAGGCTTGACACCAAGACTTCCCGTACAATTCAAGGAGAGCTCGTCTAGTCGCAGAAAAAGGGAGAATCCAGTACAACCGTTGGGTAAAACAAAAACTGCAATCCGATATCTCCCAGAGGGCTCGAGGCCTTCTTCAACAGAATTAACGTTGAAAACAACCGAAAGAGGATCCAGTATAATCTGAATAAATCCTTCTGACACGAATTCGATACAGTCCGCCAAGTACAGAAATTAAACAGATTGAAAGATCAGAAGGTGACGCACAAGGTCCATCACCCCAGTGAAGGCAGTAATCTATATCAGTCAACACCAGCTGAGTGGGTCTGAAGAATCATTACCGAAAAAGGGTCTCAATTTCGCAGCAACCATCAGGCGGATACCATACTTCGAAGAAATAACCTTGAACATTATTCAGGCTCGGGCAGATGAGTTGAGAGGGAAAGTGAGACAGATACTAGAGAAAGCCAAGCCGACCAAATCAAACACCACAAAACTGGAGAGACTGGCAATCAAAACCCTCCAGCAACATCATCATACAACAAACTGACAAAGGCAATGCGACTGTAGTTATGGACAAAACTGAATATAGAAGAAAACTGGAAGACCTAATTAGAAATGGTAGCTATAGTAAGAAAGATCCAACAATGAAAACGGAACGAAAACTGTCGCAGAACAATCAAGGACAAAGACCACTTCCCACCTAAGACATACAGGCAGTTGTCACAACGTTACAGCAAGCTACCTCACCTATACAGTCTCCCCAAAATTCACAAAGACGGTATTCCGCTTAGGCCAATTGTTAGCTGTCAAAGCTCTGTGTGCCATCCTCTGAGTCGCTTCTTTGTGGATATAATTGATCCATTAATAGTAAAGACACCATCCTATGTACGAAACTCCTCCCACTTCGTGGAAATAATCAAATATGCTCCTATCTAATTTAACCATGGTTCCCACAGAGGAGGCACTTATCGGTAGTCAAGGACAGACTGGCCTCAGACTCATCCTTAGGAAAACGTACCAGTATGCCAACAGATAACCTGATGGAGATGCTGACTTTCTCTACACAACACACTTTGGAATGGGATCAGACATATATTGGCAGGATGAAGGGTTGCAAATGGGTTCGCCATTATCACCAGCAATGGCTAACATATGCATGAATTACTTCGAAGAAATGATATTAGAATCAACATCACTAAAGCCAACTTTATGGCTGAGATACGTATATGATATCTTCATACTCTGGCAACACACCAGGAAGAGGTCCAACTACTACTGTGCCACGTGAATTTAATAAGATCATCGATACAGTTCACAATGGAGAGAGAAAACAATAACAAATTATCATTCTTGGATGTACTACTATCTCGAACAGGGTATGAGTTTAAAACATACCGCAAGCCAACATTCACCGGACAATATCAACTTCAACTCCCGCCACCCATACAGTGTAAAGAAGGGGATTGCTCGCTGTTTACAACATCAAGCAAAAGTCATAAGTGGCGACCCAGAGACATATGAACAAGAAATGGTCAGTATAAGCGATACCCTACCCTAGGTACATGACAGCAGTTCCGACAACCTGGGATAGAAAGCTGTAAGAGGATAACAACACTCAGAAAGCAGTCTCAGATTCTTACTCTATGTGGAGGGATTATTGGAAAACTACAACAAATATGTAGTCCATATAATAACAGGACGACCCTCAAAAGTGGTCCAACACTTCACAGACACCTCTTCTGGGTAAGACCTCCAATAGAGGGAATATAATTAAGGACTTTGTGTACGTCATCCCATGCAGCTGTGGCAAGAAATTTAAAGGAAAAACAGGCCGTCTCCTTAAGATAAGACTACTAGAACACCATAAAGCTATAACTCGAGGGGAAATGAAAATATCAGGCATGGCTGACTAACACTCCCTGTGGGGTGAGGTTGAAATAATAGAGAACATCACTGGAAAAATCGAAAACTCAAGGAATCAGCGCATATGCTATGCCACAGAAATCTCATAAATCACCAAGCACAGAAATGAATAGAATATGGGAACCAATAATACTGATTGCTAGAGAAAATCAATGATAACAACAAAATTGCGATATGAGCTCTGCTAAAACACGGTTACTGATAAATTAGGTTTATAAGTTCCAAAAATTGATACACTAATGTCCTCAAGGGCAAATGGATAAAAGCCTTGGCTGAATTCAGTGACTTGACCCAAAGAGTTGTGAGTTCACTACCTGGCTACAGCTGAGGTGAACTAACATTTTGAGAATTGAGTTAAAGGGAGAATGATACCTAGACATCCGGAAAAGGCATGGCACGCGGAACTAGAACAATCTACCCCGGTGGACGAAATAAAGGGTACAGTTCGAAATTTCAATCACGTGTACAACGGCTGCAAACGTCATGAATATGGCAACACAATTGAGGACAACAGTCCGAATAGTGTAAATAAAATATGCTTTTATTATTTTCCGAATGTGTCATGATATTATTGTTGTGTAGACGCCTTGATTAACCAGATAAACCAATGAAGATACTTCTTGAAAAGTCACGTCGAGTACCTCAGACAAACAGTATCCAATGCTTGCTGTACCCAGTAAGGCAGATATTTTTAGCGTTTCCAAAGTGTATTCTACACCAAGTTCTTTAAACTTTAGTGGGATGGACCTGAGTACCCGAATTGCTATCGAGTTGACTTTAACATTATTCCGGCATTTTCCACAATCAAGGTCCGTCTTCAGGTCAGAGTAGTTGCTGATTGTTTTCTATTTGCTTTGTTTCTATATTTGTAGTCAGCAGGTAACCCTAGTCCAGCAAGAAATGGTCACATCAATTATTTGGCATTTATTTTCAGTTGCGCTGAGGACGACGCTATATGGTCTTCTCTGTTCATTATTATTATTGTTATTATTATTATTGAGTGAGTGAGAGAGAGAGAGAGAGAGAGAGAGAGAGAGAGAGAGAGAGAGAGAGAGAGAGAGAGAGAGAGCAGCACTCTGAGTTACAAATATTCGAAGCCAAATATACCCGGCATATATATACCCAGTATAACAAGGGTATACCAGAAACATGCATTATTATTATTATTAGTAGATTTTCACGGGTGTCTTTACCGTTTTAATACTTTTTATCGCAATATTTACAGGTTGATTTGCTTTTTAGTTAAAATGAGCATGTTTAAAATAAAAGATTGTGATAAACAGAAAAGAAAATATATCCATTAGCAAAATATGTATATAGAAACTATTCATCATCGACTGTCAAACAGTTTGAAAGGAACTACTGCTACTAATATTATACTAATATTACTATTAGAAAAACGACGAAATCATATAAAACGCAATGCAAGGCGAAAAAATACATCTGTCCCACAATTGTAACATTTATGTACTTTTCTCTTGATTATTGACAACGTTTATTAAAGCTTATATTTATATATCAGAGTGACAACTTGCTATTGCTACGTTTAAACTTGACAGTAGTATTTTTGAAAATATGAAAATTGGATGTCAAATCCTGACAAGCTATTTGAAATTTAGATTAAATTATTTAAAAGTTTCTTAAAATGAATGACTCCAAGCGCTGACTTAATAAACTACTTTTCATTGACTTTATGTTTTGCTTTTATTTACAAATGTAATTCTTCCAGGATAGACTTTTACGCAGTAAATGGAACAACGATGAAGAGTAGAGGAAGAAAGAAAAATTGGCCACTGAGAGTGTTTGGGACTCTATTGATTCCACTGATTTAAACTGTTTAAATATTGATCGTTTTGTAAACTACAATTCTTGCGATTATTGCTAATGCTACTTCGAGGCGAAGGTAGTGGACGTAGAATTAAAGATTTTAGATCTCTCAGCAGTTTCATGGCTACATGTTGTAGCAAGCTCTTGTAGTATGCCACAATAATGGAAATTCCAGTGAGAATTGAACTTATTATGGAAGTAATTATCTGAAAACTTAGCTTGTTCCACGTTGGATCAATCTAAGTATTTATTAAGCTTACAACACCTAGTAATTGATTGATGGATTCGTTTTCTACAGCTTATCAACCTTTTGCACGTTATTTAAAGCCAGAGAAATGATTTAGAATTTTTCTTGAAATAATAATAGCTTATTGATGTAAGTCTTACTAATTAACCCATAGCTTGGGAAGAAGAGGTGGGTTCATACTCTTCACAACGGTATTTGCAGTTAAGTAAATATAAAGAACCTAAATAGAATTGGAAATGGGCTCTCCGATTAACAATTCCGAGCCTTTAAACCACTTGCAAGTCCAAGCTTACAGCATCTGGTATTCCCAAGCGGTCACCCATCTAGATACTGATCAGGCTCGAGATTGCTTAACTTCGCTGATCGTACGGGAACCAGTGTTTAATGAAAGTCAAACTCATTACAGTAGTAATGCTCTCAGAAACCACGTTGTTAACTTTTGTTCCATAGAAGAACGATTTAAATATAATAGTCGCGTGTTGTGTAGGGAACGAATGCATTGTACTAGTAAAAGTTCAGCAATAATCTCTGCAGAAGACTCACTGTTGTTGACGACGAACGGACTGCGATAGCAGACGTCTCTTGTAGCAATGTATACAATGCAATCTACTTCTTTTGCTGGTATATAAAACCTCCACCTATTTACATTGAATATTATTGTCTTATGGTGTTAGACTAGGCCAATGTACTGGCAGTCGATAGCAATTGCCTAGCAGGTATTTCAATTTCGCATATAAGCCGTAATTTGGGTGAAAAGTGTCGTTTTATGTGCCTTTAAATACAATAAGTGCATCAAATTCTAGTAAAATGTAGGTCATCTTGACATCCTAGCGAACAGTCTACCGGGTGTGCTTTGATTTTAAAGTGGGTTTCAAAGAGTTAAGCAAATTTATTTATTTGCCCAGTCAGTCTCTTTAATTACTTTTTCATGTCACTTTCTGGGTCTCTCCTTGACTGACATTTTTATTCCATTTACATATCCATGTTTCTCCCCACACTTTCGACTTTTGTTGGTTGTGTGAAGTCGGGCTCAGGTGGCAAGCACTTAGCAACTTACGGTATTTGCTTTATCCAGCGACACCAGTTCTCTATGAACGGTTCGCCATCCAATAAGTGTTTATTTATATTAACTTCGTCTAGTCCAAGGTTAGAAATAGTATTTTTCTACTTGACGACTTCATCTACCATTACTCCATGAAAAGGGAGCCAAGATCTTTTGTGGTTATACAAATTCAAGATCAAAGAGCTTTTTTTTCCTTTTCACTAGATTATTTTTTATATACTTAAGCTGCTAACTACTATCGAATGTTAAATAGCCGTAAAAAGTTCACCTTTTGAGGAAGTTAGGATTGATTTTGTTGAAAGTGATGAGAATTGTATTTTCAAGAATTTAGGATGGATCGAATTTTGATGAATACAAGGAAGATCGTGTTTTGAAGAATTTTGGAGGAAGATCAAATCTTGAAAGACTACATTAAAAGTTTAAATTTTCAAGAATTGGCAGGTATCGAATTCTGAAGAAGTTGAAGATAAAAATTAAAGTTTTGTGAATGATCGAATTTTTGATGACTTGCAAAGGATAGCATTTTAAAGAAATTGAATAAGAATCAAATTTTGAAGTATTTATGAAGGAGCGAAATTTGAAAGGATAAGAATATGATTAATTAGAGACAGACATAATTGTAAAACTATGGCCATCATACAATGGAGGCACGTCGGTAAAAATGTAGAGAATTTGCGGTTCAAGCATTATCAGGACAGGAAACAAAAACACTTTCACACTAAGGGAATACATGATCAGATTCAAATTTCCATTAGATGAGAACAGGACCATATATATGTATATTATTATATGCTGTTATAATAAGAAAAATTAAAGGCGAGACCAGTGACTGT
Organism: Acanthosepion esculentum; assembly: GCA_964036315.1. Lineage (NCBI taxonomy): Eukaryota > Metazoa > Mollusca > Cephalopoda > Sepiida > Sepiidae > Acanthosepion > Acanthosepion esculentum. The sequence goes on from OZ038491.1 coordinate 21,131,088, forward strand.
AAAACTACGAGTAGAAGAACTTTAAAAAAGCTGTAGTCTGTGAAGAATATGAATTCAGGTATAGCTGAAAATGTGCTGAAAAATGATCGCCAGTTTCAATGGATGAACAATAATAGTGGCGTCATTAAAGTAGAAAGCGATTGAAAGAATCAGCGCGAGTGCTATTTTGACAAAAACTCACCGGTAGTCTAAGCACAATAATGAGCAATATACAGAGACTTTCATCAGGAAATAACAAATATTAAGTTTGAAACTCTTAAATTAATCACCTGATTATCCTAAGAGTCAATGAATGAATAGAAATGAGCATAAACATTGAGTGTATGCAGCTTACTTGTTTGTTGCGTTCAGTTCTTGATTCAAGCAGTAACATCAACATCCATGTATACTCTTAGTGAAACAAAACGCATACGCGACATCACAAGCGTGAATCAAATAATGAGAAGGAAATAAAGAAAAACGACAAAGAACTTGAAAGAAACCAATGAACAACAACAAAAAGATTGCGATTCTAACGGCAGATATGAGGACAAAAGTTAAAAAGATCGGCGTATAATATTGGGAATAAGGACTGAATTTCGAAGAATTTTAATAAGGATCTAACTTTGTCAAACTTGGTAAGGAGAGTATTCTAAACAACATTGAAAAAAAAATGAACTTTCCTATCTGTGTTTAACTCGTGTGACATCCTCATACAGTGTCTATAGCGTTCAGCCTTCCATTTGTGATACAGGCCTACTTTTATTTATTTAGAGAAAAGTTATAATTTAAGCTAGCAAGTATGGTAATTGAAAGTTTAAAAAAATAATAAATTCAAGACACGATAAAATTTTCAAAGGGAGACCTGAACGCCAAGGTTGGCAAAGAAAGACAAGGCGAAATAGTTGGCAAGTTAGGACTAGAAACCTGAAATGAGCGCGCGGCCAACAATAGGTTCAACAGTGTACAACAAACGATCACATAATTATCAACATCTGTTTTCAGGAGCACTGAAAGACACCCATGGACATGCAGAAGCTCAAGTGAAGCCAGGAAGAAGCTGATTGATTAAATCAACAAATGATTCAGAAATGAAGATTTACACAATTGGTGACTGCGGGTACGAAGAAGAATTAGACCGGAAATATGACAAAAACAGTGCAGCATTGACAAGGACACCGGAACAAGAAATGCGATATTCAGGATCTGAATGATATCGGAGAGAGCAATAAAAATGCAGAAGGATGTACATTTATATTTTATAGATTACGTAAAAGCATTTGATTAGTGATCTAAACTCGATTTATTTAGAAAGGAAGTTAGAATAATCCAGAATTTATACTAGGAATAAACTCTGCCTTCAGTCGGATAGAAAATAAAAAGTGTAGCTGCACAAAGTCGAGTTGGAGGTGTCAACTTGAAACAACTACAGAAGTTTAATTATCTGGGAAGTGTTTTAACAGAAGACGAAAAATACGACACTGAAATCAGAACGCGCAGTAATTTAGCGAAAGATGCCTCCCAAAACGAAATACTAAGAAAAATTAAAATGTCATTAGAAACAAAGAAAAGAGTGCTGGATTGCATGTAATATAAATCATCTTATATGAGAGTGAATGCGGGACAATCTCCCCACAGGTGACGAGGAAACTGGAGGCAGCTGGAATGTGGTTATACAGAAGGATACTTAGAATTCTATAGACAGAATAAATAAGCAACGAGGAAGTCTTTTTGAAAATGCTAACACTTATACTTAGAATCATAAAAATATGGTTGAAGTTTCTTGGACACATAATGAGGAAGAAAAGCATGGAAAATTTAAGCCTCACATGGTAAGAGAAATAGAGGAAAGTAGCGGGCTACCTATCTGATGAGTTTATCTGAATGAATGAAGCGGACAGGAGGGTTGGCAAATGCGGAAATACTGCCAGGGGTCAAAAGGGATAGGAATCTGTGGAGAGCCATGATCGCCCACGTCCGGAAAGGCTACGTAATATAGAAGTAGAAGTAGCATTAAAAAAGCAATACACAAATAAAAATGTTGAAACACATTATGATGTGCTCGTCCATAATTGAGATGGCAATTAAAGTAGAAAAGGAAACATAAATAAAGTCAGCGTCAAATCGAATCAAGCAGGTGAACTGTGGGGGGGGGGCTTACGAAATGATAACCTCGGGACTATATAAAGACATAGTTGAATAATACATTTTAGATGCATCAAGTTAGGGCTTCAGTGATGCACTTTTCTCATCGCCGATTTCGGGTTTTGCGTCATATCGGATCAAACAGCAACGCCGACCTGACTCTGGATGAGTATGCCAACAAAGGGCTTGTATTTGTTAAATCATAAGAATAATCAGGAAAAAAACATTTTTCTATTATCAATGATGATATTAATTCATAAAATTACTTTAATTCTATTTGTGTCTGTTTTTATCATCTTAAAAATACAAAATTATGTTTGAAACATTACAATACATTATTGGAATACTCTTTAAGAAATATTCCCGGTTTTTTATTTAATTGTGTAAAACTGGCGAAAATCTGGATTAGGTAAGAAAAATGTTCATGTACGTAGTTTAAATGTCGTCCATGTTTCTACGCTTAGTCACATGATTAATTGGCTATCAGCTTGCTCTTTGCATAAAAGAGACATCAAAGTGGCTTCATCTTTTTTCTTCTTTGTAAGCAGAAAGTGGTAGAATTTGATTCTAACTCATTTATTACTGTTTCACTCAGTGCTGATATCAATTGGACGATTATTAATAAGCATAAACTTCAACAAGTCTTTGTTTTCCTTCTTTTTATATAAAATAAAGACAAAAGTACACACATACTTATATGTGAAAAAAAAATTAGATATTTTATACACACACAACTTTTAAAAGACTGCCAACGTTACTAACAAAAGTTGAAGCTTGGCTCAACAAATGCCTGCACTGACAAATTCTTCTAATCATTCTAACATGTCTTAATATTATGAAAGCCCTTTATATAAAGCAATTCAAGTGATATATATATATATATATATATATATATATATATATATATATATATATATATATATGTATATGTATGTGTGTGTGTGTGTGTGTGTGTAATAATATATTAGCAATTAGCAATAAAGAAAACCTGGAATAAACATCTGAGAAAACCGAGTCATTTTTAAAGGTGGAATACAAATTTTAATAAAAATTTCAAAACATTATCATAGCTACAACTTCATTACTTCTCTCCCACTCTCTCGCCCCACGATGCAAGGAGTGTCTCATCCTATTCTTAAAACGCAACTGACAAGGCTTTAAATATATTGCTATCCTATATTTTTCGTCAGTGTGGGTCAAAAAATTGACTAAATCGGAAAAGTTCTATTGACCGATAAAAACAAATTCTTTATTCACAGGTCATATATATGGAGATTCATAAAAATAGCTAATGTATACAGAAACCTTCTCCGTCATGACTGTCACTAAAATATATTACGGAATTATGTCAGCCAATCAATAATTGTTGAAAAGCGCGTTCCCATTATGCTTTTTTTTTCTTAACAAGATTCGTTCATTAGAACAACGGATTAATTATATTTTTCTTTCTTTTTCGCTTTTCGTTTTTTAAACAGAACTTTTATTGGCAATAAGAAAATTCGGAGATAATAGCAGCTGGATAAGACCAAGGTATATACATTTGGGTGAGCTTTTCCACACACACACACACACACACACACACACACACACACACACACACACACACACGCGCACACACACACACACACACACACACACACACACACACAAGCACAGACACGTATATATATATTTTAAAGAAGTAATGGATTTATTATTTTATCCCGTTAAACGTTAATTTTAGCGGATACTGATATTTGAGTAGACGTTCCCTTTATTTATAAATATATTGTTTAATAAATAAACAAAGCGTCTACTCAAATACGAGTATCCACTAAGATTAACGATTAAAGTGTGAAACACACGCTTATATATATATATATATATATATATATATATATATATATATATAATTATCTTTAAAAATCAGAAAATCAATAAAACTACGTGACCATGGCTTAGACTTGACGGTCTCTTCGGGTGAAACTTTTAAAATGACCACTTTTTTAATTTGGCCATTAATATTTGTTACTTCTTCTTTGTAAATTATAGATTCCGTTTTACAGGCACCATTTAATGGGCATCTAATTTTATTTCTACAGTTGCATAAATTACTATTGCTATTTTGCTGTACGTTGGTTTTGAGGTTTCTGTTATTTTGTATATTTATTATTGTATCCAAGTTACTAGTGCAACTGTAGCTTAATTTGACTATATTTTAATTGAATATCTTATGTTGTTCTGAATTTTTTGGGAAGTGTTTAGAAAGCAACTTGAAAAATAATTTATCTATATTACATTTCACCTCTAAGCTGAAAGGAGGCTTAAATCAAATAATATTTTATTCTTTTCCTCGAAATTGCTTTCGTATGGGTATTAATATGTTGAGGTTTAAATTCTAGATTTGCTTTGTAGCCCTCTGCCCTTAAATTTATCTCATTCTTTCTTTTTTTCCTCAAAAATTGTCTTACAAGAAGTGTTTTTGGATATCCTAGACTCTATTCCATTGGGGGGGATATGTTTAGTTATATTCAGGGTGTGGTTGGATTTAATGTCTACATATCGTTGCATTAGGTTTTATGTACGGGGAGAGATTATCAGTGAGACGGTTCAATTTAACGTCCAGATAGTTAACAATATTTTTATTTATGTTCACTTCTATTTCAAACCGAGTTTTTTTTAAAGAGCTTAAAAAGCGCTTTTCTAATAGTGTCATTGGTTCTTTTGTTGTTTGGTGCTATCATTAGGCCGTCATTTCTATATAGACCGTGGTTGTTTATATGAGCGATCTTGTTGATTTTATATAAAATATGCAGACCTATTAGTTCAAAAATTTCAACAACATCAAAGGAACCTTGTGGTACGTGAAATCTGTCTTTTTTTTTTTTATCCAGGTTGTTCCGCTGTGGAATAAAATAGATTTGCATCAATGTAAAATTATTTATGTTTGGTCAGATGTTGTTTCTACGAAGCCTTTGGCGAACTGTAAAACGTCCAGTAGACATTTTTCGGATATAGATTGATAAGTCTTAATGTCATATTTTGTAAATGCATATTTTTATTGTTGATCTTATAGAACCAAGAAATACCCTCACTTGTATCCTTCCAGTGACTGGCTTGTGTCGCACTTAATGAGTCGCATATTTCTTTCAAAATCTCTTGGCTTATTTTATCCAATTCAGGTTTACTAGGGTTTATGAAGCGAAAAGAAGGATTGTTAGGGAATTCTTGTGGTCCTTTGTGGTAAGAAAATCTTGCTTACAGCCAATTACATGGACACTGTTACTTATCCCTAGTTTGGTAGTGATATTTTTTGCTCATCAATAAACGATCAAGAGTTAATACATAAAGGTTAATGGTCAGAGTTGAATCAGACCAGGAAACAATAGTATTAAAAAGTGCTCAATACACGTGAGAAAAATATAAGTAAAAGTAAAAATAACATGTAGAGCTTTTACCTTTAAAAATCAGGAGGTCAATAAAAATACGCAACAATGGTTTCGACCTGATGGTTTCATCGGGAGAAACTTTTAAAATGTCCACTTTAAACGTCTTATTTAAAAAAAAACAACACAAAAAAATCTACATATTTTTATTTTTACTGATATTTTTCTCATATGTATTGAGTACTTTTTAATACTACTGTTTCCTGGTCTGATTCAATTTTGACCATTAACTTATATATATATATATATATATATATATATATATATATATATATATATATAGAGAGAGAGAGAGAGAGAGAGAGAGAGAGATTGGGTTGAAGCAAAAGTTTATAAGCCTGTCAATAGGTGGCGTTTGAACGTGTGATTTTGTTTCACAAGCGAGTGAAATTTATGACATATATACATATTTTAAAAGGTGTCATTTCAGTGCGTCCTTCTGTCCGGTTCGTGTGTGGATTGTGAATGTTGAATAATTTTACGCTAAATGAGATGTATGTGCTGTGTGTATCTTTTATGGAGATAGTCCGATATATAAGAGTACTGTTTTAAATAGCTCACTAGGTGAAAATTTCGATCTGAAAGACCGCGAATGTTCCGGCAGGATTGCAGTCAAAGATATCCATTAAAAAAAGAAAAGAAAAGAACAATCACTGGCAATATAAAGTGTATTGTTTACAACAATATAAAACAAAAAATAAGTCGTGGAGAAAGCGAAATGAGCTACTATTAACCATTCCAAAAAAATCTGAAAAAGATGCTGCTGTGCATTTGGTGTGATATGAAAGGTATTGTCTATTAAAATCTGATTCTGCAAGATCACTCATTAAATTCAGATGACTGTTCCCAATTAGACCGATTAAAGGCATCAATCAATGAAAACCGTCAGAAATTGGCCATTCGGAATGATTTCGTCCCCCTATCCGGGCAATGCCAGACTTCACGCCTGTACCAACTTCACACCTCTGGCAGAAGTTGGTATAGCTTAGATGGGATGTCCTGCTACATCTGCCATACTTGCCTGACCTTGCACCTTCGGATTGCCACTTTTTCGATCCTTATAAAATTCACTTATTGAGAAGAAATTCTGGGAGGATGGAATTATGAAGCTACCTCGCAAATGACGCAAGTGAAACAAAATGGCATATATGTGGTTGAACAGATTATTTGGATTTGCGCTCTACGAAATGGCATTCATCGTAACTGCACTATACAAATTTAATTTTCCTTTATTTGAAACTGAAGAACTGGCAATTATTAAAAATATATATTTTTTTAGAATAAAAAACAGAAATTAAATTCTTACTTGCAGAGTTCAGATTTGACTTCAGCAGCTGAATTATTTCCAAGTGGATGAGAATTTTTTTTTTTATGACCGAATGGGTACAATGGGTTAATTGTAATATTTTGATCAATATACATAGATGCATCAATAAGTTCATAGACTATTGATGAAAATCATTTATTTTAAACAACAAATATTTTTCAACATAATAGTGTTTCTTGTCATTGCACTCAATTTAGTTGTGAATATTAATTACATACATTGAACATTATACAGTCAAGATTTCAGATCAAAATTGAGCTAATATTTTGTCAGACTTTGGACCTATTGATCTACCCTCATATTTTCTGACGAAGAAGTAACATAGTTTATCAATGTTGATAAAATGGAGGTATTATAGATTTTACAAGTACAGGCTGGAGAAAAGCAAGTTTGGTTAAGTCAGAATTTTCCTTATTACACATGATCTTGAGTCAATGGATATCACAAACCAAGCACTGAGAAAGTAATATACTAGAATAATTTCCAATTTGGGAAATATCTACAAGAATCATTAAAAAATTACACTTTCAAAATAATCGCCACGAAGGAAAATAATTTCCAGCACCTCAACAAACCTTTTTTTACTTGAAATTTTTTCTTATTCATTTAAGAAAAAAAATCATCCAAAATAAAAATCCCAGTTTTTTTAATGAATTATTGGAAAGTTTCATTTGCAGATGATCACAATAGTGAAATGAGTTCCTAACTAAATCAAATTTCATTAACAATATTCGGCTTCTAGCTGTGGAATAATGGTTAGCAAGATACTGTCACTGATTATTAACTGATCCTCATTGGGTACCCTAAACGTGTGACTTTGTGCTGTATGAAGCTAAACATTGTATATATTAATACGTGGATAATTATCCATGATGTAATAATAAGCATTCTGTTTCTGCAGATACTTTCTACGGTAGTGAGTCTCTCATATTTGTATCCTTGTGCCTCACTGAGGAGCATGAGTTAGCCAGTTAGGCTTTCAGAACATTGCGACAGGTGTGAGTTCGATCCACTTTAGGGTTCCTCACATTTGTGGCTTTATGTCGTATTAATCTAAACTGGATAAATATCTAGAGATATGAACAGATGACGATGGCTTTAGAGGAGTTACCTGCCTCGTTGCCAAGATAGTTTTATTCTTCGCGCTAGTACCGAAAAGACGTAGTTCGAACTCATATGCAATCAAGGTTTTTAAATGTTGATTTTTTAGGTTGACGGTTGGATAATTGGTGCAATATAATCATCCTATTTCCATTTCTTTACGTCTAAAATAAACTTACTAAAATCGACGAAGAAGGTTAAAAAAGATTGGTGTAAATCACTTTGAGACAAATGGTCCACATGGAATGAGCTCATATAAAAGCCAGTATCTCGTATGTTGATTTTTCAAGACAATCAAGTTTTTTCTCATATGGAAAAATGGCGCAACACTGTCATCATAATTTAATTTCTTTTCTTTTTACTAAACTTAATAAATATCTACATCATCGAGCCGTTGAGTAGTGTTTACTTTCTCAGATCAATTCTCATTGGGTACTCCTCATCTCTGGCCTTCTGCCAAACTAAGCTAAGCTTACTAAATGTTATAAATAAAATAGAAAAAACGGACAATGAGTTATCGTTTATTTTGGGATGGATGAGGAGACTTTTTAAGCGAACAATGTCAATCCCCCGAAAGCATTTGCTCTTCCATTAGTCAGAGAGGTGCGGTTGGAGCCATGGGAATCTGGAGAGATAAAAATAGCAGAGAACAATTTATGGAAAAATACTGAATCTGTTTCAGAAAGGTTGATGGTGCATCGCCGTTGAGTAGTGTTTAGCAAGTTAATTTCATAGATTATTACCATTAGTAAGTAATGAATTCTAACCTCACATGGCGCTCCAAACTGTAACCGTGTTCCAGATAAAGCTAAGCCTAACAGACATCAGTCATAAAGAAATCATCTCTTGGAAATAGCAGGTTTTTTGTTAATTTATTATATTATTATTAACAACTGTTATGCTTTGCGAATAGAAGAGGCTCGATAACTGTTACTCAACCGACACCACGAACGTGTTTCAACGATCTTATGATTTAATATTTCCTAACTTTTTCTTTCTTTCTTTCTTTCTTTCTTTCTTTCTTTCTTTCTTTCTTTCTTTCTTTCTTTCTTTCTTTCTTTCTTTCTTTCTTATCTATCTATCTATCTATCTATCTATCTATCTATCTATCTATCTCTCTCTCTCTCTCTCTCTCTCTATATATATATATATATATATATATATATATATATATATATATTATGAAATGGACAAAGTCCGACAATTATTTTAAGACATTTTTATGTTTATACATTCTTTTTATAGATACAAATATTTAAGTAAATGCTATGTTTTATAATAAACAGTATTAAACAACATTTACCGGCCTGAAAATACGATCTTTGGAAACGCATTACATAAAAAACATAGTATTTTACAAGTTGGTAGTTCATGCACTAGAAATTTGTATTGAGTGTTTTTCTTTTCCCCTATATTATATCGATGCAATCATGGCTGACCAATTGCTGTATATATTTATGGGCTTCAAACGCAACAATTAGCAATTAATTTTTGGTTAGTTCAGCGGTAACTCCAGTTCATTCACAAAAGTGAGTCTCATGACATCAATTATTCAACTGTTTTCCTCGATTTATACACTTGATACAGAACTGAATAAGACGTGGTAGGAAGTAGCAACACAGCAGTGGTGAGAGAGACTAAGAAAACTGGACTGAAATTTATTTACAACAATGTAATCAAAACAAATGAATTTAATTCTTCTTTAAAAACGACTAGTAACTTAGCTTATTCATATTCAGGTTGATTGAAAAATTTTTGGAATTTTGTGTACAAAATCTTTTAATTAAAAGAATATCAACTTGCTATTCAGCTACTAAAGTATTTGGTACAAATTCGATGACTTCTTCAAAGAATTTGACGATATTTTGATATATATATATATAAGAGGGGTTGCTGATAAATCAAAAAGTAATGTATATTTAATTATTTTTACAAAAAATAATTCGTTCTTACTTTAAAAACTAAAAAAATCGCCCAAAATGTCTTGGGCAAAATTACTGCCGTTGAACTTAGCAAATTGCAATAGCGTTTATTTCAATTTTAAATATGGACGCCGCATTTTTATTAAAAGTTCTGTTTGCTCATTAATCGAGAAAGAAATTCCATTTCTTTTTAATAGAGGCGGATTTTTGCCTAGACGGATTCATATACCACAAAGAAAAAACATCGTCTGTGCCGTGCGGCTAACTGATTGATTCATAGATCAATCAATCGATAGGCCAGTCAGAGGAATATCGGGTGAGACACAGAGTAATGCAGCTCTCCCCGATTTCCAAATCACTCGGCTTTGTTTATCATTTGGTGTGAAATTGTTATTTTTGTTTTGTATTTTGGGGCCTCGACTTTGGGATTAAAGATGAAAGATAGTTGGTTATCTGGTGAACAAAGGAAAAAATTACCGTGAATCGTTTTAATACAGAACATGTAAAATTCATATCATAGTCATAAATATCATGTAATCAATGACCAGCTCACTAAGAAGCACTCTACGGTTTGCGCCCATGAAACTTACATAAACAGATTAAGTTTGCCAGGAATTGATTTCTGGGAAGGGCTTGAATGAAATTATTTTCCAAAAACCTTCGCCTGTAATGGCTCATGGTTGGTGCAGGCGTTATTGAATGAGAAGTTCTGCGTGCCTGTCAGCTATGCTTCATTGTCCATTCCGTTACACACTTAATGGAGTTCCCGTAGACACGCACTAATATGAAAACTGACGCTGTCAAAGTCCGAATCTATCACTCTGATTTATCTTTTGCTTTTGTAAAAAAAAAATGCTTTCTTGTGAAGGACGATGGTCGAACTGATTTTATCCCAGGCCTCTTTACTTAATTTGGACAAAAACAAATGCAATTCTAAATGTTTGTGTGTAGATGGCGTATAGTTATTTACAGAAATTGACCTGAAATTTTAATTCTATTATATTTTATCTATGGGATTATTATTCAGCACGGAATTAAGTGATCGAAAGATGATTATGGTAAAAAAAAATACATTTTTTCATCAAAAGTTTTATCAATGTACCGATGTACATAATTTAGTGACGTGACATTTTAAATCTGGTTTATTAAATAAAAATAACCATTTTTTTCAATTTTGATTTTATTGAACAACATATTTACCATTTTTTTGCCAAATCTTCTGAACATTGTTCAGTCAACTTCATTATTCCATTCTCCCAGAACTTATCATTCTCAGCAAAAAACTGTTTACTGTGCGGTGATTTTCAAGAGAAATGATTTTTTTTCGTTAAAAGAATTCTGTAAAGATCAGATATAATATCCAGTAAATACAGCGGTTGAATGAAAATTTCTCAGAGTTTTGGTTTATTAACAAAATAAATATGTAATTGTAATTTTAATATTAGATATTTTCTTTTAAGGAAACATTTGGTGTTTATTGACCGAAGCAGCCAGTGCTACTGTCGATTGAAATTTATAAAATCTTTCTATTAAAACAATTTTTCAGGAAAATACGTTTCCTCAAATCCACCGACACTTATTGCTCTTTCCAATCTTGATGATGCCTTATTTCCTAATTTTTCGTTATTATGTCACTCTTCACTCTTCCAGTTGCATGTGCTATTCATTTTAATTGATGCGGCCGTTGAAAGTCTTCAAGTGATGTGGATTCTGTTATTTGATAGCGAAAGATGCATTCCAAACGTTAAACAAGGTATTAACAAACATAAAATAATTGTTAGAAACAAAGAAAAGTGTGCTGAATTAGTATGTGATATCAGTTCTCTAGCATGGCAGTGAATGTTGGACAATCTCCCCACGGATGAAGAGAAAAATCAAACAGAAATGGGGTTCTGCAGAAGGATACCGAGAATTCCATTGTCTGAACGAGTAAGCAACGAGAAAGTCTTAAATAAAATAGTAACAAAAAGAACACATCTACTTAGAATCAGAAAGAGAAGACTGCAATTTCTTGGACACATCATGAGGAAGGAGCGCTTGGAAAATTCTCATACAGCATATTAAGAGTAAGGCGAATTCGTGTGAATGGATTGTAGAATGACAAATGGAAAATTGATACTAAGGATTCTCCAGTTATTCGGTAATATTTTTGGAAACACACACACACATATATTCTTATGGAATTTAAGACGCGATATAGGCTTTTGAAAGAAAGAAAATATTGAGAGAAATTGATATACTTTCATTCCGAGTAAAAAGATCTCGATAGTGTTTGAAATATCCGACGAGACAAGAAAAGCATTGTATAACTTGATGGCATCTCTATGTCTAATCTAGAATATGTGGAGAAATGAATGATTATAAATATAAGAGGGATGTTGAAAAAAGAAGAAACAGGCATACATCGATCAGAATTAAAACCTAAACAATTAAAACATAGTCAAAGTGAAGTAACGGGGGGGATACACTAACGCTAATATATACATACATATATATATATATATATATATATATATATATATATATATATATATATATATATATATATATATATATATATATATAATAATTTATATAATATATATAATATAATATATATAAAGCAGAGGGTATATAATAATAATAATAATTCCCGTGACAATCAGAACGGCGTTAATACTGAACACATGTGTATGTGATATCACAAAAAAACAGGAATACTAACTTAAAACAATGGACAGACTGAGGGAAGAGCTCTACGTTGAAAGAGACCAAGACGCGTCTAACAGTCAACATAACATAATGACACACAGTCAACATGACAAAAGATTTTGTTGCCATGTTTTATTGCAGTCTTTTTATAGTTTTGATTTGGTTCCAGTAAATTGTCATTTATTCAGGTATAAAAAAAAATATTATGTTAATCAAATATGTGTATAGCCTATATCCTTTGGATTTATTTTTAAATAAATATTTATGTTGCTCTTTGCATAATAAAATCTATCACTAATCAAAATAAGTTATTATGAATATTTTAAATAAGAACAGATATTATAAGTTGAAACTTAAACGGTATTTTGCTCCAATCAGCATATCCTAACCCAAGATCAATTGATTAATATAAATTCTATTGATTATATTGTGAAAAAATTGACTTAAATAATATCTGACCTTATATATATATTTACACATTATACACAAACGCACCGACAAACACACACACACACACACACACACACACACACATACACACATATATGAGGGAAACTATTCTACAGAAACACTGGAATGATTGTCACTGTTTAGAATCTAAGTACTTATTTCCTTTGCTCATGAACTGCTGAATCGATTGATAGAATGTCGACGCCTTTTCTCGCTCAAGAGTCGTCCGTATTTTTTAACCTAGAATCCCAAAATAGAGAACAAAAATTAAAGGGTAAAATGCGCTGCGTAAATTGTTTCCTAACTCGCTTGGTTGCAAATCAAATTTATTTACTCATCTCTTTTCTTTTCACCTTCTCTTTCGCATTTTCTTTCTGTTTCTCTCTTTGTTTTATTCAACAAAATCATGTTAATGATTGGTCTAAGTCAATTATTGAAACGGTATAAAACAGAATTCAAAAATTGGAACGTCTCGCCGTAACTTGTTATGAATTAACAGTGTACATGCGATCGATGCAGAATACTCCACACTTATTGCCATATGCCACACTATATTCATCTTGTTACATGTGGACAGAGAAAAACTAATTAGTGTGAGCCATTGGTTAGCAAACTAATTTCACAGATCATTTTTTCTAAAATGAGTTTAAAATTTTACTGATGGTTGCCCACTCGTAGTTTTATGTTAGGACATTTAGTAAAAGGGCGCATCGAGGCGGTGTAATGGTTAGCAGCTTGTCTCGCTAAAACATTTACAACTGAATAGTTAGTTCGATTCTGACTGGGTGCCCCATACTTTCGGTCTTGTGCCACATCTAAACTACGCTTGAAAAATCACTAGGACATTTAGTAAAAAAGTTAAATCTAAAAATAATTTCATTGGAATTTTTTCATCACGAACAGGATGTTAAAAATTGTAGTCCTATATTCATGTTGAAGGATAATTTCGTTTTAAATATGTCAAGTGATTCTTTAATTTTCTATGTTTATTTACACCAGGATAAAAATAATTCAAGTTAAGTAGCGAATATTTGCGTAGATTTCAGTCAGCATATAATACATCAACTAGTGACTGTATTCTTTTTGAGTTTATATTTACAATAGGGTAAAGTGTATTTGGACAGCCTAATGCACGTTCACAAAGTATAGAATCTAGTGTCTGTGTCCAATGCTTGTTAAAGTTAATGAAAGAAAAGCAGTGTACTTAGTGTTTTATGTCGCGTTTTATTCAATACTTAATATTTATTTAATACTTAATCTTGCTCTCGATCTGAAATCATTTCTTTTTCAACAGCGATTTCAGTGTTGAAAAAAAAACAGAGTTCACAAGGAGCCAAATTCGAATTGTTATGTGGATGCTGATAGAATTGGATGATGCACTCTTTTGTTAAATTTCATACACGGGAGGTCATTCTACATAATTTTACTCAATGCCGTTTCACTGGCGACTGAATGATCCCACGAAGGAATGTCTATTCCCACATGCGGAATCTGATTGTTTTCAGACTTACATCATAGCCGCGAGAACGGTTCGTAAGATATTCAAAATGACTTGACACTTTCCAAGAAGACCCTGTAATGATCAATCGTTTAACTAATTTTTTGTACGGTGGACATATCTGTAAAAATTACCTGACGAATATTAAGTGAGCGCCTTTTTACATAATCTTTTAACGCTGAATTGTAGTAAGCCTTTCCATTTATGATTACTAATTATAGTATTTAATTAATAACAATATCACCTAACCGGTATAAATTAATACAAAATTTTAAAATATTTCGAACTTTATATATTATTCTAATTAAAATTTAACAAAAAATGAAAATAATTCTTGTGAAATTCATTATTCACCAAAAACATTTTTCTTAAGAAAATGGTGCCCATAATATATCTTATTCATAAAAGCAATTAAAACCTTTTCTAATTAATTAATGTCTTAGTTTTAGTGCATATTTTATTTTACAATTCAGAGCTGATTTTGGGTAATTGTGGGTCCTGTTTTATAAAAAAAAATGATGATTTAAATTCTCTAAAGACTTCTGCAGTAATAATCGGATCTTTTTAGATGAAGTATGTTTAATCATATTTCTTTCATCTTATATCTGTTTTTTTTTTAAAATCGTGTAGCTGTCTGTACGATAAAAATGAACATGGAAGAAATATTTGTTAAAAGATATTTTTCGTAGCCATTTCTTTTGACAAATGTTCATTTATATATTTTCATAGTAAAGAAAGAAATGATTTTAGGAAACTCACACAGTTATGAGTTGAAGCCTGAAAGAAAACATTTGGGCGAGTTGTAGAAATTAATTTTTTGTGACTGGACGTTAAAATGAACCAACTCATGGTCAAATGTCCTTCTTTGCTATTGTTCCATTCCGTAGCTTGCTGTTTTTACAGCTCTGAGTAGACTTTTTGTTATCCCTCCTAGTCCCTGTTTTGCCAACCATTTACACAAGCTTGTTAGATATGTTATTAGCTGTTTTCCTATGTCCCATATTACCCTCAATATGTCCTGTGAGTGTCAGATTCTTCTAGCCCTCTTTCCGCAATGCTTTGTAAATGAATATACACATTTTCGATCATTCTGGTGGTAAATGTTTAATCTTTGCTATTTCACTTGAAAAATGGAAAGGCTATTTTAAATAAACATTGTTTACGTCTCTGATTTAAGATTCTTCTTAAAAACCGGAAGGAATAAAGTACAAATAGGAGACTGGTCTGAAAAGTTCATAGGCTGACTAGGAAGGAGTGACACTAGAGATCTGAAATCTTGCATGTATTAATTATAACTTTTTAATAAATCCATTGTTTGTTTTCCGGGTAACCTGACATCTAACTGTTCAAAGAAAAATGTTCATACTTTTTGGTCAAAAAAGTCATCATCAGCAGATATGACTTCCTCATTACTGCGACATTAGTTCCCAGCCAAGTGTTTTTTCATGTTGAGGAACAGGTTATAGTCAAAGTGGGGTGGGGGTGACCAATCAGTTCAAAGCCACATTCATGAACTGCAGCCATTGAAATCAAGGACTTGTGTGCTAGAGCATTGTCCAGATGAAACAAGACCTTTTTTGGACGTTAGACCTTGATAACTTTTCATAGCTTCCTCCGGGAGATGGCATAGTAATCTTCATTAATGGTGTGGCCCGTTTGACGATAGTCAATAAGCACAATATCTTTTGCATCCTCCAAAACTGAGTTCATCACCTTCCCCGTAGATGAAACGACCTTGGTCTTCTTTGGAGTAGGCGCGGATGGGTGTTTACACTGCATGGATAGTCTTTAGCTCAAAGTGAGAAACCAAACACTCATCCTGGGCTAGGAACGTTCAAGGAAAGCAGCTGGATCTGCCTAAAAATGTTACATTTTCCTGTGATGTGATTAACTTGTTGCGCTTTTGATCATGTGTCAGAAGACATGTCAACCACGAGCAGAAACCTTCGCCATGCCAAGTTCATTGTGCAGAAAATTTCTCAACTCTCTCACGAGATATGCTTATACCATTGGCTATTTCATTTACAGTCAATCTCCTGTCATCCATCAACATGTGTTGAACAAAATCAATATTTTCCTCGGTGGTGGCAATTACAGGACGTCCAGACTTTGGGTCATTTTCAAGACACTTTCTTTCCCTCCTAAATTCAGTTGACCGCTATTTATTGGGGCATCATCTCCTAATGTAGCAACTTTAAAAATTGAAATTACAATAAAATGGTAGTATAGCAAAACATGGATCTTTTTTTTTCAAATACATATTCTAACTTCATTTGGAAATTAAATAATTCCTTTATCTTAATTCTTTTAAATACAGTTAGTAAATCTATAGGCGTGTGATTTGTTACTGATTATATGAGTGGTTAGAATGTTCGCTTTTCGACCATGTGAGTCGGATTCGAATCTTACCATCGTCAATTTGTTATCGGTCTTGGAAGGCGATTCCAGTGTGCACCACGTTTGGAATGTGTCTGAAAACCTTACTACAGATTGAACCAAGCCTTGTGAATGAAATTAGGTAGCCGGAACTGTTTGAATGCCGTCGATGGTTGTGTTGGCTCGAATCCACAAGTCTTTGTGACTGAGGGTTTGAGGGAACTGGCGTTGTTCGAACTGTTGATCATGCCAGATGATATGTTTTATCACAGATCCGCTTAGCATTGTTGAAATATAAACCATAGGTAGGCTTTGTTGAGTTGAGTTGAGCGAACACAAGTGTGCCAGAGAAAACGTCTGCAACGAGGATTGTATAGCCACCCTAGTAGAAGGGTGTGCTCGGAAAACGAGTAGGCAACCATTATTAGTGAAACAACTGCTTTAAAAAGCATTTTTGTTTGAACCTGGGGCCAGTGTTTTGCCTTTATTTTGACCCTTTTTACTTTTAACGCAAATTCTAGGGACGTATCTTTATTGCATATTTTCTCATACATACCACAGACGACCTTTGTCACCTCAGTTAGTCAGTGCCTTGGCGAAACTTCCATTTGTTTGTCTGGTTGTATGCAACTGGTAGAGGGAGACTTGCATATTTGAACTGTGTGCAATTGTCCTTCACCTTTTTTGTGTTTCCCAGACGTGTCCTGATTTCATATCTGGCCCGAGGTCAGTGTCAAACCGCCATTCATAAATTTAACCCATTGTAAACAGTAGACTGGTTGTGGGTGCTAACTGAATGTGTAAAAGGGAGCAGAAAATTAAATTTTGCTTAAGACCATCCACGAAAAACAAGATTGTTCTTAGAGGAAATTTGTTTCCCTCATATAAATCATGTAGAATATTCATCTAGAATATAACGTAATCCATCTATTTTAATACTGAAAAAAAAAGGAAAAGAAAAAGAAATAAGAAAAAAGAAACACGTTAATGCAAAAGTTTTCAGTGCCAGACTTAGAAGTACCTTCGAATTTTAATCAACCCTTTTTTGCAGGGTTAGGGTTCAACTGAAATAAGTCGCTTACGAACTTTAATAAAAAAATTCTAAACTTAGGAAAATGGCTTTTATAAACAATATTGTCATAATCTAAAAATCATTTTCTTGATAAAATGAAATGCAATTTTTAACATCTTGAACTAAATGGAATCTGCTGATAAAAACGATTCTTCTTTGTATTTGCCAGGTTAGTTGTGAATTACTTCAACCTCAACAAATTGTTATTGCTTAATGCTATAATTTGCTTTTTTGAATGAAACATTGAAACAGAAAAGGGCCTTTTTATGGCAGATAAACTGATTGTTGGTTTTACTTAATGATAATGCTCATTCTCAAGTCATGATGTTGCAAACGATTATGGAATAGTATGAGAATTTCTCTAACATATTTTTCTCCAGACCACTGATTAATAACGAGGGTCGACGTGAAAGTTCACAGGCTAGCCAATATATAAATGTAACTAGAATACTGTTACACTTCCATGTCTTTTCGTTTACCAACTGGTGTGTCTACTTACATTTATATCTTGGTTAGCCTATTCTCATATATTGATGGTGTGCTTGGTTCTGTTTTTTTGGCAAAAAGAAATAAAACTTTTTGCAAGTTGGAAGGTGTGAGTCAACACTTCGTCTCAAGATTTCGACGCTTGTCCGACGAATGGATAATCTGAAATAAAAATAAAAGCAAAGAAATTGTTAAAAATTCAACAGTACAAAAAGAGTCAAAAGTGAGAATAAAATATGTGTAGGAAAATGAGTTTATCAAATTGTGAAGACAAGATTCCTTTTATAGTCCAACAACTTTTTTTTCTTACAGTGGGTTTTTATTTGACGGCCAATGTTGTTAATTTGAATTTTACCATTGACCTTAGAGTCGGTTCAAATACTTGAAATCACATAACTAAGATACGGCTAACGGAAGATGGTACACACAACTGCATTCAGGCACACACGCACGCAACAGCATATGATTGCAGACTATTGATCACAAACATGTAAACATACAAACAGAGAATATAAATGAGCGCAAAACATTCTATACCAGCAGAATACCCGTAAAAATGACGGAGTCATTTGCACATGAATAAATTATATAAATATACTACAAAAAAAGACATATATGCTGAATTATATTTTTCTGACAATGTTCTAAAACTATTTGTATTTTCTGTTTATTAATAATTTTAAAACGATGACGTCATTATAATCATAATCAGTATTATAAGTAGAAGTGATATTACTTATAGTAGTCGCCTACCTACAGCAAACAGTATCGAGTCCATTTTTCTGAGTGTTTACACACACCATTTCTTATCTATTTCCTTTAGTATGATACAAAACAACAAACAAATCTGTGGTGTGATCCATGTCCCTATTAATGGATCTGTAGTTAACACATATATTAAGGAGAACTCTTCTGAGATGTTTGCAAACACGAACCAGACGAGGCTATGCTGACCTCGTGTTACATCACTCATTGTAGGGAGGATTGGTTAAATAGCAGTTTCTTAAAGCTCAAAGGAGTCAGGTGGTCGGCTGCCTGGCTCTGATTGCTGACCTCTATGCCCAGAGGCAGAGCGGAACCCAGACGACACTATGTCGAAGGGAAGAGTCTCGTGTGGGGAGGTAGACAGCCACCGGGGTCTATGGGAAATTTTTGCTCGAGCGTACGCGCTCGGAAAGACCCACGTTAAACCAGCCTTGTGCCCCCATCCTACTCTGTGGAAAGCTTGGGTAAATACCGAGTTTCTTAAAGCTCGAAGGAGTCAGGCGGTCGGCGTCCTAGCTCTAGCTCGCTATTGTCTTCAGGTAGGGGGTAACTCAGTCGGGGCTCCGTCTAACGCCAGAGACATAACTGTCAAAAACAGACAAGAATTGTACCCAATCAAGCAAATGCGGGGGCTGTGTAAATTTTAGTCAAAGGTCCGGGTGGAAACGCTCGGTTTCTGTAAATAAATCTCGACCTTTTGTCACATATCAACTCAGTGTGAGGACTAGGTAAATACCGAGTACATCATACCTCGTCGGAGACAGGCAGTTCGCTGCCTAGCTCTAGCGGTGATTTTGTCTTTACCTAGTCCTCACATATTGGCAAGACCTCTGTTTTCAGGCAGAGGGCGACTCAGTAGGGCTCTGTCTAGCGACAGAAACTCGGCTGAGAAAAACAGACAAGAATTGTAATCGATCCCGCGAATGCGGGAGCTAGGTAAATTTTGACCATTTGCCCAAGTGGAAACTTTCGGGTCCCCCACACAAATATTGACCTTGTGTCACATCTAATCAGTGGGAGACTGGGTAAATACTGAGTTTATCAAAGCTTGTCGGGTCAGCCGGTTCGCTGCCTGGAGCCGATTGTCAAGCTCTGTCTTCGAGCAGAGGGATACTCAATCGAGGCTCTGTCTAGCGACGGAGAATCAGATGAGAAAACAAGAAAGAGACACTAAATGTAACCGATACCGCGCTTGCGGGGGCTGGGCAAATTTAGGCCTATGGCATAGAAATCTAGACCTTCTGTCGCATCTTTTTTTCAGTGGTTGGACTGGCTCTGATTGTCAATCTCTCTGTCTTTTGGGAAGAAGGAGACTCAGTCGTGGCTCTGTCTTCGGACAGAAACTCGGCTGAGAAAAATAATCAAGAACTGTACTCGATCCCGCGAATTCGAGGGTCGGGTAAATTTTGACCATTGGTCCGAGTGAAAAGCTCGGGTTCCACACAGAAATCTAGATCTTGTGTCACGTCTCATCTCAGAAGTGGGACTGGGTAAATACCGAGTTTCTTAAAGCTTACTGATAAGCAAATACGTATTGTCTCGAACAATTCTACTACAAAATCAATAAAAAGTTACAACGGTCTTTATATACAGTCCATCTGAAGTTATTATGTAAATCACATAAAGCTCAATAAAATGAATTTGCTTTGATCAGTTTTGTCAAATTTTAAGGGAGTAATTTAGACAATTATGTTGATGCGGGAGAATATACGACTTTGCAAATAAGTTGCAAATGCGACGCAATAAATGATTATTGAAAGATGATTAAACGTTATTTCCATGTGTAGAACGTTCTCCACAACTGTCATCCACAGAATTGTTCGCTCCATGCAATGAACTTGTCGCATCAGTTGTCTCAAGAAGCTGAAGAGATTGAAAAATGAACCGATTCAAAGCCAACGACGTTCTTCTGTGAGAGAATACTCAAATTAGCTAAAATATGGCGGACAGTAATAGAAAACGAAGGAAAACGCCTAAATAATGGAATAATAATAACGTTTTGAAGTTAAACCAATAAAAGAATTTATCAAAAGAAACTTTCCCATAAACTTAACCAGAAAAAGAAATTTTAATATTTGAAGATATCTTTTTGTGATGAATTTCGATTTAAATTAACATCTTCCATTCTAATCATTACTTTATCTTATTTGAACTCATTTTTTTTCCGTAAAAATGTATTGTTATATATGCGGCCTGTTTTTATTTATGAAATTTTTCAATAATTTGATTTCAGGGTGGACTGGTCAGCACTCGTTTCTCTTGAATCTATTTGCATTGGATTGGCACCGTAACAAAGAAATGCCTGCTTATTTGAACAATAACACGAGTCTTTCACAATGACCAGTTTGACTAAAAAATCGTTCATTTACAAATGAAGCACTATACCACGACGCAAATCGAAATCTTCTAAAAAACTGCTGCACTAATACTGATGTCACTCAACTTCTGTACATTTATATATCTTAACTCTCAGCCGAGCAGAAGTGGTAGAATGTCCCACCACAGTCGTTGTAAGATATGTCAATCAAATAAAATAAATTTATTTGCTACTGGACGAAGAAAAATGCAATAAAAATTATTTTTTAGCTTAGGTTACTCAGCACGTGGCTCCAGGTTAGATAGTGGATTCTCCAGAAATTGTAATGCTCGATCGATTATTACCGCAGGCATCAGGGTATAGTCTTGCCCCTGTCTTTCTTAGGGCAGTGGAGAGATACTATCTCAACATTTCCGTTTATATTGCATACGCGTTGAGTCTTACACATTCCTATTCATGACTTTAATTTAAAACTTTGGGAACCAGTTGCGTAATTGAACCCCGAAATACGAAAGTACCATTTTCATAAAGCTATGTTCATGTATAATAGTATTAGTCATAATATTATCCTGAATTGCTATTTTATTATTGGAAATATTTTTACTCGTATATACCTTCATCTAAACGCATGAATCCTAACATTATGTATTTTATTATGATTATGAGGCATTGAGAATTATTATATTTTTTTATCTCATATTTTTTATATTAATTTCAGTTGCAGTTTCAATTTGATTCAAGCTGGCAATTTCCATTATCTACTAAATTCAATTTTCAATGGGTTCCTCAAATTTATGACCTTTTGATAGACTGTAGCCTAAATCTCTAAAGCATTGTGACTAAGTAATAAACAAATGAAGTTTGTGAAATGTTACTGTAGGCATCACTGCATGTTTCAGAAGATCTTTTAGTTAAAGGAGTCTTTTTCTATAAGCTTCTTATCGACAACCAAATGAGTCGCGCTTATTTAGATCAAGTGAATACAGTGATCGCTGAATAAAATTTGTATGGAATTACTTAAAAGGAAGTGTAATATTCAATTAGAATTCTGCTAGACCACATTTGTTTTTAACACTGAAAAAGTTTTTATAACTTAACTGGAAATTTTTCACTCATTTACCATATTCAGTTGATATTGTATTTTCAGATAAAGATTTCTTCCAAACTTTACAGAATTCGCTTCATGCAAGCAATTTAAATTCATTTGAAGACTGTAAAAGTTATCTAGATAAAAGTTCCAGGAGGATGGAATCATAAAATGTTATTTTATTATTACTTCCCAAAACAAACAAACTTTTTGGTGACACAATGTTTACTTCACAAATACATTGGCCTAGTAAGTTCGTAACAACTGTTCAAATTGATGAAATTTTGATGCAAACCACTCTGTCTTGGAGGATTCGAACCAATAAATCTCTAATTCTCCAAACAGAGCACCAGTGCACAGGGATGGGGCTCGCTTTGGAGTTAAGGTAAGACTTCCCTACTAACACCAAATGTAAAAGTTCTAATATCCAATATAAGATAATTTTCCTACCCGTAGTTGACCATATGCCAAGCCAACTTAAGCTTAGTAAATGAAATTCCTACCACAATGCTATTGGTTAGCAAATTTGTGTCAGAGACTTATTAGCTCATATTATGAGTTCAGTTTTCATTGGGTCTACCAGTATGTTTTCTCATTTCAGAAATAGTTGCTTATCTGCCACCAGAGGGAAAGCTCAATGTTCAAACCCAGCTAAACTACTGGACATCGAATACTTATTCTCAAGATAGGAAAGCTCAAACCATTGAAACGATTGGCGCTAACTAATGTTCTCATTTTTCACTTGAGCTCATGTCATATTTTAAAGAAAATAAGTCGCATCTGACCCATGATTTAAACAAGTTAATATTTTAATTTGATTAAATAACAACAAAGTAGTAAAGGTCTGTTTAAAATAGTAAAAGTCTCAATGGATGTTTTCTCTAATTCTTTGTAAAAACACTTTATAAAAGATACTTAAGTATCTGAAACTTTTGAAAGTTTTCGATGACAAGTTTTTATGATTTTTAGCAATAAAAACAGAAAACCTCTGCTAGTGTTATGTTTAATTCGAAAAGTACAACCATCTTTCTTAATATCATTTACACTTTAATCAGCAACTATTTATTACAGATAAAAGAAGTTTTATCCTATGCTGGCACCTGGCTGTTGCATCAGTTTATCCTCAGCGGACAGACGACAATTAACCTTTGATCTTTTAACTGATGTGATTTTACAGTGATTTTCTGTAATAATGTTTACACCAATGAAATCTAAGTGTAAATGACATAAGTGTATTTAAATTCGGAGCAGTAGTTTGGGAGCTAGCCAAGAAGACTCCGTAATAACAGTTATGAATTTGACCCTAACTAGATGCTTCTACTTTTGTTATTGCGTGCCGTGTTGAGCTAAGTGGAATTTTGTCTTTATGACCATTATTGTATCGATTTCTGCCCTCATTGAGCACCCTGGCATTTGTAGCTTTGCGCTGTTTAAACATGAATTTTCATAATACGTAGGGAGCCTCGACAATCGTTAGGATAATAGTTTCACAGATTATTGCAGTTGTGATAACTTCGATTATTTCTGGGTATTCCACACTTAGGTCCTTGTGAACTGAGTAAATGTCAGTATAAAAATTCCCATTATCCCCAATTTACCAGATCGTCGTGTGCCGAGTCCTTCATGTTATTTCTCGAGGCAGTGTGGTTTATTTTGCGATGTTAATTACACAGTTATTGATATCTACTCAACCTAATTTAGTTGAGCATGCGTTGGGAGTGGAGGTGGATAATTGCAGAGTAGAAAGATTGTTGAGTTAATCTCATCTTCCATATTAGGAGAAATTCTCTGCTTTGAAAGATCAACATTCGAACATTCGAAATCCTAACTTGGGTGGGATTTGAACACCGACCTCTGTTTCCAATTGGAACAGTGAGAACTGCATTTAAAATGCCAAATTCCTCTTCAACCGGTGACCTAAACCATCCCCCAAAGTAAAAATGATGTGAACTAATTTTAATGTCCAAATCCTTATTTACGCCCTAGCCATCTTAATTCTTGAATCACGCCCCCTGCTTCAAACAAAGATGGGACCTACTGAAATGACTTTGAATTAATCAAAAATAAAATGTTTTATGTGGCACAAATTCTGAAAATTAACAAACACTTCTCTTTCACTTGTTTCCATATAAGATTTTTTTAAAAAAGAAAATGGATAACAAAATTTCAATTCATCAGTTTTTACTGAACTGAACTGGTCTTAATCCTCATTTAAAAAAGATGTCGACTTAACAGTAAGTTGGCGGTTCCTATAAAAGACTTAAGCAATTAGTTGTCTTCAGCAACATCAGTCGTCCATTCCATCATTCGTTTGGCATCCAAGTTCGTCAAATCGGCACGCATTGTCCTATATTACATTTGAACTCTCACACGAAAACAAGTTGCCATGACAATCTATCCAGATTAAATATTGTTGATACAATTTACAACATAGAAATACTATCATTTGGTACTGTTTTTATATATCTTTTCCATCACGCATACAACTATATAAATTCAGATTCACAAGTTGTAGGTTGAATTAACATTTACTGATATAAATGTTCTTCACACTACAGGTTTGAACCGTGAAGTCTTCATCTATCTTATTTTTCTTGGAAATATATGTCAGTTTTTTATTATTTCAGGTTTTTCATAGATTCAAATAGCATATTCTTTTGTGTTTCTGAAGTCTTACTGAAACAATTAGCTTTAAAGGGATTAATTAACGCTTAAATCCGACTGTTAATCCTTTTAAATTGAAGATAAGCCAGTTATCTGAAATCAGGTGATAGTGTTACCACACACACACACACACACACACACACACACACACACACACACATGCACGCATGCACATGCAGGCACACGCACGCGCGCATTGCAAAATTAAATGCATATAAACTTTTTAGCCAATCCCGCATGCATACATGTACAACACTAAATATTTGAAAGGCTGACTAAATCCATGAAACTAATTGTTTAGATATTTAAAACAAATGAAACTACTAGTCAAATCCTCAACACCATCTGCAACAGCTTAAGCTGGTAAATATTTTGTTTGAGAAGTGTAATGAGACTTTATATCAATCCAGATTTCTATAAAAATACAACTTAGCTTTACGTGACTCATTTTTTGCTAGTATTTGTAAACATTCTTATTTCTCTTTCATTTATATTTTCTTATTGGTTCTAACAATTTTTTTTTTCAATTGTCTACAGTTTGAATCTCTCAGAATGTTAAACGATTAGAATAGAAATACTTGAAAATAGACACCTTATATCAGGATCAGCCATCTTAGTGTAACTGCCAGCAAGTTGGTCTAACAGATTTTTGTCATAATTTCAATCCTTATTGGGTACACCATACTTGTGGCCTTGTGCCAAAACAAAGCAATATTAACAAATAACGATTTAATCTATATCCTCCATTATTTGAGTTATATATTTATATGAAATTTCAACTAATCTTTTATTTTATATTTTTCGTGATTTGGAAGTTCTTGTCATTACGTTACGATCATCGTCTTTGGTTTGAAACGTTTCGATTGATTCGTGTTCCAGAAGGCAACGGTTTTCGGCTTGCAAATTTCAGCTTGTTTTATATTTGTGAATCAGAATTCATTATTGTACCGCGATGCAATCTCTGTTTCCTCAGTAATTATTTATTTGCAAGTATTTAATATATTTAAATATTTATTCATATATCATTTTTGTAAATCGGTATCACCCCAGCAAGATAGTAAATCCACTAGCACGCAAAGGGTTACAGGGCATGGAGGAGTTAAGAACAGAAACATTAATAATGAGTGGAAAGAGAAGAGAATTAATCAGGAGGACAGTAGATAGCGATTGACATTGCTTTTAAATTTTTGAAGATTAAAGTTGGCTGGAAAGTATGGAGCTGGGGTTCCACAAACGAGGAGTGCTAGAAAAGAAACTGTTAGCATAGAACATGCGGTTACATCTAGCCAGATCAACTGCCAATTGATGAGATCTCGACGCCAGTCTAGTACTGCGCTTAAATTCATGAAGTATAGGTACCATAGCAAAGAGCGATATTTATTTCTGCTATGTACAGAAAATGTGGCACAAAGCCAAAATGGGTAATGAGGAAAAGGGCGGTTTTCATCTGTCTTAACTTTAAATTTAGCTAGGCACAAGCACTGACCCAAATATACTACAATATTCCTTACACCAAAACAACGCATTCTTACTTAACTTTATTACTACGTCAACCAAAATACCTCAATGAAAGTCCTAACTAGTCCCTTTATGTACAATTCATTGTCTTTGGTGGGAATGGGAATAAAACAACAATTAAAAAAAAAACTAGCCCCAATGAGAATTTACAATATGAAAATAAAACTATTTACAAGAAACTAAACAAAATAATGTTAGTAATAACCCCCTCCCCAATCTCTAAAGTTGGCAGAAACATCAGTTAACTGGACGAAAATAATACGGTACTTTAATAATATAAAAATCATTTGTCCCATAACACTCACTCATTCAGACACAACAACAAATACGAAAATTACACTCGAAACAAAAAGTCGCTCTGCGTCGACCAGAGAACTGACATCACTGACCACCTAACGAGGGGGGGATTAAACCAAAGAAAAACGGGGACAGAAACGGGGCCAATGAGCAAACATCCCCTAGCTAAGTTAACTGGAATGAAGAAACTAAAGAAACAAAATCAACCCTAAACTAAAATAAATCCGGGCGGGGTTCGACTAAGTTCAACCCAGGAAGAACAATATCCTGATGCCTAACCGGCATCAATGTGCCACTCCAAGTCAGCCCCTTTCACCCGACACAAAAACGCAATATTCACCCACCTTTTGTCAGATTCTGATGAAGGAAGCCACCGCTTTTCCGTCCTAATCTTTACTTTAAGCTGATACTTAAAATACAAGAAGTAAACTTTTCGATTCCATAGAATCCCTTCTGACGTGCCATCCATTTTTTAATTTTTGATCTCAGTAAACATGGAATAGATTGAAATTACCTTCAAGCTACCTCCAGGGGTAATGTGAATTTAATCCTATCTCTAATATGAACACAATTTTGCGTTATCGTGCGCTAAAAAGAAGCAAGTGTCAAAATTTACATCCATTAAAAAGAAAAAACAAAAACAAAACAAAAACAAAACAAAAAACAAAACAGAAAAAACTCCCAAACTACAACTGAATACTTACTCAATGATTCATAATTCACGTTTGAAACTATTGAGGAAAATGATTTGCTTGTCTATATTTCTTTGTAGATGGGGAAATATGTCTCCTCAGCCACTTCATGGTTCAACGTTTAGCAAGCTCGCTTAACTGCTATCACAATTTGGAATCTTTTCTCAGTGTTCTAGAATCTTACAGACTTGTACCAAACTAAAGGAATTTTTATTAAATGAATGGTTGTCACCATTATTTATTTTTACTAGTATTTCTTTCATCCTAATTTAACTTGCTTTCTTTGAAACTATTCAAATCATCAGTCTTCGGCCATTTTCAAAATACCTTTAGTATTGGTATGCCTGTTTTCCTGTGACAACTGCTCTACCATTATAGCTACAAAGACATTGATGGTTAGCATGAATATTAAATCTAAATATCAAACATCAAATTTTTACTGTCATCATTAGACGTCCGTGTGAAGTGAAAGCATATATCTATTACCACGCACCAATACAAGATCCTTAGTGCACATATACTTTATTATCTCACGATGGTCGTAAGTGCTGTTCATCGTAAGTCAATAGTTACCTGCATGTACACGCATGTGTGTGTCATCAATCTTAATCGATTACTACTGTATATATGGTTATAATATGTTGTAATCACGATAACTGTATATTTTTGTCTTTTTCTTTCCTTGCCTTTCTTATTCTCTATGGGAATGATGATAGCACTCACCATTCGAAGTGGAAAAGTCACAAATTCGAAACGAATTGTTCATTACTCCTGGGATTAGCCGTCAAGAGCTTTTCTATTTAACATTAAAACTGCTTACTTGCAAAATTTTTATGTAGTTTCTCTCTGTGCTTATCTTGATGCTTAACTATGTTATTAGCCATATCAGTTCTTTACTTCATATCTATCTATCTATCTATCTATCTATCTATCTATCTATCTATCTATCTATCTATCTATCTATCTATCTATCTATCTATCTATTGACGCAGAGAAAAGTTCATGACGACTATAACATGAGAAAATAACACGATTTTGCTAAAGAAAACATAATTACACAACGGAAAACAAAGGCTTAAATTATTATAACCGGTTTCAACCGAGTTCATGCGAAAATCCCTGTATCTCGCGTGTGAATATAGCAAATAATATTACACTAGAAACTAAGAAATAAAAAATAAGCATCACTTCAGCGTCAGTTTACATGACCAAGAAAAGAATATACTTACGAATATTAGCATCTAGCAAGTTAAAGTCTAGATAGAACTGCTGGCAAATGCGACCTTGATACAGTGTAATTCTGGTCGTGTTTGTCTCGTGTGATTGAGAAAAGCACTCTCAGCCAATCTGACTCCCATTTTCCTCGAGATTGGATCCAACATAACAACGCAATTTAGTTTTTTAGTCAACCGGGTTAGTAGTTTCACATGTCTACTGGAACCCATCCGTCATGTTACCTGGACAGATGGTATCTCTTGATATATAACTTCCATTTGTCCCACAGATGCCGTAAAATACTCGGCGTGTCACCGCGACAAACGTTTCATGATGTTGTTAGAGATGTTTTATTTCCTGGTGCCCAATACTATCTGTATCGTGTAATTAGGGAGGAAATGGGGCATCGCAATACTTCATCTTACTTTAGGAAGGGGTCATTATAACAATCTCTTAGATTGATGCAACCAATCATATAACATATTTAATTAAAATTAAATAAGAACGTTAGCTGGTATCAGTTTTGTGTATCCATTGATCTTGTGTATGCCAGTAACCCATCGCATTAAAAGATGCAATTCGCAAGTTCATACGCCATTTTGCTCTGCTTAACCATTGGCATTGTATTTACAGAATTGATTTCGCTATGACAGGATATGTTTGCTGGTGAAGTATAAAAAGTGAAATGAAAGAATTACCATTTTTAATATTGAAAGTTGCAATAGGTTTCAAACCTTTAAGGAAAACTTGCAAAACTGCATGTTATTAACAAGTTATTTTTGAATGGACGAATTTTTGCTGCATAAAACAAATAATTCATTTAAAACATCCTCAACAATAGCAAAAGATTGAATTAATTAAACCGAGTTTACAAAATCTGTTCTAAATCAGTGCACCATTCAATGGTTTTTGATTCATATCAGGATAATTTTGCTGCATTCACTTCAGATAGCTGAATACAAGTTCATTTTTTTACCTTTTATTTTATATCACACTAGCAGGCATCGCCCGCTCGTTATTGCTTTGCAAAGTAAGATATATTCACTACTTGAAATCTTTTAAACAAAATATTTAAATGAACATTTCATTCATAAATTGGCTGGTTATAGTTAAGCAAAGTTTTACAAATAGATACCAACTTGTTGAATGACAAATAAAATTCAAATGTCAAACACATTTCTGCACTATATAAGATGATATTCCTAAACAAAACTATTTTTGATATGAAAATCAAAACAAACCGCGAATAAAAGAACAGTAATAAGGACAGTTAATTAATGAAATAAACTTTTTAAAAATCAATATGCACATTCTGATACCGGTTACAAAGACCCGTCCCTGCGCTGGTAGTATCACGGATATGACTAGCTTGGACTGGCTAAGACCAGCTATGACTAGCATAGATCAGCTCTGATCAGCTTGTACAAGCTATAACCAGCTCGGACCAGCGGCCCAAGTGAAGACACTCGGGTTCCAACGTTAAAAACTGACTTTGTGTCACAACCTGACTCAGTGAGGGGTCAAGTAAATCAACCGCTCTCTCGAGTGGTATACCCATTCTGATACTTGCCGGGAGCAGGGATCCGTCCCTGTGTTGGTAGTATCACTGCTATGACTAGCTTTAACCGGCTCTGACCAGCCTAGGTTCAGCTATGACCAGCTAAGACCATCTATGACTAGCTTAGACCAACTCTAGCCAGCGTGGACAAGCTATGACCAGATTATTATACTTACCGGTCACAGGGATCCATCCCTGCGCTGGTACCATCACAGCTATGACTGGATTGGACCGGCTCTGACCAGCTTAGGACCAGCTAAGACCAGTGACCCGAGTGAAGAAACTCGGGTCCCCACGTTAGAAAATGACCTTTTGTGACAACCAGACTCAGTGTAGGGGTCAAGTAAATCAACCACTCTCTCTCGAGTAGTTTGTAACACATCTATTTATCATCTCTCAGTTCCGTCTCTTTCTTTGGGCATAGTGCACTCAGGGGCGACACCGTCAAAGGACAGTGTCGCAACGGAGGAAAATTATACTGAGAAGTGCCAGCCCTGGCGAACAGGCGACCAAGGCCGCGCTCTCTCATTTCACTAGAGAGAGGTATCGGTGCTTGCACCGAGGCCAGCGCAACCGACGGTTGCGGGGGCTGCAGACAATTTTTTTTCCTTGACCGGGTGTACGCGCTCGGGTCCCCATCTTAAAAACTGACCTTGTGTCACAACTCGTCTTAGTGGGGATGCAGAGTAAATACCTAGTGTGTAAACCTCGAGTGGTATTTAACACATTACTTATCATATGTCAATTGAGTCTCTGTCCTTGGGCAGAGTGCACTCAGAGGCGACTCCGTCAAGGGACAGAGTTGTAACTAAGGAAAATTATGTTGCGAGGTGCCCAGCCTTGGAGAACAGCTGCACGAGGCCGCACCCTCTCATTGGACCAGAGAGAGAGAGAGAAAGAGAGAGAGAGAGAGAGAGATCGGTGCTCACACCGAGGCCAGCGCAACCGACGGTCGCGGGGGATGCGGACAATTTTTGCTACATCCCCCGGTGTACGCGCTCAGACTCCCCACATTAAACTGAGCTTGTTTCACAAAGGTACTTGGCGGGGGGGGGGGCGAATAAATACCAAATGACTATAGTTTGTAACACGTTTATTTGTCATCTCACAGTTGCGTCTCTGTTCTTCGAAGTTTTTTTGAGTATATATATATATATATATATATATATATATGTACACACACACACTAAAGAAAAAAACAACTTTGTTGATATAACCAACCGACAATTTGTCAAAAAACTATCACCTTAGACAAGAAAATACCGAACAAGAAAAGAAAAAAGAAAGATGAAAAGGCAAACATCTACTTATCCAGTGAACAGCTCAAATCCTAGAATCAAAACGCTTCACAGCGTCAACACTTAGCAGCTACTCGAATTTTACTCTCTCGCGATCATCAGACGACTAGAATGCGTATATCTATCTATCTATCTATCTATCTATCTATCTATCTATCTATCTATCTATCTATCTATCTATCAACAGCATACACACGGCATGCATACACTACATACGTACAAATAACGGCACAAATTACAAGCACACGCATATGCAAACAGAACATACATGCACACATATATGCACACAACCCATATACAAGGTGCTTATGCAAAATTTATTTTTCATAAATTAAGTTCTATGGAGATGAAAAATGTCGGGAATAATAAATGCCTGCAGAAACTGTACACTTTATTCAAATATACAAAACATTGAAACGACTTTGACATAAGAACTTCTTTCAGTGGTAAATTAGATGCGCCTGTAGTACAGTGACGGTCAGCAGCTTAGTGTAACGATGTTTGAGATACGAGTGAAACAGCTGAGTCTCGCAGACCACACTATTAGCCAAGAGGGTAATTTTTTAGATGTTTTATAGACACTGATATATATATATATATATATATATATATATATATATATATATATATATATATATACTGCGGTAGACCAGTTGCCATCCAACCCAGTCTCGCCTGCTATTTACCTATAGTTGCGGGGAGAAGAAGAGGATTCATACCTTTCCCAAGGGTATCAGTATGGGTATCAAATGGATTCAACTGGAATTCGAACTCGGCTCTTCCATTCCTCAATCCGAGCCGTTATCCATTACTCCACCGTGCCTCCTAAGTTTTCCAAATATTTTGCCATTTCGTTGTTTTGAAGTCAGAACTGAGTTTTAGTATAAATCAAATATTTCCATTTTCCCAAGACCCTCTCCTTATTTATGCCTATCAGTAGGACAATAAGAATGAAAACAAATTACAGTTTACACCGTCGATAAATTGCCATTGCAACCATCTCGATGACGAGACATTTCTTACTTTCAAGATCTATTTCCAGATACCTGCAAAAAATTGTGATACAAAAGGGATTCCATCTTCATGGGTGAATCATTTTTGAGGCTTTGTGCAATACTAATCTAAACTTAACAAATATAAAACCTAAGCTAGATAGCAGGATCAAAAAGAAAATAACGAACTCATTAAGAAAGGATTGCCATACGAGAACACAAACCACTGCACTTTAATAGCCCAAAGAAACGATTCATGCGTTTGATCTAAGAAGGTGGACGGATGGAACGGCACATCGCAGGATTTGATAAAATCTCTATGACATTTGACCAATTAACAATGCAATTAATTACTATGACACACATTTATTAAGATTATTATCAGTCGAGCGTTCTAAATGTTGATCTTTTCAGTTTCACTCTAAAAAGCTGAACTGATTTGATTTTTCTAAAGTTGTCTTATAAAAAGTAATAACCTTTTTCCCTCTCTGACTTCCTTCCTCCTTCCTTCTCTTTCTTCCTTCCTACGTCCCTTCCTTCCTTCCTCCATCCCTCCCTTCTTATCCTTACCGAGGTTTGTCTTAATTTGCTGATTTTCTTTTTCTTTTTTCTCCTTTTCCTTTTGCTGTTTGTTCTTTTATTGCCATTTTTAGTACATTTAATGTTTTCTTTTTATATTTTTCGTATTTTTCTCCGCATTTTCCCACTTCCTTTCCATCGTTCATTTGATTTCTCTTCATTGATTATATCTTTCTATCATTATTTATTCTTTTTCTCTGTTGCGTTTTTCTTTCTTCCTTCTTTCTTTCGCTTCCTCTTCTAAATCTTCCTTTCTTCTGTTCTTTCTCAACACTCCTACTGTTTTCCTTTCACTCTCCTACTATTTCTTTATATCTTCTTTCATTTTGTTAACACCCCCGTCCCTCTTATTACATCTTCGTTTTTCTTTTTTCCTCCATTCACCCATCATTTCACCCCTTACTTCCCTCCTACTCCAGTTGGCAGCTCGAAAATCAATTATAGGTTTTAAACCAGCCGATTATACATTCACAGTACACAATGACTTAATGCTTTAAGCTGAACGGAGGCTCTCTCTCGCTCTCTATCTCTCTCTATATATGGGAAATTTAAATCATGGCAGACAGAGACAGGGAGAAAAAGAGAAAGAAAGTTTAATAAATTCTGACTGCGAGAATCACAACCTGACTTTTCTTAAACCTTGCACTAACTTGAACCTGTAAATGACAGCAGAGACCAAACCAATACAAACTCGTTTTTTGTCTTGCATTGTAATTTGCTTCGTTTTTCGCTCTAATCGAAATGCCAGCCGTCTGTTCCTCTCATCACACTCTTATGCTGAAAATATCGACCACAAGTTTCCCTATTTTATCACAACACTAACAGAAAGTTTTTTTAATTTACATTAATTATTTTGATTACTGTATCATTTTCTATATAATTTCTTCATCACTGAAAATTCTTATATTTCTTATTTTCAATATAGTTCTATTGTAAAATTATTTACGATGCATTTCTCTAATAAAAAAAATTACAATGCATTTACGTTATGCATACACAAGATGGTGTTGAAGAGTTATCGGCCGGATCCATTTCCCCAAATTTAAGTAAATGTTCAAACATCAATGTTTTATTTTCATTTGTACTTTGGTCAAGCTAAGAACATTTCACTCCCTTCCTTTCATAATAGTAGAGATTTTGACAATCACGCTTGTATTAATTCTTGACTATTGTCGTTCTCTTTCTGTCCCATTTTCAATCTATTTTTGTGGCCAAATCATTAGAAATGTATTTACATTAGACATTTAATAACCCTGTTCAGTCAATAATCATATCTTCCTTCCTGACCCATGACAATGCCTTTCTTATTGATTTCTACTGTCAAACGATTTACATTTGCATGTACATTTTAGATATAATTTCACTCAACCGACTTAATTTGAATCTTTTGGTCAGATTTTATGATTTTTCGTGACACTTTTCAGCACCACCTTGTAGGCATGAACAGACTGAAATAGAAATATTAATAATGAGCTGTTCGTTATTTGTTCGTTAATTATGACTCTGTGGTCTTTGGTCGAAGCATTTACTAAGCTTAGGTCAATGGCACGTAAGTGTGTCGCACTCATAGGGGATCGAACTTGCTGCAGAGTTTAAGTGGCTTTTGCAAATATAGCTCATTAACCACTACCCCACGTTTGTTGAAAGACATCAGCGTCTTCACAGATGAAAACAGAATGCAGTGTAACAAAATCTCCTTGTTTTACTCATCTCCATTGATTTCACTTGATTAAAATAGAAACAATGGACACGTCTATTTATTGCAAGGAAAATGAGTCAAGCTGTTAATAAGCTTACGGTTTCGTTTTCTGTTTTTATTCTCTTAATTAATTCTAATCGGAACAGTGTGTGTTCGATTATCACGTTTCTAAAACACTCTCACGTTTCTTAAACGAGACTTTATACACAATGTGGGCAATAAAGTTGACGTTTTTCTCCTGTTTTTATAGACATTCGGCCAAATACCGGACAATGGGTGAGTATCTTCGCCTTTGATAAATTTTAGGATTTCAGAAAACAAACGATATTTACTTGGCAACTCAGCAATTCATTAAATATTAACTAAATATTACATTCAGCTTCCAGTGTAATACCCGTAAAAATTGAATAGATTCTTTTCGTATGACTCGGCTCTTCTGTCCAGAATCAATGTAGTATATGTGTACTAGGCCTAAGATCAAACCAACTCCTCTCGCCCTACGGTAAGTGTACTCTGCCTAAATTAGTATTTCTAAGTTCATTTTACTTTGATGTGTAAGAAGCCTAAAGTTGTCGTTATGGCTATGAGATTAATTCGCTTATTTTTAAGTCACGTTCGATTTGAGACCGTATTCATACTTTCATAGAAACATTTTCTTTAGCGTGGACGAGAAACAATGAAAAATACAAAAAAGTGACATTATCTTTTATTATTTATGATTATTGCATCTAAAAATAATTTGCAGTATTTTTTAAAAACATTTTATTGGATTTTTAATCCGACATTATTTCTCACTACTAGAAACTATTATTTTTGTATTTCAAGAATAATATACCGCCTAACATTTTCCTAGTTCCATGCAAACACGACTCTTAAAACTTGTACCCATGATCTTCGTAAAGCTGGCAATACATTTTAAACCACCGTAGAGCTTCTGTGAATCAGATAACCACCACTGACTCGATTTAAACACTTTTAGAAAAGTCACATGTTTAAAGAGACTATGGTTGAACGATTTCCAGTACAGGGTTTGCAATCTAGGTGTCCACAAAACCCTCTTGTGTCTCCAAACGCTCATATATTTACTGTATTCTGTATTATCAAGGAGTTCAAGGTTACATTTAGTTAATATTTCATTAGTTATAGTTTTTTGAAGCTGATTTAGGAAATAATCAGTTTTTGTATTTTCAACAAAAATATGCGCTCCGAGAAATAGCATTTTCTTACAAATTAGCAGAACATATCCCATGGGCGCAGAGTTTCTGCAAAAGCACAAAATTTTCGTTTCTGCTTTGAAAAAAAAATTACTAAAAATTTCAAATGTAAAGTTTTCAGAGTGAACGTGAAAGTAGTTTTTCAATTAATTTAGTATAACAAAATTAAATTCTGCAAAATAATTCTGAATTGATTGCTAGTCACTGCACAGTGTTTTTTTTTATGGTGAACATGTATTTCATGAGGGCAATCAGCAGTCAGAAAGATTGACCTGGTTAATAGAAAATAGCTGGACTGGCAAGTCAGCGTCTACGAATATGGAGTGCCAGACAAATCTAACAAATTTGATAGCTTTGTGGAATGGCAGCCAAGAACAGGACGATTGTATATCTATATATATATATGTAAAAATTTCCTATAGAGTATATCTGGGAAAAGACAACAAGAATAAAGACAAAAGGAAAACTTAGCCGACCTGTTTTGACCTATCAGGGACTTTATCAAGGAAAACTGTTCAAGGACTTTATCTGAGGCAACATCTGAGGGACTTTATCAAGGAAACATCTGAGGAAATTTATCAAGGCAACATTTGGCTTGATAAAATCCTTCAAAGAACGAAACGCATCGGCTAAGATAAGTTTTCCATTTGTCTTTATTTTTGCTCTCTCTCTCTCTTTCTCTCTCTCTCTCTCTATATATATATAAAGTAAATATTGAGGTCAACAATGAGCGGTGACAGGCTGTTTCACATTTGAACGCCCTCTTCAGGCCAAGTCTGAAAATGGCGTTCAAGCATGAAACAGACTTTCGTTGCTCGGAGTTGACCATAGTGTTTACTTCTATATTTACATACGCTGAATTTCTGATATTGAGCACATTTAGCCCTTAAATATACCATCCCTTCCGACTATGTATGTATAGATTCAATGATTACCACGGTTGAACTTCAGGAAAATTATAAAGTTGGTCAAAATAATTACTATTCGATTGGATTTTATGCTTATTTTTTGTGTCTATAAAATTATTAGTGCAGCAATTTAAAAATTATAGGCAAAAAAATGAATGAAATATCACTGATCTATTTTTTGGACAGGAGGGTATATGTGAATCTAACATAATCATTGATAAATTTTTCTCACCTTCCAATCATTGAATCATTCCTTCCTTCCTTCACTGCTTATTTCCCACCATTTTCCCATTTTCCTTTCTTCTTTTCTCTCTTTGTTTCTTCATTGCTGCTTTCTTTTTCTCTTCTTTCCTTCCTTTTTCACTTCATTTCTTTTTTCCTCTCTCTCTCCTTCTCTTCATTTCTTATTATTCATCTCTTCATTGCTTCATCTTTCCTGATATTCGCTCTATTCCTGATATTGAGCACATTTAACCCATAAATATATCATATCTTAAAACTATAAATAGATTCAATGATTACCAATTGAAAGTAATTTAGAGAGACATCGCTGTCGGAGCAATATTCCTAAGGAAACAGAAAAAACGTGATTACTTTCTTAATCTTTCAATATTTATTCACACATTAGTTCAACAACATCAGTTCCATCCAGTATTCGATGGCATATTAAACTCTTGTATTTTACTCCAGAAACATCTCCAATGTCTAAAATAGCAAATTGAAGCGTCTGGTAGATTATTTTTTAACCAGACGCTGGAAAAAAACTAGTATTTGTATCTCATGTAATTCCATAAAACTAATATTATTTAATGAAAATAGTGGCGATCGATATCCCAACAAACACAGTGTTGAGATTATTATGTTCATACTGTTGCATTTCGGTTGATGTATTCTTTGGCTTTCTTATCATTTATTATCCTGATATTAAGTAAGGCGATAATTACGCATATTATCTTGACTTAAATCCTCATCTTTATCGTTTAGATCAGTATAGGATATTCATTTTACTCCTGATGTACGAAAGAAGAGTCCGAGTAACCACTCAGGTCTGATAGAAACTTGGGGCACACTGTACTGAAGAAAAATAGGCGAAAGACATGTATTGGATTGATCAAAAAGTTAATTCGCTTATTAAGTAGAGAATTTACTTCATAAAGCGAACAAACCTTTTGTTCAACCCAATATAAGTACATGCAACAAGAAAGATTGCGAAACAAGTGTTTAAGCCATAGAGAATTTGATCCATATCTAGAAAAAGAAGCCGTCTGAATGCACGAGCAAGAGACGTTGATTCAGAATTTTAGATGATGCCTTGTTAGTTCTTCCGAGTGAACAAAATAAACTTCTCCATTCTTATAGAATAAAATGTCGTTGGTTGAACAACCAAGAGACGTTGGGATTAAGTCTTTTTATTACTTCCGAATAAATACAATCAACCTCTGCTGAAATTAAACAGCCCGCACCGATTACAGCATCTCAAGGGTAGGTGGACTAAGTTATCGTTGTTGTCGACAACGAATGTTTCTACCGCGTGAACTTTTCAGGCCATATCATTTTCGGTTAAGAGTGGAGTGGAAGACAGATCGTCACAATCCAAATCGGTAATCGTTGTACTAAATGAAGTGAACCAGCATAGACAGAATGAAACCTGTGACAGAAAGATCAACACAAACGTAGAAACCACAATTTCAACAAGAATCCTGTTGCAAAGGAATAGGAGCAATTTCGCTAACCTAATTGAAAGTAGACTATCGTTAATTTAAGACCGTGTTACTTTCCTGACAGTTACAACGCCGTTTCACTGCATTTTTTAGCATATGTAAATGAAAATATAATTCTATTGTGTCACTGTAAAAATCACTTGAGTAATGTTTATAGAACAGACTCGAGATCGAAATCGAAACTTCTGCACTGTTGGTGATGCACAAACGATAACTGAGAGATTATAAGGGAGAGAAGAAGTACACCACATGGAAATCATTAAGTTTACAAATATCCCGGATTTAATTAGATAGAATTAAATAAAAGAAAATCCAGGAAAAAATCTGACAGAAGAACAAGAAAGAGTTTGAAAACTAGACTCAACAGCAGAAACCTGATCTAAAGAGTAAAGATATAGACACGAACCACAATAAGATATTCGAGTTTCTTCCTAAGTTGGGTGAAATAAATACTTGAAACTTATCCGAAAACTGAATAAAAATAGTTTGCAAGTAATGATTGTGCCATAATTATTGGAATGCTTGGAAATGACCGGAAGATAGTAATCAATAGGAGAATTAAAATCATTCCATAATACAACAAGAATACGAAAGAGAATGCTGTATTACTGAGAGTTAAAGTCATTTGATCTTTTGTGAAAATCATTAGATATTTGTGATGTAACGACGCAATGAGTAGAAAAATAGAAATAGAATTCTATTATTATTGCTTCACTGTCGGCCTAGAAGACGCTGATTTATATACAGAATTGATATAATCAACTGATTGTAAGCTTAATCCTCATAAACTGTTAATAAGCTATGGCCCTATGCCAAACAATTTAATCTTGGTATTTCATCAGATATGACATTAGTATGAAAAGTTCCGAAACGACAAGAGTCGCGCAAAATATGTCCCACATTTATGAATGTAGGACATATTTTGCTAATTGAATTCATAAGGACGGTCAAAGTCATTTACTAAGCTTAGCTTAGTCTGGTATAAGGCAGCTAGGGGAGGGACTTTGTAGGAATCGAACTGACTACAGTAGTATGTGGTACTGTTGTGGTAGGATCCACCTAATTTGCATAGCGGAGTACCGACGATATAAATATGGTTGGTACCGGAAGACAGGGAGGCAAATCAAGAGATCCAACTAGAGACTCTGCCCGACTGCGACTTAGTCAACACATTCTCCAGGAACGGTCTTCCCAGAAATATACAAAAGACTATATGTAAATATTGTGTACACTTTCTTGTTTCAATACATTTTATTCTAACTACATTTTGTGTTTGCATTATTATTCCATGCATTAGTCAAGTTTCAACAGGTACCATTATTTATAAAGTTTATTAGTCTATAACGAGAATATTAATTTTGGGTATTCTGTAGGGATCGAACTCACTATAGTCATAATAGTTTATCAGAGAAGATTGCTAACCAGGACTCCACGTTGGAGCGTTGTCGCGTTATCTTAAGTAAACTGTAGAATTTTTTGTTAAAAATGAAGGCAAAACGAATGTGTAAGACGAGCGTCTTATATGCAATAAAACTAACGAAAGAATTCCATTGACGTGCCTGTCATGTTTTCAATACTGAGTCTATAAAAATGTCCTCGCAACGTACAAATCGAGTTCTTTCAAAGTTCTTCAGCTTAAGTCATAAATATTTCTTTTTTTTCCGAATTAGGGAAGTTAAGTCCAAGAGAAACGTGTGTTGAATATGAAAGGTGATTACGGGCATGCAGAAAATGGGAATCTACTGCAGTGCAAGCTCGATTCGCACTGTAGTGAACTGGATTCTAAACAAATACCTAACTAATGCGGTCTTGTATCAAACTAAATTAAGCTTAGTAAATACCGAAACGCCTATCGGAGCCTACTGGTTAGCAAACTCGCTTTGCTTAAAGAGCATAACATATCGGAAACGTTGTTCTGTGCTAACTTGATGCTCTTATTCTATTGCCCGGTATTAGATTATGTATCGTTATATAAAGGTGTAATACGTAAAGAAAGAAAAAAAGAGATGGTGATAACAGAGAGAGTGAGAGAGAAAGAGAGAGAAATATAGAAAACAACGATAGAGAGAAAGGCGGAGGTAGAGAAAGAATGCAAGAAAGAAAAATTAAGTAAAAGAGAGCGAAAATATAAACACACACATGCACATACAGATGCTGAAATGATTTCCTCTCATTTAATTTATATCATAGACAGATTAAAATTAAACGGCACGAATACACACCAATAATATGATACATAGCAATACAATAACAATTAGTCAAGAATACCTCGGTCAAATAATTTAGGGATGATCCATTTATTGATGCGCTCTCGTTTAGTCGAGATCCAGCATTAGAGTATAAGTGATGCTCTTTGCTAACGTATCTTCTCGTATACCTCTGACCATCAGACCTAAAGATTGTCAAAGATAGTCAAATTCATTTCGTTACTCCATATAATTTTAGATCACTTTCTTAAGCTCCAATCCTTATCCACGAATTGGAAGCAGGTACGTCTCTTATTTAAGGAGACTCCAACAATTGGTAGCGATAGAAAGACGCAACACTCTCACCCAGCGAGCTACTAGATATTTTGAACTTGAAGTGTCTTCATGATCCTTAAATTGTTAGCGGCAGCGCTTGCACTGTATCGCGAATTTTGAGCCGGAAAGTGAATCCAGTGGAGCAGGATTACTCAGATCTGACATAATTTGTCTAATCCAATAACTCAAAGTCTTGACTGACTGGAAGTTTTGTGCGGACAGTGGATTAAGACATGTCTTTAATCCGGCGCGAGAAGATCAACTACAAAATGAGTCAACCACTGCTTGATTTAAGGTGAAGATCACGCACGCACATACACACACACACACACACACGCGCGCGCGCACGCACGCACACACACACATATACACACAAACGTGCAAGTAAATTCTCATTGGGGTTTCTATTTTTTCGTGAATGTTTTATCCATAGACCCGATTGTTTATTGAGTTCGATCTTCACTGGATGCCTCGCTACAGTGGCATTGTGACAAATGAATATAAACTTTGTAACAAGCAAAATATGTCCAGGTACGCGGTGGTCGCGTTTCTGCAAAATTCTTACTGCTGATGTCCGAACCCAGATAAAGAGAAAGGAATTTGAATGTGGAAAATAGTTAACAATTGGAGCAACATAATCTTCCAACGCTCAATGTCCTTTATAAGCTTGAACTGAAAGAAGCTAAGCATTTCAAATATAACTACGAGGGATTAGGATTACTGAATTAGGTATTATTAAAAAGTTCTTTATCAACGCCCAGACATAGACATATACACAGATATATGCACACACACAGAACATTTAAAAATAACTGAATTTCCCACAGGGATCGATTTTCAAGCCTTACGCATATTGATTTTAAGGAAAGAAAGAACAGTTTGAAAGATTGATGAAACATTATCTTTACACCATCGTTTCGGATAAGCAATTTTTAATAAATCTCAATTCTAATAATTTTGCTGAACAATATCAGCAAGTTCCAATGTTGGCAATTGGTAGT
This sequence comes from Acanthosepion esculentum, assembly GCA_964036315.1. Classification (NCBI taxonomy): domain Eukaryota; kingdom Metazoa; phylum Mollusca; class Cephalopoda; order Sepiida; family Sepiidae; genus Acanthosepion; species Acanthosepion esculentum. Next base: position 21,173,607 of record OZ038491.1, read on the forward strand.
CAAATCCAATTAAATTCACATTCCGAGATTCACAGATGAGACAATTTCTTATCCTAAGAATGAATGGAGAAACAGTAAAAAATAAATGTGATCAAGAGACGAGAATGGCATTCAAACTGGTATCCCTTATATTTTTAAAAAATCTAATCTTAGTTTTTTCCATTCTTTTTGTGTACTTTTCAATGCCATTTCCTGTCGTCATACTTTTATAGGAGACGAAACAACTTTCGTTCTTGTCCCATTCATTCTTCAAGCAACTAGAGATACTTATAAAAAGATACTCTGTGCGTGTCGTTCGGGAATTCCTATGTGCAGATTTAAATGGACAGATCCGATTATAAGGCTAAAACTGCACCAAAAACTAATCCGATTGATTTGACAAAGAAATAAAATAAAGGACAATCAAGAATGGATTTTTCACAGTCAATCATTTATTGTTTCATTTTCTCCTAATGCGACTTCTTAGTCGATTTCGTTTTTTTTTATAATAAACCAGCTTTTTCGTTAATCTTCTAAAGTCATTATCTGTCTAGATGTGCAGATTCCTATCTATTGATCGATCTTAGTCTATTCATCTCTCATTTTCTTTTGTATATATCTTAGGCCGCTTCTCTTAATGCCACTCAACTTATATGTATGTATGCTCTAGCCTGTCCCTTCTTATGGATATAACTATATATGCATATATCTATATAAATTAAAATTCCAGAAATTATTATTAATAATAATATTATATCCAGTAGACTGGATGGTTTCACAAACGTTCACTGTTAGAAATGGGCTACGGATGGTATATATGATGGACGTAATAGCTAAAGAGGTAGTGCATCTGTGACTGTGTCATTGTGGCAACTACTGCATGTGGAAATGTTTGAAGGAAAGTTGGGCGCTGAAAGATGCGATAATTCATGTGCGTGGTAGCATCTGCTTTAAATTATTTCACGGAAAACAGTAGTGAGAGTAGGGTTTGGAATGTGTGAATTCCGGACAGATATTTTAGCAGTACATGAAAACTGAGGGCGCGTCTACAGGTAATGACATAAACGTAAGCATGCAAAAATAAAAAAGGAAATATTGCATAAAGCTAACCTAGGTGAAAAGTAATGCTGCGCAACCCCTCAATGCTATTTTTGTCGTTGTTGGGTAACAAGGGCATCAGTGTTGACACCTTACCTGGGCCAGAGCACATCACTATTGTTCCGTAGAAGGTAGGTACCGTGTTGCTTGGCCAGACGAGTTATGCTTCTAGTTGTTTGGGGCAAACAATCGAGTTCCTGTATACAGCATGAGTTTTTGGATCAAGTCTATTTGCAGTGTGTTGTAGTGTTTCTGTATTTTATCTAAAATGGTGTGTGATGTGTTCTGTTGCAGTTGGCGAGATGCCACTGGCAAAACTAGAATCTGTTTTGACAGGTGTAATAAATATATATCTTTTTGCAAAACATTTACACTCCTTTATGCATGTTTCATGTCTCTCCAGCGGTAATAATTCCTTCCTACAAGATAAGACAACCTTCACACTGTCATCCGTCTTCATTTATGTGCTTTGTTCATTCAGAATGTGGACAATCAATGGCTTACCACAAATTCCAATCCTTTGTTCTGCCATTCACATACACAGGCTTGTTAGTTAGGTTAGTGGATGTTTCCTTTTGCACTTTTTGTTTTCAGTTTGTAATATGAAAATATTCACGTTCCTTTTGATCATTATTTTGCTTTATTCATTTCAACTACTTCTTTGTTTCCATTTTTGTAAAACTTTCTCGTTGCTCACATGCTCTGTCCATAGTATTCTCGGCATCCCTCTATAGAACCACATCTCTTGTGACTTCTTTTCCTCCATAACACACCGCATGATAACGCTATATTGTAATTTTTTTCGTTTTTTTTTATTCCTGTTTCAACTGTCGTTTTTAGCTCTTTTTTCTGCATCCGATTATGAAAATTTGAAATCAGTCGGTCATTCCAAAATTTCCGATTTAAGAAACCAAATACTTATTGATATTTCCGATTTAAGAAACCAAATACTTATTGATATTTCCGAAAAGAAACCTTCTCACAAAAAGCACAAGTAGACATCAGATAAACCATAAAGTTAATATTTCAGAACTTTTTATTGTCACTGAAAGAACGTTTTATTTATGATTTTTTATTTTAAATCACTTGATATAAAGACGTTTGAAATGTTTTCGCATACATTGCTTATGCAAAAATACAGTTGCTTTGTAGTATAAACGCACTAATAGGCACTGATTACAAATCCTTTGTAAATGAGTTCACATATTTGTATAATAATAATGACTTTTAAAAAGTCCAAGTTAAGCAATAAAGTTACTTCCTAAACTTGGTTTCTTTTTGACTGTCTGGAGCTATTAAATACATATCACTTCTGTTGTCATCCACAGAACCTTAGTTGTAAACGAAAGAAGCTTCTGGAATTTGGAGCGAATTGGCTCACTTGTCTTCACTGGAGTAAATTTTTATGGAGAAAAAGTGACTTTTCTGATTTCAAAAGAAAAAGGAAGAAAAATTGATAACATGACAAAATATTAGAGGAATTTGCTATAAAACAAAGCGCTTGGAATTTATATTCTCATGTTTAGTTCTCATTAAAAATTTAAAAATTACGAGGACAGTCCCCTTTCCTTGTAAATGCATTTAAATAATTTTGCTGTAGAAGGATATTCCGTACGATTTAATATTAAAAGAAATTGAAAACACATTGAGAATTTTGTTTTTTATAATAGTCCTTACGAAACTAAACAATTTTAGCTATTACAACTCACCATATTTTTGTCTTTTTTAAATAAACGTAACTAAACACTCAGGCATGTGAATTCATTTATTGAAAATCACTTGCACAAATTGTATCTCTTTAAGTGAAATGAAAGACAGCAGATTAAAAAATGAGTCAGATAAGTTGTCAAACACCAAAGCCCTAGAGTGGTCGCTTTATTCTGAAAAAGTCTACAGATAACAGGAAATGATCATATTGCGTTTCATAAAATTAGCTTTTTTCACAGTAATATCGGTGAGTGTACACACACATTCCTTCAGCTTCTATGGAAAATAATATCTTAAATTGTATGTTCACTAAATTTTGTTAAAATTTGTACTGATGAATAAACTAATGAACTGCAGTAGCCACTGATATATATATATATACGTTTAAGCAAAAATAAAATATTTCGGATTTAATCCCTTTCTTAAATTATTAGTGTCTTTGTATACTCTAGGGTAAAAAACAGAGCAGATATGGATGTTTCGAGAATCGGCAAAGAACGTGAAGGGAAAAGCGCTATTTTGAGCTTTCTTTAACGTGATCGAATCGGATAAGCATGTCAGATCTTATGACAGTTCCTCATAGTGGATGCACGCATATCTTCTGACAAGGTTTCTCGAATATTCAGGCCGGTAAATGTAATTAAACAAAATACTGTTTAATTAAATTAACAACATTTACTCGAATATGAGCATGTATCTAAAATAACGTTTAAGAAAAAACAAATTATATATATATATATATATATATATATATATATATATATATATATATATATATATATATATATATATATATATATATATATGCTTTAAAAATCAGGAGATCAGTTGAATCCGCTACCTTGGTTTCAACCTTACCGTATCCTCAGGCAATTATAATCAAATGAACTCTTAACGCTTTATTTTTTAAAAAAATTAATGAACGCTATATTATTTAAAAAAAAAAAACAAACGCATGAGAGGGAGGAGGACGATGTGAAGAAGGAAGGAGAAGAGGGAAGAGAAGAAAAGCAAGGGTATTATAAATGTATCGGTTGGGGGTTATTGAAATGTACATTTGTTTTGTATCATCCAACCTCATATGTGCTTAAGAGGAATTACCTAATATATAAGCAAGGACTCAAGACTTCGGATTTCTGGTTCAAAAGGTTCTTTGAATCCGGAAATGTCATAATTGTCAATTTTTCCCGTTGGCGTCGGTTTCAAATATTGTTGTGGCTGTTATAAGGCTAAGCTTTTTAAAAATTTTCCAGCTTACAATCGGATTCCTGTTATTTTTTCTTTTTAATTCCACACATGTTCAGCAAGTTTGGTAGAGCACCTAAGATTTACTAACTTGAATGACGACCTATGATTGTATCATCTACATTTGAAAGTACGTTCAGTACATCCCATGGAGGCTTTATTTTGGGCCATTAATATCTGTTATTTCTGTTTTATAGATTATTGCTTCTATTTTACAAGCTCCATCTAGTGGACATCTATTCTTATTTCTACAGTTGCATATAATTATATATATATATATATATATATATATATATATATATATATATATATATATGTGTGTGTGTGTGTGTGTGTGTGTGTGTACGCGTATGTTTGTGCAAACTACTGCTAGTTGAACTGGTTGTGCATAATATATAATCTCCATATAAATGTGTGTGTGTTGTGTGTGTGTGTGTGTGTGTGTGTGTGTGTGTGTGTGTGTGTGTGTTGGGGGGTGCTTGCAAAAGTCGCAGATTTTTCATCGGTGTTATTGTCCGGGTTTCAAGTGAAAAGTTAACGTTGGAATTTCAAATTCAGATTTTCTGAGCAATTAGTACATCAAAATAAGGGAGGGTGGCGCGACACAATCTTCCATTTTGTTGTTGTATTATAATAAGCCAATACTATACCGAATGCTGATTAATCCCTTGAACTGACACAACACAATCTTCCTCTTTTCGCTTTAGTGTGATTAAGGAATAGCGGAGAAATTTGATGACGTCATTTGCGTCCCTGGATGAAGCCAGTACGTGAGGTCATCGATGCATCAGTGCATTTTTCTTCTCGAGCCACTTGGAATCATTGTTGCTAAAATCAGAGAACTGAATCTGTCTCACGTGATTGTTTCACTCAAAGAGATGAGTAAAGAAAAGATTTCATTGATTTGCTTCATAAGAATACCAGACTTCAACAAATGCTTTTCGCGTTTCTGTCCGTTGGGATTTGAGCGACAGAATAGAAATCAAATAAAATAAGAATGTAAATAGAAACAAAAGAAAATCCTTTATTTTAATGAATTATACAATTCTTAGCAGATTATGAGCGCCTTGCAGCGGAGAAACAGTAAACTAGTCTCGTAGAACATCTTTACAAGAGTGAGTTCGATCCTCAGCAGGTGTGTCTAATTTGTGGCGTTATGTTAAACTTCGTAAATAAGTATGGTCGTCCAATCGAAAAAAAAGGTTAACAAATTTACTACTACTGTAGTGAGTTCGACCTGCCTTCCTTGTTATTGTACCAGACGAAAGTAATCATACTAAATGCCTTTAGAATGAATTAATACATTTATTTGACTATCGCTGCCTTCCTTCTGTCCCAATTGCCTTCGGTATGTCTTGTGAATGTCAAATTTTCCAAGCCCCCATTCCTCATCTGTCTCTGTCTGTTTCTGAGTTTAAGTGTCCTACAGTTCACGAAAGTATCAAGTAAACATTTCCTTTAGACAGATGACGAGATTCTATAAAATTAAAGACATCTTCCAAAAGAGAATCCTACCATTCTGTGTTTTGGTGGAGACATCGACATCAGGTCTGTTTTAAATTCGAATCCTGGTTATGGCAAGTTGTTGAATGCAGTACTATGTAAAAGCTATGGCAACTGCTATTATCCTTGGGAATTTGTACAATACAACTTTCTGAATAGTATGGCCTTGTTAAAGCCATGAAGAGGATGTGGTTTTACTATTTGTAGATTTAGCAAAGTATGTATAAGGTTACGTACATATTTATACATTGTATATCATTTCTAGTTTTGATACAGTTAGACATAAAATTATCTATTAATGCTAAATCGATGAAGATAGGTTCTATTCGTCCATTACCGTTTGTAGAGTTGCGATGCGGCTGCAAATTTAATAAAACATCGAAAACCTCTAATTCGCACTTTTAAATGATTCCGATGTTTCAGTCATTTAAATTGGAATAATTGATGATATCGCTAATCAAAGTGACGTCACATTTTTATCCCTAAATGTTCACTCAAAGTCCAATCAAAGTCACTATCCTTTATTTATGGGGAAGAAAGTTAAATACCGGAGGGTGTTATTGATATAGATAGTGTTGACACAGGAATAAACATTGCATTATAAGTTATCTCCTGTCATTTCACCTCTCCAAGTTCTCCATTGCTTTAACCAGGTATTGAACTCAAAACTCCTTGGGTCCTGTCACTGGATCCAACCAACGCCTTTATTCATTGTGCCATGTGTCCTTAAGTTATTTGGTAAAGCCCTGTGATTTTGTAGCGACCGCTTATAGGCCCTGATGAAGGATTGTCTTCTTTAAAGGATTTATTCATTTGAAGATATTTTAATCTTTGATCTGAGAAAGCGGTTGGGCATCGCTGATCGTTTTGACATTTCTGAATGAGTTGAACGCGCGATGCATGGCATCCATATGAAAGTCTACATCTGATAAGAGGCTATTTAAGAACATTATTCGTTTTCATATTAATATTTTAGTTTCGTAGCAGCTTACGTTATGGGACATAAGTACCGCCAGGCGCAGCCTATCCTGTGTTGTAGATAGGTTCACTTATCGCCCGCTTTATACTCCTCCTCGATTTTTTTTAACGGGAGTAGAGGCTTATCCACTGTTTCCTGTTTAGGATTGGGTCTCTGGTTCCTTCAGCCCTGTATTTCAGACATCTCCTCTTGAAATCTGAAATTTTAATCTGTAATTATTTTTTTCCTCTCCTAATAGGAGTAAATAGGTTTTCCTATCGTCTGATTCACAATCATCCTTAATCTTTTCAAGAAAAGTAAAGGTTCATGCCTTGTTTTCTGATTAGGGCTGGGATTCCGGGTCCTTTTAAAGTTTATTTCAACTCTATACTTCTAGCATCTCCGCCCGAGCTCTGAAATTTTTTTCTAGTCTAGAATTAACTGTTTACATTTCCTGTTATTTTGCCGTTTTTTACATTAATAAAACCCCACACAGTAACCCTCTACCTTGAGTGGCCTTTGGGTCTTATTCTGAGTGAACATTAGTAAAAAAAGAAAAGAAAATATCTAACCAAAATATATAGGTAGACATCCAAATAGAGCTTGTAATTAACCTCAACGTCAAAGACAATTACACAAAATTTCAACTTAGATGATTGCATAAACTGCTTTGCAATTCCATAAGCATTTAGCACGCTAAAATCAACAAAGAAAACTCCAGAACTGACACAACATGCAGACTAATCAATATAACAAAAAGTGAATTAGGAAAAAAAGTAAAATTATACTAGAAGAAATGAATTCTCAACTTTCGATCAAAATTAGTGGAAAAACAGAAAATCAGTAAGAAGCAGGTTCTGTAAGTGTTGGCAAAAGAAAAACATAAATGTTATGGTTTTCTCTTCACTATTCAGTCTATATTAGATACGGTCTTTTAATTAACATAAAAAACACATAAATTGATTGAGTAAGAATTATAAAATACAAATACAGAAAATCACCATTATTTGACAAATAATAACAAAACATCATGTCTTTCATAAGGAATAGAGGAAACAATTGATGTAACCATGGGAAGCTATGACAGAGCTTATAAAACCCTTCGACATTGTTTAAATATATATTTGCGCACACTACCTAGGATTATTAACAAAATGGCGGTATGAACATAATAAAAGAAACTGCAACAAACAAAAACATAAAAAATCAGAAAGATATTTTTTTTAAAGAAATAGAATTCAAAATTGGCATTAAAACGCACCTAAAAGCGCTAGACGTCTTCGATATAACTTTAACCTTCCACAAAAATATACAAAAATCATTCAGAAAACCAAATGACAACCTATTTGATATTTTCTTTGCCTCCAATCCAGCATAAACAAATCCTTTACTCTTTCCGCCGCAGATTATATTACAACTCATGAAACGCCCCCCTCCCAAAAAAAACAAAAAAAAAAAAACAAAACAAAATCAAAAAATTTAACGGAGCCAAAAATGAATACGAAATTGCACAAAAAAGACAAAGGATTTTCGCCAAAACCTACATTTAAAACCACCAAACATAAAAAATATGGCTTAATTTACCCTATAATGAGGATACAAAAAATATAGGTAAAATATTCATCGAATTCATTGGCAAACACAAAATATTCAACACGACTAACCTAAAACTGAATAATTTTGCACCGAACAGGTGCTATAAAAATCAAAGCAGAAAAAAATCACTAGTATATCACAAACATTTATATATATGTAAACGCAGAACAAAGTCCCAGTGCTCCCTAAAGGTAACTACTTCCAAAGTAACGTAATATACCAAGCTACTGTAAGACCCAAAGAAAACTAAATAAAAATATATAGGCATTACAGAAGGTCTCTGAAAACAAAGAAGCTACCCACACAAAACGCCATTTAATAATAAAATATATTCAAAGAACACAATACTTTCAAAGTATATATGGAAACTCAAAACAAACCTAAATACACAAATAATAATACAGAAAATAACAAAGACAGCACCAGCTTGCAACAACATCTCAGAAGAACGTAATATTTGCCTAGAGGAGAAATTAGCGATAATCACATTTCCAAAACAGATAAACTAAAAAGATAAACTACTATGCAAAAGATCAGATACTGCTGACTACCAGTAATTGGATTTTCCCTATTGCTATAATGCTATAATATTAAGTATAAACAGTTAATATCGCAAGAAATGGCGTAGCTGCTCACTCATGGCAATAATGCTTGCATTAATTCCTAACGTCAGATCATCTCTTTTTTCTAATTTTCAATGCACAATCTGAAGGTTTAGTTTAAAAAATTCCAAAATATATGCACCGTTTACAGTATTTCTACCAGCAAATTACGCACTTTTTATATATGAGACAGAGTCCATCAGTAACACTGTTAATTGTCTGAAGACGCTCCTTAATATAGTGTGAAAATTTAGCTTACAAAGAGAGTAAGGAGGGAAGAGTTCCCAGTATTGAAGAGAAAGCGTTTCTAGATACACATCACCTGCTTTATATAAAGACTGCTAAGAAGTAGTATTGCAGAGAAGCGGGAAAATGCCATTCACCATACAGTGTCAATTCCTATCTCCACGCACACACACACACAAACACACGCATATACGAATTCACACACACACACACACACACACACACACACACACACACTCTCTCTCTCTCTCCCCACCCTCTCTCTCTATATATATCTTAATCTCGTCGTAATCTCTCTTCAGCAATTTCAATCCTTTTCTCTGTAAAAAGCACATTCCCAGCTTATCACTATCAGAATTGGTCTGAATACTACATTACTTGGTTATCTAACCTCAGATTTCATTAATTTTTCTTGTCGCGTTGTCTTTTACAACAATTCTTTCCCTTAAACCGAGCGTCTTTCTTTCTTTTCGTCATTTTTTATTTCATATCTCGGCTTTTTTCATAGAAAATCCACAAGAAAAAATTAAACGGGCCTATAAATACTGTTAAAGAGAAAGATTGACATTGTGATCGTGATATTTGAAAAAACTGTCAGTAGTATCTAAGCTTGTGAGTGATAGATTGGTCGGAAGTGATTGTAATAGATAAATAACATGAACAGACTCAAATAGATAGATAGATAGGTAAATAGATAGATAGATAGATAGATACTCGTAGGTATGAATATAAAGTAAATACAATAATAGCATCAAATGACTGTTTTTTTTTTTATTCTATCGAGTAAATGGTAAATGCGTACAAAGAAAGAAATAAAGAAGGTAAATCTAAAGAAAGAAATGAAAACGGTCGAATCGGCCGCGCCGTGTGTCTGTTGAGCCAATGCAATCAATATTATCAACGAATCAAACTAATCATATTTTCTTGAATCTATTGTTAGACACTAAAACGTGCAATGATGGCAGTGGAGGTTGTCGTAGATTTAAAAATGAAGAAGAAATATTAGGAGAAAAGGCTTCTCACCATGAGGCAAAGAAGGCGAACGTAAGAAAAGTATGAAAGTGGCGACGTAATTTGGACGCAGAAACGATAGTCGGCAAAACCTAGAGAATGAAAGAGAGGAAAGGAAACTTAATGCGATGCATTTTAAAACAGAGAGAAACGGTGTTGGCAAAAGACAATAGAAGAGAAAGGAAAAGAAACTGGAGGAAACGCGAAGAAAGGGGGAAGAAAATATAAAGAAAAGGAGTATGAAATGGAAACGAAAAGTGATTGGAAGCGTAGAAGAAAAGTTAGGAAAAAGAAGAGAAGAAAAACAGAAGAAAGAAGAACGAGAATGATGTAATTTCAGGATGGGAGGAAGTTGAACGATATATCGAAAGGATGAAGCAAAATAACAACGCAGAATAAAGAAAGATCTCAAGTAAGTGGGAAGAAAATTGTAGGAAAGAAAGACAGAGGGATGGCTGCGACTATTAAAAAAGAAAATGGGAAGAAAAAAGCCCGACAGCAAGAATTGATTAGCCGACGTAAATGAAAAAATTGTAATTGAAGAAACGTAATTAATAAAAAAATGATAGGAATAAATATAGAAACGAAAGTATGAAATCTGGACAGATGCAAAAAAAAGTGATGAAGGGAAAAATAAAAAGTAAGAGAATAAAAAATATAACAAGAAAAAACAGTTTTTAAAGAGAATAATTGAAAAAAAGACGGAAGAAAGAATATAAAAAAATCGTGAAATGAAAACAAAATGAAAAGATGTAATTGAGGTTTGTCGGTCGGAAAAGAAGTGAGAACAAAAGAGAATATGCAAACAAAAGCAAAAGACAACAGGAAAAAATGCACCGTAGAAAAATATTTACGAAATATTTAAAGGAAATAGAAGATAAAGATTTTGAGTGGAATAGAAATATTGAAGTATTGAAAATCAATCAATAAAGGAAGTATCTAATGTGGAAGAAAATGAAGGTATATGCGCAAATGTTGTCAACTGTAAACTCAATTATACTCAGCTATTATTTGTACAAAAGAATTCTTAACAAATAAATCGTGGGGGTGAAAATTTCTTGCTTTTACTTAGGTTAAATATTTCTAAGACAATTCATTTATTGCTAGTGATATTAAACATCAATTATAACTCAAGTGAAATTCATCGTGGTAGATATTTCCCACAGATTATCAGGAAGCTAAAAGTCTCATACATTTTTCCTGTCTGTTTTATTCACTGAATTCGTAGGATAGTCAATTCTTTAATTTCTTCTCATGCGGTTCTGGTGCAGGTTTATAGTTTCATTGTTTATGCTGAACCTGAATGAAAGCCACTGAATTCGATAAAGTTCTACAAAAATCCTTAGTTAATCATTACCAATGCTCATTGGCCATCCGGTACGATGTGCATTTTTGGCTCTAAATAAAAAAAGTTCATAAATCACTTATAAGCAGAATTGTCATTCATTTCATCTTCTCCAAACGCCGTAAATAGTCTGTTTCTGCTAGAAACCAAGCTCTTCGAAATTTTGAGTCGATTTTTTGTTTTAATTCCTTGTTACTCGAGTTATACAATTCTGAGAGTTTCTAATGTGTATAGGTTTTATGTTGTCTATGGAATATTGCAATTCAATTAATTCATATTAAAAAAAAAAAACGATAAAAAGAAAATATGAAAACCGCACATCAGTTTGTGTTCCCTGTTTTGAAACAAGATGGAAAGTTCTTAGTCGCAGTTGAAGAGAAACTTAAAAAAAAGAATCAGACTAATATTAGATAAAGACACGAAAAGTATGATTTTGCGGTACTAGACAGAGGTATTTTGGTGACACTGCGAAGTAGCTATTCAATCTGATCAAAATAATCTATGGATTTATGTCAGCAATCAGTGAGGAAGAAATAGATAAGTTCTGCAGCACACTAGAAAATGACAAATATCAAGTCTAAATGCAAAAATAGGAAGGGAAATTGTGAAAATAGTTGGTAAATATGTCTTTAGATCACGTTATGAGTGGAGTGAAAAATGTCCCAGTAATAATCAACACTTGGTTTGAAGAACATTTAAATTGCTTGAGGACTGTTTGAGGATTTAGAAACGTAGTTTTAATCTTTGAAACACACTAAGGCGTTGAATGCAACCGTGATGACTTTTCAGCTATAAAAAGAAATATCAGGACAGAAAACTTATCCTTTGGTAGGATGTATAAAATTTAAAGTAGGAACAAACCTAATGGAAAAAGGAGAGGTACCACGCCAAACGAATCTACAACGGACAAAAATAGCCTACAATACATAATTTATTACTAAAGTGTGAGGTTAGGTAAGGACTGGAGAAGGTGAAGAGGAAGAAAGCAGCAAATCCAGGCGAGATTCTAGCAGAAATGTTGAAAGCAGTAAAGGGTTTTGGAATTGATAATTTTATTGAAGTGATGAATGAAATATATGACAGCGGTGAAATACCGGAAAATCTGAATAGTTTAATCTTCATAGCGCTGCTAAAGAAGCCGAGTGCGAATGAATACGAATTCCGTTAAATAATAATTAACCACATAACAAAGCTAATAATTAGTATTCTGATGAGTAGAATAATGAGCAGAATTATACTAAAAGTAGTGTAAGAACAATACGATTTTTTCAAGATGTGAGAAGAAGGAATATAATTTTCACGGTTAGGACCGGCAAATGAATTGCAAAAGAGACCTATAACTTGGTTTCATAGATTACGCAAACACATTCGAAAAGAAAAGCTTGATCAAAATAGAAAAGTTATACATATAACCTGTATCTGTCTATATTTCTGAGATGAGGTATTATGTACATTATTTACATTATTCGGACAATTGTCCTCATCTTTGTCGCCATATTTATTACAACGTTTCGGCCGTTGTACGCTCCGGAAATGTCGAACTGAACCCTTTTCAGGTTCTACTGGACCATGTGAATAAGACCTTCGATACAGTTCACAATGGAGAAAGAGAGTAACAACACACTCCCATTCCTGGATGTTCTAATATCTCGAACAGAACATGGGTTCAAGACATTCAACGGAAAGTAACTCAATTTTAACTCCCACCACCCATACAGCGTATAGAAAGGGATCGTTCGCTGCTTACAACACCGAGCAAAAGTTATAAGTGGCGAACCAGAGACATTAGATAAAGAATTGGTCAGTATAAGTAGTACTCTACAACGTAACAACTACCCTGGGTACATGGCAGCAGCCCCAAAAAACTGGGATAGGCGGGTACAAGAAGAGGAGGAGGGCGACAACAACACTCAGAAAACAGTCTGCCTGCCTTATGTGAAGGGGTTATCAGGGAAAATACAAAGGATCTGCTGTCCATATAACATCAGGACACCCTTCAAAAGCTTGACGACACTTCGCAGATATCTCTCCCAAGTAAGACCCCGCCCCCTAAAGGAGAACATGACTAAATACTGTGTGTACGCTATCCCGTGCAACTGCGGAAAGAAATATAAAGGAGAGACAGGCCGCCCCCTCAATGTAAGGCTTCAAGAACACCAGAAAGCTGTAACACGAGGGGAAGTGGAAAAATCAGGCGTGGCTGACCACACATGGAGAGAGAAGGGAGATCAACGCCCTCTGTGGGATCAGGTTGAGATCATAGACAAGGAACACCATTGGAAAATTCGTAAACTTAAGGAATCAGCACATATGCTAGGCCACAAAAATCTCCTGAGCCGACCAAGCATAGAAAAGAATACAATATGGGAACCAGTAATAAGGAGTGCCAGAGAAAAGCGATAATAACAACAAAGTTGCAATATGAGCTCTGGTAAAAACATGCAATGATAACAGCAAAAATTGCAATATGAGCACTGGTAAAAATGGTTGCTGAAGACATTAGGTTTATAATACCCAGAAATTCATACACATGGCACAGTGGATAAAGGCGTTGGTTAGATCCAGTGAAAGGATCCAAGTGTGAGTTCAATACTCGGTTAAGGCAGTGGGGAACTTTCAGAGGGAAAATTAACAGGAGATAACTGATAACTGACATCCATTAAACATGGCACGTGGAATTAGAACAGTCTACCCCAGTGAGCGAAATAAAGGGTTCAGTTCGACATTCCAACCACTGAAGAAGGCCGGAACGTACAACGGCCGAAACGTTGTAATAAATATGGCGACAAAGATGAGGACAATATAACCTGTAATCTCTACTGGGTAAACAATTCGTAAACAGATAGAAATCGATGTAAGTGTACACGCACAAATAAAATGAAAAGGTTTTCTCTCCGGATAAATTCAATCTGTACTGATGATTCTCAAGAAAACCAACTAGTATTTGTTATCGGTGGACGTCACCATAACAATATTCGCTAAGCAGTATTAGACACAGTAGTCGATAAGAAGCAAGAAGAAAGGTCTAATCGTTAAATCTAGGAAGATAGAATGCATGCTTTTTAAAAGAACAACCCAAGGAGTTTCAAATATTTTATAAGTAACAAATTATGGAATGTTTGAGGAATAATGAATGAATAGTGAAGGATGTATTTCAGGAAGTGAGAAAGGTGTTAAGAGATTGAAAATATCTTTAGAATTAAATAAAAGTGTGGTGAGTTATTACTATTAATGTCTAATAGCTTATATGATGAGGAAGAAAAATGATAGACTTCAAGTGATAAATATGAGATGCTATCACCGAAAGTTCAGAATACCATAAATAGAATACGGAATAAACAGGGAATTTTTAAGAAGAGAAATAACAAAGAAACGACTACTGATAATCAGAAGCATACACACTGAGGAAAGAAGTCTCCACGTGGCAAAAATATTTTCATCCTTTCATCCGAAGCAAGGCGTTAATGCTACTAATACACAAGAGGTTACAAGGAGTGGAAATGGAAGAGAATAAGACTTTATTGAGGAGAAAGGACAATAAAAGAACAGAATTCACGAAGATAAAAGATGGCGATTGAGGTTGCATTTAGATTATTGAAGATTGTAGATTGCAGGGAAGCAAGAAACCGGAAAAGAGTTCCACAGGAGAGAAGTGCGAGAAAAAACTATTCTGAAACTATAGCCAGAGCACCAGACCAGGTGTGGCAGCAATATTCATGGACGAATGGTAGATTTATAAATGTGTAAAAGAGATTTTAACGAGATGTTTACGGACTTGCAATTCGAAGAATTTATCTTTTTTAAAACTAATAAAAAAGGGAACGTAAAAATCCGAAGGTACTTTTTAGTGACCAGCTTTCTTCTTCTGGAATTTCTTTGAAAAATCAAAAAACAAAACAAAAAACAAAACAAAACCAAAAACAAATCAACAAACAAACAAAAAAGAAAAACAAACACGCATTTGTATATTTAAAATTTACTGTTACATTATAAGAATAGAATGCTACGTAATGTATAGACTTTATTACAACAACATTGTTTCACTTAACTAATCAAACAACTTTAGTAATAGAGAAAGGATAGTTGCGATTCATCGTCACATTTGTATAAGCGAAAAATAAAGAGAGGAATGCAGCCAGCAAAAAATAGAAACAAATGAAGAAAGAATAGCAGCATTTTGTTTTGTTTCGACTTCACAGTGAGAAGCAAAGAGAAAGAAAAACAGAAAGTCGTAAACTCTTTAGTTCTAAAGTGCAAGAAAAGAAAAAAGGAAAATATAACACTTGACACACGATAGCCATTGGAATGATGAGAACGTAATTATTCTTACAAAACAATAGTTTTAACAGCCAAGGTCTCTTACATAAGGGCGGAAGGGAGCCTAGGACATTATAAGTACTCGTATCTCTCCCTTTCTTGATTCCTTAAAATTATAACAGTAATTTTCGTGAGATGAATATTTTTGAAATTAGAAAAAAATTAGATTTTATGTAATTTCATCCTTCATGAATTTGTTTTTCCTATCGACATTTTTTTTTTCACATTTTGTTTACAACAACAGCCACAACATCGACAGAAAGAACATATCGGATTATTCCAGTCGCAATATAAACATCGCCAGAGACGAGAAGATTGACGAAAAACAAATGAATCACCAGTTAACATTAAAGAATTAGAGACAAATCTTTGAAGCGCAAGAAAACATCCCTTATTTTTTTCATGTGTTTTCCTATCTTTTCAATTGCATGTTCATAATTTCGATTACCTTCTTTTCGTTGTACAACACACACACACACACACACACACACACACACACACACACACACACACACACACACACACACACACACACACACACACTTCCATTTCCTGCAGGTGAATGTTCGAAACTTGCTATATTTTTTGTATCACGGTTTTCAGAGAATGCGGATTTTGCATACTAGATAGACTCTAAGTTACACTTCAAAGATATTGCTTTTATATTAATTACTAGTTGATCTCTTCCGCAAAAAATGATAGTATATATGAAATTGAGATTGAGTGTTCTTATTACTTATTATTATTATTTTTTATTATTATTATTGTTTTTAAATAATTTTAAGTTATCCTGAAATTTCCACTGACTTTCAGGCATTGATTCACATAAATATTTATTACTTGTCTCTTTAGCAGAATTTTCGCGAAATAATTGCCAGCAAATGACGTAGTGTGATATTTCGATAGTTCGGACATTTCAATCTTTTCTCCATTGTTTTTGGTAGAGTCATGATTACTGTATTTTCCAAATCCTGGGCTAGTCTTCTGTTTTCCCAGCAGAAAACAGAGTTTGTGAAGTATTGAATACAGAACCGGTCTCTATTCTTCCATATCTCTTAAGGTATAACATCAACGCCAAATGCATTTTGCTTTCTCGATTGTTTTGCAATGTCTTATGATGCAGGTATTATCATTAGTTCTAACTGAGTTGATAGTTGTTGGATATATTTTACTGGAGTTTCCTCGAATACACGGTTGGTTAAGAGCGCATGAAGGTTGTTCAGATCAACGGTTTAGAATGGAATCCTTGGTGATTGACATTGTACAGTATCGCACCGACAGTGCTGCGTTGGGGGGGGGGTGAGCCAAGTAAGATGTAGCAGATTATTCTTTCAGTGTTTGATAGAATCTCGACATAAGCGCAAAGTTGATTCTATAGGATACCGTCCCGTCATTAGTTTTGCAAGTACCGGAGGTTTCGTTGGAGAGTGTAGGAAGTGGCTTTTTTTTAACTAGGCCGGATGGAAGAGCAACATGTGCTTAGTAGGCGAGCGTATTTTTTGAAGCGGTAATACTGGATCGCGTGGCTGTTTTTGTCAAACTAGTGGATTTTATAAAGAAGCCCACCATGTTTCTCGGAGTTTCTAAAATGACGGATTGTTTATGTCCACAGAGGGCGTCATTTGAGGTTTCCTTTCAGTAACTATCAATGGATTACAACTTCCTTTGGGATTTTGCTTTTATCTTCTTACTTTTGGGGCCAGTCATTAGGATATCCCAGGGTGCTACGTTCCTCTTTGTTTTAAGCTTTAGGTGGAGAATGAACACCAAGTTTTCAGTGGATAACTTTGGTCGGGGTAGCATTTTGCACGGGGTATTAACCTGTTATAGTCTTTATTTTACCAAGAAGGGCACGGAGTCATTTCTAGGAAGGAGCGTAAATCCATGTGTTTGTTAGCCTACTCTTTTATGTAATGCAAAAGTCCTGTTCTTTGCAGAACACCAGAAATAGGTGACAATTGATGTCACACTTAGCTACACTGTACCTTCCAAGTATATTTATCCAGAAGTCAACACTAAAACTGACTCATAAATTAAAGTCTCCAATGATGATGAAATTATCAGAAGCCGGTATAATCAACAGGAGGCTTTATAGATTGATGTAAAATTCGAGTTTTCTGTTTTTAATTGAAGAGCATGTAATGGTGATATTCGTTCAGAGGAAAGTGGAAGATGATGATCCAATTAAGAGTTTCCAGTTGGTACGTTGGTGAGTTTTGAAACGCTGGAATTTCTCGCCATGAGAACGGGATATTATCCTGTTGTGGTCTTTATTAGAGAGATATTTCTCCGTTTTAGGCTTGTTTGATGAGTAGAAGATCTAACCTGCTTATTGCGATTGAAGGTTTCTTTGTTCTGAGAATAGGAACCTCTTGATTATAACGTTATCGATGTCCAGTTGTGTTATGTCGACAGAGAGTGTAAAAAACAACGCTGTGTCATGTATGATTCTTAATTTTCAACTTCAGCTATTTTTATGCTAAGATTTTTGTTTATCTTTTAGGAAGATGAAAAGTGAATTTATTATGAGATTTTAAAACGAAACAAAATTGTCTAGATCCAAAACTTTCAACATTTAAATTTAAACGGAATGTGCCGAGGAAGATGTTATTTTCTAGATTTATTCAAACTGAATTTGTATAATAAATTTCTAGATCTTGAACAAATGAATTCTTTGCAACAGTAAAGTCTGTTCAAGTCGGCTGTGAATTAACGTGAAAAGAATTTATTTCTCTTATCCAATTGATTTATCTCGCGTGTTTCTTTTTAGATGTTTTCATTCAGTTCTTTTGTACTTACCTCTCAGAGTGTTGTATTATTATTATTTTTATTATTTTTTTAATTTCTTTTTATTTCTGATGTGTACTCATTTCTTTCCGGGTCCCGCCCAGGAACCTAAGGTTAGAAACGACATCATGGCATTTTCCACTGAAAAAAAGAATATTGTAACAGAGAGAGTTTGGAAACACACACACACACACACACACACACACACACACACACACACACACACACACACACACACACACACACATTTAATTGAAATTGTAGTAGATTTGAACAGCGAAATTAGATCAGAACAATTTTGTTTACTGATGGGAATCTGATCTAGCCCATTTGGAATTGGGTCATTAGGAAGACAATGGAAGATGAGCGAAATCATTTTTATCGGTTAAAATTTGAAATTGAGCTTACTAAGGCTATGAGGAACTTTTAAATTCACATGATTTTGGGTTGATAGCAGCACTCGTGATAATCCCGTGATGGCCAAGGGTCGATTTATGACCAGCCAGGTTTATCTATATAAACGCGCACAGAAATCTGTTGACAGTGTGGTTGGCTCGTCTGCCGTCAAGTGCAGTCGAGCTGGGTAGAGAGAGGTCGGAGACTGGAAGTGACGTCAGAGATTGGAACCAAACGCCCGCTAACATATTTTGTTGATATAAGTACGAAGAAGCGAATTACTCCAACAATCTAAGACTGCTACTGCTACTATTATTACTACCACTAGAAACGGAAACGTCGAACAAGCTACAATAATCAAAAGTTTGTTTTGGGGCTCGTCTGTCGTTGAGTGCAGCCGAGCTGGGTGGAGAGATATCTGAGACTGGAAGTGACGTTAGGGATTGGAACAAAACCCCCGCTAACACGTACTGTTAATATAAGTACCGATGCTTCTGCTACCACGAAGATTACTACTACTGTTACTAGCGCCGAGGAGGAACGCAACTCTAAACTTTAAGCCGCGCACAGAAGAGTCGTATTTCGTACTGAGACGTTTTCGCAACAAGCTAATCACAACCCACTCTCTCTCTCTCTCTGGCTAGGATGCAGTGTATGCGTTTTTACGTCAATTATATTCTTTTCTGTAACCCGTTTCTTTTCTATACTATTCTTTTCTGCTATATAAAAGACATTAACAATTCAACCATTGAATAGTTGTTTGTCCGGCTTTCTGCAGATATATATATATATTTTTGTGCATTCTAAATTTCTTAGCACAGACTCTCCAGCCGTGTCTACATTTTCAGTCGACCGTGAATGGATGAACATCATTTCTGATTTCTGGATCAAACCAAACACAACGTGGGCAGGAAGCAGGATTAAACCAGTGGACAGGTCTAATGATCTATGGATGCACAGGGGACCTACGGTCACTCCTTTAAGTTCGGTTAAGACCGATTAGACACCTCAATCCAAAGAGTAAGACGTCGGAGGTTGAGGGGCTGGGGCGAAAGTGTTAGAATATTGTACATAGCCAAAGCACTTCGTAAGGCGTAGGCTGTACTCGTGAAAAAATTATTAATTACTTAATTAATTAATTCTTTAAGGCATGGGCTTCCAGGAATCCCTTCAATTAGTCTACTGGAATCTTTTCCAACCAATCCGAGGGCTCCAACTACAACGGGGATTGTTCATGTTCCCATTATTATTATTATTATTATTGGGTAGATGTCTATGCTTGTATTTCCGGTGGACAAAACTGAGGCCATATTATACTTTTGTCTCAGCCACCTTCTGGCCATATTGCATTGCCATTGATGATAGGTAGTGATAATTATTTTGACTTTTGTATCTTTAACAAAATTTTCTCGTAATAGATCCATTGAATAGAAATAAGAGTAAACCAGTAAACAAAAATATATCTGCCTCCCCACCACCTCATTCTTTCTTTCTCCTGTATTCGTGAAATTAGTTCTAATTTCTGTAGCGTAGAATCTTTCCTCTTCAAACGTTCTCCAGATATATTCGCACTTTACGAAACTAATTTAAATTCTTCTATCGCTACCAATGAATTCTCTGTTTCATGCTATCTTCATCTTTCTCTAAAAGACTCTAGCATACTATCTATGGTGTCGGCATTTATATCCGTGAAAATCTTCCAATGGCAAGGGAATTGTCTCTTAAGTCCTCTTATGATTCTTTCATCTGCTTTCGGTTTTCATTATTGCACTCTGTTAGTTATCAGTTTTTCTTTTATCGCTCTCCTTCTTCTCAGTACTTAGATATAATTTCTGATAGTATAGAAATAGTTCTCTTTCTCTACATCTACCTGCGAATATTTGTGTTTGGTGATTTTAATGTTCATTAGGTTAAGTGGCTTAATTATTATAATGTTAATGATGAAGCCGGTATTAAAAACCTTCAAATTTTTTGTTGCCCAATCTCTTAGTGAAATAGTGGATTTTTTACTGGTTTTCCTAATATACCTAATCAACATTCTTTAATTCATTTGTTTCTTACCTCCTCTCCTAGCTCTTCCCGAGTATCACAACTCTGTCCTCTTAACAATTCGGACCACGCAGTAGTTTCTGTTGATATTTCTTTTGCGTCGTCTATTAGAAAGGAAGCTCCTATTCAAAAGACTTCTTTCTGCAACCAGCGTACCGATTGGGATTTATTTCGTGACTTTCTTCGAGATGCCCTTTGATTGAGATCCTTAACCTTCCTATTGAGAATTGTGTCACAGAGATTTCTTCTTGGGTCAAAGCCGACATCGATGCTTTTGTTCCTTCTCGGAAATACCAGGTGAAACCACAATGCTCTTCTTGGTTCACACCAGCCTGTTCTGTTGCTATAGCCCACAGGTATCACCTCTTCCAGGTTTTCCAGTGTGATAGTTCTGGTCACAACGGAAACCTAACTGTGTCTACTCGTAGTAATTGTAAACGTATCCTAAAGAGGCTAAGTCTTTGCGGAGACAAGTCTTTGAGACACCTGATAGCTTCTAACAAAAGTTTGGCTCTTGTGTCTTGGTCCTGATATTATCTTTATTTTACAGATTTTTCTTTGTTAATAGCACACAATCTTCCAGCATGAACAACAGAATATGCCACAAGGGAAAACCTGTTTCTTTAACGTCTTTCTGCATCTTTATAGCCATATTTTACAGACAGTGTATCAATTAGTCTTGTGCGGACTTGGCCATTTTGTTTCTCTTTCTGTCAACAACAAAGACACAATTATTTTCTTAATTCTGGCAGTTCGTTCAATTACACATTCACTTTTACTAGGTCGGTGCATTTTCCAGCCAGTCGCACGTATTCCGCCTTATCTATTAAATGAGGTGATGACATTTCATGTATTTACAGGGCATTCACTGCTTCATATTTCCATGGCTTTTCATCTTACTTAAGATTTTGAGTTTTTTTTCAATTGTATTTTCCTCATTTTTTCTTTTCTTTTTCTTGTTCCTTATTTTTTGTGAAGAAGCTAAACCTTGCTAAGAGTTTTTGCCATCTATTTAAAAACTAAAACTAAAAATCATATCGTGAATAAGACCTAAATTTTCACCATGCAAACGTGACAAGTGAGAAATACGAGGATCATTCAATAAATAAGGTGAATTTTTCGGTATAAGGACTTCTAATGCAGATAGAAGCTTACTTTTTTAAAATTTTTCAACGTAGTCTCCCAGCACTGTCACACACTTTTCCCATCTGTGCACAAGCTTCCGTATTCCCTCAGCGTAAAAATCTTTGGACTGATGTCTCAGCCAGTCGCTCACAACACTTTTGACTTCATCGTCACTTTTAAACTTCGTGCCTCTCGTGAACGCTTTCAAGGGACCAAACAGGTGAAAGTCTGAAGGGGCAAGGTCTGGGCTGTGAGGGGGATGAGGGAGCAGTTCCCAGCCCAGCTCGTTGATGGTCTGCACCGTTTGGGCTGCTGTGTGAGGCCTTGCGTTGTCATGATGCAAGATGACTCCTTCTGACTGATGACTCCTGCGTTTTTCTCAACGGATAAGCTCAAAGTACTTGCAATGTCATCCACTGTCACCCTTCTGTCAGACTGAATGAGGTCATTGACTCATTCGATCACCTCAGGAGACCTCACTTCTGTAGACCTCCCAGGCCTGTCTTCATCCTCAACACTGATCCGTCCTTCTTTAAACAATTTAGCCCACTTGTAGACATTTTTTGGCTGAAACATGTGGCACCATACACAGTTGACATTCTCCTATGAATTTCAACTGGTTTGCACCCTTCAGCAACCGAAACTTGATAACTGACCGCTGTTCAATCCTGCAGCATGCTTCTTGGTCGGCCATCTTTGTCAATCACTAAAACTCTCAAAGTTTTTTTTTAATCTGCAAAAGAAATTAAATCCATGTGAAAAAGAAGTTAAAAAAAAAAAGAGTAAGCTTCTATCTGTTTTAGAAGTCCTTATACCCAAAAATTCAACTTATTTATTGAATGACCCTCGTACTTTTACAGATTATTCATATGCAGCGACTTCTGTTTCTCTTAACATTTTCGTCACTGATCTGAATATTTCTCTCATTCAGTATGTAACCTTACATCATTCGATATGCACGCATAAACATTTTGACTATAGCACGCGTAATTCTAACAGAGGACATTTTTTTGAAACTTTTTAATAAGCCCTCATCATTAATAAGAAATATTCAAACTTTGTGGCCATTTCTCTTTTCAAATACCTTCGACGTACAAAATTTCGCCAAGAATCAAAGTCCCTCATATTCCAGTGTAAAAACCCAAAACATACAAATCGAAGTTTTTGAACAGCTTTACAAATCATTTTTTTCTGAAATGCTTTTAATTTTACAGATATTTTGCAGATTGAAACTGGACTTGTATTTTATTGTTCACAAAATTATTTGAGATTGAAGCAAATTTCCATCGACTGACATTAAAATTTGCTTTATGAAAAGAAATACACAATATAAAATCAAATTCCCCAACTCCCAAAAAAAAATTAAAAACTAGAGATTGTCTGTACGGCTAAGAAACGATTTTTCGCTGTTAATTTTTACATACCTAATATTTAAATTCGATTCTACTCAGAAATTTGTAGAAGTTGACCATGATAAAACATGATAAAATATATATATGTTAAAATCTATTTTTGTTCGTCTGTTTTGACGCAGTCCGCACAGCCATTACAACTGTAATCGTTAAAAAAGGTACTTTTATAAAAAGCATTACCAAAAGTTTCTGCTACAAATGATTGATAGTATCTATCTATCTATCTATCTATCTATCTATCTATCTATCTATCTATCTATCTATCTATCTATCTATCTATCTATGTGTGTGTGTGTGTTTGTGAACAGACAGGAAGGTCAGATTAAATAGATGTGAACAATCTGAAAAAGATCAGAATAGATAGATTAATAATTACATACTGAGAAATGTATCTTTAATACAAGTAGATAAATTGATATGCATAAATTGTAATAGGAAAATAGGTAGATAGATATTGATTGCCAAATAGACAAATAGATATATATGAACCGACTGGGATAGACAGGTCATATGCGTGGGTGGACTAGTGAGACAGAGAGAATATAAATTCGCGATAATCTAAGTAAATCACTTTGATAATGAATTAGATTGTTGGTGGAGGCGGCAAATTATGGATCATTATAAATAAAGTCAGACATAGAATGATATGTAAACTAATTAGTCTAACAGCAACACATACACCTCAACAAAAAAGTCTATCAAATTACATGTAAAATCGGAGGCATTTTTTTTACTATTTTCTCCTCTTTTCATATTTCTGATGATCATTTCTTTCGATGAATTATCGATAATGAAATTGCGTTTATGAAAATGACGTATTTAAAAGCACCCTCATTTACATTTGGTATTACAGTATTATGGAGTTTAACTAAATCCACTTATTGATAATCTAAGGCGCCTGGGCAAACAGTAGCTTACCAGATATATCAACATTGCATATAAAACCCGGGCGATTAAACTAATTTTTCAAAAAGTGATAAGTGAAAGTTATTATAAGACATCAAATTCAGTAGACTTTAAAGAAAATCTTTGAAGGTGTATTCTGCAGGTTTCCTATTAGTAAAATATTTTCTGAGTTAAAACCAAATCTCAGAATTTCATAAAATTTTAATATATGCAAAAATTTTGTTTTGAATTTGGTCATATGTGAAAGTAAGATAAAGTTCTAGTAACATTCTTTGTACGATCCAACAATTATTTCTTAATATTCCTTTGCTGAAATGGGGAGTGTCTTATATGCCTGTGTCTTGTATGCCATCAATTATGGTAATCAGTTGGTGACAATTCTGAAGGGTATGGACGATGCGGCAAAACTACGAATCTCAGCGCATTGAGTTAGTCATTCATTTTAGATATTTACATCCTTTGTCAGCCTTTGTTTTACTTGGAAATTTACCGCTTCCTTCAAACTGCCACAAAAACCTTGCTGTTTGATTTCGTCTACAAAATACCAACAAATTAGAGGCAATGTCATATTTGGATCCTTTTTCGAAACGCGTCTTAAATTCCAACAAATACGATACAATTATTGGAACGTATATTCACACCATTTTATCTTATTTTTTCGATGGTAAATGATTAGATGGCGGGATGATCTCGTAAAACGTTAGCAGTAATTTCGATTCCCGCTAAATGTCGTAAATTAAGTTTTGCACCAGGTTGAACTTATAATATTGTAATTGGTTAGAAACGTTTCTAGTATGATCTTCATGTTCTAAATTCCGCCCAAATGAACTGGATTTCACAGGTTTCGAAAACAACAAACTGATATATTTACGCTCTTCCAACCTCCAACTCATACGGTGGAGGATAAATGCATTTTTCTTTCAGTTGTTTGACCTCTCCAAAATACAATATATTATTTTAGTTGAAATATTGGAAATTTATTCTGTTTTTTAATTTTTCTGCTTTATATCTATCTATCTATCTATCTATCTATCTATCTATCTATCTATCTATCTGTCACTCACCCCTACTCTCTCTCTTTCTCTTTATATATATATATATATATATATATATATATATATATATATATATATATATATATATATATATATAACGTGTATTCACATTGGTCCAACAAGGTTTTTTTGTGATGGTGTAGGTTTGCTTGAAGATCAACGAAAGTGCTTTAGATTTTTCAGATTATTTAATTTTTCACTGCTTGTGTTTCTGCTCTTGAAATAGAAATGAAATTGCTTTTCCCTGTTCATGGTCAGTTATCTTGACAATTAAGATTTTACTGACATGTCAGTTGACGTTGTTTGCTCCAAATGACGCAAACAAGGAATGATAAATCCACACGAATGTAGGTGTGCATATGTGCATATGCGCCTGTGTCGTTGACATTTGTTAATCCCTTTTAATCGATTTAGTTAATCCACTGATCTGGCCGCCATTTGGTTCATTTTGCCTGCATTTGAAGTACACATCGATTTACGTCACTCGCAACAAAACTCTAATCCGCCATTTCCTTTCTTCCTTTCTCTCTTTCATCCATACGTTATGTTCACCCTTTCTTCCTTTCACTTTTTCTTTAATTCAGTTACATTTGTATTTTCTTTCTTTCTTTCTCTTTCTCTTTTACATTCTACCTTGTCTTGTATCACAGAAATTTGATTGATTATAACAATTAATTGAATGCTGGGAGTATGTAGCAGGTCTTGAAATATTGGCGTAACACAATCTTTCTAAACTTGTTGATCTTATTTGTCCTTTAGTCGAGCTAAGTTGAGAATTTTAATTATTCGATGTTTTTACGAAAACGTTGTCTTCACGTTAGAACAAACCGACAATTTATTAACTGTTAAAAAGATATTTATGTCAGGTTCTTACGAATAGTCATCAAAATTTGAAATATTTTATCGTAAGTCTTTGATCATTTTAAGGTTCGAAATCTTGTGCATCGACAGTCAGTCAAAAATTCTTTCTTTGTGTCCTGTAATTAGATATGTATATAAATGCATTCATAATGATTTTACTACAAAATATCTTGAAAACCAGGAGGAAAAAGATTGTCAGTTATCAATAATTAAGTTAAACATTACGGACAGAATGGGACTATTAAGAATTAGATCTTTTATATAAATAATGTAACTGCATTGTTAATGTTATTTGCATTGAAAATCAGGGAAAATGGGTCTGTCTCAGATATTAATGCAAACGTTACTCATATGTCTTATACAATGACAAAAAGAAAAAAAATAATGCTAGTTCATTGCATTTTTGTAATATCGCTTATACAAGGTAAGCAAAAAGTACTTGCTGTTTTTGATTTATTAAAATTATTAAAAAAAGGCATACAGAAAATTTGACATACCATTAGTCCCCAAAATAATACTCATCAGCATACAGGACCTTTTGACAACGTGCCTCCATCTGCTCAATGACCTGGCAGTAAAACATCAGGTGTCTTGAACGTAAAGGAGACTGTGAGTGCTTACCACAAAAGAGGTGGTAATCTGTTAATGTCATGTACAGGGAGTAAAGTAAATGGCACAGTGTCTCCCAGTCAAGTCACAATATGGTATCCCTGGCCACCTGCGCTACATGAGGCCTGGCATTGTCATGGAAGAACTGAACACCCTTGCGATTAAACAATGCTGGCTCCTTCTGCTTCAGTGCCTGTTGCAAACATTCCAACTGCTGCGAGTACAAGTCCACAGGGATGGTTTGATCCGTTGGTAGCAGCTCATAGTGCACCACTTGTTGACTAATCTATCTTGCGTGGGTGTAGAAGTTATATTGTGATGTGAGGCACAAAGTCCCGTGGTGACAATCAATGTCTTTCCCGCATGGGAGTGTCATATAGGACCCACTTTTCATCACCGGTGAGTACTCGATCAAATTTGGGTACCTCGCGGTGCTGAGAAAGCAATGAGAAAGGCTGTTGCTTGTTGGCTTTCGACAGTTTGTGGAGTATCCACTTGTTCAACTTGTACGCCTTACCTATGCGGCGCAGGTGAACTTTGACTGTTTCATCAGAAACCTGGAAGCGTTCGGCAAGATTGCCATATAATTGGCTGTTGTCCTCATCTATGGCCACTTTCAGGGACTTATCATCCAGGACATGTGGCCAGCTACTGCAGGGTTCATCACTTTCAAGTTAAGAAACGCTCATAAATATTCATCAGGCTAACTGAAAACTCCAGGTAATTTATGGAAGTTACAAAGGGATGGAATTTAATGTTTAATTGAAAAAAGTAAGTAAATGATGTTTAATTTTATTTATTTTTTATTTACAATATAATTTATAATTATAATTTAATTATTATATATTTGAAATAAAAGGAGGTTAAGAATTTAACGGTTTTTTAACGGTTTTAATGTTGGTTTTGGAAAAGAGTAATTCTTTCAGGAATGTTTGAATATATATATATATATATATATATATATATATATATATATATATATATATATATATGTGTGTGTGTGTGTGTGTGTGTACATACATGTGTGTGTGTGTGTACTTAAGTAGTAATCCAATATATATATATATATTTTTAAACAAATAATTTATAATTTGACTTTTCTGGTGCCTTTACATGAGAAATCGAGTCAGCTTTCAAAGTACGTTTTTATTGTCTACACAATTTGACATTGATAGCCTCCAGCAATACACTTGTCACTTAGTCATTATCAAGATCAAAGATCTTTATCGTTATTATTTTTAGCTTTCCAATTTAGGAAAAATTATTGAAGATACACACACACATATATATAATTATGAGTGCGTGTAAAATGTAAAATTTCGGAAGGTAATAATATATAAATATATCGAAGATATTCCTTGTAAATATTCTAAGGTGTAATCTAATTATATATACATAATACACACACACACACACACACACACACACACACACATATATATATTAGTGAATACACATAATATCCCACGTTGATAACACAACTCGGAGTATCATGTGGTTACACAATCGTCAGTTGCTGAATATTCACTGACCGTTAAGCTTAACTTAAATTGAGAGCACAAGTGTACACGCCTGCTTATATTTGACCGTTTCATTTATCCACTCTCACTCACACCCCCTCTCTCTCTCTCTCTCTCTCTCTCTCTCTCTCTCTCTATATATATATATATATATATATATATATATATATATGTAAGGTTAATGGTCAGAGTTGAATCAGACCAGGAAACAGTAGTATTAAAAAGTGCTCAATACACGTATAAAAAAAAACAAAGAAAAAACGTAAAACTAACATGTAGATCTTTTAACTTTAAAATCAGGAGGTCAATTGAATATGCGACATTGGATTCGACCACACGGTCTCATAAGGCAATATTTAATATAAACAAACACGGTCTGTATAGAGATGCTAGCACCAAACAACAAAAGAAATAATGATACAATTAGAAAAGCGCTTTTTAAGCTCTTTAAAAATCTCGGCTTTGAAATAGAACTCGATATAAATAAAAAAATTAACTATCTGGACGTTGATTCTTTATACTGGCAGTGTCTCCTCGTACATGAAACCTAACGCAAAAATCCAACCAACTCATCTGAATATAATTAAACATATCACAAAAGAACAGAGTCTAGGTTATCCAGAAATTCTCTTGTAGGACAATTTTTGAGGAAAAAAAAAGAAAGTATATGAGAAAAATTTAAAAGTAGAGGGCCACAAAACTAATCTAGTTGAAAGCATATTAAACAACACACGAAAGTCAGTTCGAAGAAAAGAAAAAGTATTATTTGGTTTACCCGACCCTCTTTTAACTTAGAGGTGAAATGTAATAAAGGTAAATTATTTTTCAAGTTACTTTCTAAACACTTCCGCAAAAATTCAGAATTACATAAGATATTCAATAAAAATACAGTTAAATTAAGCTACAGTTGCACTAGTAATTTAGATACAATTATAAATAGGCAAAATACAAGAAACCTCAAAACTAACGAGCAGCAAAATAACACTAGTAGTTTATGCAACTGCAGAAATAAGTTTAGATGCCCATTAATCGGAGCTTGTAAAATAGAAGCGATAATTTATAAAGCAGAAGTAACTGAGATTAATGGTCAAAATAAAACGTATATAGGTTGTACAGAAGGTTCTTTTAAGCATAGATGCTACAACCACAGATCATCTTTTAAGTTAGGAAATCTTAGATACTCCACCAAACTTGCTAGTGGAACTTAAAAGATGAAAAAAACCGGGATCCAATCGTAAGGTGGAAAATTAAAAAAAAACTAAAACCATATAACGACCATACCCGCATTTTCAAACTATGCCAGCACGAGAAATCAGTGATTATGACATTTGCGGATCCAAAATATCTTTTAAACCAAAAATCTGAAATTTTAAGTCCTTGCCTTCGTATCAGAAAATGTTTGTTAAATGAGTATGAGGCCAGAAAAAAAATCTTTTAAAACTCCACTGTTATTCTTAAGATATGTTTGCCTCCCCATCCTTTCTAACATTTATGTTACATTTGCTTTTCTTCTTTTCTGTATACATTTACAATACATTCCTGTTCCTTTCTTTTCTTTTTTTCACCCTCCATTTCTTCTCTTTTTTATTCACCATACCCCCTTTATTTCTATTACACTCAATGGCATGTTTTTTTCGACTGTTATGCGCCTGTTTATTTATTTTTGAAAAATAATGTAGCGTTCTTAGTGTTTATTTTAAAAATAAAGCTGTAAGTTGGTTATTTGAAAACATTTCCTGATGAGACCGTGAGGTCGAAACTAAGGTTGCGCATTCAATTGATCGCCTGATTTTAAAGTTATATATATATATATATATATATATATATATATATATATATATATTAAAAATTCTTCTTCTAAAATATGGCAGGATTCGAATCTGCGTTCACCTGGGCAGAGGGAACCGTCGTTAGATCCAATCTTCTTTTATCGAATGAGCTACAGAGAACTTAGTCTTCCGTCATGGTACCGTTTCTTTAAGAGGATGTCTTGACTATTGAGGCCGGCATACTGCTTAATAAGTAAACAGAGCGTCTACTCAGATAAGAGTATTTAAAAATAACGTTTAAAGGGATAAAATCTGGGTGAATAAATAAAAATCCGTTACTTCTTTAGAATATCTATCTACCTATCTATCTATCTATCTATCTATCTATCTATCTATCTATTTTTTTTGTTTTACACGCTAAGCGATCATCAATTTGGTACCTCTCTTTGTGTAATATATATATTTATATATAAATATATATATATATTGTTGTCACACTATATAAAGCCTACACAAAGAGGAGTACCATATATTTTTATGGCCACTTAAGACGTGAAACTGACACTCACTGTACAGTGCTGATTTCTATGCCCTCACTATATATATATATATATATATATATATATATATATATATATATCAGTGCGCGTGTGCGTGTTTCTGTATATATATGTGCGCTGTCGTGTGCGTGTAAGTTTGTCGTTCTATTTTTTGCTGTGATACCTACCTTTTACATTTAAAGGACAAACAAGTGACTGGTGGTTAACAGTGTCTAAATTTATTACCTTTTTGTCTGTTTGTCATTCGTTTGACAAAAGTGACAAATGAAATGTCAAGTCGAGAGTCTTGTGACAGTCGTTGACGTGTTAAACTCCCGGTGGTGAGTCTATTCCCAGTCATCAACCAACGAATGAAGGAATATTCGAATTTTAAAATATCGGATTGAAAGAATATTCCAAAGCGTTCATATGTCGACTCACACTGATGATCCTTCTCTACTTTCGACTCAGACAAATTTTATGATCTGAGGCGTAAGAAAAATTTCCAGTGAACTAACGTATATTTTTCAAAAAAAAAAAAAAAATTATCGCTGGGAAATTCACCTCTACGGGCAATTTACCGTCCAAGATCATATAAGATGTTTTCTGCACAGGATGTGTGACAATTAGAAAAAAATAACGATGAAAATAGAAACAAAAGCGATAAAAAGCTAAATTAGACAAATTTAATTTAACAACAAGATGCATCGTATCTCAAAATCTAAAGTTAAATGCTGAGCGTCTCTGTATATTTAACGTTTCAATGTAAGCCAAATTTGTTCTATTGCTGTGGTTGAAGAGAACATCCCTGCGCTGAGTAGTACATTTTGTTTTTATTTTTTCTTCGACCACAGTAATCCAACAAAACTCCAGTTACATCCCCTAGAGACTAGCTTTTAATGGAGTTGGCCCTCTGTTGACTGTAATAAGATCACCCAGTGGAACTCTATAAAAGGCAAGTTTTTTTTCTCTCTAATCAGATTTTTTTTCTGTTTCCTGGAGAACATTTGTGATTCAGCTTTAACCCCACTCAGGATTTTGCCAGTTGGTCGATTGCTGAGAAAATCGAGCGAAGAGTGGAAGAGAAGAAAAAGAGAAGATTCGGAAGAAGATTGTTTTCCTCCTCTTTCACTTTATAAGATTGATTCAATCAATGAAACCTATTTGTCTCATGAAGAAGTTCCTTTTCGGAACTGAACTAGTTACTCATATTTTTTATATTGTGATATACAAGCTCAATATCTATCTATCTATCTATCTATCTATCTATCTATCTATCTATATATATATATATATATATATATATATATATATATATATATATATAATGAGAGATAGAGAAATAGTGAGCGAGGTGAAAAACGTGAGTGAATAAATGATATGGTTAAAGAAAAATCGTTCTTGATCCTGGGCGGGTCAAGTAGTTTGTCATGGCATATCAACCTGAATATCAACCTGAAGACGTGAGCATGTTTTCTTGATTTAAAAAAAAATAAAGAAAAATAAGAACAGTAAAACTTATTAAAGAATTAAAAATATCAGTTCGCCAAATCTGACAGATCAGAAAATATTTCAAGAAACAATAAAAAAAAAAAAAAATTACAAAAGTGAAATGACAATCCTCAGTGACTACCATTTTTACTCATCTTGTCTTTCACATCTTTCACCTGCTAAGCTGATATTGTAGATTCCAGAGAGACCGGCTCCATTCGAAAACGAAACCATCTTGAAGAGAAAATAAAACGAAAATAAATCGACTAAAATTAGGATGCCATGCTGATATTCATAAAAAAGCTTCGAAGTCATAAAGGTAAAATACGAAAAGTTGAGAAAATCCGCACAACAAGGGCGTTGGGATTAGTAATATCGATAGGCCCAACAATGGGTTAAATAACAGTGTAGGCTATGCTCTCTAGCCTTCGGTGTTAGCTTAGAAGGACAACTCTTTCAAAACCGTGGAAAAGCCACTCCTCTTTGAGACTACAAGGCATATCACGTATGAAAAAAAGTTGTATATGTGTATATATATATATATATATATATATATATATACACACACACATATACTACTTATATATATATATAAATATGAGGTTTAGCAGTGGCTGGTGCCTCTTACACTTGTGCATGCTAGCAGGGGCTATTGTGGAGAATATCAGGTAAGGGAAAGACATATTTCATTTGGGCTTTCTTAAGTATCTTACTACCCCAGTCTTTCTGCGGGAGACAAAGCCACACTGACAGATTAAATTTGTTGAAGCAGGATTTTTATGGAGTCTCCACTTCATAGCTTGATGAAGCAGATCACGGTGCTTCAGTCTACTGTCTTCAAAATCATTTAACTTAATGAAACATGTCTTACGCCACTCCTTTCGACTTGATGCTCGGGCTTTCCAGGTTTTCAGATCAAAGTTGAGACGTTTCAAGTTGTCTTTCAATTTATCTTTGTAGCATAAGAGCGGACATCCAACTGAACGCTTGGAGTTTGGTAGGTGTCCATACAGCACCTTTATTGGAAGCCTCTGCTCATCCATTCTCACAACATGACCAGCCCACCAAAGTTGTATCTTTGCGAGAATGGTTTCACTGCATGTGATGCTGTTATATTTCTTCAGTATTGCACTATTCTTGACACTGACATCCCATTTTATATCACATATGACACGAAGACAGCGCATGTGAAAAGCGTCAAGTTGATTTATGTGCTTGCGGTACAGGGTCCAAGTTTCATAGAGAAAGGTTGAGAGAACGATCGATCTGTATATGTCAATCTTTACTCTGAGAGACACGACATTGGTGTTCCATAATCTATGTTTAAGTTTACCGAATACTGTACTGGCTTTGGCTATTCTGGATTAGATTTCTCTGTCCATTTTTCCATCAGAAGAGACTGTTGATCCAAGATACGTGAACACCTCAACAGTTTTTAATGCCGTACCATCAATGAATACAGAAGGATTTGTGAAAGATGGATTGCCTGGTACTGGCTGGTACATTAGCTCAGTCTTCTTTATGTTGATTGTGAATCCAAATGCTTTCGCTGTTTCGGTGAATTTATCAAGGATAGTTATAATGTCTCTAGACATTGTGCTAATAGAGCATCATGATCTGAAAAGAGAAGATCACGTACCAGCTGCAGACCAAGTTTCGATTGTGTCTTAAAATGTTGCTGATTGTATAGACTACCACTTGTTCTAACTTCAACATTGACTCCTTCACTTAAGTCAGAGAATACTTTCTCAATCATAACAGAAAAGAAAAATGCAAAGAGAAGAGGGGCAAAAACGCAACTTTGCTTTGTGCTGTTGGAGACGAAAAGGGCATCCGATTGCTCACTTCCCGACCTTACAAAAGCTTTCATTCCTTCATGAAAGGCAATAATAATATGGAGCATTTTTTCTGGAACACCTAATTTTGGCAAACTTTCCAAAGAGCAGTTCGAGATACAGTATCGAAAGCCTTTGAAAAGTCTACAAAAACAACAAATAGAACATTGTTTTGTTCTCGTACCTTCTCCTGAGCCTATCAGAGACAAATGATCATGTCCACAGTTCCTCTACCGGATCGAAAACCGCACTGGATCTCTGGTAATGACGATTCTGAGACAAATTCATTAAGCCTATTCAGGATGATATAAGTAAGGATTTTGCCAGCAACTGAAAGAAAAGATATTAATTCCTCTTTGGTTGTCACATTCACACCTGTTCCCTTTGCGCTTATACAAATGGACAATTGAAGCATCCTTATACTGCATCAACAGACGAATCTTGATTTAGGACTGTGGAGAAGTGTTCTTCCCAGCGTTTGATAATGTGGCTTTTGTCTGTCAAAAGAGTGTTATCTGAATAAAAGTTTCGCCATAGGCCGCTGGAAATGGGATCAAAAACACCCATCAAATTTTGATAGAATGATTTGAAGTCACATCTGTCAGCAGCCTCCTGCAAAGCTTTAGCCTTTGCTGTCCACCAGCCCTCCTTCTTCATCTTCAATTTTGCTTGAGACTTTCCATTGGCTGATTTAAAGGTCCGTTTCTTTGATAGGCATTGTCGGTCATCCAGACCAGATAACAATTATGCATGTTTTCAAGGAGAGATTTAATTTCAGGATCGTTTGAATCAAACCAATCTTGATGTTTTCACTGAACATGCTCGAGTGTTTCTTTTGCCGAGTCATAATGTATATTTTGTAAGGCAGACCATTCCGATTCAACTTCATTACCTACATCAAGAGATGAAAGTTTTGAGTCACACCTATGTTTGGGAAGAGTCTAATGTTTCCCTGTCTTTCATCTTTATTATGTCGACTTTCTTTGGTTGTTTTGCTCGATTGTTTCTAACAGGATTCTCCAAATGAATTGCTGTATGCGAGCAAACAATTTTGTGATCTGACCAACATTGACCGATTGCTAGTGATCGCGAAAGATTTATATCGTGGCGATCACGACCACGAACGATGATGTAGACTATGAGATGTTCGTACCCTGATCTAGAATGTCGCCATGTAGTTTCGAAACTAGTTCGTTGTTGGAAAATTATGCTGGTGATTACAAGATCGAATTCACTACAAAAAGACAGCAGCAATACCCGATTAGAATATATTAATCGGTCAATGGATATATATTAGAATTTGATTTACCGACGCCATGTTTTCCAACGACTTTTCCCCTGGATAGTGTGTCACATCCAACACGAGCATTGAAGTCACCATGACATAAAATTTGTCACGAAATGACATCCACCTTAGAAGTTCATGACGATCGCAGTAAAAGGATTCTTTTACTTCCTCAGTAGAGTCCATAGTAGGAGCATAACAACTAAGTAAAGTGGCATCCTTATTCCTACCGATAGGTAAGCAAAGAGCCATTAGCCTGCCAGAAATACCAACTGGAATTGATTCCACTCGTGACACAAGATCGTTTCTGATAGCAAATCTTACGCCAGATTCTCTTTTCACAGATCCAGGTCGTTCTACCCAGAAGAGGCTGTAGCCACCTTCCATCTATTTGAGTTGCCCTTTGTCTGGAAGTCTGGTTTCTGATAGATCAGCAATACTGATGTTCTGTTTAAGTACTCGTGCAATAATTGCTGTTCTGCGTTCAGCGTTTTCTTATTGTCCTTTTCTTAGATTCCAAGATTCTTAAAAATAAGTTGCAGCAGACGAGCAATAAAGTTACTACTTCTACCCAATGCCCCCCCCCCCCCGATACACATATAAAAAAATTATACATTGGGTGTCGGAGTAAACAGTTCGTCATGAAATGTGCCAATATGTTGTATACATATTTTGAAAATAACAATAATAAAATAAAATAACAAATATAAAATTATTATCAAATATATTATTATTATTATTATTATTATTATTGTTGTTTTTAAAAATAATAGAATTATTCAGGCCACTGTATAACAAATAAGACAAATACAATGCATTATGTTATGTCTTAGCGAGCTATTTTTAATAACTTACACTTGCTATATATATATATATATATATATATATATATATATATATATATATATATATAATTATTTATTTGAAAATTATAACATAAATATGTTATAAAATCACTACAAAAATAGCCATTTTGTTTCAACACCTCTGGTCTCTTATCAAGTGATGATGTTGAATGTAGAATAAAGGGTTTTAAAAGATTCAAATTAATTAACCACCCCTCGCAAAGGGAAACGCTATTACATAAGCTGGAATGAGCAATCAATATATAAAATTACTGAGGAAAAAATAAAAAATACATATGTCATTCTATTTATTTTGTTTTTATTGAAATTAATTTGGAATAAACGTTAAGATCGATTAACTTCATGACAACATGGATACATTTGAATGCCACGTGCAGGGATGGGGTGATGACATCTTGATAATGATATGTCACTGTAAATTTAATAGGTTATTACTTTTATTACCTGATGTGGGTGTGTATTGGTGTACGTATGCTGTGTTGTTCGTGTGCTTGTACTGCTGGATGTATATATGTATATATATGTTAGTAGTTTTTTTTAATAAAAAGTAAGAAGGTAAAAAGGAGGAGAAAAGAAGAGGAGGGTAAAATATATGCATATATATGTATATATATATATGTCCAGATGTATTGTGTATATATATTTCTATTTACGTGTACTTCTGTATGTGTGGATATGTTTATGTATGTATGTATGTATGTAGGGATACATGTATATGTGTGTGTGTGTATGTATATGTTTATATGTATATGTATGCATATGTATGTATATATATGTATGTATATGGTTGAATGTGTATATGTTTATGTGTATGTGCGTATATATCTGTACTTATAATTATAGGTATGTATATGTATGTATATATATATGTATATATATATGTGTTTATGTGTGTGTGTATGTGTGTGTGTTGACATCTATCATATGTGAGCTTATTTGTGCGTATGTGTAGGTATGTAAACTTTAGTTTGGTCTACAGGTGCGCGTGTATGTGTATGTGTGTATATATGTATATGTATGTGTGTGTGTAAATATATATATATATATATATATATGCTTCGCTGTGAGCATAATTATAAATATGTATATGTGGATGTGTTGATATGTGTATTCATACATGATGATATATATGTATATCTGGATGTATGTTCGTATGTCTTCGTATATGTATATGTTTGTATATATCTTAGTGTCTTGGAATGTATCATCAACACTAACTAAAATCTACTTTTGTTTGATAAAGGTTTTTTTTTAATTGCTTATAGACTTAATCAACAATTGTGTCTTGTTACTTTTTAAAATTATTATGGACTTTACTGTACTTTATCGTCTATAAGATTATATTGTTAGAATATGTGTAAGTTTATGTATGTATATACCTATTTATATATATATATATATATATATATATATATATATATATGGATGTGTATGCGTGTATATCTGCATATATATATGTTTAAGTCTCCGTTTGTATGGGTTTTATATATATATATGCGTGTGTTTGTATATGTGTTTGTATATATGTATGTTTAAGTTTATATATGTATACATACGCATATATATATGTGTGTGTGTATGTGTATGTATGTATGTATATGTATGTATGTATGTGTATGTATGTATATATATATTTATATTTGGTTTGTTTACTTTTACGTTGCTGTGTGGGTTGATATATTTATGCTTGTTTCTGTATGTGTATATATGCATATGCGTATACGTATAAGTATGTGTGTATATGTGTAGATATATATATGTGTATGTGTGTATGCGTGTATATGTATATATGTGTGTATATGGTTGTCTATAGGTAGGCTTTTCTGTGCTTCTGTCTGTAGTGAAGAATGTGTGTACACTGTACACATATATCTGTAGGTAGTTTTTATTTTCTTTCACCTAATGTACAGTAGAGCATATATAGACATATATGAAATATATATTTTTACATATATTTGTGTATTTAGAATTTTCTTTTTTTACATATTAGATGGTGTTATTTTTGTACGTATGTATATGTTTTAATGTCCTTTCTTTCCCTATTGTTTGTTTCTCTGTTCTATTAGACTATTTTATCTATGTATATTTGCCCGTATAAGTTATATTTTAATAAGTGGTTAGAATTCGTTTAATAACACTTTCAATCTTGAATATTTCTTGCTTGTTCTATCAGAGTGTCTATGTCAATGTATGTGGGTGTATGTACGTGTCTTTATCGGTGTTTATGTGTATGGTAACTTGCATGCACATTTAATTGTGTATGTATGTGGGTTTTTTTATAACGGGCCGTGGAGATATTTCCAGTCTAGTCACTTTTTTGTGTGTGTATATATCTAAATATGTCTGGGTGCTTTGTATTATAATCTGAGTGTGTATGTACTGTCTTTCGCAAGATATCATCACCCCATCCCTACACGTGGCATTCAAATGTATCCATGTTGTCATGAAGTTAAGAGCAGTCGATCTTAACGTTTATTCCAACTTAATTTCAATAAAAACAAAATAAATAGAATAACATATGTATTTTTTCTTTTTCCTCAGTACTTAATAATTTTAAACTTAATAGAGATTAAATTTAGATTTTGAAATGGGTAGTTTTTAATTTTAATTACAAATTTTATCGTATAATTTAATACTTATTAGTTAGAATAAATTCTATTTTGATATAACCCTAACTTTAAAGCATTTAATAGTTATTATAACCTTACTTCGTTGTCAAGTTTTTTGAATTCTCGTATACTTGTATATTGATTGGTCATTGCAGCTTATGTAACAGCGTTTCCCCTTGCAAGGGATGGTTAATTAATTTGAATCTTTTAAAACCCTTTATTCTACATTCAACATCGTCATTTGATAAGAGACCAGAGGTGCTGAAGCAAAATGGCTATTTTTGTAGTGATTTTATAACATATTTATGTTATAATTTCCAAATAAATAATTATATTTGCTCTACTCTGTATTGAGCACTCTTTTAAGAATAGTAATTGTTAGCTATTGGAATTTATTTCGTATACACTAATCCTATACTTGTATCTATCTATCTATCTATCTATCTATCTATATATATATATATATATATATATATATATATATATATATATATATATGAAATACATAATGAAGAAGTTGAAGCTGAACTATCTGATCGGATCACTAAACATCAGTCGCAATAAGAAGTTTTCAGTACCCCTCATATAATACCAGTATTCTTTCAGAAAAGCTTGCTTTAATTCCTGACCAATGACAATCCCTTTCTTTGTAAGGATTAGTGCTTAACATACGGATTAAATGCTGAAACAAATTTTAGGCTACAAATTGCAAAATCTTTGTTTAATCACCAAAGTTTCCTCCCCCAAACAAGTTTGTAAATGCAGAAAATGTTTATCCCGAATTAGATTTCTATCGGAGTAGCAGTAATATCAGTAGGAAGCGATAATAAAAACTAAACGTTTTGATACGTATTCAGCGTTCAGATAAAATTCGTAATAATATTGATTGATTTTATTGTATTCTTTTATATATTATTGTTATCGAATGAATTAAAGTTTTGGTCTATTTGTTGCATAAATTCTATTCATTATATCAACTTTTTAATAATGGGTGACTAGGCATGGATTAGCAAGCAAGTCTGGTTGACCATTATCACTGCGTAGTGGGTTCGATTCTCACTTGATACTCCATAGTCTTTTGCTGAACTAGGCGAATATTACTAAGTAACAACAAGTAATTATTAGTAATAAATCGTACAACCCAGAAAAATGTCAAAGCACATTGTTGGAATCTTGAGTGATGAAACTTAAATCGTGCTATAATAATCACTTTAGAGACTTTATAAAGACTTTTGTCGGTACACAAGTTTGAGCGATATGACGTTTTGCTAAAACACTGTACACGAGGAAGAATCTACTCGTTCGATTATTGTGAACGACGCGAGTGTCACATTTAATCGCAACTAGTTCTCAAGATATTCAAAATGGCTGGAATATTTCCTTGTATATCACTGAGTGGATCTACTAAATGATGTCGGCCAACTAAGCAATGTTTAATCCTAATATTCCACTAATAATAATAATAATAATAATAATAATAATCTGGTGCACTGAAGAGTAGAACAGACGCAAACTATTCTGCGTTCTTCTGAGTCCTTCCTAAATTGGATAAGAGAGTTTAACTGAAAGCTCTATACCTCACTAATAATACAAACAGACTATCAAGGGAAGTGAACAAGGAACAGAACTGATTCGCATGGAAATGTATTCAATCTAAAATAATACGAGTTCAGCACACGCCACAAAGCTTAGAAAGATTAACTGCTTCAATTGACAAACTTACACGACATGAAGGAACATTGAAGAACTCGGCACAACCAAGACAAATAAAAAGGGAAACAAATAAACGGAAAATTTCGAGCAAGAGTAAATTCTGGAATAAATCAGGAATAAATCCTAGATTAAATATATCAGAATAAGATACAAGACACAGACTGAGAGTAAAAACAAAACAACAAATTTGACTGTAAACAACAGGAGAATAGTACAAGTGGAATATACTGTGATTTGAGTGTTAGACAAAATATACAAAGGATTTAGTTTTGGCCAAGAAGAAAAGATTTTTTTCTCCTTGGCCAAAACAAATCCTAAATTTTGCCAAATCGTGATGTGGACAAGACTGGAAAGATTGAAATCTTGCAAACTACTGTTGTTCTGGACACTGCACTGGTATTGAAGAAAGTATTAGAGATTTGAGGACGATTGCTGTTTATCGATTCCAAGCGACGACCACCAGCCATCATGTTGCAATGAGTTACTGCAATCTAATTCCGGTCCTATGGGCTATACAGATATTTGGGGAATCATGGCGAAAAATTCCTGTTCGTGGCATAATGAGGATTCCATCCTCTCCCCAAGAATCATGCGACGGTTTGTACTGGGTTACATCATCATCATCATCATCATCATCATCATCATCATCATCATCATCATCATCATCATTAGTACCATGACCGGGTGTAATCGTAGGGTCCATATACTTCCGAGCACCTAACCAGCTCCCTTCACATTGTGTGCCAATGTCGGAATATCCTCTAAGGGTCTTCTTGTTTCCTTAATGACATTGGAAGCAGCAGAAAAAAAAAAACAAAAAAAAACATTTTAATCATTTGTCGTTCTCTTCTAATTCTCAGAGTTCCGCTGAGGAGTGGACTCATGACTTTCCGTAGCTAGGTTTCAGTTAACCCTTTAACCGCCGTTCCAGTAATAATCATATTAATAATAATAGCGATCGACTCAAGATGAAAAGTAATTCAAATTCATTCCTCACTTTGATTGTCAACGTAAAAGAAATGTTTTTGTTTGTTTCAAAATTCAGAAATGGTGAAAAAATGAATTTCAATTCAAAGAGTCCAAGAATAAATTCTATGCAGGCAAATGGAGATGAGTCGTGGGGTGGCGACAAAGGCAAAGTGTCGAAAAGAGGAAGAGGAATCTCTCTTGGTTATTGTCGCGGTTTCGTATAATGATTCTTTATGAAAAGAGGAAAATAATAATGAAAACTAATTGAGCATTTCTTTCGCAGTGTTCAGAGTAATAGAAAGAGAGACGAAAATATTTACATCATTCTCTTTCTTTCTCTTTCTCCCTTTTTCTTTATCTCTTTCTTTTTCTTTCTCTCTCTCTCTCTCTCTCTCTAATATTTGGGCATACAGGTTAACGTGTTCATATAAGACACTTTAATAAGTGAAATGATAATAAATAGGAGAGAATTAATATTATTTGACGCAAGACTCTCCGGGAGTAATGTCTACACCAGATACAGGGAGAATAATAACGGCATTAGCGAGAGAAAATTTACAGCTACAAAATATTAGGTTGTCACACATGAAATGACGCACTTTATAGGATATGAATAAAACGCTTTAAAAATGTTAAATAACTAATTTAGTTGAAATAGGCACCGTATTGGTGAGTGACTCTTCTTCAATGTACCTCTAAATTTTTGATCCCATCTTTAAAAATTCTCATACTTTGTGTGACAAACAGTTCAGATACTTCGATTACATCTTCCTTATTGGAGAATGGCTCAAAATGCTTAAATAAGTGATAATTAGTAGGAGAGTATCAAGTGAATATGGAGGATGAGGTAAAATTTAATCATTCAAGCTGATCCTTTTCATTTTATTTCTTTTACAGTTGCTTTTTATTGCAGGCAGCATTTTAGATCAATAAGAACAAACAATGCAACACAAGAAATGAAGAATTATTCGTAAACGAAATTTGAAGTACCATTCCCTATTTCAGTAGGCCATCTTTCATGAACAACACCTTAATATCTTTGTCCTTGAAAAACATCAAGGATTAAGTGATTCAAGTTATTTTATTATTGAAATTTTTCATTTCATTATTATTTTTTTAATCACAGATGAAAAAGAGACACGAAGCAACAGAAATGTGGTTCTACAGAAGGATGATGTGGATATGATGGATTAAACATGCGAGCAACAATGAAGTTTTAGAGAAAATGGAAACAAAGACACTTATAC
Source organism: Acanthosepion esculentum (assembly GCA_964036315.1). Taxonomy (NCBI): domain Eukaryota; kingdom Metazoa; phylum Mollusca; class Cephalopoda; order Sepiida; family Sepiidae; genus Acanthosepion; species Acanthosepion esculentum. The sequence goes on from OZ038491.1 coordinate 21,216,257, forward strand.
TTAGAATCAGATAGTGACAGCTGAATTTTTTCGGACACATAATGAGGAGAGAAGGCTTGGATAATTTGACACTCACAGGACATAGGAAAGCATCACATAACCTACCTAGTGAGCGTGTGTAAATGGTTGGCAGAAAAGGGATTAGAAATTTACTAAGAGCTACAAAGGACAGAAAATTGTGGAAAAATTGTGGAGAGTCATGATCGCCCACGTCTTGAAGGGACACAAGACGTAAAAGAAGAAGTGTCGGTACTGTACAGAGGAGGTAAGACAACTCGATTGTTTGAAAATGGCAACATCTCTTCAGTGAACCTTGTAAATATTTACAGTGAGTCGAGTAAATTAAGACTATAACGATTTACACACAGTGGTAGATGAAATGAGATAAAGGTAGACAAGAAAATTATTTATATAGTTTTTTATTAATAAAAAAGACTAAAAACAATATATATTTTTACTAATAAAAAAACTTTGAGAACAGAATATTCTTATCTTTTAAATGTTCGGTTTTAGAGGAGTTCAGTTTTTCTAAACGTCGAATACGAGATTGTGTCGCGTAAAGGAACTGCTTCATTTAAAAAAAAAATTAAAAAATAAGTTTTCTCTTTAAAAATTTCAAATACCGACCAAATGGGTAGCGTTTGTTTGTCTCTTCATTATGTTTATCCAGAAAATTTGACGTATAATTTACAAATTTGGTATTCATAGTTATTAAGCCCAAGGGAATGTATGAATATAATATAATTTTAATATAAATATTATTCTTTATGGCGAAAGGAGTGTTTCACCTCTTTTTTTATTATATAGCTTTATCTTTCACAGCAAAAATCACCGTTTGTAACCGTCCGGTGTAAGACTACAATGTTTCTTCTTATTAATGTCCAGAGGATTAAAACATTTGTATTTTAAAATGGGAATAACACAGAAGAATTTTTTTCTCATAACATTTCCTTTTACTTTTCAGATTTATTTCTTCATTGTAAACGTATCAGGGACAAATGATATCTTTTTACTTCCACGCTACTTATTGCTCATGACTAATGTTGTTGATACATGGGACTAATGGCAATATGATTTTTTTCTGCTCATAATAAAAATAGTAAATATACATTCTATTAATTGTACATTAGATTTATTTCAGTTTTGCTCAATAAGAAGAGTGGATCGTATTTATGTGCAGTTTCATTAAAGACACCAGGTCACCACGAGAGAATATTCTGTTTACACATGCGCAGTAAAGTCAAAATGGCGGGAACATTTCTGGAGAGACGTCGTACAATGAAAATTATAGTCATTATTTAATTTTTGCAGATTTACTGCGAAATAAATATAGCCGTTGAAATTTTGCCAGGAAAACTCAACCAACAAAGTGCGTCTTCATTCACTTGGTCTTCCACTCCACAGATCAAGAGGTTATTTTAAAATTTGTTATTAATGACACTGCCATCTGGAATTTTTTTTACGGCTGTATCCAGCCTCACCAAATGTTTTAATTTAAAAAAGATTCACAATCCACACACTAATCTTATAGGAAGACGAGTTAAAATGTCACCTGTCTACATGTTCTACATTTTAGTCACGTATGAAACTAACTTTATACACTACCTATTGTAAAAAAATGTCCCAGTTCAATATATATATATATATATATATATATATATATATATATATATATATATATAATTATAATATTTAAAAAAAAATATGATTCCTTTGCTACATAAGAGTTCTCATTTTTCAAAAGCGAGAGCCGAGACCCTTAATATAATTTTTGAAATTAAGTTTAATTAAGGTGTCTGGTTTCGCTTCGTCGTCAAGCGAGAATTTGGGAATAAGCTATCTTGTGGTTTGCGCGTGTTTATAAGTATGGTCTCTTGCAACATTAGTTACTATGGAAACGGCTAGGGTCGGTCATATTGGTTAGGTGGTCTGAGAGTTAAGAATTAATTTTTATCTACAGACCAGTCCCCTTCGAAAGGTTTATGTCAGGTTATGTTGGGGTCCCTATTTCAAGTCTGATAGTAGCGGACGCTACTAGTTGGTAAAAAAAGGCATTTTATGGCCTTGCGGCAGGTCGTTAAGTGTCGAGAGGATTCTGTTTCATTATTATCTGTCTATTAATATCTTTATTTATTTGTTTATTCAAATGGCTCTTTTCTTTTACAAACGTGTTGAAATAGATTAGAATTTGTTTTATTTGGCGACTCCATAAAGGGTTTTTCTATTTAATGATTGGGCTGAGCTTTTAAGGCTTTTATTAAACTATAGAATTTATTTGTTTATATTATATTTTTTTTATTATTAATTATTTAATTCGAAAATTTGTTGATGTCGGCAAAAAACCGTTAACTCCTGTCTATGGTTTAATAACTTTTCATTATTTAGAAACTTAATGATGTGTAGTTTTTCATGTAGGCATAAAGGGCATGGGTCGTCCCAGGTTTTACAAGTTCTTGTTCTATTTATTATTTTCCATTTTACTTTCGGTGTTTTATTCGTTTCTTTTAAATGCCAGTTGTATTGCGATAGAGATGTCTGATTTCTATTTTGGATATTGTTGAAGGAGCTCTTGTGTTGTCTCCATCTAATTTTAAATTTATTCTTCGTTGACCCAATGTATATCCTGTCAGTGTTAGGACTCTCAATGGATGAGATGGTGCATTGGTATACCACGGATTTAGCGAGGCATTTATTTTCTAACGGGAAGTCATTAGGGTTTCTACAATCACATAATTTTTCATTATTTATGTCTAATTGCAGTTTAGGAGTTTTATTGACACTGTTTTGGCATGCGTGTTTTTCCAGGATTTTATTATTATGCTTTTTTTATGATTCTTTCTAGGTTTTCAGTGCAGCTGTAACTTAAAACACCTTAAAATTAAGTTACAGCTGCACTGAAAACTGAAAACCTACTTCTGTATAGAGCACTGACTTTTTAAAAATAAAAGCAAAAATACCAAGGAACACCGGATTATTTACCTAACGTGTTCTTTCCTATTTTTCTGCATACCTGCACACACACACACATATATATATATTTTTAAAGACATTTATATTATGTTTAACGTTCTTTTTATAGATACAAGTATTTAAGCAAATGCTCTGTTTTATAATAAACAGTATTAAATAACATTTACCGGCCTGAATGTCCGAGAAATTTTCATAGAAAATTTTCGCTCTCCGACAGGAATCGAACCTATACGGAACCATCATTTCGCGTGATGTGCCTTAACCGTTCAGCCACAGATGAGCGTCTGGTTAGCAAGGTGGATTTTACTATCTTTAAACTTAAATCTTCCATGAATCTCTTCTATTCATATCTGCTCTAGCGTATCAAATGTAAACAAATGACGTCATATATTTTAGAATTGGACAGAGTCCGACAATTTGATTTTTTAAAGACATTTATATTATGTTTAACGTTCTTTTTATAGATACAAGTATTTAAGCAAATGCTCTGTTTTATAATAAACAGTATTAAATAACATTTACCGGCCTGAATGTCCGAGAAATTTTCATAGAAAATTTTCGCTCTCCGACAGGAATCGAACCTGTATCCTATAGCGAAAATTTTCTATGAAATTTCTCGGACATTCAGGCCGGTAAATGTTATTTAATACTGTTTATTATAAAACAGAGCATTTGCTTAAATACTTCGATTCCTGTCGGAGAGCGAAAATTTTCTATGAAAATTTCTCGGACATTCAGGCCGGTAAATGTTATTTAATACTGTTTATTATAAAACAGCATTTGCTTAAATACTTGTATCTATAAAAAGAACGTTAAACATAATATAAATGTCTTTAAAAAATAAAATTGTCGGACTATGTCCAATTCTAAAATATATATATATATATATATAACAAGGCACTGTAAAAGCGGCACATAATAAAGAAAAAATATACATAGGAATAACAGAAGGATCATGGAAACAGAAACTACGTACACAAAGCATCATTTACGCCAACAGCACAATTCTTTCTAAGCAATATGGGAAATTAAAAATAAATACAAATCCCACCAAATATAAGGAAAACAGCATCAATCTATAACGGTAAATCCAAAAACTGTAAACTCTGTCTGGAGGAGAAAATAGCTAGATCAGACCAATACAAATTACTAAATAAACGAATTTTCATTAAAAATGCGTTAAATCTCTAACTTAATTCTTCTTAAAGAATGTATTATTAGATATGTGAAAAAGTTTAAAAAATAGAGCTGGCAACGTTTGCAGATAACCTAATGGAATCAATTTAATAATAAGTTCATAATTAAATTACCTAAGACTGAAGTTTCACTTAGACTGATTCTTCCCCAGAACTATTACTTTGTGGAGCAGCCTCCCGAGAGAATGCTTCAGCGATCACTACAATTTGAATCTCTTGAGGTGTTGGGTCAGTCTTTATTTATCCTACACATGCCCATAATATGCACTTCTTACATAGCACACTTACAAGAACCTCACTCAGTAAATCTCGATCTTGAGTGGCATTTGATTGAGCAATAGTGTAAAAAATAGAAGACTGACTTCATCAAAGAAATATTTTTAAATTCTTCTTACAAATAAGTCTGTGATAACAAATTCCTCAAAACAATGCTTTGGACGAGATTTCAAAATAATCCTATTCAAGTATCATAGGTTACTTTAACCAAAAAGATCTTATTTTCAGATTAACTAGTTTATTTATTTTTCTAATAATTGTCTCTTCTTTCTTACACTATATGTTAACGAGGAGTTTTATGTTGGCACCTAGGACTGAAGTATATGATTAACAAATGTTAGGCCTCAAATTGGGACATCATAGAATATTACAATCGGTCGTGTCTAAATTAACTCTTTGGGAGTGCTTGCAACATAGCCAATTGTTTTGAGCAGGCAACTCATCTAAATTTAAAGATAAAAGTTCCAAACACTGGAAGATATTAGTGACGTGGTTTGACACCACACAACTAACGCTAAAATTTAAAAATAGACCAAGCAGATCGATAAACGGACCCATTCGTCTTTAGGTCGCTGTGATGTAGCAAGCAAGCAGCTTGTCTGCACCTTCAAACGGTGGATATCTATGGATGTGTTTGTTACCTTAGAAGTGGACTAAAGAGTTCTCTAAATAAACACGACACACACGCATGTTCACACACTCACACGAACACAGACGTACACACGTACACAGATATATAGATAGAAGGAGAGAAAGAGAGAGATACATTTAAAAAAGAAAGACAAATATCTTTCTCTTGAGAGATGAACAGGAAAATACAGACGAATGAACAAAAGTTGGAATGGAATCTCAGTATTTTAAAAATCAATATATATATATATATATATATATATATATATATATATATATATATGTGCTTGTGTGTTTTCGTCTTCACACACACATACACAAACACGCACACACAAATATACATATATATATATATATATATATATATATGTGTGTGTGTGTGTGTGTGTGTGTGTATTACTAGTAATACAATGTGCGATAATTAATAACAATAACGACAAAAGAAAAATCTATTAAAAGCAGAATGAAGCTAAGTTTAGATATAGCCGTTTCCAAAATTTAAAATGGAAGTTTAAGCATCTCTGTGTCTTTAACGTTTCGATGTAAACTGCGACCTGCGTTTGTTGTATTTTCTCACCTTTACCCTCGTTTATATAAGACTGATTCCATCAATAAACCTGTTATTAATTATTCCTTATATATAAATGGACACTAAGGTCAATACCCAGAAGAGACAATCTGTCTGTTTCATGTTTCATTAAAGACGGCAGACAATGAACTGCGATTAAACTTTTTATTTAATTTTTCTGGTGTTCGAACAAGTGCTTTCTTTTCTAGACACAGAGTGTATAGAAACTGTCCAAATGTTATGTAATTCCGAGCATTATCAAAGATGATTTTATTTTTGCTTTTCAACTGGATCTATGTGTTGTGCGTATATATCTAGAGTCATAGGGATGTTTTATTTTCCAAACACAGCCACTATGTGCTGTGTTCGGAGTTAATATTCTTGACTGTTGGCTTTTTTAATTTTTATTATTAAGGCTTCCATTACTTTTAATCTTTTTTACATGTGGATGAGGTTATTACGTTTGTATTTTCTACTAGTATGTTTCGGATGGAGTCTGGTAAATTCGTTTGTGTGTGAGTTTAAATGAATTCTAATGGAGTGGTTGGATAGGTGTAACGTAAGCTGTCTGGATAGGCTTGTACTTGTGTGGTCGATGTAATTATTTATGAGTTTGGCTTGATCAGGAACACTTAAGGAACTACTTATAATGACTTTTCTTATTTGTGTAGACATTCATTATTGTATTCAATTAGATATGTGTTTGCCTTTGTTGGTTATAGATAGGCGATGGTTTTAAATATATAATTATTCAAGTTCATTAGTTCGTCTAAAAAATAATTCAGTTATTGATACTAAGTTAACCCAATATTTAAAAAAATAATTTGGCTTATAAGAGCCGAAAGCTTTCAGAAGACATTCGACCATGTACGCTCAAACATTTCATGGAAACCAGGAAAATTGTCCGAAAGGAACAAAAAATTAATTATATACTTAAACAGAAATTTTACTAGTTTTCTACCAAACATGAACGCACATACACACACACACACACACACACACACGCGCACTCGCGCGCACACACACGTATATTTAAAACAACAAGAATTAATTTGTTTTTACAAAGATATTCACCCTGTACAAAGCCGAAGAGAGGGTTACAGAATAAGAGGCACAGTTTATGGGGATATGTAAAGGAAAGATATTATTTGATCGTAGATTGTAGTGACTGTGGAAGCATTCATCTAGGAGTCAGTTATACAAAACAGAGGTTCGTGAGAAGAAGCTACTCGAGTAGCACTTACATCTCACCAATGGAATAAAAAGGGAATGAGGACGGGGTTCGCTACAATGGGTATGGCATAGCGAGTCTTAGCCCTGAAGGTTAAAAGTGGTGGAACTAAGGAACATAGTTTGTCTGAACACTTTCTATGGAAATAGCGATAGCGCAGCGAGTAACATGTGACGTTACCAGCATCATTAGCTTTGGACGAGTTTTATACGATTTCTCTTGACGGTTGGGGTTGAGATTTAATCTTAACAGGAGTTCAAGTATCTTCGGTAGCTTCTCTCCCTCTCTCCCTCTCTCTCTCTCCCTCTCTCTCTCCCTCTCTCTCTATATGTCACTCTCTTTCTCTCTCTTGCTTTCCATCTTTCTGTATATATATATATATATATATACATATATATATACAGAGAGTGAAAGAGAGAGAGAGAGAGCGAGAGAGAGAGAGAGAGTGAAAGAGAATGATATATATATATATATATATATATATATATATATATATACAAACATGTATATATATATATTATATATATATAAAGAAAAGAGGGAGAGGGAGAGAGAGATAGAAGCTACTGAGAGTTATGCCTCACGATATGTTATTAAAAATACTTATAGGGATTCAAGGAAACTGCTTTCATTTGAGTTCTAATTGAGACTACAACACGTATTAGGCGTGACAATGCAGACGCTGTATGAATAAAGTCAAAAGAAAAACTAACGACATATGCAAACACTACTAGATTAAGTTATAACAACAATTACAAAATATACTAGATAAAGTTAATATCTAATTACTTATCATCTTGTTTGATACGGTGTTCACATAAAAAAGATAATCAAACCATACATACAAGTAGGTATAAAATACGTAAATCGAGCCAGTGAATAAAAAATCATACAAAACAAAATTATAATCAACTAAAGATAAAGAAACAAAATGAATTAAAAAAAAAGAAAGATATAGTCTGCAAATTAAATTAATCTGCTTCAACATATTTCAACAGATATTTGTTTTTATGCCTACATGTGACCATTAATTCAGTTATCTTGTTTAATAAATTAGAGTTATTGAAATTTTAAAAATAGTTAATGTTTCTACAAGGCATAGATTACATCTTCGCCTTTCTTATTATAAGATTTGGTTTTCGCTATTATATCCTACGTAATTATCGGTCTGTTGCCACCATTCTTTAATTGAAAGAAATGTTTAGAGAGCAGTATTAGTTTTGTATCTTTCGTTGTTCAATGTAATCTTTTAATCATTAAATCGAAGATTCCAAGGAGTTTCAGTGAAGCCCAAAATAAAATTTAACATTGTTATTAGAATGTATGCTAGCTCGATATACAATATTCTTAGTCAAACATTGGCCGTTTAAGGGACAGATCGTATCGTTTCGGCAGTTACATTTATTGCTTATAACTCTAGTATCGTTATTGTTTTTTTTAAAAATTTTTCGATATAGTTGATGTCTGTGTTATTTTTGTTAAAAGTTTCTTTAATATTGCAGAATTGTTGAAGTATTATGAATTAAATGTAGGAAAACTCTGACAATATTAATTTTTACATTGTGACTAGGATGGGATTAAACTATAACAAATTACGGTGTTTCCGTTTATTTTTACCTCTTTTGTTTTTTTCCAGGTATTCTATATTTACTTTGTGGTTGCTTTGTTCTAAGTCTTTTATAGATTTAATTTTATTTTCATCAAATATATATCCTTATTGCTAGTTAGTTGATAAACGAAATAGGACAGATTTGTGTAAGTGTTTTAGTATAATGGGAGGATAATTGGATTCGCTATTAATATTCTTTTGGTTATGTAGATCTTTTGTATACAGTTTCTAATTACCAAAATTCAAGTCCAAGGTCACATAAGCTGATAACTTTAGTATTAGTTGTTGTAGTAATTTTTAGTTCATGATCCTTGAAGTATTTTATCAGTTCCTTTTTCAATCGATCTATGTTTCTTGAACTTGTTTTGAGGGGTAAAATTGCATCGCCATCTCTATAAAGTCCGATATACTTAATGTCGAATAAAAATTTTAATCGCTGCAATAACAATATTTCGACCAGATGGCATGCCTCTGCCGAATCGAGTTCCCGCATTGCAAATTTTTTCTTGTTTCTTTTAGTAAACACAATCAATATGGTATAACATAGGTTTTTGTGCCTGCCTTATAATTTTAATCTAATTTTCGTTCATATAACAATATTTTTTAGCTAATAATGGCGTTCATTAACAAATTTTCGGTGATATACGGGTAAGAATCATTAATATCAAACTGGATAAACGCACACTCGTTCTTCTTTTTATATTATTAAACTATTCTATGCTTTCCGCTGAATTATGGTTAATTCCTAACGCATTTCTCGTATATTTACATAGTCTTTCGAGGATACATTTATTAATTTTTCCAATGTTACTCTTAGCTGGGTTGAGTAATATATATATATATATATATATATATATATATATATATATATATATATATATATTGGCCGTTTAAGGGGCAGATCTATCTATCTATCTATCTATCTATCTATCTATCTATCTATCTATTTATCTATCTACAGAAAGAGTGAGAGATAGATAGAGATCTTCCTTTAGTAAAGAATATTGCAGTATCTTCTTAGATGTACTTCGTCTCTTCCAAGCTTGGGTTTTCTTCTGTAGAACCAAACATTTCTGTTATCTCAGTTCTCCTCTTCTTTTTGTGAGAAAACTTTTCTCATTCAATGCCTTATATGGAAATTCATTTACATATCAGTTCATCACTCCTGTTTCTTTCTCATTTGAAAGAAGCAAAAGATTGATGAACTGATACATTTCTTATTCTTATAGTGTTGAATAATAATAATAATAATAATAATAATAATAATAATAATAATAATAATAATTGTCTTTAGCCCAGTCCGCTTCCCAATGACCAAATGTCCAAATATTAGAATCCTTTTGTTAAGTGAATAGAGCCTCAGTTAAAATTTGAACTTGGTTTGCTGATTCTATTTTCCATGTTGATAATTGTTACACTACCCAACACCTTTATTTAATACATATATATAATACAGGGAGAAGTGGATTCATGCCTTTCCAAAGGGCATTCATGCTAAGTGAACATAAAAGCCTCAACCAGAATTTGAAGTTGGTTTGCTGATTCTGTTAACCATGCTGATATCTGTTACATTACACCATGCCCATATTTCGTACATGTAGGGAAATGTGAGTTAATTCCTTACCTAGGAACAATATTTGCTAAGCGAACATTAAAAATCTCAAATGAAAGTCGAACTCAGTTTGCGAAGTGAGTTCAACTTGCAAATCTATTTCAGAATATCTGGCAATGGGACATAGCTTAGAGAAAATAGTTTCCCACAAGCATTAAATGCAAGTGAATATAAGCAAGTTCTCTGCAAAATGCCTGGAAGTATTGGATAGCCTACCCAACGAAGAACTGAATTAAGAAATCAGCATAACTGAAATCGGACAAAATACTCTTGAAAGTTGGGAGGAGAAGTTTTATCATTTGATATTGAGCGAGAACGACGAGAAGAAGTTTAAAAGGTAGAAAAATGATCAAAATAAATAATTACCACAACATTTTACAATTTGCAGGATGACTATGAAGATTTGTTATCCCGTGGTATCTGGTGATAGTGCACATATACTTTATTACACACACACACACACACACACACACACACACACACACACACACACACATATATATATATATATATATATATATATATATATATATATATATATATATATATATATATATGATCGGAAAAATGTTTGTAGAGATTTTAAGTGAATTTCAACAACAATATTTAAATGTTTATACATAGATTTAATCAACTACATATGTGCCATTTTGTTCCATTATTTCAATACTTCTTATCATCATTCAAGCTTCTTCATGATTCCATCCTCCCAGAAGTTGCCATGATAATGAACTGTCCTAAATGGCTCTTAAAGAGAATTTATGTCCATTACGAAACCTTTGTCGGGATCGAAATATGTGGAAGGTCAATTGTGTACAGAGAGTGTACTAGGTCAATTCAGCCAAGCTGTATCAATTTCTGTCAGGACTCCAAAGAGATGCGTGATGACTGTCGTTGTCCTGATGCAAAACTACACGTTTCTGATTGCCCAATTCAGGCGGCTTCAAATCGGTTCAGTTGGGTTCAGAGTACTTGTTCGAGTTAAACGTCTGATTTTATGGAAGAATCGCGTAAAAAAATGCCCTTCCATTTCCACCAAGTACACGGCAGCATTTTCTTTGAATGCAGACCTTGGAGGAATCGACTGTAACATTTTTCCCACTAGCCTTTTGACTCCACATTGTTGCAAACAATCCATTTTTATCGGATATGTTCGTTCTTTTCAAAAATGGGTCATTTCTCTTGCGTTTCAGAAGAGAATTGCAGACGGAAATGGGGTCCATTTATTTTTCTCCTGTTAAATTTTTATGCATCCAAACATCATAGCAAATCAAATATTCGTTTTTTTAAATGACCCCGAAGAATCATATAACATGTGATATTCCATGTCGTGTAACTTGGATTCTTTTGAATCAACAATTCGATTTGGTCGTCATCAACGACCGTATACCTGCCGGAAAGCTCTTGGTCTTTCCTCTTAACATAGAAAACTTTTTACGAATAGTATTCACAGCTATGGTAACATCTCCATAAAAGTCACATTTTTTTTGCTGTTTGTACAAAGTGTTTTCGTTTCGAAAATAAAAACGCATCAAATGACGAAAATGCATCTCATTTTGATTTATTTTCTCTTTACCTTAAAAAATATTCACAATCTACACACTAATCTTATAGGAAGACGAGTTAAAATGTCACCTGTCTACATGTTCTACATTTTAGTCACGTGTGAAACTAAATTTATACACCACCTATTGTAAAAGAGAGGAGGAGAAAATAGCTTGAATTACCTTCCCAGACAAATACAATTTACTAAATAAACGAAATTTTCGTGTAACTACAGAATAAAGAACGAATGTCCCTTAAACGGTAATTGTTTACAAAACAACATAATATACCAAGCCACGATAAAATTACCAGATAATAAGGAAAAAGTATACATAAGAATAACTGAAGAACCCTGGAAACAAAGAAATTATGCACACAAAACATCTTTCATAAATAGTAAATATGCGAACAGCACAATGCTTTCTAAGTATATCTGGGAAATTAAAAACAAAATGCACTTCACACCAAAAATATCTTGGAAAATAAGGAAAAGATCATCATTTGTTTGGAGGAAAAAATAGTTATCATTACCTTCTCAGACCAAAATAAATTATTAAATAAACGAGCCGAACTAATCTCAAAATGCAGACATGAAAACAAATTTTTACTACGGTACTTAAAAATCGAAAACTGAAAAAAATAAAATACATAAACAAAATGACAATAAAATAAGTAAAATAAATTAACCCAAACAAATTACCAAATCACACCTGTTAGAATAGACGAAATAGAATAAATGAATAAAAAATAAAGACAAAATCAATGAACCCCCCAAAATAAAGTAAATAATAAACAAATTAACAAACCATTATGACCAAAATATTAGTTAGACTATAAAAATCAAACCAAAAATCAGACGAAAAACTTAGCTATAATTGTTATATAACGATAAAAAAATACTACGTTACTTAAAAATCGAAAACTGAAAAGAATAAATAAAAATATACAGTATAATAAATAAATAATAAAAAACAAGTAAAATAAATTAATCTAAATTAATCCAAATAAATAAATAAACAAACTAACAAACCGATCCCGATAAATTAACCGTTAGAAAAAACAAATAAAGATAATCACTACAAATAAATACAGGAAGTAATAAACAAATTAAAAACTGCTCCCGCCAAAATAATAGTTCGAATAAACTATAACAATCAACCCCAAAATGGAATAAATAGCTTTAATTATCTTCCCAAACCAAAACAAAACTATTAAATAAGCGATATAAACAAATTTTTACTACGTTAATAAAACACCGATTAAAATAAAAATAAAAATATAAGATAAAAAATAAAAATAAAAATAAATATAAACAAGCAAAATAATTTAACCCAAATTAATAAATAAACAAATAAACGACTTCCGGCAAAATAACCACCAAAATAGACTACCCACAATGCACCACTGACCCGTATATATAAATAGCCGAGAAAAAAAACAGCATTCGTGGCCTGACGATTGCTTCTAACATGAAACAGACTGTCTAAGTGTTGACTTCAATGTTCACTTTTATATTTACACACACTCTATCTCTGATATTGAGCACTTTATCCCATAAATCTAGCACACTTTAAGGGTATATTTCTTCACATATATATATATATATATATATATATATATATATATATATATACACACACAGGGGTTGGACAAAATAATGGAAACACTTGTTAAATTCAAAGAAAATTTATTTAATATGGAGTTGGTTCTCCTTTAGCCTCACATACAGCTTTAATACGTCAGGGAATGGAATCATACAGCTTCCTGACTTTATCCAGATGAATTTTCAGCCATTCTTCCATTAACACCTGCTCCAGCTCTTTAAGACACGACGGTGGAGGATAGCAGTTCCTAACTTGTCGCTCCAAAATGCACCACAAATGTTCAATAATATTGATATCTGGAGATTGGGGAAGCCACTGCATGTGTTCTAGCTCACTTTCATGCTCTTCATACCAATTCTTAACCACTCGAGCGGTATGTATTGGAGCATTATCGTCTTGGAAGATGCAGTCACCATCAGGGAATTAAGTCTGGGCCATTGGATGAATATGATTTCCCAAAATGTTCAGGTAATCTTTGCTGTTGATTCTACCATGCAGGGCAACTATTGTACTGAGGCATTTCTATGATATGGCGGCCCAAACTATCACTGATCCACCTCAATGCTTCACTGTTGGAAGAAGCAGTCAGGGTTGTAAACTTCTTTGGGCTGCCTCCACACATAAACTCGCCCTGAAGTTGGGAAAAGAAAAAAACTGGACTCGTCTGAGAATATGACTTGCTTCCATTGGTCTGCAGACCAGGCATTGTGATCGCTGCACCACTTCAACCTTTTCTGAATGTTGCCAGTGAAGACAGGATGTTTCCTCAGCGGCTCTTCCATGATATGCAACCTTATGGAGCTCACGACGAACAGTTTTAGTAGAAACTGAACTATTCAGATGGTTATTCAACTCACCAGTCAGTTTGGCCGCAGTAGTCCGATGATTTGTTGCCACATTGCGTTTCAATGCACGTCGGTCTCTGTCAGTAGGGCCCGAATTGCTACGGTTGCTAGAGGTTTTGCCCTGTTTCTCGAATTGCGTCATAGTTCTTGATATGGTAGCTCTTGAAAAACCAAACAGTTCAGCAACCTTAGTGATCGAGGTTTCTGCCATGCGAGGTCCAACAATTTGCCCTTTTCGAACTCGGAGAGGTCACGCATTTAGCTTAAATTTTACTAAATTCTAAAAATAAATAAGACAAAGAGAGTAAATTAGATAAATAAACGTATTTACAATAGATATAACCTGCAATTACGAAGTTTTAGTTAAAGTTCTTAATATAATAGGTCTTTGAAATATAGGAGTGGGATTTGCACCTGTTCCAATTATTTTGTCCAACCCCTGTATATATATATATATATATATATATATATATATATATATATATATATATATATATATATATATATATATATACACACACAACTAGTGTTAAAATTTTTGAAAAGTTTATTTCAAAGAAAGAAATTCTTCCCAATTCGGAAAAGTGAAGTAACACAATATTCTTCAAGGACTTCCCTATTTGCTCTGTAGCTTTGACTAAACTTGGTTTATATCTGCAGGCTCGAAATCTGTTTAGTGGCGACGGTTGTTTTGTGTTTGCCGTCGATTCGAATGCCAGTAAAAACCAAGGTGTACTTTTAACTCTAATGTTTTTCCCCAAAACCATATCTCGATAATTTGACTTGTGTCATGCTATAAAGCAACAATGATGCTTATGTAATTAAACACAGCAAATATTTTTGTAGAAAAAATACTTACAATCTTAAATTATTACAGGCGTCATCTTGACGATTAATTAAAATTATTTTTTTTCAGAGTACAGCTGTGGTGTTCGGCATTTTAAATCTTCTTTTTTAATTTAATTTATTTTTTATTTATTTCGGTTACTGAACAAGGAATGGAGTTTCGAATATCGTCTGGTTCAATAGCAAGAAATTTGATTAAGAAAACGAATCAAACGCAATTTAATTTTTTACATTTAATCGCGATTTTGTTTCAATCTATCTTTCGAAGCAAACACATATGCAAAAAACAAATACACACGTGTATAAACACACGCACACACACACACACACATATATATATATATATATATATATATATATATATATATATATATATATATATATATCTTTATATATATATATATATATATATATATATATATATATATATATATATATATATATATATCCAAATACAGGATTGGTATAGACGGAATAAAATTCCAATAACCAAAAACACTACTCAATACAGAGTAGAGCAAATAGTATTTATTAAAAAAATTGTAACATAAGCATGTTATAACATCACTACAAAAATAGCCAATTTATTTCAACACTTCTGGTGTCTTATTAAGTGATTGTGTTGATTGCAGAATAAAGAGTTTTAAAAAGTTCAAAACCAAAGAAAATCCTCTCAATAGAGGAAACATTGTTACGTAGGCACCAATGACCAATCAATATACAAGTATATGATAATTAAAAAAAACTTGACAACGAGAACTAGATATAATTTATTAAATTAACTGATGTTATAACATGCTTATTTTTTAATTTTTTAATAAATACTATATATATATATATATATATATATATATATATATATATATATATATATATATATATATATATATATATATATATAGTCAAATATATATATATATATAATCATTAGGTTTTGACTAGGTCTGCTCTACATTTGTATCGAGCTCTTTAGTAAGTTAGTGTTTACTCGTATCGGGGTTTTTTCTTTAGGCCTTGAACCTGTATCTGTGCGATTATTTTCGACAGACTTTCATGTTCCTGGCTCTTTCTATTTTAAAACCTTTTTTCCCTTCGAGATTGATTTAGCTATTGTTAAATCAAGAATTCGAAGGTTTTTCGACACGAGTATAGTCACCTATATATATATATATATATATATATATATATATATATATATATATATATATATATATATATATATATATACATATATATATATATATATATATATATATATATATATATGCCACCTAACCACTCGCAAGGATAACAATCTTTGTGTCATAACTACACACCTACTGCTGTTGACAGTCTCTGCAATGATTCTTAAGATAAAAATCTTGCTTGCCACAAAGATATCACATGGTTCTTGAAAATGACTGAGACAGTCGAAAGTCCTTGGATTATGAACTTTGGACAGTTTATCTACAATTTTGATCCTAATACCCAACACATTGCACGAATGTTCTTGGGATCTTGACATAGAAATATTTTTTCTATGTGTGTTCTTGTTAAAAAAACTATTTGTCTATGATTGCTTTCCTTGTCGAAGTAGCCTAAAACCTGCTACTCACCGAGTAAACGTGGGTAGGGACAGTTTAAGTCAGTCTTATAGCTGCAAAGCAATTATTGGCAAGCTAGTTTCCTTGGTTGTTCCTATTGTAGTGATTTCAATCTTCTTTATGTACCCCCCCTTTCCTGCTGCTATTTGTGCCAGATAAAGATAGCATACTTAAATTCAGGAGCCATGCGGCTGAGATAGATGCGTAATGAAAAGCTAGCGTAAAAATAAAAAAAAATAAACGATGACTTTAGACTTCACAAGATAACTGGTTAGCTGTTCAGGTCGTTCGTCAGCCGCCTTGTCTTCGGATGAGACGCGGTCAAAAATACACGGAAGACTAGTTTATGAGGACGCGTCTTCCAGATACTACTTATCCATTGGAGTGAAAGCGAGGGGTAGGCTCAATCGATTAGCTAGAAGAACTGAACATTTGTTTGCTACTAACCACATTGTGTGTGGATTCACGTTAAATATTGACCAAGAGTCACATTTCTTCCTCGTGGAGAATCGATTAAATACACCCACTTGCAGAAGTTTCAAGCTAAGGAAATTATTAATAATGTACAGGTCAGCTTCTTTACATAACAATTTTCAAAACACATTTGTTCTTAAAAATGTCGACTTGTACACAAGTATATTCTATAAATAATTATACGAAGCTGGAAACTTGTGCATATGAATAAAGGTTTAATTACTTGTATAATTTTCTAAAGCACCATAGACTATACGGTCTGTGTACTGGACATAGAAAAGTCTCTCAGGTTTCTTTTTTTTAAATTGTCAAAAGGAGAAAAAAGCAATTAACTGTTCTTTTAAAAAACGTCATTTGCAAATGGGCGCCATGTTGCAAGTAAAAAAACAAGTAAAAAAGTATTAATAAACCTTTTCTAAATGGACACATTTTCATCCATTTTTAGTATAAAAGATGCTTTTTTTCAAAGAAAACGAAATTCAGAACTCTGAGTATTTTTTCTGATGAAAAGGTTGCAAACAATGTCATAAAATGAGGCATTATTGATGCTGAAAAGTCAAATGCAAGTTGAATATTTTCGTAGTCTTACGCATGCGCACACATTGATTTAAAGAAAAAATAGACAGACCTGCACAGACAATAGACATTTATGATATGAATTTGCACTTATAAGAACAATAACGAGTGGCCTGTCTTGCGGGTGAAATAGCTGTGTCAGTGATCGGTGTTTGAGCTGAGGGAGAAATGTCAGAATTTCGAATGAAAGATTTCCTTACTTGGGTAATTAGCAAAAGAATCGTCTTACCGTATTTCATAACATATGGTCTACTATCGTACCAATATTCATAGTAATATATCGCATCTGTGTGTGTGTGTGAATGTGCCTAAGTGAGAGTTTCTGTATATATAAAAATATCAATATTAGCCTAATAAAGAAAACAGAATTTAACAAACAAGTAATTTTATTTAAATAATGTATTATTGTTAAACAAAATCAAATTTATTTTTCAACATAATACCCTTTCTTGTCAATGCACAGTAGTGATTATTAATGGCATAGACTAAATATTATACGGCGAAATTTTTAGTTCTAAACTTAGCTAATAATTATGTATCAGGATAAGGACTTGTTGATGTACTCTCGTCTATACATATGTTAACACACATATGGATAAACATACATATTTATGCAAAAACACGCACACATAAATACATGCACAGGCTCGTACACTCGTCATAAATCACCGAGGTTTTCTATGCGAAGTTAGGTATTTAATAGAAAGTTAATATTTCTCCAGAGTGTACATGGAATTAAGTCATGTACTTAGCTTATTGCCATTTCATTGTAATATTAAATAGAATTCGTAGCAATATTATATATTATCAAATACTATAGTTTATATTTCGCCTTATTTTTGTTGATTTCTTTTTTATAGCAACGTTCAGGGTGTTATTTTCATTTAAAAGTAAAGTAAAATCCCTTGACGAGATTTGAACTCACATCACGTTGGAGCGCCTTCCTGATTTGGCCACGGATTATCACATGTAGGCCAAATTCAGATTTAATCCTATCCCTACATACTTTTTAATCCGATTTTCCCATATCTTTTCTTCATACCCAACACTAATCGACGTAATCGGATTACGTTCTTTGAATTTCTTAGATGAAGCATTTTCACTTTTATTAATTTTTGACTAATTGATTATTTCTGTTATACCGTTTTTATCGCAAAGTTGGTTAGTGTTAATAATTGCATAATTTAGGTGAGTACCTGTCAGATGGGATTCCAAGAATATAGGATATGAGTTCGAATTTCACCGAAGCCTAGTTCTTTATTTCTCATCAATGTTTATCATGTAAAAAATCAAAATAAAGGGATTGACAAAAATATTTCATTACGGTTCTGACTATACAGCGTACGTAAGGTATTTGAGGAAATGTGATCGTGCGCCTGAAGTTATGTTATAAAGAATTAATGTGATTTTATCTTTTCCGAACATCAATGACGAACTATCATCTTATGCACTCCGTATATGATAAGCGAAAAAAAAACAAACAACATTTTGATAAAAACAACAGAGATGAAGATATAAACCGAAAAAGTGTAGAATAATCATTTATTAGAATTCAAATACCAAAGGAAGACCGAAATATTTATCAACCGGAAAAATAAAGATGAAGACACTAATCCAGTAAATAATAAAAATGTGTCTCATTAGAACTTAAGACAATAGAGGAAGACCGGAAAATGTATCGATCGGAACGTTGTGATAAAAACAAAAACGATGAAGATAACAGAACGAATAAAGCATTAAAAAGTGAATCAACAATGATATTTAAATGTCAAACGTTTTCATTTAAATTGTTTTTTCCATACTC
Source organism: Acanthosepion esculentum (assembly GCA_964036315.1). Lineage (NCBI taxonomy): Eukaryota > Metazoa > Mollusca > Cephalopoda > Sepiida > Sepiidae > Acanthosepion > Acanthosepion esculentum. Next base: position 21,235,626 of record OZ038491.1, read on the forward strand.
AAAATCTTTCCACGCGTCTTTGAAATTTCACACTTTCTTTGTTATGACTGTTATATTTACACCAGAAAGATCGATACAATAGCTCTGTGGTGGCATTTTTGATTTTGACCTGGTCAATTATTACTTCCTGAAGTCAGAAGAATCTTTATGTAATGGACTCATGTGAGCTGTTGGCGTGAACTAAGGTATTTTATATAAATAAATATAAATGCATTTCTATGTATAGAAATGAATATGTGTTTATGCTTATATATATATATATATATCGGACGTCTAGTCACACTGATGAGCTGTGAAACAGCGAAACAGTCTGTCTGTGGATGACAAAAATATTGGCTCCTGAAAAAATTAATTTCGGTTGAGCTCTTTGGTTTGAGGTGTGACTTTGGAAACAGTGACTATTTAAGCTAATATAGCATGACTCTTCGGCAGAATTGAGTCACTGTCAGTCACTGTGTGTTTATCTAAAAATCTAAAAATAAACACGCTAAAATTCACCTTCATCTCTGCCGTGAGCCGACGGCTTAGTGGTAGAAGTTCCGACTGACGACGCCAATTCAGTCGGGTTTCGATCCTAGCTAGAGGCAACCGGACATCTAGCCACACTGATGAGCTGTGAAACAGCAAAACAGTCTCTCTGTGGATGACAAATATATATATATATATATATATATATATATGTATATGTACGTGCGTGTGTGTGTATACATACATACATATATGTATATAAATAATCACATTGTCATACATCCATACATATACATGATTATATACATGTATAAGTTTGTATGCTTATGCATGTGAATAGACAGGTTATGGACATTTGCGCATATACAAAAATATGCATTCATATAAAATATTATATATATATATATATATATATATATATATATATATATATATATATATATCCGGTTAGCTCCCTTATATTGGGACATCTGTTTTGCAAAAGATTACAAACCTTCAACGGATAAATTTATAATTTTAAAATAATTATAACAGATCATTTTCACGCATGTTTTTCTTTTCAAAAATCACCATCACAACGAAATGTAGATTTTATCACAGTTACTATAAGATTGTCTTTGTAATTTACCGATGCGAATGATCTTGGAGGAGATCGAAAATACTTTGGTAGGAAAAAACTACAACGCCTTCCTTGAAAAATTTCATCTTTACTTCAAGAAACTGATTAGAGAACTGGAAAGGATCAGTATAAAAATAAATAGGCATAATATGTTTATATTATTCATTGAAACATGTTTCAATGAAGATATGCTGCCTAAATATACAAAAAAAGATAAAGAAAAGTACTAGAACCTTGATTGAGACCTGAAAAAGACTGTAGAATATAAGGTTAGGAATAGGACACCTCGTAAGCCGCGCAGTTTGAGCCATGCCAAGAGATCTAGATTAAGTGGATTAGAAGGGTTGAAGCTATCTTGTCCTTGTTTATATTATGCTCGACGAGGGTAATAAGAAAAGTGCTGAATATTTAAAGAGAATTGATTTCAATTAATCTTTTAGAACAACACCAGCCAAATACACCGGATGTAAATATACAAATGCATGGAATATAAATATTGGCAATAAGAATAGTGAGGTGAATGTTGCACTGTTATTTTCTCTTCGTCTCTAATTTGAAGTGAACACTTCAATCCATGGACGGACTGTTCGCATTCTGTTGTCCAAGACAGGAGAGATAACTTGTAATAGTTAATTTGCAATTGTGACACAGATTCTGAGCATTCTGCTTAATTCCTGAAAGGACAAAGTAACAGAATAAGTTGCTCGAAGATTCAAATAATAATAATTAATCCATCGTGTCCTTTCGATAGAAAGATCGGACAAATAAGAAAGCAACCGAACTATGAACTATTGAAGTTTGAATTCATAAAGCTTTGGAATCATACAGTTTGTCTTTTGGTGAATTTGGTAAGGTGACGAACAGGATGGAGACATGGATAAAAAAAATTTGATATTGATTGCAGAGAGGGAACCTCTTTGGAATGGCAATAATTATCCGAAAATTGCTGAACATTTAGCGTCAGAGGGAAATTTCATGATGACTAAGTATTCTGGTTGTTGACCACTATGAATGCATTAATTACCAGACATTATGATTTTATCTAAGAAAATACTACTACTACTACTACTACTACTACTACTAGAGGTTAGATGAAATCCGAGACGAGTCGAGACTTTTTAGACCACGCAGATGTTAGGGTTTCGATGATACTGAGAATGATGTTGGAAATTTGGGTGGTTGGACTTGCTGCCTCTTAGTTATCAGCGATGATATCAGGCATGAATGTAAAAGCATATGAATAATAAGAATTATTATTATTATAAAAATAATAATAATAATATCACCGGAAATCACTGGGTGCCGTAGAATATATATATATATATATATATATATATATATATATATATATATATATATATATATATATATATATGATTGTAAATAATATTAAATGAGAACATGTTTAAATATAATTCGAAATTAACGAGAAAAATTTCATAAGATTTTATATAATTAACCAAGAAATTTAAATTAAATTACCTAAGAGATTTGAATTAAATGATTATTAATTACATTCGGAGAAACATATTTATAAAGGTTATATACCTAGAGTGCTAAACTTTTATATCCTAGATGTATTTATTTATTAATATTCAGCAGGATATGAATGTACTTTACCCTAAGGTAAAGTTAGATCGAGATTAATTCCCTAATGTATATTTATTAAGTTTATGAGTTAAAGACGTATTCCATATTAATTTAAAGGAGACCCGTTTAACCCGATTACCGCGTAGCATCCAACTTGCTCAAAAATGCATATATACACACATATATTTTTTTCTTCACCCATAATACATACACTGCAATAAAGATAGTTATAATGGACATATCACTAGTATAAAGAACATAATAAATCCCTAACAGGTTTGGTCAATAATAATTTCAGTTAGCACCATATATTCGCATATATACATGCTTATATATATATATATATATATATATATATATATATATATATATATATATATATAGTCTAAGCACAAATAACCCTATCATTTTTCACCCGTCCATATACACATATACCCACATACATATACACATATACACACACATATATATATACATATATACACATCCATCCATGTATTTCTATCTAAACCCAATATTCTCACAAACACACCTATATGTATCAAGAAACCTAAAGTATACCCATACACAAACACAAACACACGCACACACACTCACATATATATACATAGATATTCACACGCATACACATTTTCCAAAAACAAATTCATATTCAATTAACCATACATATTAGAATTAACACACACACACACACACACACACACACACACACACACACACACACACACACACACACACACATATATATATATAATATATATATATATATATATGAAGAAATATAGTTTTAAGCTGTGCTATATTTACGGAATAAAGTGGTCTATATCAGGGATAGAGCCTATATAAATATAAAAGTGAACATTGAAGTCAACGCTCAGATGCGACAGACTGTTTTATGCTAGTCACAATTATCCGGCTAGATGATTGCGTCTAGCATGAAACAGTTTGTCTCCTATGTGTGTTGGCTTCAATGTTCACTTATATATATATATATATATATATATATATATATATATATATATATATATATATATATATCAGTAAATCACAACCATAAATGTCAGATTTTAATAAAAATTTCTATGTGAACGTATACTATATCATTAGAGTAATGTAGATACAGATAGGAATTTATATAAGCCAGGAGAAAGGGTATTTTTCTACGTTTTAAGGCGGTGTTTGTGTCTTCATTTTGATATGAGTTCACTTCGAAAGTTAAGTAAGTTATCCTGGTTTTTATATTTAGCCGTCTCTCCTACTCCAATAGCTTTATGTCTCGCACTTCTTGCCTGTGGAACTCCGTCCCCTTTTCTTGTTTCCCTGATAGCTATAATCTCAAACTATTAAAATGTAAATTCAATCGACGTCTCCAGATGCCTTGATCTATCCCCTATTCTTCTCTTCATCCTTTCCTCTATCACTACTATTTGCTGTCTGTAACTCCAACACTCTGTAACCCCTTGCGTGCTAATGGCTTCCCGCCTTGCTTGGGGTAAAACGCTTAAAAAAAGTATTTTCCCCAGCAGACAAAGGTTACAACGGTCCTTGAAGTTCTTTGGAGTTTGAGCTCTAGGTATGAATTTCCGCTCCAATTGCGGTGTAAGACCTTTGTCAATAAGATCCCAATAATGCCTGCATAAAGCTCTTTGTTTTTTGAGAGATCTATTGCTCAAGAAGTGTCTGTGATTATATAAGTATTGCTTCCAGTTTCCCGAATATATAACAATGTAGGTGGTCTTCAGGTCTACATTTTCTTCACGGAATATCGTTCCTTCATATACCTCGTTTTTAGACAAGCATTTACCTCCAACAGGACACTCAGTTGTCGTTCTGCAATTACATGTGGGGTTAATATCCGTTACTTCACTGTTATGAAATTTATTTAGTAGCTTATTATTATGGACAGATGATTTTTATCTATATTGTTAACACAAGAGTAACTAATTTTAAGTGATTTTCTATTAAAAATTTTTGATAAAGAATTCTTGTCATCAAAATGTTTATCTATTAGTTTTAAGAAATGGCCTATATAAATATTGGAAAGTTTGCAGTAGGGTGGATTGAATCATAAACTTTCCATTTTCTGTTTTTATAGGTTCTAGAATTTAGGTTCTTAGCAGTGTAACTCTTGTTTAAACTTGCTATTTCTTAATGCTTGGTTGTATATAAACTTACTCTCATTAAAAACGTTTTCGTTAGAGGATAACCTGTTTATTTTTGTGTTGACTGTTTTTGGTATATGTTCTATAATTGACTTCGGGTGGTTAGAATGGACATTAATGTAGATGGGGGTTGACCTTCTTTTAGGAAGGGTTTAATGGTTTGTAATATGTATCGTTAATTGAATGTGGATTTGCTTGTGGAAAAATGTGCATGCGTGTGAATATGTATATATATATATGTGTGCGTGTGTGTTTGTACGGGTGATGTGCTTGTGTACGGGCAATTTTTATTGCAGTTTGACATTTATGGTTGTGATATATATATATATATATATATATATATATATATATATATATATATATATATATATATATATATATTGTAATATGTATGGTTAATTGAATATGGATTTGCTTCTGAAAAATGTGCATGCGTTTCAATATGTATGTATATATATGTGTGTGTGCGTGCGTGTGTTTGTGTTTGTGTATGGGCATATTTTGGGTTTCTTGATACATATAGGTGTGTTTGTGAGAATATTGGGTTTAGATAGAAATACATGAATGCGTATATATGTATACATATATGTGTGTATATCTATGTGTGTATATGTTTACATGAACGGATGAAAACTGATAGGGTTATTGATCTGTAATTTGTGCTTAGACTAGATAAATATATCTAAGTATGTATATATGCGAATATATGGTGCTAACTGAAATTATTGTTAACCATGCATGTCATGGATTTATTGTGTTTTTTTACTTCTTTATACTAGTGATATGTCCATTATGACTATCTTTGTCGCAGTGTATGTATAATGGGTGAAAAAAATGTGTGTATATATGAATTTTTTGACCAACTTGGATGCTACGCGGTAATCCGGTTAAACGGGTCTCCTTTAAATTAATGTGGAATACGTAAATTAAACTCAAATTTTATAAATATACATTAGGGGATTAATCCAGATCTAACTTTACCTTAGATTAAAGTACATTCATATCCTGCTAAATATTAATGAATACATGTAGGATATAAAAATTCAGGACTCTAGGTATATAACCTATATAAATATGTTTCTCTGAATATAATTAATAATCATTTAATTCAAATCTATTAGGTAATTTAATTTAAATTTCTTGGTTAATTATATAAAAAGCTTATGAAAATTTTTCACTAATTTCAAAATCTTTAATAATGTTCTCATTTAATATTATTTACAAATAATTTGTTGAATGAAATATATCAGCATTGGAATTTTGGCCATTGACAGAACCAGACGGGATTGTTTCCAAGTCAAATTGAACTAAGTACACTTTATGCCCATCCACCTCCATCAAATGACATACTAATGTTAAATCTGAGGTCAGTATATCAAAATAGGTCACCACTCTCTGTCTTTTCTCACTCTCTAAATAAGATAGCAATATCTCGTGATTTTTTCCATTTCATTTGTGATTTGTTTGTAGGTCTCTGAAGATTGAGAGCTGCTTTTTTAGAGCTCTCATGAAATGGGATTTTAAGTGTTTGATATTCTTTAATATATATATATATATATATATATATATATATATATATATATATATATATATATATATATATGAGAATACTCTAATTTTTTGTAAGCATTTCACCTCAAGAAAGGCAGTAAAACCACTAAGACACATTACTGACACGTTACTGAATGTGAAAGTATAAGAAAAAGAGAAACATTATTAATGAATGAGAACAATAAAACGGGGAATCAAGAAAACAGTAGATAGCAATTGACATTGGATTTAAATTTTTGACGATCAAAGTTGACTGGAAAGAAAGGAGCCAGAAGAAAGTTCTCCAAGTGAGAAGTGCGAGAGAAGAAACAGTTAGCGTAGAACTTACAGTTGCATCTATTTATCCTATTTAACTGTAAATCGTTGAGCCCTTGCTGCCAATTTAGTACTGCGCTTAAATTCATAAAGTCTAGGTAACCTAGAGGAAAGTTCATCAGAACAATTACCACGAAATTATTTATGTAAGAGGAACAGGGAAGCTACATTACGACGATGGGAATGAGTGAAGCCAAGATGCTAGGTTAAGATCAATAACATTGCGAATTCTTTGAATTTTATCAAGAATCTATAAATTTATAACAGGAGCACCGGACCATATGTAGCAGCAATATTCAAAACATGAACGAATACTAGACTTATAAATATGTCAGATAGATTTTGGAGAGAAAAATTGTCTATCAGGACACAGTGAACCAACACTCTTAGGAACAGGCTTAGCTCCTGATTCAATGTAATGTTTCAACTTTATATCAGAAGAGAATGTTAACCAGAAAAGGTGCAACGAGTCACTCTTCTGAAGGTTAACATTAGCCATACCGTTGGAAAGCAAAAAAATGTCTCTCGGATGATTAATAGAGAGGAATTTCGTTTTGGATGGGGTAAAATTAACAAGCCATTCCTTGCCTCAGTCAAGAGCAGATTGGAGATCATGTTTGAGATCAGCTGCCTGTTTGACATTATCGAACCAATACTGTAGGACTTTCCCATTCTGTCTGACCACCTCATCGATACTGAAAGACTGAACTTGATACAAGAACAACTTGTGTAAATCAAATTTTAAAAAACAGATTCCTTTTTGTTATTTCGGATTCTATTAAATCGCTGCCATAGTTTAGTTCACAATGGGAAGAGCCAGAAGCAACACTCATTTTCCAAAATGACAAGAACTTGCCAATTAAAAACTTTTTCCATTTTTTATTCGCTTATGTTCTTTTTATTTAATCTTAATTTTAGTTTTATGCCACTGCTAGACTTCGAGTAGAACAAGGAAATAATAGATATGAGCTTTTATTTTTAGCTTTGGGAAATTGAAAATGTTTTTCTATGATTTTTAATTTTTGTTGAGTACAACAACCAGTCATATCAATTTTGTTTGTTTCCTGAAACAAACTGTCACTAGCAGAAAACATTAATATGATATAAATTTTTGCATGACTATATGCCATCTCTATCAAAACAGTCTTCAGTTTTATTAGTGACCACTGCAAAAATCAATTAAAATATTGAATACATCCAAGACAATTCCAATTGTTGGTTGATGACAACGAAACGCACTGGAGACAGTGTGCGATGTACAGTACATTGGCAATGAGTAGCACCAGATTTGAAATGCGATGTGGTTTGATGAAATATTCCTCTTTGTTTGGATGATTAGTATTGTTGTCAGCCGCTGGTATCAATTGTATATTCGATAATTGTTGTGGTAGGATCCACCTAATCTGCATAGGTGACTACCGACTATATAAATAATGGTTGGTACCGGAAGACGAGGGAGCGAATACAGAGATCCAGCTCGAGACTCTGACCGACTGCGACTTAGTCAACACATTCTCCAGGAACGTCTTCCCAGAAATATACAGAAATACTATATGTAAATATTGTGTACACTTTCTTGTTATAATACATTCTTGTTCTAAGTACATTTTGTGTTGCATTATTATTCCATGCATTAGTCGAGATTCAACAATGAGTCAAGACTCAACAATAATAAAGATACGAAACACCATAATCCATTCAACTTGTGAAGAAGTCCAGCATGCAAAATCTTGTCAAGTGCCTTCGAGATAACAAAGGCAACAGGCCGAGCTTCATCAGTCTTATATAAACCTTGACAGACTCTTTTGGCAATCACCGTTATCACATTACCAGTTGACCAATATTGAAAGAACACTCTGCGAAGTGAGATGCTTAACTAATTAGGAGTTGATTAGAGCCTCTAAGTAGTAGACTAATAAGCTGATAGAAGAATCAGACGGTTCGTCCAAGTTCTTAAAAACAGGATTTGCAGAAGAAAATGTCCAACAAGCAGGAAAACAAGAAACAGCAATGCATTTATTGTATAATTTAGAGAAGAGGAGATATTTCAGGAGTACATTTCGTTCGAACTATTGCAATGATAACATCAAGAGCGCATGATTTATGAGGATTCACTTTAGAGATGATAGCAGAAACCATGGACCATGTTGTATGCACTGAGTCAGTTCGAAGTGGAAAGTCGGACAAAGATACTTCAGATGAGTAGATTTGGAAGAGAATTTACGAGGAAAGCATCTTTCTTTATCAGCAGAGATGATAACACCATAAATTGAGTGAAGAGAGGAGGGATAGCGGGCTTACCCTTATTTAACACATTATTATAGAGTCGCTAGTATAGAGTTTATACGCTGCCATATTCTATCAGTGAACAAAGGCTTAGACTCATTATTATGAGCGGACACAAAGAAACGTCCGTTGTGATAAGAAATATCTCGTTGGTACAGCTTGAAAAAGTGATTCTTGTAGGCTATAGCGGTTGAAGGAGAAGATTCTGGTTTTACCTGGTATTTCTGAGATGGCACAAACGCATCGATGACGGCTTTTACCTGAGAACAAACCTCAGGGACATAATTCTCAATAGAAAGGTTAACATTTTCACTGCAAGTGGTGTCGCGAAGAAAAGAGAGAGAGAGAGGGAGGGGGTAGAGAAATTTTTTGTTACAGTTTTGCGAAGAAGAGAAATAATAAAGGTAAAATTGATAGCTAATAGAGTGCAAAAAAGAAATTCGAAAGCAGGTGTAAAAATCATCCGGGGACTCAACAGACGATTTTTTTGTCACTGGAATTTCCTGGATCTAAACACCAAGGCTATGCATATGTATTCTAGAATCTTTCTCGACAAAGGGGAAAATAATCTGGAATAATAATAATAATAATAATAATAATAATATATATATATATATATATATATATATATATATATATATATATATATATATTAAACAGAAGACAGAAGCCGCAAACTTTTTTTGTTATAATGTAGATTTTTTAAATATATATTAAACTTTTCCCTATTTTGGCTTCATCAGGCGTGGTTATTTCCACATATTATTTAAAGGAATTAATTTTTCCTTGTTTCCCGATGTTTAACCATTGTCTTTTCTGTGTCGTAGTAATCCAAATTTTCTTGGACTTGTGGAGAGAATATTTTTCTGTTTAAGCGCTAATAAAACAATTAGGATTGGAAAGAGAAAGACCGAAGGAAGATCTTATTTTTTATGACTCCTGTATCTTTTTAAATCTATCTCCATTTTTGTTTATTGTGTGTGCGTGTGTGTTTTTCCTAGTATTTGTATATATATTCCTTCTCCCTACATATATATTGTTTTATAATAAGAAATTAGAATATATATATATACGCATATATACACACACTTCCTAGGGTTCGTTTGTGTGTATGTGTGGTCTGTCTAGTGTGTTTGTTTTTGCCAGTATGTGTATATATATTGGATATCCATAGATGTTTGTGTGAGTGTGTGTGTGTGTGTGCGTGTCTGTGTGTGTGTGTGTGTGTGTGTGTGTATGTGGTCCGACTAGTGTGTTCGGCCATTATGTGTATATGCCGTATGTTTATGTGTGTAGGGGTTATGATATGTTTAGTACTGGTTTAAATTAGTCTATGAAGTTTTTTTCTTGTATTTGTAGGTAAGAATAATTGTCTGTTTGATATATTGGCATAATTTTAAATTTACTTTAATTTTGTAGATGTGTTGTGATATAAAGAGTTTTCTGTTGTCTGGTAATTTCATGTTGCTTTTGTGAAGGGAAACTCAGTTGTTTAGTGCTTGGCTGATACCTATATAGGACTTGTTGCATTTTGTGCACTTGAGTACATAAATCACATTTTTGAAGTTGCAGTTTAAGTTTTTCCTTATTGTGAATGTTGTGGAGTTTTCAAGAGTGTACGAGTTTCCTTCTATAATGATATTACAAACCCCATATTTTTTCTTGTTGCAATTTGTGACTCCCTGTGTTGTGTGTTAGCCAAATTTGGATGAGGTGAATATGTGTTTTAGGTTTTTTGATTGGCGTTTGCCTTTAATTATTTTGGTTGCTTTTAGTATGTATTTCATCTTATCATTGCTGTTAAGTAGGTCTAGATTTCTTGTAATTTCTGTAACTAGTTCTGGATTGTACTTATGTGGTATGTTGAGACCTATGCTAGAGTTTGTTTGGCGTTGCCTTTCTTTGGATTTCGTAGTTGGTCTAAAGGTATTTTTCTGATAGTTCAAAACCTTTGTTAGCGTTGTCGGGTAGCCGCGTTTTTTGAGAGTTGTATGTAGTTCTTCTAGGCGAGATTCTCGGAAGTGTTTGTCTGCCACTATAGTGCTAATAAAAATACACACTTTTCTCTCGTTTGAACAATTATAACCCCTCCCCTATATATATATATATATATATATATATATATATATATATATATATATATATATATATATATAGTGGTTACGCAATGCTGATGAGTCCCAATTATGTTGAGGTTTCTTGTTCCAGACCCAATGAATTATTATGTGATATATATATATATATATATATATATATATATATATATATATATATATATATATATATATCCCGGTTTTGTTGATAATCATCGAAATATCTTACACATGCATATTATATTTTTTGGGGAAAATCCTGGTTTCATTGAATGTGAATGTCAAGGAAATATATATATATATATATATATATATATATATATATATATATATATATATACGAGGCGTTCGACTGGAACAAAATTTTTACGTTTGGAGATTTAGTCAGATTTAGGAAGTGGCTCGAGCCAAGATATGTTGATTTCATCGATGTGTGTGTCTACGTGCGTGTGTGTTTAGGTTTTAACACAAAGCACCACTATTTATAATAGACACGTGAACGCCATTACGGAATAGGCAGTGAACTCACTTCACAATGTGTGCATAACTATTCAGAATTAAATTGAAGTTAAATTTAAAAAAAAAAAAAAATTCAGTAATATTGAAGTGAATACATTTACATCACTTATTTCAGTGGATCTATTCAAGTCGGTATTTCCCGGCATTCTCTGAATGTATGGTTGTCTTCTGTTTGAAGAAAGTAAAAGCGGCAAGAGAATAATGACAAACGATTCTTGTCTTCTGGAATTTTCTCGCAGTTTGTAAGCGTTTGTATTTTCTTGTTCTACTTTTATTTCCTAAAGTAACGTCTGTATTTTAAAGGTGTCGTAAAGAATTTTCAGTAGAGAAACGGAGAGAAAAGGAAAGTCAAATTTGCCATCTTTGGTTATAATAACAAAAGAATACGAAATGTGCCGGCGCATTGAGTGGATTTAGAATAGATATTAGAACAAGATTCACTGTCTGAAAGGAGAAGAGAAAAAAGAGGTCAATTCAGAAGATAGATTGTGTGAAGAAGAAGAAGAAGAAGAAGAAGAAGAAGAAGAAGAAGAAGAAGAAGAAGAAGAAGAAGAAGGAGAATAATAATAATAATAATAATAATAATAATAATAATAATAATAATAATAATAATAAGAAACATAAAAAGAGAAAAACATGGAGAGAGAGGAAGTAAAAAGAAAAGCTTACGAAGAAGTACAACAAGGATGCTGAAAAATATAAGAAAATAATCCGAAAAGGCTTATTAAAAGCAAATTTAATAAAAAAGAAAATACTTCTACTTTTATGAAGTAAAAGAAGAAATAGAAGAAGAAAAAAGAAAAAGTAGAAGTAGAAGAAGAAAAAGAAGCGAAAAAACAGAAGAAGGTGAATGAAAAGTAGAAGACGATGATAAATGAGAAGAAGAAGATGAATGAAAAGAGGAAAAAGAAGAACAAAGACATCAATACAGATACAATGAATGATGGTAACTCGGATTAAGTTTATAATGACGATTGACAAAGAATTCAATTTTGTGTTGGCAATTATTTG